>CM066566.1:90057381-90799881 GCA_033816785.1 Picus viridis | reverse complement strand
TGGGACTCTGGTGAGATTAGCCACTTTTCATACAGACCTGAGACGCCCACAGCCTGCAAACTGAACAATTTAAGAACACCAGGCAGGTATGCCTTGGCCTGACAGAGTTGTCTCTCTCCACAAGGACACTTCAGTGGTGGGAACAGCACCAAAGTGCACCCAGGGTTGCTGCCTCACAGGCAGGCAGTGGCCTCAGTATCTTTAGCAAGTGCAGTAGGGAAGATGATGAAGCTTATCTTTGTCAGATCCTGAGCCTTCTCGAAGCTGTGGCAGAGCCTTCCCAGGGTTTGAGCACCCTCACTGCTCACATCACCATCTGCACCAGCCAGGCCTGTATCTTGGCTCTTTCCCTTCCTAAGATGAACATGCTTGCCACATCTACCATCAACAGCTACCCCTCCTCCCCAGCAAAACAGCACACTCCAGTGCACACACTTCTCCACCTGCAGAGAGGGTGTGAGATTAAAGTCTGTGACAGATGTTGTTCACACTGCTGTGTGAACTACAGAAACACACTCTGGTGCTAGAGCAGAGCAAGGCAGGGCTCTGCCCCCTAGTTTTCTGCAGCTTTGTCTTCTTTCCCTCCTGAGATCCAGCTCCTTCATAGCTTCCTCCCACATGTTGGCTCGCCGCTCCCAGTGGCACAGCACAGACATGCAACCCTGACTTCACAGTGCACATTGAAAAAGGTGACTTTCCCATGATTTCATTTATTATTTCATCACTGCTTTTCCTCCAGAATGGCTACAGGAGGTGTTACACAGGCACCTAAATGATAAAACTGAAGCTGATGCAGGAGATGTTACACAGGCACCTAAATGATAAAACTGAAGGTGATGCAGGAGATGTTACACAGGCACCTAAATGATAAAACTGAAGGTGATGCAGGAGATGTTACACAGGAATCTAAATGATAAAACTGAAGGTGATGCAGGAGATGTTACACAGGAACCTAAATGCTGAAACTGAAGCTGATAGAGACTTTACCAGGATGAACTACGTATTCTCAAGCTAATAAACTCTGGAGTTAACATTGTACAGATACCCTGCAAGAGACACCTGCAAGCCCTAGAGCTGACTGCTAGCTAGCTGACCAAGGCTGTGGTGGGTCTGAATGCACTCAGCTCTCCTGTCCTCAGTCTATCACAACGAAGCAGAGGATTTGTCCCCACCTTGTAAAGCAAACTCTCATATCAGAATCAGAGGGCTAATCCCCCTGGATTCTCCTGTAGAGGTGAATGAGTGAGAAGCTGAATAGCTGAGCAGACTGCCTCTAAGGGACTGCATCGCTGGCTGCGTGTGTGAGTGCCTGTTTGCAAGCTGCACTGGCACAGGGATGGAAAGCATCACATTTATTAAATAGCAAAAGAAAACCACGAGTTTAGGAAAAAAGTGGCCAGGAGCAGAGCAGAATGCCCCAGGTGGGTCCCTAAATCCCCAGCTCACTAGAAAATGATGGAACTTCAATGTCCAGAGCTTGTCCCTTACCTGGGAGAAATGCAGCTTCTGGGAAGGGCATGCCACAGACCCAGTCCAGCCAGCTGAACAGGAAACGTTAAAAATGCAGTTATCTGGCAGGAAATCTGAGTCTTCAAGATAATATATGCCACGTATTAGGGAATCATGGAATTGTTTTCATTGGAAAAGACCTCTAAGATCATAAATAGTGTGGCCAGCAGGAGCAGGGAAGTCATTCTGACAGACTGAAGGAGTTGGGGCTGTTCAGTCTGGAGAAGAGAAGGCTCCCAGGTGACCTCATTGTGGCCTTCCAGTGTCTGAAGGGGGCTACAGGAAGGTTGGGGAGGGACTTCTCAGGATCTCAGGTAGTGATAGGACTAGGGGGAATGGAATGAAGCTGGAGGTGGGGAGATTCTGGCTGGAGGTGAGGAGGAAGCTCTTCCCCATGAGAGTGGTGAAGCCCTGGAATGGGTTGTCCAGGGAGGTGGTTGAGGCCCCATCCCTGGAGGTGTTTAAGGCCAGGCTGGATGAGGCTGTGGCCAGGCTGATCTAGTGTGGGGTGTCCCTGCCCATGGCAGGGGGGTTGGAACTAGATGATCCTTGTGGTCCCTTCCAACCCTGACTGATACTATACTATGATTCTGCCCTGTACTCAGCACTGCTTAAGCCACACCTTGAGTCCTGTGTCCAGTTCTGGGCCCCTCAGGTTAGGAAAGATGTTGAGTTGCTGGAAGGTGTCCAGAGAAGGGCAACAAAGCTGGGGAGGGGTCTGGAGCACAGCCCTGTGAGGAGAGGCTGAGGGAGCTGGGGTTGCTTAGCCTGCAGAAGAGGAGGCTCAGGGGAGACCTTCTTGCTCTCTGCAACTCCCTGAAGGAGGTTGTAGGCAGGTGGGGGTTGATCTCTTCTGCCAGGCAACCAGCACCAGAACAAGAGGACACAGTCTCAAGCTGCACCAGGGGAGGTTTAGGCTGGAGGTGAGGAAGAAGTTCTTCCCAGCAAGAGAGATTGGCCATCGGAATGTGCTGCCCAGGGGGTGGTGGAGTCACCATCTCTGGAGGTGTTCAAGAATAGAATAGAATTAACCAGGTTGGAAGAGACCTTCAAGATCATTGAGTCCAACCTATCACCCAACACCATCTAATCAACTAAACCATGGCACCAAGCACCCTTTCAAGTCTCCTCCTAAACACCTCCAGGGATGGTGACTCCACCATCTGCCCAGGCAGCACATTCCAGTGGGCAATCATTCTGTCTGTGTAGAATTTCTTCCTAAGAAGGGGACTTCCTAAGAGGGGACTGGATGTGGCACTGGAAGCCATGGTTTAGTTAGTCATGAGGTCTTGGCTGACAGGTTGGACTTGATGATCTTAGTTCTTTCCCAAGCTTCCTGAGTCTATGATCCTGTGCTTCTATCATGGAGCCCAACCATTGATCTAACACCACCATGTCCACTAAACCACCTGCCAAAGTGTCTTGTCCACACTTTCCTTGACCACCTCCAGGGATAAGCTATTCCAGTGCCTGACCACTCCTTCTGTAGTGAAACTTTTCCGAATAGCCTAAACCTCTGACACAATTTCAGGCCATTTCCTTACATCCTATCACCTGATACTAGGGAGAAGAGACCAATCCCCATCTCACTCTGACCCTCGTTCCAGTAGTTATAGGGAGCTTCGAGGTCTCTCCTCAGCCTCCCCCAGACTAGACAATCCTAGTTCCCTCAGCCACTCCTTTTAAGACTTGTTCTCTGGAGCCTTCACCATCTTTGTTGCCATTCTCTGGACACACTCCTGCAACTCAATGTCTCTCTTGCAGTGAGAGGCCCCAAAACTGAACACAGTGTTCAAGGTGTGGCCTCACCATTTACAGGGACACAATCACTCCCCTCTTGCTGCTGGTCACACTATTCCTGATCCAGGCCAGGATGCTGTTGGCCTTCTTGGCCACCTGGGCATGCTGCTGGTTCATGTTCAGATGGCTGTCAGCCAGCTTCCTCAGGTCTTTTTTCCACCAGGCAACTTCCCAGCCACTATGCCCCAAGGCTGTAGCATTGCATGGGGTTGGTGTGACCTAAGTGCAGGACCTGGCACTTGGTTTTGTTAAACCTCACACAACTGACCTCAGCTCATCAATCCAGCCTGTCCAGATCTCTTTGCTGAGCCTTCCTACCATCAAGCTGGTCAACACTCCAACCCAATTTAGAGTCATCTGCAAACGTACTGAGGGTGCAGAGTCCTCAGGCGCAGCACTGGTTCAACACATTTGTATCTGTCACTTGCCAGCTTTATCAGTCCATGAGTTTATAACACACAGATGTGGATGACATTTCAGCAGCTTGACCCAGAGACTTTTACTCAGAAAGGGAAAGGGTTACTCACCACAAGGAAAGGACCAAATGGCTGTAACAGTCCAAAATAGTGTTTCATTCCTTGAACAACAGGGCCAGGGGGACACAGAAACTCCTTTCAAAGTGCACAAGATGTCCAGTGCTTGCTCCTTTCAGAACATCCTGGCTCTTCAGACTGTTTCACAACTTGACTGCTGCCATAAAACTTGCTGCTCATAACTATGAAAGCAACAAACTTAAATGCTTTTATTCTAGAAGCAGACAGTGGGAGTGCTTGCCTGCATGGGATCCTTGCAAGACTAATCTAGCTGCTGAGAGAGAGCTGCATGCAACAAACCTGCTTCAGCCTTTTTTACATTTTGCTGAGCTGGGCAAGGTCTAATTCTTACCTCAGTGATGTCCCTGCATGGCCAGCAGGAGCAGGGGGGGCATTCTGCCCCTGGACTCAGCACTGGTTAGGCCACAGCTTGAGTCCCGGGTCCAGTTCTGGGCCCCTCAATTTAAGAAGGACATTGAGACTCTTGAATATGTCCAAAGAAGGGCAACAAAGCTGGGGAGGGGTCTGGAGCACAGCCCTGTGAGGAGAGGCTGAGGGAGCTGGGGTTGCTTAGCCTGGAGAAGAGGAGGCTCAGGGGAGACCTTCTTGCTCTCTACAACTCCCTGAAGGGAGGTTGTAGCCAGGTGGGGGTTGGTCTCTTTTCCCAGGCAACCAGCACCAGAACAAGAGGACACAGTCTCAAGCTGTGCCAGGGGAGGTTCAGGCTGGATGTGAGGAGAAAGTTCTTCCCAGCAAGAGAGATTGGCCATTGGGATGTGCTGCCCAGGGAGGTGGTGGAGTCACCATCCCTGGAGGTGTTGAAGAGGGCTTTGGATGTGGCACTTGAAGCCATGGTTTAGTTAGTTATGAGGTCTTGGGTGCTAGCTTGGACTTGATGATCTCTGAGGTCTTTTCCAACCTGATTGATTCTATGATTCTATGGTAAAGCCCTCAGGGTGCTTTCACCAGGCTTCGATTTCCCATCTCCATGTGGCCACTGGCAGCATTAACTACAGAGCCTCTTGTGCCTTGACTGTGGTAACCACACTCTCCTCCAGTGATACCACTCCTCTTGTCTCCTGGGTATCTGGAGCTTCATCAGGATGGTCACACTTTTCAGGACCCCTCCTTCTAATTGCTGGGTATTTTCTGCAGCCATGGGGTACACAGGCTGCTGGAGTTCATCAGAAGTGCCACTTACGTTTGTTTACAGAACCTAAGGCCATCATGCTTATGACTCTTCTGTTTAAAACATGTTTCAGTGTGACATGGGACAGTACAGGAATCTCATGGAGCTCCTGAAAAGGTTTGTTAGTGAAAAACATGCTTTTTTTTTTCCCCCCCCAGACTTTTCTTGTCCCCACCCCAAGCCATGTCCTAATCAGAACACCACCTCTTGGACTTGATGATCTCAAAGGTCTTTCCCAACCTGCTTCATTCTATTCCATCCTGTTCTATTCTATTGTATTCTTTTCCATTCCATTCCATTCCATTCCATTCCATTCCATTCCATTCCATTCCATTCCATGCCATTCCATTCCATGCCATTCCATGCCATTCCATCATATCCTATGGTATCCTATCCTATCCTATCCTATCCTATCCTATCCTATCCTATCCTATCCTATCCCATTCCATTCCATTCCATTCTATCCTATCCTATCCTATCCTATCCTATCCTATCCTATCCTATCCTATCCTATCCCCCATTCCATTCCATTCCATTCTATCCTATCCTATCCTATCCTATCCTATCCTATCCTATCCTATCCTATCCTATCCCATTCCATTCCATTCCATTCCATTCTATCCTATCCTATCCTATCCTATCCTATCCTATCCTATCCTATCCTATCCCATTCCATTCCATTCCATTCTATCCTATCCTATCCTATCCTATCCTATCCTATCCTATCCCATTCTATCCTATCCTATCCTATCCTATCCTATCCTATCCTATCCTATCCCATTCTATCCCATTCTATCCCATCCTATCCTATCCTATCCTATCCTATCCTATCCTATCCCATTCCATTCCATTCTATCCTACCCTATCCTATCCTATCCTATCCTATCCTATCCTATCCTATCCTATCCTATCCTATCCTATCCCATTCTATCCTATCCTATCCTATCCTATCCCTATCCTATCCTATCCTATCCTATCCTATCTATCCTATTCCATTCCATTCCATTCCAGAGCCCTGTTGTTTGCTGGACAGTCCAGGTGTCATTTCTTTCTACAGGTCAATGACTGCCTCCAGCACCTTCTCACACCTGCACCCACAGAGACTCCTTGTAAGGGACTTTGTCAGGCTGAAGTCAGCATGTCTTGCCTCCTACGTGCCATCCTGTCGATGTCACAGAGGAGGTTAATATATTTAAGCTCAGGAAGAGCTGTTTGCACCTAAAGGAGTCAGCATGGTTAACCGCCGTGACCTGCTTCTGCACAGGAACAAAGGCTCTCACCAGGCCACCAACCACCGTGAGGAGGTGACACACTGCTGCCCCAGGCAGTGGCAGCTCTGAAAGGGAGAAAAACAACTATCCTTTCAGTATAGGGTGGGCATGGGGACATGAGGAGACTCTGCAAGGTGCCAGTCAGTGCACCAGTCACTCTTCTCTGCCATGAGAGACAGTCGTTCACTGAGAGAGTCATTAGCTACTGGGATGTGCTGCCCAGGGAGGTGGTGGAGTCACTGTCCCTGGAGGTGTTCAAGAGGGGATTGGATGTGGCACTTGGTGCCATGGTCTAGTCATTAGGGTCCTGCATCTGGGTGGAGGCAATGCCAGGCACAAATCCAGGCTGGGCAGGGACTGGCTGGAGAGCAGCCCTGAGGAGAGAGACTTGGGGGTGCTGGGGGATGAGAAGCTCAACAGGAGCTCTCAATGTGCACTTGCAGCCTGGAAAGCCAATCAGATCCTGGGCTGCATCAGGAGAAGTGTGGCCAGCAGGTCAAGGGAGGTGCTTCTCCCCCTCTACTCAGCTCTGCTGAGACCCCACCTGGAGTACTGCGTCCAGTTCTGGAGCCCCTATTACAGGAGGGATGTGGACGTGCTGGAAGGTGTCCAGAGAAGGGCCACGAGGATGATCAGAGGGCTGGAGCACCTCTCCTATGAGGACAGACTGAAGGAGTTGGGGCTGTTCAGTCTGGAGAAGAGAAGGCTCCCAGGTGACCTCATTGTGGCCTTCCAGTATCTGAAGGGGGCTACAGGAAGGCTGGGGAGGGACTTCTCAGGATTTCAGGTAGTGATAGGACTAGGGGGAATGGAATGAAGCTGAAAATAGGGAGATTCAGGCTGGATGTGAGGAGGAAGTTCTTCCCCATGAGAGTGGTGAAGCCCTGGAATGGGTTGTCCAGGGAGGTGGTTGAGGCCCCATCCCTGGAGGTGTTTAAGGCCAGGCTGGATGAGGCTGTGGCCAGCCTGATCTAGTGTGGGGTGTCCCTGCCCATGGCAGGGGGTTGGAACTAGATGATCCTTGTGGTCCCTTCCAACCCTGACTGATTCTATGAGGTGTTGGGTGACAGGTTGGACTTGATGATCTTTGAGGTCTCTTCCAACCTTGGTGATTCTGTGATTCTATGAGGAATGTCACTCTTAAACTGGACTTTTCTTTGGCTTATTCTGCACTTTGTCCCTTTTCTATGTATTCTGTGATTGAACACTAGCAAGCAGTACAGGGAAGAACTGCCTTGATGTTGGGCTCTCTGCTGCTTGTGTCACCCCACTAAAGCCATGAATTCTCTCTGCTGGTTTGCACCAGACCAGCACAGACAAGAGCTCATTGCTAGAAGGAGACTGTTGAAGTCCAGCTTTCCATCAGTCAGCAGTTCTTACTTCCATGGGCTTGGGTTTGTCTGCCTGAAAGGCCCTGCACATTCCAGAAAATCATATTGCACTGCCGTCTCTTGAGCTGAGCCTGGCAGCAGGCTGTGCACATCAGTTACCTTCTGCACCACCATAAATCTAGTCTGTGTTCCTCAAGGCTAAGCCATGCAGGTTGTTCAGCTTCCCCGGGATTTTTATGCTGTCCCTGCCAACAGATGATCTACATCCTGCCTTTACCTCCACCAGCACGTGCTGGGCTTTTGTGTCCACTCCTGTCTTCCAATGAATAGATGAACAGAGAGAGGAAAATGTTCTTAAAAGTTGCCTCTAGCTAAGCACTCATTATTGCTCCCGTTCAGAAGAACCCAATCTACACCAGGAGTCTTTCACAGCTTGCTGTAGTGGGGTTTAGGGTTGTTTGGTTTCCAGCCAGTCTCTCTGGCCACAGGGAAAGCAGCACACCGTGTTCCCAAAGCTGCCACCCTGCCTGCTGCATTTCTACCTGAAAATGGGAGGAAGAGAAAGTTTCAAAGAAGAGGCTGCTGCTGGGAAGGCAACAACGCCAAGAAGCAATCAATAAATGGGGGTTAAATTAATTTTTTTCACAAAGGAGAGCCAAGGACAACTGGACAGAATTACCTCACCCTGCATCTTGCATGTGTCATCCCTCTCCACCCCTCACTGCTTGTCAAGGTCACCACGCCAGCTTTTCCTCCTGCTGGTGGCACCAGTGACTGCCTCAGACTTCCTCTGCTGTGTGACTCGCCTGCCCTTGACCTTCTTTTGTTTCACATGAGACCTCATTTATTTTTTTTCCTACATAACAAACAAGGCTTCCCCTGTATCAGGAGCAGTGTGGCCAGCAGGAGCAGGGAAGTCATTCTGCCCCTGGTCTCAGTGCTGGTCAGGCCACCACACCTTGAGTCCTGCGTCCAGTTCTGGGCTCCTCAGTTTAGGAAAGATGTTGAGTTGCTGGAAGGTGTCCAGAGAAGGGCAACAAAGCTGGGGAGGGGTCTGGAGCACAGCCCTGTGAGGAGAGGCTGAGGGAGCTGGGGTTGCTTAGCCTGCAGAAGAGGAGGCTCAGGGAGACCTTCTTGCTCTCTACAACTCCCTGAAGGGAGGTTGTAGCCAGGTGGGGGTTGGTCTCTTCTCCCAGGCAACCAGCACCAGAACAAGAGGACACAGTCTCAAGCTGCACCAGGGGAGGTTTAGGCTGGAGGTGAGGAGAAAGTTCTTCACAGAAAGAGAGATTGGCCATTGGAATGTGCTGCCCAGGGAGGTGGTGGAGTCACCATCACTGGAGGTGTTTAGGAAGAGACTGGATGGGACGCTTGGTGCCATGGTTTAGTTGCTTAGATGGTGCTGGGAGATAGGTTGGACTTGATGATCTCGAAGGTCTTTTCCAACCTGGTTGATGCTATTCTATTTTTTCTGCTCTTTTCTTTTCTTTTCTTTTCTTTTCTTTTCTTTTCTTTTCTTTTTTCTTTTCTTTTCTTTTCTTTTCTTTTCTTTTCTTTTCTTTTCTTTTCTTTTCTTTTCTTTTTTTCTTTTCTTTTCTTTTCTTTTCTCTTTTCTTTTTCTTTTCTTTTCTTTTCTTTTCTTTTCTTTTCTTTTCTTTTCTTTTCTTTTCTTTTCTTTTCTTTTCTTTCTTTTCTTTTCTTTATTATTCTATTCTATTCTATTCTATTCTATATACTATTCTATTCTCTATTCTATTCTATTCTATTCTCTATTCTATTCTATTCTATTCTATTCTATTCTATCCTATTGCCTTCCTGAGGCAAGCACAACCACCAGCTGCCCAGTTTCCAAGTGAGCAAAACATTAGAAGAGCCTAAAAATCGTGGAGTAAGTTGGAAATTGATGAACTGAAGGAGGGAAGTAAAAGACAACTCACTGGGCAAAGTGGCTACTGCATTCTTCACCTTTAAAAGAGAAGTATTAAAAGTTAAAAGTAATTTAAAATACCCCCACCACAGTAGTGGAAGTGCACTGACACTCACAGCCACTCTTAAAGGGCCCCATATCATTATACTAACCACAAGATTACTTTGATCACTACCCAAAGAAGAATTAAATACATGCAATGAGATTGCATCATAGAGAAATCATCCTCTATAAAAAGGCTGTTTCATAATAGGCAACTGTGTGTTATCTTCCCTGCCTTTGGGAAATGTTGAGCAGGGGACTCAGCAGCAGCCACACTGTCTCCAGCATGACAGGGCAACCTGCAGGTGATATTTCACTGCACTTATGAGCAAGCTTGGCAGTTCATAGTTCTGTCTAACACAGAAGAAGCACTCTGGAGGAAGTTCACGGAGTGCCAGGCAATGACATCATAACCCCTAGGGTGGAGCATTTTAAAGACTAAAAACAATAGATTTCTGCATTTTAAAGGCAGAGGGCAATGAGGCTGGGGGGAGGTCTGGAGCACAGCCCTCTGGGGAGAGGCTGAGGGAGCTGGGGTTGCTTAGCCTGGAGAAGAGGAGGCTCAGGGGAGACCTTCTTGCTCTCTACAACTCCCTGAAGGGAGGTTGTAGCCAGGTGGGGGTTGGTCTTTTCTCCCAGGCAGGCAACCAGCACCAGAACAAGAGGACACAGACTCAAGCTGTGCCAAGGGAAGTTTAGGCTGGAGATGAGGGGAAAGTTCCTCCTAGAGAGATTGGCCATTGGGATGTGCTGCCCAGGGACATGGTGGAGTCACCATCCCTGGAGGTGTTCAAGAGGGGATTGGACGTGGCACTTGAAGCCACGGTTTAGTTAGCCTTGAGGTGCTGGGTGTAGGTTGGACTTGATGATCTCTGGGGGTGACATATCTGACTGAGCTGTGATTTTGGCACACATAAAAGCTTGGGCAAACATACCCTGAGCACCAGAAGCTCTTTGTTCTGGTTCCTAGGACAGTCCCTCTTTCCTTGTCTTCCTAACACAGGGTCATCTCCTTTCTGCCCCCACCCCTGAAGACAGGCCCACAGCTAGAAGGACCTACGTGACCTGTAACTACAGCTCCCCATTTCCAAATGCCCCAAGGACATTATGAGGAAGATAATGGGTGTCCTCCACGCTAGAAAAAGCTTCTTTCCATGTGTTTTTCATAGGAGATGGTATCATCTAATGGAGACAGATCAGAGGCTAAAAATTAGCAGATCTCAACTCCACTATTAATTTACTAATCTCAAACTTCTTCAACTCTGGAGCCCAGTTTGCTTTGCCTATAAGTGACTCCAAGTGTTTAAAATGCTTTGAATGCTGTCAATGAAAGCTGCCATAAAGGAAGCAAGCAGTTGCTCTTCTTACTTCCACATCATGTTTTATTTTCCCCTCAACAGTACTTCCATATTAACACATTTGCAGCACTTTAGAGTGGGTTACTAAGGGGTTCATCATGCAAACCTCAATGAGAAGAAGGCAGAGGCACCACTGCAGTAAAATGCAGGAGGCAGAAAGAGGGTGTGCTGGTGGGTTTTGGGTTGGGTTGGGTTTTTTTCCCACTCAGTTACTTATGGAAGAATGTGGGGTGGTGTGAGGAGGATCTGAAGAGAGAAAATGTGATCTTGAAATGGTAATACTCCTTCTGGAGAGGAGTAGCACTGTAGTATATGGAATGGAATGGAATGGAATGGAATGGAATGGAATGGAATGGAATGGAATGGAATGGAATGGAATGGAATGGAATGAATGGAATGGAATGGAATGAATGGAATGGAATGGAATGGAATGGAAGAATAGAATAGAATAGAATAGAATAGAATAGAATAGAATAGAATAGAATAGAATAGAATAGAGCAGGTTGGAAAAGACCTTCGAGATCATCAAGTCCAACCTATCACCCAACACCATCTAATCAACTAAACCATGGCACCAAGCACCTCATCCACTCTCTTCCTCAACACCTCCACTGATGGTGACTCCTGCAAAGCCTCTCTACCCTCCAGCAGATCAACTCCTGCCCCCAGCTTGGTGTCATCTGCAGATTCACTGATGATGGACTCAATGCCCTCATCCAGATCATCAATAAAGATGTTGAAGAGCATGGGGCCCAGCACTGATCCCTGGGGCACACCACTAGTGACAGGCTGCCAGCTGGATGTGGTGCCATTCACCACCACTCTCTGGGCTCGGCCCTCCAGCCAGTTCCTTATTGCTCTCTATAACTACCTGAAGGGAGGTTGTAGCCAGGCAGAGGTTGGCCTCTTCTTCCAGGCAGCCAGCACCAGAACAAGAGGACACAGTCTCAGGCTGCGCCAGGGCAGGTTTAGGCTGGATGTTAGGAAGAAGTTCTTCCCAGAACGAGAGATTGGCCATTGGAATGTGCTGCCCAGGGAGGTGGTGGAGTCACCATCATTGGAGGTGTTCAGGAGGGGACTTGATGGGGTGCTTGGTGCCATGGGTTAGTTGTTTAGGTAGGTTGGATTGGTTGATGGGTTGGACACGATGATCTTGAAGGTCTCTTCCAACCTGGTGTATTGTATTGTATTGTATTGTATTGTACTATCTTTCCTAACCTGAGGGGCTGTGGGCAAATGCAGATTCTGAAGAAAAAGGAACAACAGAGAGCTGATAGAGTTTTGAAACTGTTGCTTGGGAACCACTTCTTTCTCTTTTTCATGTGCAGCTTTTCTCTTTGGCATTAACCTGGTCTTGCATTCAATGCCATACTGGAATTTGTTGCTGAAGATTCTCTAACATGTCTTCTCCCTGTGTTTCACATGTGTACTGGCTGAGTGAGGAGCTGTGTGCTGTGACGAGTGCCTCGTGCCAGCCAGCTGACTTGGAAAGGGCGAGCTGGAATTTTTCAAGTTCAGGCTTTTTATTCTTTTTTTACAGCTCCCTGTTCCCACCTCCTCCCCCTCAGCATACTTCCTGCTTCCTCATCCTGTAAGAGCTATGTACCCTTAAACGGTGGATCAAACACCTTTTTGAGCTGTTGTTGTCCAGCTTCATTAGCATTTCCCACATCATTTCCTGCTTTCATACTGATAGCCCACCAGCATTTTGCATGAGTGTGCGATGCAGCTGGAAAATACCTACCCCAAACTGCTGGCAGATCATTCTCTTCACAGAGTGTCATCAGTCCCAAAAGACATTAAAATCATGTTACTGCAGCCATAAACTTATCATACACTCAGTGAACCATTTTGCTCAGCCAGCTTTGAGGGAGATGCAACAAACTTTAAATATAGCAAGGCTGGACATCAGCCTGGGCAAGGGAGTAGCAAAGGGTGTTGTATGTGCCAAAAACCAGAGAGGAGGTGTGTGTTGGTAGGAAGTCTTTTCATAGCCTGGGGTAGTCGAGATGTCTCACCAGAAAAATGGCCCAAAAATTGCCATTTCATCCCTGCTGGCTGCAGCATCTCTATTCCAGGTCCCATTCCTGAAGTTACACTTCCAGCAGTGCAGCGTCCCAAAGAGCACTGACGACAGACATAGAATCATAGGGTCAGTCAGGGTTGGAAGGGACCACAAGGATCATCTAGTTCCAACCCCCCTGCCATGGGCAGGGACACCCCACACTAGATCAGGCAGTAAACTTAAGAGAATAAATCAAGTTTCCATCAACTGCAAGAAAAAAGCCTCCTGCTTGCAAGTGTGAAGGTCTACTAGTGTAATGCTGAGCATGCAAGATGCCCCGGCCTGCAAGTTCGCAATGCCAGTGGAAAACTGATGGACTAAGAATTTACTTTGTGGAGGTTGCTCCATTGCTCTCCCATGCAATCCTGCTGCAAGATACAGCAACATTTCTCTGCAGAGATACCAATTATGTGTGTCAGTAGGAGGGGGAAAATCAAGTGCTTTGTGTTAGCCAGCAATATTAAAAGCAGCAGTCATATCAAGGCACATCCAGAATCTGTCAGACAGTGACTGAAAGCAGCAAGGAGGAAGAAAGCCTACGTTCCCCCACACCAAGCTTCAGCAGGGTTTGAGGGAGGGGAGTGGTGCTTTAAATGTTTTGAGGTTTAAAAAGAAGCCAAATCGCAAGAGAAAGCGATTTCAGAACCAGCAAGTCTGTGTTTCTCACCCAGTGCCTGTGGAAAAGGGGGAACAGAGCTGTGTGTTTGTCACAATTGTCTTTTATGGTGTTTTGCTGAGGCTGTTACTCCACAGGATGTTCTATTGTCTTCACAGGGCAGGGCATTGCTGTGCCATGATGCACAGAATTGCCCTGCAAGTCGCTGTGGGCCTGGAGACATGAAAGATGTGGGTTTGCTTTCAAGATCAACAGACTGAAAATCAATGTCTGAGAGCTATTCCACCCACACCTGGCAGCTAACCTTCCCAGTTCAATGAGCTTGGTGTTTCTTGGACTCCTGAAGTCCTCTTCCCAAAGAAATCCCAAGGTTTAACTACATTTGTGTTTGGTTTTGGGTTCCAAGTGCCGTTTACAGACCTGGGGGATGAAAAGAGCAACATTGACTTATCAGGGTACGACCTGCTGGAGCCAAGCTGTTGTTCAGAAGGTGCTCACAGCTGGGGTTGTTCACAGAACCCCAAGAGAAAGCAGCAAAGCTTTTTTTTTCCTTTCAGAAGTTGTCAGGATTGAGCTGGGACTCCATGGGACCTGCAGCAAACACATCTTTGCTCTGGTGGCCTGAAATGAAGGTCCAGCATCAAAGAGAAGAAAGCTGAGACCCTGTACCACAGACAATAAGATCCCTTTGTGCTTCTTAACTTGATGAGGTCCTGAATTTCTCAATTCCCCAGTAAGCAAGGCCTTGAAACAGTGGTAGGTAGAGACAGGAAAGGGTTAACATCCAACGATCTGGAATTACACTGCAAGAGAAGGAATGGACCTAGGGATATGTTTACCTCCACCAAGACCTATGACCACCACCCTTCTGCACGCCCAGAGGAAGTGGCAGCTTAGGTCACAGTGGACATTTGCACCTAGGTGACTTTGGGGAGGTAAAAGCAGCAAGCCCTGCTTGCATCAGGCTTCCTCTTGAACCCAAACCAGAATGTTCTTGTAAAGAATAACTTCAATAACCCCTTAAAGATCCAGATCTTCAGAGGGACATCCTTCTACCCACCAACTGTCCCATGAGTTGGCTGGGATGAATTTTGCCCCAGGCCTCCTCACAGCGTAGGACCCTGCAAGGGGCCAGGCTGACACCCAGTGGCACCTGGGCTTCATGGAGAGCTCCATCATGCAGTGGAGACAGGCCCTGGGGCTCAGGCTGTGAATCCCAGGTCTGAGAGCAAGCTCAGATCTCTGCATTAACCACAGTGTCACTGTACTCCTGATTCACTGCAGAGAACTTCCAGCCCACCTGAAACAAATTCTGGAGAAGACCTTCCATCACCACTATGCAAATTATGCTTCTGATGTAAATCCCTCCTGCAGTGTGCTTCTCCCAGCAGCATCCCCACCATCCACTGACTTGGATTTCCACACAGTGTCCCTGTGTACTGGAGCTCTCTTAGACCAGGTAGGTCTTCTTAGGATTGTCTGTTCCCAGAAGCTCAGCATGTTCCTGCAGCTGAGGAGCCATCCCTCACCCATAGCAGATCCCAGAGCACGGTGGGGTAAGCAGAGCTCTCCCTCCCCAGCATTTGAAAGGAATGCAGGGTTTGCCTCAGCTCTGAAGCATGTGTGGTGCATATCCCAGCTGAGATGTTGGGTTTTTCTGCTCACCCCTTCTCACTGGTCATGCCTCTGTGTGCTGCAGCCTGCTCCAGTTTAGGGAAGCTAAACATGCAACAGAACTCTCGGAAGGGAGAGATGAGCCGAAGCAGCAAGGTGACACATTGTGGTGGGTTTAGGCTATGCCTTTGAAATTCAGATACAGGTTTTGAGCAGAAAAGTAGAAAAAGATAAATAAATCACTAGTGGGTTAAAAAAAAAAAAAAAAAGGAAAGCCAAAGATTATTCTAAACAAATTCATTGGGTAAATGTCTGGAATAAGAGGAGCTGCACCACAACAGTTCTTCTCCTTTTCCCTTCTCCTCTGATCCTGGCTGTTTTGCTTTGCTCAGGAGGGATAACCTGCTTATCAGCTGGCTTTGGCTAAGTCTAACTTGTCTGCTCCTCTCTCTTCCCTTTGTACAGGGAGGTAGGGGAGGCAGGGAGGGAGAAGCAGGGAGGGAGAAGCAGGGAGCTTTCCCTGTTCTCTTGACCAGGGGGGTTGTGTTGTTTGCTAATGGTAAACATCTGTAAATACTGTAATTCCTGCATGCTTTGTACACGTTCACTGCATTCCACGGCAGAGTGCAGATTTTCCTTGTAAATACAGCTCCATTTGCTTCTGACTTGATCTGGCAAAGCTAATATTGGGGGAAACTCCAACCCACCACACACATTCAGTGCATCCAGTTTTACAAGTATGTTTTGCCAGGGAAGGGTTAAAGGTGTGGGGGGAGGCTGGGCTGTGTGTCATAAAATGTCAGTAAGCTTTTTATGCAACCACCAGAAAATGTCTTTTTGTGTTTCTTTACACCTACAGAGCCTTACAAGTTGTCTTGTAGACGCCCCAAAAAATTCCCCTTAGCACTTTTTATCACTCAGCATCGCTCCAGGGTTTAGTCAGCCAAACCATAGCCTTTCCCAGCCTCAGATAAATCGCATCTCGAGAGCAGCCCAGGCACCGGCAGCGCGCCGTCCCGCAGCCCAGCCGCCTGCCAGACCTCTAGCCTGTTTTTCTACAGAGATGAGTAAGGTTTTCCTGTGCAATTCATATAAAATACCTGTCTGTGTATTTCTGTAAATATATAGAGCAAAGATACCACTGAGAAGATAAGAGTTTGCCAGAGTGCTTTTCGCATTCTATCAAATGCTGAGCTGCTGGAAGGTGTCCAGAGAAGGGCAGCGAGGCTGGGGAGGGATCTGGAGCACAGCCCTGTGGGGAGAGGCTGAGGGAGCTGGGGTTGCTGAGCCTGGAGAAGAGGAGGCTCAGGGAGACCTTCTTGCCATCTATGACTACCTGAAGGGAGGCTGCAGCCAGGTGGGGGTTGGTCTCTTCTCCCAGGCAACCAGCACCAGAACAAGAGGACACAGTCTCAAGCTGTGCCAGGGGGGGGGGGGGTTAGGCTGGAGGTGAGGAAGAAGTTCTTCCCAGCAAGAGAGATTGGCCATTGGGATGTGCTGCCCAGGGAGGTGGTGGAGTCACCATCCCTGGAGGTGTTTAGGAAGAGCCTGGATGAGGCACTTGGTGCCATGGTTTAGTTGATCAGATGGTGTTGGGTGATAGGTTGGACTGGATGATCTGGAAGGGCTTTTCCAACCTGGCTAATTCTGTGTTCTGTAAATGTGTTTGTTTTACTTGGAGTTTGCTGTGTTTTAGTCATGTTTTGACATTTGAAGAATTTTCACTGAAAATAGATTTTGCACTGATAAGAGGACCAGACACAAACCTCACAGCAATGCAGAGTGGCAGCAAACAGCAGATTTGCAATTATCTATTAATACAATCATGTATTTAAGTAACACGAAAATCATTCCTGTCATTATCTAATAAGGCTAAAATGGATACGTTATTTGCACATTTTTTTGTCAGTAATAGTAATTGTCATTCATAAGTATTTTGAGGCAGATTTTGCCTCATCCAGACATGTCACCCTCTTAAAGGCTTCTGTAAGTAAGTCCTGCATGCAGTCAGAAAGGTTGAAAAGTCTCTAATAACACAGGGATCATAGTATCAGTCAGGGTTGGAAGGGACCACAAGGAGCATCTAGTTCCAACCCCCCTGCCATGGGCAGGGACACCCCACACTAGATCAGCCTGGCCAGAGCCTCATCCAGCCTGGGCTTAAACACCTCCAGGGATGAAGAAACATTTACAAAGGAATAAGACAACAAAGCACTAACTGAAAGAATCTTGTGTCTAGGTGCTCACAACCTGTTTCTGAGATTTGAATCCATATTTAATAATTAGACAATTAAATGCACAAGCAGGCCAAATTATTCCCTTTATCATAGAATCTCAGAATCAACAAGGTTAGGAAAGACCTCAGAGATCAGCAAGTACAACCTAGCACCCAACACCTCAGGACTAAGTAAACCATGGCTCCCAGTGCCACATCCAATCTTTTTTGAACACCTCCAGGGACAGTGACTCCACCACCTCCCTGGGCAGCACATTCCAATGGCCAATCTCTCTTTCCATGAAGAATTTCTTCCTCACATCCAGCCTGAACGTCCCTTGGTGCAGCTTGAGACTGTGTCCTCTTCTTCTGGTGCTGGTTGCCTGGCAGAAGAGACCAAACCCCACCTGGCTACAACCTCCCTTCAGGGAGTTGTAGACAGCAAGAAGGTCTCCTCTGAGCTCCTCCTCTTCTCCAGGCTAAGCAACCCCAGCTCCCTCAGCCTCTCCTCACAGGGCTATGCTCCAGACCCCTCCCCAGCTTTCTTGCCCTTCTCTGGATATGTTCAAGTGTCTCAACGTCCTTCTTAAATTGAGGGGCCCAGAACTGGGCTCAGTCCAAGTGTTTCTACTGAATTAGACATGCTTCAAGATGGGTTGAGATATAGGACCTTATGGAATAGCATGCTTTTCATAAACAGCAGGGTTAAATTGTCACTGGTTCATGAGCAGCATATAGGGGGCATAGAAAGACCATAAAATGCAGAAGCATGGACAGTGAGCCTGTTGATTTTGGCCAGGAGGCTTTTGTTCAAATGCACTCATTTAAAGTGAGAGACTTGTGCACATCACTTCCAGGGATGGCAGGTTTTTAAGGTAATGTCTGAAGCACTGCAGCCAGGAAGGTCGTAGGGAAGCTGTTTGGCTGCTTGGCAAAGCCCAGTCGTGCTCAGCCAGCACGATGCTAGCTCAGCTCCACTACTTTGAGCACATCTAGCACAGGCCTCCCTCATCTTCCTTCCCCCTTTTCACCAGCCCTTGTGCCTCCCAGCCTGAAGTTTGCATATTCAAAGTCAGGCTGCTTGCAATCGCAGCTGCATGCCTCGTCGCCACGACACCTGCTCCCAGCAGTGCCAGCCCTTTGCTTTCTGTCCTTTCAGTGGCCTTCTGTGGAGCCATACAGCCCATTTAGCTGGTCTCTGTTGTCATTCTCTGATAACTGTAGGACACATTAAGGCAGTGCAGTTAATTAAGCACGACTGTCTATTTTGCTCTAAGACCTGAGCAACTGCAGCAAGCAAAAGAGCTGAGCAACATGCCATTGCCTTGGTTTTCACCCTCTGTTTCTGACTTTTTAGCATTCACTGAAGACTTCATTAACAGATGCAGGCACATAACCACCTGCATGCCCTATGGCTGCAGCTCATGTGTGCCAGCTGGCTGCCATGTCCTGAAGCACACCCCAGCTGGAAGCTCTCAACCAAGGGCAGGTTTGGGCATGGAGGTTGACCAGATCTGCTGGAAGAGGACAGTGTGGAAAGGAAAAGGAAAGGGCATCTTACCTCTGCCCATGGCAGAGCTGTTGGAACTAGATGATCATTAAGGCCATTTCCGACCCAAACTGTTCTATAGTTCTATTCTATCATCTCCCAAGAGCAGTTTGGGAGTTTGTGGTTCTGCCAGCTTTGCTTCAAACAATTGGCACTGCTCAGGAACACAAGCTATGATCGCAGCAGGAAGTTGTCTGGTCACACATGCTGATGTTTTCTCCACATCTGCCAGCAGCATCCAAGCTCCCAACACAAAGCTCTGCTCGTCTGCATACAGCATGAGGCTGTGGCTGCTTCGTGAGGACAGATCTTGAACCAGGGCTGGGCAGTGGTGTAGGACTCCCTGGACAGGGCAGCAGTCAGGGGCTGTCCAGGAAGCACCATCCTCCTGGCACCTGAGCTTCCATAGAATAGAATAGAATAGAATAGAATAGAATAGAATAGAATAGAATAGAATAGAATAGAATAGAATAGAATAGAATAGAATACAATACAATACAATACAATACAATACAATACAATACAATACACCAGGTTGGATGAGACCTTTGAGATCACTGAGTCCAACCTAACCACCCAACACCATCTAATCAACTAAACCATGGCACCAAGTGCCCCATCCAGTCTCTTCTTAAACACCTCCAGTGATGGTGACTCCATCACCTCCCTGGGCAGCACATTTCACAGAATCACAGAATCACCAAGGTTGGAAGAGACCTCAAAGATCACTGAGTCCAACCTGTCACCACAGACCTCATGACTAAACCATGGCACCAAGTGCCACGTCCAATCCCCTCTTGAACACCTCCAGGGATGGTGACTCCACCACCTCCCTGGGCAGCACATTCCAATGGCCAATCTCTCTTGCTGGGAAGAATTTTCTCCTCACCTCCAGCCTAAACCTCCCCTGGCACAGCCTGAGACTGTGTCCTCTTGTTCTGGTGCTGGTTGCCTGGCAGAAGAGACCAACCCCCACCTGGCTACAACCTCCTTCAGGGAGTTGGAGAGAGCAAGAAGGTCTCCCCTGAGCTTCCTCTTCTCCAGGCTAAGCAACCCCAGCTCCCTCAGCCTCTCCTCACAGGGCTGTGCTCCAGACCCCTCCCCAGCTTTGTTGCCCTTCTCTGGACACCTTGCAGCAACTCAACATCTTTCCTAAACTGAGGGGCCCAGAACTGGACACAGGACTCAAGGTGTGGCCTAACCAGTGCTGAGTCCAGGGGCAGAAGGACTTCCCTGCTCCTGCTGGCCACACTGTTCCTGATGCAGGCCAGGATGCCATTGGCCTTCTTGGCCACCTGACCACACTGCTGGCTCGTGTTCAGCCAGCTGTCAGCCAGTACCCCCAGGTCCCTTTCTGCCTGGCTGCTCTCCAGCCACTCTGACCCCATTCTGTAGTGCTGCACGGGGTTCTTGTGACCAAAGTGCATCCCTCCAGTGATGCAGTGTACCCCAAGATTAAAAATACTGTTGCCTTAAGAGATGTGGGACAGCCATGAGAAATCTGAACCACAGGTGACTAACTCCTGCATGGAGTAGATCTCACTCAGCAAACACAGGGCTGGAGCCTAGGCTGTGCTTTCACAAGCAGTTTGGCCCAGTGAAAGTGAGAAGAGGTGCTGTATTCCTTGTGGCAACAAAAGGGTAAGCAGCTTTCTCTGGTGGTGTCATAGTCACCATGGTTTCAGCACTCAGCATTCACGCTGGGAGAGCACAGACAGGGGACTCGTGGAGCCCTGAGTCTGCCTTTGCAGGGAATCCTGCCCTGCAAAAGGTGATCCAAAGTTTAACTAAACAGAACTTAATCTTAAAAAAACCTTGCAGCATTGGGAGCTCGTTTGCAATTACAAAACACCATTATCAGGATCTGCTTTGCTCCTCCAATCAGCAGCAGATATTCTCCCACCAACTTTCAGATAGTGGATGTGAGCCAGGTCAGTAAGTTTTTGCTGCCTGTGAACTCAGGTTTTATTGCAGGGGAGATATTTAAATGCTGCCAGTTCGTGCTGAATGCTGATGACATTCTGTTGCAGCAGTTGTTTTTCCATCTGTATTTGTGGCCAGCAGCACCAGTTTTGGTTTTCATGGTCTGGGTTACAGGCTTTACTTTCCTCCTCCAAACTGTGCTCACTGGTACTAGTGGCTATTACTCTCTACAAGCACCAGAAGGGAGGCTGTAGACAGGCAGAGGTTGGTCTCTTCTCCCAGGCAACCAGCACCAGAACAAGAGGACACAGTCTCAAGCTGTGCCAGGGAAGTTTAGGCTGGAGGTGAGGAGAAAGTTCTTCCCAGAAAGAGGAATTGGCCATTGGAATGTGCTGCCCAGGGAGGTGGAGTCACCATCCCTGGAGGTGATCAAGAGGGGATTGGATGTGGCACTTGAAGCCATGGTTTAGTTAGTCCTGAGGTGTTGGGTGACAGGTTGGACTTGATGATCTCTGAGGTCTTTTCCAACCATATTGATTCTGTGATTCTATGAATGTTACCTCCTTAATCTTTTCCTTCCCCAAAACCTCCTGCTAAAATGCTGCTTACTACATCTAGAGAGCAGGAGAAAATGATCACGGTCTACTTGTATCTGAAGCCCAAATACCAGTGAAAAAGATTCCACCATATCAAAAATTATGTTTACAACGTGATAACAGCATTTTCCCAGTGTGAAGAGTACTGCTAATCATAAAAGCAAGCACCTTAGGCCATCTCTACCGAGCACAGCTCACAGTATTGGTCCCAAGGGAGCTCAAGTACTCCAGTGCTCGGCAGAGGAGCTCCGCTGTAACATATCCACTGACCTGCACTTGAACCTACCACTTGCTGTTTTCCTCCTGTAATCTAAATCTGGCAATGTCCTGTCTGGTGAGCAGTGTGCTCCCAAACCATGGAGTGAGATGCTCTGGATGTTATGAAAGCATGCCTGTGCTTGCAGGGCCATGGAAAATGGGCTTGTAAAATACCGCCTGAGCTCAGCTCCCAGCCACCGGTGCGGCAGGCAGCCCCCGCGCCGCTGCGCAGGCACCGCTGTAACGCGGCCAGGCAGCAGCTGCCTGCGCCGCAGACGCTGTGGGTGGGTGGCTGTCTGCATGCTCCACAGCTGTCCCCTCCGCCACGCCGAGCCAGCACCCCACCTCCCCGGGGAGCGCCCTGCTCTGCCCAGCTGGAGCTGGGTACACAGCACCCCAGGAAAGCGGTGCAGCCGCTTGCACCCACCCTCCTTGGCGGGGTCTGGTGGGACATGATCACCTCAGCCAACCTCATGCAGGGGGAGAGCCCAGAGAGCCTGGGCGCAGCATTTGCCGCTGGGTAAGTTGATTGGCTGCCAAGGCCATCCTCACGAAGAAATGACTGCAGACATCAACTATTTTGTGGACGTATTTGTGTTAAAAAACACCAGGAGTCAACTGCAGGTTTGGAGTTTTGCCCTTTGTATTCCTCAGCCCTGAAGTTTAGTCAGACTGATCCACTCCAGTGAGCCTCCACGTCTGCTGCCTTTGAGCAAATCCTGCGTGCTGACCCTGGCTGCACTAAAATCGTACACATGTATAGCACTGCAGCACCTGTAACTGATGCCATTAATCCCTCCATAAACTGTCTTACCTTTTGTCATTTGGTAACAAAACAACCTTTAGCTTTTGTTACCAAAAAAAACTCAAAAGCCTTCACTTCCAGGTCTGCTTCCTGGCCTGCATCAGGAATACTGTGGCCAGCGGGAGCAGGGAAGTCATTCTGCCCCTGGACTCAGTGCTGGTTAGGCCACACCTGGAGTCCTGTGTCCAGTTCTGAGCCCCTCAGTTTAAGAAGGATATTGAGACACTTGAACGTGTCCAGAGAAGGGCAACAAAGCTGGGGAGGGGTCTGGAGCACAGCCCTCTGGGGAGAGGCTGAGGGAGCTGGGGTTGCTTAGCCTGGAGAAGAGGAGGCTCAGGGGAGACCTTCTTGCTCTCTCCAACTCCCTGAAGGAGGTTGTAGCCAGGTGGGGGTTGGTCTCTTCTCCCAGGCACCCAGCATCAGAACAAGAGGACACAGTCTCAAGCTGTGTCAGGGGAGGTCTAGGCTGGAGGTGAGGAGAAAGTTCTTCCCAGCAAGAGAGATTGGCTCTTGGAATGTGCTGCCCAGGGAGGTGGTGGAGTCACCATCACTGGAGGTGTTTAGGAAGAGCCTGGATGAGGCACTTGGTGCCATGGTTTAGTTGATTAGATGGTGTTGGGTGATAGGTTACAATACAATACAATACAATACAATACACCAGGTTGGAAGAGACCTTCAAGATCATCACATCCAACCCATCAACCAATCCAACCCACCCAACAACTAGACCATACAGCCAAGCACCCCATCAAGTCTTCTCCTGAACACCTCCAGTGAAGGTGACTCCACCACCTCCACGGGTAGCCGATTCCAATGGGCAATCACTCTGTCTGTGTAGAACTTCTTCCTAACATCCAGCCTAAACCTGCCCTGGCGCATCCTGAGAGGTTGGACTTGATGATCTCAAAGCTCTTTTCCAACCTGGTTAATTCTATTCTATTCTATTCTATTCTATTCTATTCTATTCTATTCTATTCTATTCTATTCTATTCTATTCTATTCTATTCTATTTATTCTAAATATCCTATTATTTAAAGTTACATAATATGCAGGAAAGCACCAACTCTGCAAGCAAAGCTGCTTCTTTTCATTCCAGGTGTAACCACATGAGGTCTACTGAATCACAGAATCACCAAGGTTGGAAGAGACCTCAAAGATCACCAAGTCCAACCTGTCACCACAGACCTCATGACTAAGCCATGGCTCCAAGTGCCACGTCCAGTCCCCTCTTGATCACCTCCAGGGACAGTGACTCCACCACCTCCCTGGGCAGCACATTCCAATGGCCAACAACTCTCTCTGTGAAGAACTTTCTCCTCACCTCAAGCCTAAACTTCCCTTGGCACAGCTTGAGACTCTGTCCTCTTGTTCAGAGGACACAGTTCATATTCCCTGCTGGTGATGCACTCTGGCTGCAAAGGCAGGGCTGTGACCCTTCGGGGCACAGGGTGTGGCAGGGCTGGGCACACAGAGATCCGAATCTTCAGGATTATTTTGGGAGGACACAAAAAGTGAATGTAGGGCCTGGTTTTAAAAATAGCATCTTGTTTGCAAGTGGCAATGCTGAAGTTCCAGCTCACAACACAGGGGTGGTAACAGCAAGCCAGGGTTAAGCAGCTTCAGCAAGCAGGACTTGGAAACCATAGATCTAAACCCTTCAGCAACATCTGACTCAAATGAGAATAGGACTTCTTACAGGCTTAATGTCATAAGGAAAGGGATTTTGGTAGGCTTGGAAGAGCAAGGAAAGGTGTTAAAAATGAAGAGGATTTCTCAAAATCCTTGTCTGAATGGTTCTTGTTTTCTCACAACAGAAAAATCACCCTTCTTCTTTCCTCTCTCCTTGCCTGGTGAACCAGCTCTGCTGCCTTCAAAGAGGGGCAGGCACAGGTTAGGGATCAGGGCCAGTTGGACAAGCCTTCCCAATCATTTGGCTGAGGTCCTTCCTCAGCCATAAGGCAGCTCTGCCTCATGCAGGGATGGCCTTTAAAAGCAATTGCAAAGGGGAAAGGGAAAATGAGTTATACAAAGGCTTTCTGTCCCTCTTGCTCCCTCTGACCAAGCAGAAAGGGGAGGCTGTCAGAAGAGAAAACAAGCTCAGAGGAGTCTCAGCAGATGCTTTTCTGCTGTCTCAAAACCCCTTGGCATTTCCTGGTGCACTGAAGATATCTCAGAGCTCATCTCCAGTGGCAGCACAAACACCATGTGTCTCAGCAAGCCTGACACCCATGCACAGCTTTGTGATACTGGAGCTGCTCCACTTAGATAACAGCAAACAGCAAGCACCAATGCTCACACTTCTCAGCAGCCTGCTGGACTGGGCAAGGGGGACACAGGACCTCTTCATTCTTTGAGGAAACCAGCTAAGAAGTCAAAGGAGAAAGGTAGATGAGGCTGTGGGCCAAGGCCAGAAATAAACCTCAGTGATGAATATATTGTATAATGAATAATAATGAATAATATATTGTATGATGATGAACATATTGTGTGAAGTTGTTAAATCATACACTGTATGTTAAGAAGTGTCCAGAAACAGTTATTTACACCACCCACCAAGGACCATCTATCCAGCCACTGAGAGACCTGGGAAGCTGTTTCATCAGTGCTTGCCAGACACCCACTTCTCTTATCAGACCTTTGCTCCCAGGGAGTACAGGGCTTTTATGCTCACAACTTCTTCTTGGATCACAATGAATTCTTTATATTTACAAAATCTTTACTAGCCTCTGGAGCCCCCAGATAAAGACAAAAGACCATAAAAAGCATCCACAGGAGGTCAGCCCAAAGGTCCCTCTAGCCCAATATCCCATCTCTAATGCTGGCAAGAGCAGATGCCTAGGGAAGCCTACAATAAAACCACCATGATATACTCTGTCAACCTCCAGTGATTTGGAGGTCAGGGACTTCCTGACCTAGATATGACATGTTTGTGTTTGAAGGCAGAGAAGGATTTCAACCTCTGTTCCAAGCATTTGAATGCGGGGCGGGGGGGAAGAAAGGAAAAAAGGAAAAGAAAAAGAAAACAACACTTAGCTGGTGAGAAAAAAGAATAGAATAGAATGGAATGGAATGGAATGGAATAGAATAGAATAGAATAGAATAGAATAGAATAGAATAGAATAGAATAGAATAGAATAGAATAGAATAGAATAGAATAGAAGAGAATAGAATAGAAGAGAAGAGAAGAGAAGAGAAGAGAAGAGAAGAGAAGAGAAGAGAAGAGAAGAGAAGAGAAGAGAAGAGAAGAGAAGAGAAGAGAAGAGAAGAGAAGAAGAAGAGAAGAGAAGAGAAGAGAAGAGAAGAGAAGAGAAGAGAAGAGAGAGAAGAGAAGAGAAGAGAAGAGAAGAGAAGAGAAGAGAAGAGAAGAGAAGAGAAGAGAAGAGAAGAGAGAAGGAGGAAGAGGAAGAGGATAGAATTAACCAGGTTGGAAAAGACTTCAGAGATCATCAAGTCCAACCTATCACCCAACACAATCTAAGCAACTCAACCATGGCACCAAGTGCCTCATCCACTCTCTTCCTAAACACCTCCAGGGATGGTGACTCCACCACCTCCCTGGGCAGCACATTCCAATGGCCAATCTCTCTTGCTGGGAAGAACTTTCTCCTCACATCCAACCTAAACCTCCCCTGGCACAGCTTGAGACTGCATCCTCTTTTTCTGTCACAAGTTTCCTGGGAGAAGAGACCAACCCCCACCTGGCTACAACCTCCCTTCAGGGAGTTGTAGAGAGCAAGAAGGTCTCCCCTGAGCCTCCTCTTCTGCAGGCTAAGCAACCCCAGCTCCCTCAGCCTCTCCTCACAGGGCTGTGCTCCAGACCTCTCCCCAGCCTCGTTGCCCTTCTCTGGACACCTTCCAGCAACTCAACATCTTCCCTAAAACTAAAGGGCCCAGAACTGGACACAGAACTCAAGGTGTGGCCTAACCAGTGCTGAGTCCAGGGGCACAATGACCTCCCTGCTCCTGCTGGCCACATTGATCACTATAAATACAAAGCTGGCAGAAGAAGTCCAAGAGTGCATTTCCAAGTCGAAGACATTACCTCCAAGAGAACACTCAGCTTTCAGAGGCCAAGCATTTAGCCTGAGAGTCTCTGGCTGCTCAGCATTCCTGGGGCAATGTTCACCCAGACTCCTTCTCCCTTCCAGATGACTCCCAGGAGAAAATGGGGAGGATGAAGAGCTCACAGCAATGTGTAGGACTGAGGCATCCAAAGCCTCCCTGTTTGATAATTCAACCAGATGCCAAAAGTTCTTCTTGGAAGGAATAGCAGGCTGGGTAGTTGTTTGCTTCAGGCATCAGGCCAAAATAGGTATTTCATACTGAAGTGTGGTGGACAAGTGAATTATTTACTGGCCAAAACACAGTTATCCCACCTGTAGTTACCGCAAGGAACCAGTTGTGATGTTGAAGTCAAGGGGTTATGGTGGGGCCCCAAACACAGGCCATATCTCTGGGCAGTGGCCCTGCACTCCTGAGCATCTGCCAGTAGTGCCCTGGGGCCATGCAGCCCCAACAATATGCAGCTGCATTGTGGCCAACGACGTTCAGACCCAGGTCACAGGACAGCCACCACAATAGGTCTCAGCAGCAGCGACAACAACAAGCCCAGGTCCCTCCACCACATGAAAGGCTGCACGAACGTTCATCCCCCTGACACTTTTCTACAGGGCCTCAGCTCTCACATGAAAGAAACCTGCACTTCAGAGCTCCTCCAGTTTTCTCTGCCAGCCACCACATCCCCTGCAGAAATCATTTCCTGTTTTATTTTTAAGATTGCTGTTGTCATAAGCTGCTGCTAGTGTGGAGGTGGAGATGGGAAGGTGGTGTCTGCCCAGTGAGCACAATGGCTGCCTAGACAAGGGGTCAGCACAGCAGTATGGGCAACAAAGCTGGGGAGGGGTCTGGAGCACAGCCCTGTGAGGAAAGGCTGAGGGAGCTGGGGTTGCTTAGCCTGGGGAAGAGATAGCTCAGGGGAGCCCTTCTTGCTCTCTACAACTCCCTGAAGGGAGGTTGTGGACAGGTGGAGGTTGGTCTCTTCTCCCAGGCAAGCAGCACCAGAACAAGAGGACACAGTCTCAAGCTGTGCCAGGGGAGGTTTAGGCTGGAGGTGAGGAAGAAATTCTTCCCAGAGAGATTGGCCATTGGAATGTGCTACCCAGGGAGGTGGTGGAGTCACCACCACTGGAGGTGTTTAGGAAGAACCTGGATGAGGCACTTGGTGCCATGGTTGAGTTGATTAGATGGTGTTGGCTGATAGGTTGGACTTGATGATCTCGAAGGCCTTTTCCAACCTGGTTAATTCTATTCTATTCTATTCTATTCTATTCTATTCTATTCTATTCTATTCTATTCTATTCTATTCTATTCTATTCTTTCTGCAAGATGGTGTGGTGGTGAAAGGAGTGCAATGAGGAGCAAGGGGAAGGTGATGTTCATCACTTTGTAGTACCTTTCCTGGAAACCAGGCTTGGAGAGCTTTATCCAGTGCTTTGGGTACAGAGCTGATGTTTCAGATCCTTGTGGTGCAAAAAAAAAAGAATCTGTGAGGGACAAGAGTACCTGCTTGAGGATGAAACTCTGAGATTGGAACAGAGGTACAGCATAAAACTTCAAATTGTATAAAATCATAGAATCGAGAAGGTTGGAAAAGGCCTCAGAGGTCATCAAGTACAACCTAGCACCCAACAACTCATGACTAACTAAACCATGGCTCCCAGTGCCACATCCAATCCCTTGTTGAACACCTCCAGGCATGGTGACTCCACCACCTCCCTGGGCAGCACATTCCAATGGCCAATCTCTCTTGCTGGGAAGAACTTTCTCCTCACCTCCAGCCTAAACCTCCCCTGATGCAGCTTGAGACTGTGTCCTCTTGTTCTGGTGCTGGTTGCCTGGCAGAAGAGGCCAACCCCCACCTGGCTACGACATCCCTTCAGGTAGTTGTAGAGAGCAAGAAGGTCTCCCTGAGCCTCCTCTTCTCCAGGCTAAGCAACCCCAGCTCCCTCAGCCTCCCCTGCAGTGTCACACCATGGGCACAGCTGGAGCGAAGGGGTTGGGGATGGTCATGTTTTGGTGCAGCAAGTCGCTGTGTGAAAAGCCAAGATTTTTGCTCAGATGAACTTGTTAAAAATTCCCCAGCAGTCTCCTTCTGAGGCCAGGGAGACTGCAAAGTTTATCTTTCTCAGTTTTTTTCATGCCAGAGCTCCTGTAACTTCCCTGGCCGGGAGTCAGAACATCTTCGTTCTTGCGGCGTGTTCTGCACTTTCACGAACGCTAATTTCACTGCATTTTCCGAGCGGTGGCTGTAGCCCCAGCGTGGCTGCTGTGAAGTTCCCACGGCTACCAGTAGGACTTTTATGTGGGAAATCTGTGGGCAGCAGGGAGCCTCCCTGTTTGTATCAATATGAACTTCCCAAGCACATCAGACTGACATTTTCTCAGCCCAAGAGTCAGAGCACACATGCTCTCACTTAGAGCTCGCTCTTCCTAAGCTGAAGGGGACATATGTAATCATTTTAATTTCAACAGCTTTCTAGTGGGCCTTTTGCACACACACAAATCCTGCACAAATATTCTGGGTTTTTGACTCTTTGGCCAGCAGAAGCTCAGTCCCACAAGCTGCTGAGTGCTGATTGTAAGGCACTAAGGTACCTGAGCAAACACCAGGAGATGAACAAAGCTTCCTCCCAGCTTAGAATCATAGAATCAATAAGGTTGGAAAAGACCTCAGAGATCATCAAGTCCAACCTGTCACCCAACACCTCAGGACTAACTAAACCATGGCTCCAAGTGCCACGTCCAATCCCCTCTTGAACACCTCCAGGGATGATGACTCCACCACCTCCCTGGGCAGCACATTCCGATGGCAAATCTCTCTTTCTGGGAGGAACTTTCTCCTCACCTCCAGCCTAAACCTCCCCTGGCACAGCTTGAGACTGTGTCCTCTTGTTCTGGTGCTGGTTGCCTGGGAGAAGAGACCAACCTCTGCCTGTCTACAACCTCCTTCAGGTCGTTGTAGAGAGCAAGAAGGTCTCCTCTGAGGCTCCTCTTCTCCAGGCTAAGCAACCCCAGCTCCCTCAGCCTCTCCTCATATGGCTTGCACACTCCAAGCGGAACGGAGGCTCTCAGTGCTGCAGAGGCAGCCATGTCCCTTCTCCACCAGCAGAGCTCAGGCTGCTGATGCTGGCAGGTCATCCCCAGCACAGCCCTCCTTCCAGAGCTTCCCAGCCTTTCACTAGTGACTGCATTCCAGAGATGACCAGACACATAAACACATTCCCTGTACTTGCATGCTGGAGCACTCTCTGCAGCTGGGTAGTAAGTTGGAGAACACGTTAAAAGCAGAGATAGGGTCTGCCCTGGGTTAAAAAAAATGAAAGAAAGAAAGAAAGAGAGAAAGAGAGAAAGAGAGAGAGAGAGAGAAAGAAAGAAAGAAAGAAAGAAAGAAAGAAAGAAAGAAAGAAAGAAAGAAAGAAAGAAAGAAAGAAAGAAAGAAAGAAAGAAAGAAAGAAAGAAAGAAAGAAAGAAAGAAAGAAAGAAAGAAAGAAAGAAAGAAAGAAAGAAAGAAAGAAAGAAAGAAAGAAAGAAAGAAAGAAAGAAAGAAAGAAAGAAAGAAAGAAAGAAAGAAAGAAAGAAAGAAAGAAAGAAAGAAAGAAAGAAAGAAAGAAAGAAAGAAAGAAAGAAAGAAAGAAAGAAAGAAAGAAAGAAAGAAAGAAAGAAAGAAAGAAAGAAAGAAAGAAAGAAAGAAAGAAAGAAAGGAAAAGGAAGGAAGGAAAGAAAGAAAGAAAGAAAGAAAGAAGGAAGAAAGAAAGAAAGAAAGAAAGAAGAAAGAAGAAAGAAAGAAAGAAAGAAAGAAAGAAAGAAGAAAGAAAGGAAGAAAGAAAGAAAGAAGGAAAGGAAGGAAGGAAGGAAGGAAGGAAGGAAGGAAGGAAGGAAGGAAGGAAGGAAGGAAGGAAGGAAGGAAGGAAGGAAGGAAGGAAGGAAGGAAGGAAGGAAGGGAAGGAAGGAAGGAAGGAAGGAAGGAAGGAAGGAAGGAAGGAAGGAAGGAAGGAAGGAGGGAGGGGGAAGGAGGGAGGGAGGGAAGGAGGGAGGGAAGGAGGGAGGGAAGGAGGGAGGGAAGGAGGGAGGGAAGGAGGGAGGGAAGGAGGGAGGGAAGGAAGGAAGGAAGGAAGGAAGGAAGGAAGGAAGGAAGGAAGGAAGGAAGGAAGGAAGGAAGGAAGGAAGGAAGGAAGGAAGGAAGGAAGGAAGGAAGGAAGGAAGGAAGGAAGGAAGGAAGGAAGGAAGGAAGGAAGGAAGGAAGGAAGGAAGGAAGGAAGGAAGGAAGGAAGGAAGGAAGGAAGGAAGGAAGGAAGGAAGGAAGGAAGGAAGGAAGGAAGGAAGGAAGGAAAGGAAGGAAAGGAGGAAAGGAAGGAAGGAAGAAAGGAAGAAAGAAAAGATCAGCTGTGGTGGGACGCAATGTTTAGTCCATGACAGGACCAGGTCCATGACATGACAGGTCTGAGACAGGACCATGCTCGGTGACTGCATCTCACTCCAGCTTCCTATTTGCAGACCTGCAAGTGCAGTAATTGTGGAAAGGCTTCAGGTCTGTATTCACTAATAATGAAGGTCTGTGCTCCTGCAGCGGGGAGCAAGGAAGCAGAAACCTTTGATCAATGGTTTCTCACTTCAGTCAGAAACGCTGACTTCTCCATCAGTGAGAGAAGGGCCAGCTTTGTATGTAGCTGAAGCCACAAGAAATCTCCTTTAAAATGCTCTCAGCTCCCTGTTTTTGATGCAAAGTGTTCAGCTCCTTTATGAACCCATCCTTTGACAGACTCTGCAACTATCAGTCCTTGTGCCTGGCTGCAGGTGAAGTCCAACACAATATACAATACAATAAACCAGGTTGGAAGAGACCTTCAAGATCATCACGTCCAACCCATCAGCCAATCCAACCCACCCAAACAGCTAGATCATGGCACCAAGCACCCCATCAAGTCTCCTCCTGAACACCTCCAAAGATGGTGACTCCACCACCTCCCTGGGCAGCCCATTCCAATGGGCAATCACTCTCTCTGTATAGAACTTCTTCCTAACATCCAGCCTAAACCTGCCCTGGCGCAGCTGGAGACTGTGTCCTCTTGTTCTGGTGCTGGCTGCCTGGGAGAAGAGACCAACCCCCACCTGGCTACAACCTCCCTTCAGGGAGTTGTAGAGAGCAATAAGGTCACCCCTCAGTCTCCTCTTCTCCAGGCTAAGCAACCCCAGCTCCCTCAGCCTCTCCTCATAGGGCTTGTGTTCCAAACCCCTCACCAACCTTGTTGCCCTTCTCTGCACACGTTCCAGCAAGTCAACATCCTTCCTAAACTGAGGGGCCCAGAACTGGACACAGGACTCAGGGTGTGGCCTAACCAGTGCAGTGTACAGGGGCAGAATGACCTCCCTGCTCCTGCTGGCCACACTCTTCCTGATGCAGGCCAGGATGCCATGAGCCCTCTTGGCTGCCTGGGCACACTGCAGGCTCATGTTCAGCCTCCCATCGACCAGTACCCCCAGGTCCCTCTCTGCCTGGCCGCTCTCCAGCCACTCTGACCCCAGCCTGTAGCACTGCCTGGGGTTGCTGTGGCCAATGTGCAGAACCCGGCACTTGGATGTGTTCAATCTCCTGCCCTTGGACTCTGCCCATCTGTCCAGCCTGTTGAGGTCCCTCTGCAAAGCCTCTCTGCCCTCCAGCAGATCAACTCCTGCCCCCAGCTTGGTGTCGTCCGCACACACTACACTGCTCTGAGCATATTCCTTAGTGCTGTGCCACGTGTCCCACAGGAAGGAAGACGGGAACGCTGTGAGAGACGCTGCTCTTCGGCCGGCAGTGAGCGTGCCAGCATGCAATTTAGAGGGCTTGAAATGCAAAACAGAACAAAAAGCTGAAGGTACTTCCACTGCTGTTGCAGCCAGGATCGTTCAGCTCTGTATGTGTGGTGAGGTTTGTGGGAAAAGATTATGTATTTTCTGAAACCAACAGATGTACTTGGGAGAAAAATAAGCTCAAAACTATCACTGCTGCGCTTTCAGGCTCCATAACAAACAGAATGGAACAGAATTAACCAGGTGGGTTTCTGTATTTTTCTGACATCAGAATGATTTTTCAGTATATCTGTTAAAAGATGCATTGAGCCATCTGAAGTCTCCCTTATGCTTTTTATCTCATTATCACTATCTGAAAGAGAGACCACCAGCACACCACAGGTCTGTTTCCTGTGCCCCCTCCTGGATTATCTGGTCCTTGGAGGACTTTTAACATCAGTCCTAAACCCATCCCGTGTGCACACAGAGATGTTGAATCTGCTTTACAAATCAAGGCTAAGTTATAGACAAGAGAGAAACCTTTTTGGGGTTCTTCAGTAGCCATCATTGAAGATTTTCAGTGGGAATTTGGTCCTATCTGTGCTCATAGAATCATGGTATCAATAAGGCTGGAAAAGACCTCAGAGATCATCAAGTACAACCTGTCACCCAACACCTCAGGGCTAACTAAACCATGGCACCAAGTGTCACATCCAATCCCCTCTTGAACACCTCCAGGGACGGTGACTCCACCACCTCCCTGGGCAGCACATTCCAATGGCCAATCTCTCTTGCTGGGAAGAACTTTCTCCTCACCTTCAGCCTAAACCTCCCCTGGCACAGCTTGAGACTGTGTCCTCTTGTTCTGGTGCTTGTTGCCTGGGAGAAGAGACCAACCCCCACTTGGCTACAGCCTCCCTTCAGGGAGTTGTAGACAGCAAGAAGGTCTCCCCTGAGCCTCCTCTTCTCCCGGCTAAGCAACCCCAGCTCCCTCAGCCTCTCCTCACAGGGCTGTGCTCCAGACCTCTCCCCAGCCTCTTTGCCCTTCTCTGGACACCCTCAAGTGTCTCAACATCCTTCCTAAATTGAGGAGCCCAGAGGTTAGATTATCTGTGGTACATTATGTAGGTCTGATGAGTCTGTAGCTGGAATTGCTGATCTATAGACTTCATTTGTTACTCATGTTAAGGCTCACTGCCACCTGGGAGAAGTAGATACAGCACAAGAAGCTCCAGCTCAATAGGAGGATGAACTTCTTTACTGTAAGGGTGACAGAGCACTGGAGCAGGCTGCCCAGAGAGGTTGTGGAGTCTCCTTCTCTGAAGATTTTCCAGCCCTGTCTGGATGCATTCCTGTACAACCTGCAATAGATTCTATGGTCCTGCTCTGGCAGGGGTTTGGACTTGAAGATCTCCACAGGTCCCTTCCAACCCCTAACATTCTGTGAGCCTGTGAACACTTCAACAGGGAGAATGACTTCAGCACCAGTGTGTGTGTGTGTATATGTATATACACACACATAGATGTATGTATATATATGTATAAACACATAAATATAATGGGTCAGCACAAACTGGTGCTGAAGTCATTCTCCCTATTGAAGTATATAGTCCAAATATTTGAGTGATTCCTTACATGTCAGTATCCAATATCAGTCCAATAAGAGCATGCTCATTTTGAGAGCATGAGTCTGGACACGGGGGCTTGCTTGGGGCTTCACTCTATTGAGTCAGCAGCTACCTAACAAGTCTTCGCTGACTCCCTGACCTCCATTGACCTCAATTCCAACAGGCATTTGCAGGCAGGAGGCATGTGTAGAGGTGACCTGAGTCTATGGCTGGTGACAGGGGCTAAACAATGAGAAATGTGCAGGAGAAAAAAGGGGTGCAGCAAAAAGAGGGCAGGAGAGAAGACGGAGGGATGCAGCAGGTCAGCAATTTGGTCTCTCTCTGCAAACCTCGCAAGCACCTTTTGGCATTGAGTCATATAAAGGGGCAGTGAGGGGATCCAGAGACACTGTGAAAATGAGGTTAACTCACCTACCAAATACTCAGTCATCCTTCTCTTACAACCACTGCCAGGAAGTAAGAATAACCAATCTAAATGCAATAGAACAAAATAGAGGCTATCATGCAGCGTGATCAGCCCATGAGGAAACCATGAATTTGTTCCTTCAACAACTAGAAACGATCCAGTGGGTTTCACACAGCACTCCTGTCTTGTTCCTGGAACAAAGGGCTGTCTGCCCTGCCCGTGCATGCAGAGCTTGCTGCATTATCTGACTGGATGATTGCATTATTTTGCCTGTTTGGATGGAACTGCATGTTGTGAGAGTGACACAGTAATTCCCCAAGTGCCAGTTACTTTCCTGCTTAGAAAATAGCATGCAAAATGATTCCATTCATGAAAGAATGGAAATGTTTTAGCTACCTACTTGCTCATGTTTTGTAAATTATGGAAGGGAAAAAAAAAAAAAAAAAGTAGTAGCTCATTGCCACTGCCAGCACATTTTATCCACATATGACCAGGACTGGCAACATTTCCACCCCATGCCCATGTGAGTTCAGCTTGGGACATGCCTTGCAGCTTTCTGTTTTCACTTTTCGCAGTGCAGAACCAGTACACTCCTCCAGCTCAGAGCTGTGCACACTCTCACCTCCAAAACCAGATGTCTGCAGATCTTCACCCTTGGATATTTTTAATGTGTTCAATTCACTGAATCAAAGCATTGGAGAAATGCTATTAATAGCTCTGTCTCAAGAGTCCTCCACCAGATAATGGCTGAAATGTATCTCTCTGGGAGCTATTAGAGCAAGACTGCACTGCTTTTAAATCCCCTGCAGCACAACTGCTTCATGCAAGTCAATGAGAGTAAATAATAAGCAAAACAAGCCAAGGTGGCATGAGGGAGTTTGAAGGCAACCACCACACAAACCTAATCAAACCGTCCCCCAGCTCCCACATCCAATTGTGCTGATAGAGGTGGGATGGCACAAAGGCCATGAAGAGGGCTTTGGCTCACTAACATGTGTGAGAGTTTTTCTCAGACATGAGTGTGGTCCCAGATCTGCATTCCATTAAAGCCTTTCAATCATTCTGGGTTTGGCTTTAAGAAAGAAGGAAAATTTCTGGTGTTGAGTCTGACTGCATGTATTGAAGCAACCCAAGTCACTGAATTGTCTGCACTGCTGTGACAGAAACAGAAGGAAGCAGAGCTAAAGGGACTCCTGAAATGTGTCACAAACCAGTCAACTGGACAGGAATTAGGCAAACTATCAAGCAATATGTAAAGAGGCTGGATCCTAGAGATATGCCAGATACAGCCATTTTGTTCACACAAAGCCTTTCAGTGAATAGCACAGAATAGCATCAACTAGAATAGCATCGACTAGACTAGATAGACTAGACTAGACTAGACTAGACTAGAATAGAATAGAATAGAATAGAATTAACCAGGTTGGAAAAGAACTTCGAGATCATCAGGTACAACCTATCACCCAACACCATCTAATCAACTAAACCATGGCACCAGGTGCCTCATCCAGGCTCTTCCTAAACACCTTCAGGGATGGTGACTCCACCACCTCCCTGGACAGCACATTCCAATGGCCAATCTCTCTGGGAAGAATTTCTTCCTAACATCCAGCCTAAACCTGCCCTGGCACAGCTTGAGACTGTGTCCTCTTGTTCTGGTGCTGGTTGCCTGGCAGAAGAGACCAACCCCCACCTGGCTACAACCTCCCTTCAGGTAGTTGTAGAGAGCAAGAAGGTCTCCCCTGAGCCTCCTCTTCTCCAGGCTAAGCAACCCCAGCTCCCTCAGCCTCTCCTCACAGGGCTGTGCTCCAGACCCCTCCCCAGCTTGGTTGCCCTTCTCTGGACACCTTCCAGCAACTCAACATCTTTCCTAATCTGAGGGGCCCAGAACTGGACGCAGGACTCAAGGTGTGGCCTGACCAGTGCTGAGTGCAGTGCTCCAGTAGTCAGGTCCATACATAAGGACTACGGTAGTAGACACACAATAACCCCCCCATATCCTTTCACAATGTTCAGAACTTAACAGCATAATTCAAGATCAAAATGGTGCCCTTTGCTTGCTGCACCACTATGCACAACAGCTCTTGACTAAAAATTATCAAGGTATCTGCTGGCTGTGCCTACACAGTGACTCTCAACAAGTCTAACTTCATGTTAACAACCACTAGCTTTTGCCTCTTGTCAGATGGAGAAAAGGGGAATTAGCACTCCAGCCTTCGTGTGCACTCCAGCCTTCGTGTGCACTCCAGCCTTCGTGTGCACTCCAGCCTTCGTGTGCACTCCAGCCTTCATGTGCACTCCAGCCTTCGTGTTTCAGAGCAAAAGCAGGGCTTTGAAGCTCTGTGTCTGTGAGAGCAGCCGTGGTGGCCTGCTAGGACAAGCTTCTGGTACTGAAAAGGTTAACTAATTTGGTTTCCCCCGATAAGTTTATCTGTGATCAGAACTGAGTCATACAGAAAACACTCCTACAAGATTTGACCTTTTACTTGTATCCCACACTGAGATAATATTATACTTAAAATGGATATCAATAAGAACTTTGTTTTTAAAAGTATATTTAAAATAAATTACTTTCAAATAACAGAAACTGTTTTCAATTAGCCCTGGTAAAGGAAATCAACTAGAAAGTTATGTATGCTTTCTTATTTTCTTTATATAAATTATACCCAGGAGCCCCATGATAGCAGCACTGCACAAACCAGGCACTACCTTTACATTTATTTCTTATCAAAATAAACTTAACAAATTAGATTTGTTTTTACAGCACTTTATATCCAATAATGACAATGTTGTATTGGTCCCAGGATAAAAACAATGAAAGCAGCAGCTGAATGGTATTTTTATTAAGAGCTAACAAAAATGTCTTGTGCAAACAGAGTGCATGAAGAAAATTGATTCCATAATTCCTCATCATGAAGGTGTCCCTTCTCTTCTTTCTTTCTTTCTTTCTTTTGTTTTTCCCTCACAGTATCAGCCTCATTTGGAAAGATCACTTGGAGGGGAAAACTTTAAGTTTCAGCATAACTCGCTCAGCAAAAGGATATGGCTGAACTTAAACACTGCTGACTGCTAAGGCTTAATGGTGGGACCTGGCAAATGTTTCGATAACTTAAGGCTTTTTAAAGGAAAAGTTTGTTTGTTACTGAAGGTTTTGGGAACCCAGAAGAGAGATAATCTAAAAAGAAAATAACAGAGCTAAAGATCCAAAGAGAGATTGGCCACTGGAATGGGCTGCCTGGGGAGGTGGTGGAGTCACCACCACGGGAGGTGTTCAGGAGGAGACTTGATGGAGCGCTTGGTGCCATGGTTTAGTTCATTAGATGGTGTTGGATGATGGGTTGGATGTGATGATCTTGAAGGTCTCTTCCAATCTGGTCTATCCTATCCTATCCTATCCTATCCTATCCTATCCTATCCTATCCTATCCTATCCTATCCTATCCTATCCTATCCTATCCTATCCTATCCTATTTCTATCCTATCCTATCCTATCCTATCCTATCCTATCCTATCCTATCCTATCCTATCCTATTCTAAACACCTCTTTAGAATAGAATAAACCAAGTTGGAAGAGACCTTCAAGATCATCGTGTCCAACCTATCATCCAACACCACCTAATCAACTAAACCATGCAGCCAAGCACCCCATCAAGTCTCCTCCTGAACAGCTCCAGTGACGGTGACTCCACCACCTCTTCGGGCAGCCCATTCCAATGGGCAATCACTCTCTCTGTGTAGAACTTCCTCCTAACCTCCAGCCTAAACCTCCCCTGGCACAGCTTGAGACTGTGTCCTCTTGTTCTGGTGCTGGCTGCCTGGGAGAAGAGACCAATCTCTGCCTGGCTACAACCTCCCTTCAGGTAGTTGTAGAGAGCAAGAAGGTCACTCCTGAGTCTCCTCTTCTCCAGGCTAAGCAACCCCAGCTCCCTCAGCCTCTCCCCACAGGGCTTGTGTTCCAAACCCCTCACCAACTTCGTTGCCCTTCTCTGGACACCTTCCAGCAAGTCAACATCCTTCCTAAACTGAGGGGCCCAGAACTGGACACAGGACTCAAGGTGTGGCCTAACCAGTGCAGCGTACAGGGGCACAATGACCTCCCTGCTCCTGCTGGCCATGCTGTTTCTTCTTTATTCCATTTTTTTTCCCAGTTCCTCTACTTTGACTGGGTTCCTCCATGACAATTTGTCAGAGGCCTTTTTGTTCGGGGCAGATTTGAGTATCTCTGAGATATTCTCAGCACAAACCAGCGAGAGCCCACGTTTTCCCCCAGAAGTGGAAAAATGGCAGGGCTAATAGTCTGGCATTTGTTACTAAAAATGAGTCCTCATACAAAAAGAAAAGGGAAAAAAAGGAAGAAAAGAAAGAAAGAAAAAGCCCAACATTGTTTAGAACATGTGGTTTGCTGCTATTAAGTTAACAGTGGAAAATCTCATTACTTTTAAAGTTAATTTTATTTTGTGGTGGGATTGTTCTCTAGGCTGAAGCAGCTTTTTCTCTTAAGCAAAGCCTCTAATCCTACCTTAGAGTCTTCTGTTCTGCAAGTCACTCTTTGCACAGCTTGGCTAGGTGCATATTTCAAGTCAAAGTAATGAATTAAAAGGGGGGAAAAACCCCAAAACCAAACCAGCTTTTATCCACACGTGCTTCTGGGGCTGCCAGCAGACATTTGTGTACCATCTTCTCCAGCTCTTGCTCTGAATAGAAGAGTTTTCAATAAAGAGCTTGGGTTAAGGAAGCTCTTTGAGCAGTGCTAACTGAGTTTCTGACTCAAATAACAGATTAGATGCTGCTGATTGGCTCTGATGGGATAAGTTAGAAGCTGTACAAGTTCGGATGCCAGCGCTGGAGAACAGGTATAAGAAAGGTGCCACATGGTTTATTGGACCAAGGCCTCTGAAAATCAAAGTGGCTAAATAGGGAATAAAATAGAAGACTGTGAAGGCTTCTAGTTCAGGTTTCTTTTCAAATTTGGGGAGTATGCAACCTGACTTCTGACTTTTCCCTGTGGTTTTAACGATAACAGAGAACCAAATCTGCAATCAGAGGGGAAAATAACCCAGAGGCAGAAGCCTTGCTTACAGCTTCTGTGCTATATATACCTACATATATCCTACTTACAAGTTACTATGACTCAAATCTGAAACTTTCATGGTTTAAAATACCCAGTGAGATTCAGAGTCACACAATATTTGCATTCTACCAGAAGCCCAATGGCTTTTTCGGTAACATGTGCTCACACCACATAAAATCCTCTCTTGTGCAGAGGCCAAGCATTATACTGCAGATTCCCCTCACAATAATCCTCATGTAACTCAGCCTACCCATTGTATTTCAGAACACCTTTAAACTTTCAAACTCAGCCATTCCCATTGCAGTCTGCACTTTCCTCAGTGTTAGTTCACCATGAAATTCTGGTATGTGACTAGAGAGGCTCCATCCACACAAGGTCACTGATTATCTGATTTGAATATTTTCCTTTCTGAGCATCACTCTGGTTCTTCTCTACAAAGCTGACAAGTTCTGATATCTACATCTAGAAGGTGACTCACTTAGCCACACTGCTGCTGCTGAGGCCTGCCTTCGCTGTCAGTGATAATTTTGGAAGCTCAGGAGTTCAGTCCCTCAGTATCTGGGGGGAAAGAAAATGGATCAGCTGCCCAGCAAACAAAGGAGCCCAGAACTCATACACACTCAGCAATGCTCTGCTAAAAGTCTCTCTGTCCTGGTGGAGTTTTTAAGTTTGCTTCAAGCCAGCTGCACTAGAAAATTATGAAAAAGGGAAAGCAGAGCAAAGAATTGTTCCTGGCTTCACTGTAAACAAGACTGCCTGGGCAGGAAGGGTCTGATCTTCACAAGCACACGAGCACCTGCAGCTCTCCTATCAGCTAGAAAGAGCAGCAGGTGTTCAGCATCTCTGAAACAGCAGGCCTTGAACTTACAAAATGAATTCTTGGATGATGTCCCCGAGGTGAAGTGGCTCCTGTCATTTTGGGAACGAGTGCCATTCAGACAGTTGTTAGAGATTTAGGAAATGAGTTGAGTAAAACTATAAAAAACCCATATGCAGACTGAGGTTTGGTTCTTACCCACCCCCTCGCACACACCCCCATCTGTTTTAAAGATGAACAAAAGCTAAGTGCAACTAGTCTGGGACTGAGAAAAATTTGTCTTTGGCAGATGTCTGAACTGTCAGCTGAGGCAGAGACCTTGCTCAGACGGAGGGTGATGCGCTAGAGCTGTGCACCCATCTGTGCCGCAAGGCGGGGAAACCGACTCCTTTCTGACCTCTCACACATGTGCACTTGAGAAGTGAACTCGCAGGAAGGGCCTCTTTCAAGACCTGAGTGAAAGTAGCCCATTCAGATTGCAGAGGTTTTGCATGAACTTTCTTATGTGTTGCTTCCTGTACTTCTACACCCCAGGAGTTTTGCTTTGAGTTCCAGCTTCAAACAAAGCAAAACTAATAATAAACCACGGTACTCGGACTTTTCAGGTTGAAACTCTCTCTCACTCGGAAAGCTTCAACAGCTAAAGTGCAGAGTGCTGGTAACCTGGAGTTTAGTTCAGCCTGTGTCCAAGGTAGAATAGAATAGAATAGAATAGAATAGAATAGAATAGAATAGAATAGAATAGAATAGAATAGAGTAGAGTAGAGTAGAATAGAATAGAGATAGAATAGAATAGAATAGAATAGAATAGAATAGAATAGAATAGAATAGAATAGAATAGAATAGAATAGAATTAACCAGGTGGGAAAAGACCTTGGAGATCATCAAGTCCAACCTACCACCCAACACCATCTAATCAACTAAACTATGGCACCATGGTTTAGGGCTGTGCTCCAGACCCCCTCACCAGCTTTCTTGTCTGGAGCACAGCCCTGTGAGGAGAGCTGAGGGAGCTGGGGTTGTTTAGCCTGGAGGAGGCTCAGGGGAAACCTTCTTGCTCTCTCCAACTCCCTGAAGGGAGGTTGTAGCCAGGTGGGGGTTGGTCTCTTTTCCCAGGCAAGCAGCACCAGAAAAGAGGACACAGTCTCAAGCTGCACCAGGGGAGGTTTAGACTGGATGTTAGGCAGAAGTTCTCCATAGAAAGAGTGATTGGCCATTGGGATGTGCTGCCCAGGGAGGTGGTGGAGTCACCGTCACTGGAGGTGTTTAAGAGGAGACTGGATGAGGCACTTGGTGCCATGGTTTAGCTAGTCATGAGGTGTTGGGTGACAGCTTGGACTTGATGATCTCTGAGGCCTTTTCCAACCTTGTTGATCCTATGATTCTATGATTTAAGTTTCCACTACATCAATAACCAAGACCAATTTTCTCTAACAAGCATCTAAACCCTCTAACTCGACAAAAATATTGTCTGTTTATTTCTCTTCATAGCCATCAAAGAAGGTCGCCAGGGTGCCTCTGAATATCAGCATTTCCCCCGGGTGATTCCCTCACACCAAGCAAACCCCCTCCAGACCTACATTCTGTGCTTTTGTTGCATTTCTGCTTAACCAATAGGATCAACAGGGTCCCCTTCTCCATGGGTGGTGCTAATGTCAGTACACCACTGCCCAAATAACCTTTCTCTATAGGGAAATGCTAACATTTAATCCTTTAAATTTAAGCCACATGTATTTTGGTCTCATAACAGTGCTCTGCATTAACTGCCTTTCATTATTAACTTGCATCAATAAAAATCTTAATGAAACAGTTATTTAAATTGGAAATGTTAAGTGCAGCAGACATCTAAATTCATGTACAAGCTATAATACACCAAAGTATTTGAATGGTAACTAAATATTTTACCTAACCATTGTAAACACACTTTCAGAATCAATAATGACATGGCTCTGCATGTGTTCACTGTAAAGCTCAGTCTCAGAAGTGCTGTTCTTTTCACCCCCTTTCAGGAATGGCTTCTATCTCTGAACATCCATCTTACTCTTATTATATACAGGCTGGGGTCAGAGTGGCTGGAGAGCAGCCAGGCAGAAGGGGACCTGGGGGTATTTGTTGATAGTAGGCTGAACCTGAGCCAGCAGTGTGCCCAGGTGGCCAAGAAGGCCAATGGCATCCTGGCCTGCATCAGGAATAGTGTGGCCAGCAGGAGCAGGAAGTCATTCTGCCTCTGTGCTCAGCACTGGTTAGGCCACACCTTGAGTCCTGTGTCCAGTTCTGGGGCCCTCAATTCAAGAAGGACATTGAGACTCTTGAACATGTCCAGAGAAGGGCAACGAGGCTGGGGAGAGGTCTGGAGCACAGCCCTGTGAGGAGAGGCTGAGGGAGCTGGGGTTGCTGAGGCTGGAGAAGAGGAGGCTCAGGGGAGACCTTCTTGCTGTCTGCAGCTCCCTGAAGGGAGGTTGTAGCCAGGTGGGGGTTGGTCTCTTCTGCCAGGCAACCAGCACCAGAACAAGAGGACACAGTCTCAAGCTGTGCCAGGGGAGGTTTAGGCTGGAGGTGAGGAGAAAGTTCTTCCCAGAAAGAGGAATTAGCCATTGGAATGTGCTGCCCAGGGAGGTGGTGGAGGCACCGTCCCTGGATGTGTTCAAGAGGAGACTGGACGTGGCACTGGAAGCCATGGTTGAGTTAGTCATGAAGTGTTGTGTGACAGGTTAAACCTTGATAATCTCTGAGGTCTTTTCCAGCCTTAATGATTTTACGATTCTATGATTATTCAGAAACAAAAAAAGTGTCATTTTTGTGCTGCCTACATGAGACTTCCACCAAGAGGAGCAAATTATGTGTGGGTGGACAGCATCCAGTTTTTCCTCCTGGTACTCCCTGGAAAAGGCACTGCCACGGTGTAAAAGGCACTCTTAGCTCACACTGCCATAGGGTGACCACAAATATACAGCTGCCAGTGGAATAAAACTATTGCTGTTTGGGACAAATACTCAGGGACTTCTTGCTCAAACAAGACAAACCACATCTGGGATAAAGTGTAACAATATCCCCAAACTTAATTGTCCCTCAGTAAAATTAAGCACAACTGCAAAGATTTTTAAAATTAATTAATTAATTAATTAATAATATATTAGGTCTAAATCAGCAATTATAATAGAACCTGGGGGTGTTTAGAGGGGGTGGGTGGAGGGGGGTGAGGGGGCTGTGGAAAGACTCTGTTAAACATTAAAGTGTTTTCTGTAACATCCAGAAATGAAACAGTCTACCACTCAATTATGATTTAATCTTTACACATACACATTTCCTGCTTCATCATCCAGATAGAATCATAGAATCAATAAGGTTGGAAAAGTCCTCAGAGATCATCAAGTCCAACCTAGCACCCAACACCTCAAGACTAACTAAACCGTGGCTTCAAGTGCCACGTCCAATTCCCTCTTGAACACCTCCAGTGATGGTGACTCCACCACCTCCCTGGGCAGCACATTCCAATGGCTAACAACTCTCTCTGTGAATAACTTTGTCCTCACCTCAAGCCTAAACTTCCCCTGGCTGTGTTATTTAATACAGATAAAACTTTAAGCCTTTATGTTGCAAATAACAGAATTCAGATAAAATCATGTTATCTTTCAAGCAAGTGAAGCTGGGGAGGGGTCTGGAGCACAGCCCTGTGAGGAGAGGCTGAGGGAGCTGGGGTTGCTTAGCCTGGAGAAGAGGAGGCTCAGGGGAGACCTTCTTGCTCTCTCCAACTCCCTGAAGGAGGTTGTAGCCAGGTGGGGTTGGTCTCTTCTCCCAGGCAACCAGCACCAGAACAAGAGGACACAGTCTCAAGCTGCACCAGGGGAGGTTTAGGCTGGCTGTTAGGAAGAAGTTCTTCCCAGCAAGAGAGATTGGCCATTGGAATGTGCTGCCCAGGGAGGTGGTGGAGTCTATTCCATTCTATTTTTGATATAGCTTTAGTCCCAGTAAGCTCCCTCAGCGAGACTGGGAAAAGACCTTCCTTTTATTAATGTTATCCCAGGGGACTAAAGTGAGTTCTGGGCAGTGAAACATTTAGTTTATGGAAGTAGCCACCAACTTCAGATAAATTAACAAACAAAAAATCAGCAAGCACACACAGTGTGGGTTTGTACCTCGCAGCTGGTACCTGCTTGCTGTGGGTGTAAGAAACTGGGATGTCATAACCATAGGGTCCAGGGACTAGAGAGGTCCAGGGATGGACACCAGAAAGTAATCCATGTTATTCCATTCCCATAATGCCTGCATGTCCCCTTTGTAAAGGAACAGCACAAGCTCTTTGGCCCTTCTCCTCTCTCTTCTCCTTTGCTGACATGGACTGCTAGAGCTCTTGCAATGACTCCTCTTCTCCAGGCTGAGCAACCCCAGCTCCCATAGGTGTGTGTGCTTAGGCTGTAGCTCTCCAAGGCTTCCCATAAGGCACATTCTATCATGGACTCACAGAATGTCCTTTCCTATTTAACAACCTTTCAGTTAATTCCCAGTCCATAAACGTTTATCACATTCCCTGGTATTTGGTAAAAACCATTTTAAGTGCTATTATATCCTTCTTAAGGGACAAACACAGTTCTCGGTAGGAGTCTTCCACCCTTCACTCAGGCTCAGAATCACAGTGATCAGTGAAATGAAAGGCACCAAGAGGGTATCCCTTGTTTCAAACAATCATTGCAGCCATGTCTTGGAAGTCTATCCTGGGGGGGAAGAAAAAACAAAGATTAATAAAGACTTTTTGAGAAATTATTCCATGAAAGCAGTTCTGCTGCATTCTCCAGCCATAAAATAGTCATAGAATCACAGAATCAGTAAGGTTGGAAAAGACCTCAGAGATCAGCAAGTACAACCTAGCACCCAACACCTCAGGACTAACTAAACCATGGCTTCAAGTGCCACATCCAATCCCCTCTTGAACACCTCCAGAGATGGTGACTCCAGCACATCCCTGGGCAGCACATTCCAATGGCCAATCTCTCTTTCTGGGAAGAACTTCTTCCTAACATCCAGCCTAAACTTCCCCTGGCACAGCTTGAGACTGTGTCCTCTTGTTCTGGTGCTGGCTGCCTGGCAGAAGAGACCAACCCCCACCTGGCTACAACCTCCCTTCAGGGAGTTGGAGAGAGCAATAAGGTCTCCCCTGAGCCTTCTCTTCTCCAGGCTAAGCAACCCCAGCTCCCTCAGCCTCTCCTCACAGGGCTGTGCTCCAGACCCCTCCCCACCCTCGTTGCCCTTCTCTGGACATTTTCAATTGTCTCAATATCCTTCTTAATCTGAGGGGCCCAGAACTGGACACAGGACTCAAGGTGTGGCCTAACCAGTGCAGTGTACAGGGCACAATGACTTCCCTGTTCCTGCTGGCCACACTTTTCCTGATACATGCCATTGGCCTTCTTGGCCACCTGGGCACACTGCAGGCTCATGTTCAGCCTACTCTCAACCTGTACCCCCAGGTCTCTTTCTGCCTGGCTGCTCTCCAGCCACTCTGACCCCAGCCTGTAGCACTGCCTGGGGTTGCTGTGACCAAAGTGCAGCACCCAGGTCTTGGACTTGTTAAATGCCATGATTCTAGGAAGCAGAAAGTGAAACACTTCTTTTAGTTCCAGTAGCCTAAATCCCAAGCAATTCTACTGATTCCAGTTCTTTCAATGAGATTACTTCAAGTTCACCTTGAAGTAAATGAGATCTCAGTTCAACACCTTAATTTTCCATGCTTCCTTTTGGGGAACTAAAGCTGAAAGCCCCTCATAAAGACTGATTAACATCACTGATTTTATAGGCATGGAGGATGAGCAAAGAATGAAAGAGATGTCACAGAGAACAGCAAAAAGCAGAAGGCAGTTTTAACTAGAGATTGCTCTGCATTACCAACCATCTGCCTTTTGTTGGTTGCATATCAGGAGTACAGGCTGCACAAAGATTATGAAACCATGCAGACCAGCCAACTTTCTCTTGTTTTATACCTGGAGTGAAGTATGCTTCAAAAGCTGTATTGTTAGGATTTTGCTGTTATTATCTGTCACAGCCAAATTCTCCGCTTCAGGAATTGACAATATTTTCCTTTTTCCAGAATGACACCTGCTGGTGGGAGAAGCATGGGTGAATTGCAAACACTTCAGAGGCTTGATTGTAGCTAGCCCAACATGTTCCCTGGGCATGCTAGGCACCCATGGCCAGGTAAACTACTGAAAATCAAGCTCTGAAAATAGCAAAGGTGCTATAAGGAGTATGTTGTAGAAGTAATACAGTTTTCCAAGCTGATACAGAATAGAATAGAATAGAATAGAATAGAATAGAATAGAATAGAATAGAATAGAATAGAATAGAATAGAATAGAAGAATAGAATAGAATAGAATAGGTTAGAATAGAATAGAATAGAGTAGAATAGAGTAGAAAAGAATAGAGTAAAATAGAATAGAGTAGAATATAATAGAATAGAGTAGAATAGAATAGAATAGAATAGAATAGAATAGAATAGAATAGAATAGAATAGAATAGAATAGAATAGAATTAACCAGGTTGGAAAAGATCTTTGAGATCATCAAGTCCAAACTATCACCCAACACCATTAATCAACTAAACCATGGCACCAAGTGCCTCATCCAGTCTCTTCCTAAACACCTCCAGGGATGGTGACTCCACCACCTCCCTGGGCAGCACATTCCAATGGCCAATCTCTCTTGCTGGGAAGAACTTCTACCTAACATCCAGCCTAAACCTGCCCTGGCACAGCTTGAAACTGTGTCCTCTTGTGCTGGTGCTGCTTGCCTGGGAGAAGAGACCAACCCCCACCTGGCTACAACCTCCTTCAGAGAGTTGTAGAGAGCAAGAAGGTCTCCCCTGAGTCTCCTCTTCTCCAGGCTAAGCAACCCCAGCTCCCTCAGCCTCTCCTCACAGGGCTGTGCTCCAGACCCCTCCCCAGCTTCGTTGCCCTTCTCTGGACACCTTCCAGCAACTCAACATCCTTCCTAAACTGAGGGGCCCAGAACTGGACACAGGACTCAAGGTGTGGCCTAACCAGTGCTGAGTACAGGGCAGAATGACCTCCCTGCTCCTGTTGGCCACACTGTTCCTGATGCAGGCCAGGATGCCATTGGCCTTCTTGGCCACCTGGGCACACTGCAGGCTCATGTTCAGCCTACCATTGACCAGTGCCCCCAGGTCCCTCTCTGCATGACTGCTCTCCAGCCACTCTGACCCCTTAATAATGCTCTTAATAAATTACCAAGCTACCTACTACTAAGCCAATGCTCCAGTGGTGTTTCAGTGTTGGACACTACCACTGTTTTGGGAAGTACACAGAGGTAACATGTCAGATTGAGGAGAAAGCCAAGAGGAAACCCTCCCCATCTTGTGCAAAAAGCTGCTGTGCAGCTCCAAACCCTTGAAAGTACAAAATCCTGCTACCAATGCAACTATTGGCAATTAACACCCCAAAAGATTAGAGTGTCAAAGAGAAGTATTGTGTCCAGGTTCCTGACTTGGTATAGGAGGACACAGCTAGGAGAGGCAGAAAGCAAGCTGTAGCTTTGCCAAAAGTCTGACAAATCCTCCCCAATACAGCAGGCAGCATTAGGCTCTGTGATGGGCTTCCATATTAATAGCACTTCTGTTGCCTGGTTCTATTGGTGGAGCCTCCCCTCCAGCTAAACTGGAGCCATACTGGAGATTTTAATCCTTCCACCACATTTACAGCAAAATTTCCTAAAGTGATTTGCAATGGTAAGAACATCTTAACTAGGAATGCAAAACTTTGTGTCCTTTTCCTGAGATGTCAACTCTCCATTGTCTTAGAATCATAGAATCATAGTATCTGCTGGAGGGCAGAGAGGCTTTGCAGAGGGACCTCGACAGGCTGGACAGATGGGCAAAGTCCAAGGGCAGGAGATTGAACACATCCAAGTGCCGGGTTCTGCACATTGGCCACAACAACCCTAGGAAGTGCTACAGGCTGGGGTCAGAGTGGCTGGAGAGTGGCCAGACAGAGAGGGACCTGGGGGTACTGGTTGATTGTAGGCTGAACATGAGCCTGCAGTGTGCCCAGGCAGCCAAGAAGGCCAATGGCATCCTGGCCTGCATCAGGAAGAGTGTGGCCAGCAGGAGCAGGGAGGTCATTCTGCCCCTGTACACTGCACTGGTTAGGCCACACCTTGAGTCCTGTGTCCAGTTCTGGGCCCCTCAGTTGAGGAAGGATGTTGACTTGCTGGAACGTGTCCAGAGAAGGGCAACAAAGCTGGTGAGGGGTTTGGAACACAAGCCCTGTGAGGAAAGGCTGAGGGAGCTGGGGTTGCTTAGCCTGGAGAGGAGGAGACTGAGGGGTGAACTTATTGCTCTCTACAACTCCCTGAAGGGAGGTTGTAGCCAGGCAGAGGTTGGTCTCTTCTCCCAGGCAGCCAGCACCAGAACAAGAGGACACAGTCTCAGGCTGCGCCAGGGCAGGTTTAGGCTGGATGTTAGGAAGAAGTTCTACACAGAGAGAGTGATTGCCCATGGGAATCGGCTGCCCGTGGAGGTGGTGGAGTCACCTTCACTGGAGGTGTTCAGGAGAAGACTTGATGGGGTGCTTGGCTGTATGGTCTAGTTGTTGGGTGGGTTGGATTGGTTGATGGGTTGGACGCGATGATCTTGAAGGTCTCTTCCAACCTGCTGTATTGTATTGTATTGTATTCCTGTACCACTTAAAATGTATCAGTCAGGGTTGGAAGGGACCACAAGGAGCATCTAGTTCCAACCCCCCCTGCCATGGGCAGGGACACCCCACACTGGATCAGCCTGGCCACAGCCTCATCCAGCCTGGCCTTAAACACCTCCAGGGATGGGGCCTCAACCACCTCCCTGGACAACCCATTCCAGGGCTTCACCACTCTCATGGGGAAGAACTTCCTCCTCACCTCCAGCCTGAATCTCCCCACCTCCAGCTTCATTCCATTCCCCCTAGTCCTATCACTACCTGAGAGCCTGAGAAGTCCCTCCCCAGCCTTCCTGTAGGCCCCCTTCAGATACTGGAGGCCACAATGAGGTCACCTGGGAGCCTTCTCTTCTCCAGACTGAACAGCCCCAACCCCTTCAGTCTGTCCTCACAGGAGAGGTGCTCCAGCCCTCTGATCATCCTCGTGGCCCTTCTCTGGACACGCTCCAGCACGTCCACATCCCTCCTGTAATAGGGGCTCCAGAACTGGACGCAGTACTCCAGGTGGGGTCTCACCAGAGCTGAGTAGAGGGGGAGAAGCACCTCCCTTGCCCTGCTGGCCACACTTCTCCTGATGCAGCCCAGGATCTGATTGGCTTTCCGGGCTGCAAGCGCACATTGAGAGCTCCTGTTGAGCTTCTCGTCCACCAGCACCCCCAAGTCTCTCTCCTCAGGGCTGCTCTCCAGCCAGTCCCTGCCCAACCTGCATTTGTGCCTGGGATTGCCTCGACCCAGATGCAGGACCCTGCACTTGGTCTTGTTGAAGCTCCTGAGGTTGGCTTGTGCCCACCTCTCCAGCCTGTCCAGGTCCCTCTGGATGGATCCCTTCCCTCCAGTGTGTCTGCTGCACCACACAGCTTGGTGTCATCAGCAACCTTGTTGAGGGTGCACTCGATGCCACTGTCCATGGCACCCACAAAGATGTTGAACAAGACAGGTCCCAGGACTGATCCCTGAGGGACTCTGCTTGTCACTGGCCTCCATTGGGACATGGACCCGTTGACAGCCACTCTTTGGGTGCGGCCATCAAGCCAGTTCTGTATCCATCTAGTGGTCCATCCATCAAACCCATGTTTAAAGGCAAGCTGAAATGTAGGTGCTCAGGACGCTGATGAAAATGCTGAAGCTGGACCCTGGAAATATGAATTACTGAAGCTACTCTGGGATATTTTTGGACACTAATTTGTGGTACTAAATCAGATTTTGAGAACCATCTGTTTTAAACATGACTTACCAAAAACACTGGGGGGGAAAATGCCCAGCTGTAACGAAAACAGCATTAGAATTTCAATTCAGAATTAGGATTCAAGGAATTCTTTTGAATTATTTACAAGAGCATAGGCAAACATACAGATTCAAATGCACTCCCCTTGGGTGAATTACTAATATATATATAGGTATCACTATGGCACACCTCATTCCAAGATCAGAATACAAACTTTCTTGCTGATTACAGTATCAGATGGCATTAGGCTGCAACTTAGAGCAGACTTAGCTTCTGTTCCTGGATTTGTCATTGGCTTCCTTTATGGATTTGAGCATCTATCTTCAGGTCTCCCATCTGTGAAAGGAAGATCACATTGCTTTAATACAGCAGCTAAACAACTGGTTTCCATGGAATGGAATGGAATGGAATGGAATGGAATGGAATGGAATGGAATGGAATGGAATGGAATGGAATGGAATGGAATGGAATGGAATAGAATAGAATAGAATAGAATAGAATAGAATAGAATAGAATAGAATAGAATAGAATAGAATGAATGAATAGAATGGAATGGAATGGAATGGAATGGAATGGAATGGAATGGAATGGAATAGAATAGAATAGAATAGAATAGAATAGAATAGAATAGAATAGAATAGAATAGGAATTAACCAGGTTGCAAAAGACCTTTGAGATCATCGAGACCAACCCATCACCCAACACCATCCAATCAACTCAACCATGGCACCAAGTGCCTCATCCAGGCTCTTCCTAAACACCTCCAGTGCTGGTGACTCCACCACCTGATTGTTTTCAGTTTGGCAAATGCAAACACATGAAAAGGAGGTACACTGCTGTAAGCTCACTGGTAAATATAAGAAGCATGAGATTGTTTCAACAGACAGTTTAGATCTGGAGAGTTTCTTGGAACATTTTTCTTGCAGAACTGACCAAAGCTTCAGTCCTACCCATGGGAGTACATACTTCTGTTTACAGAGTCTGTGTTGGCCACAAATATAATTGTGACCATCAAAAGCTGCTACCTGATCATAACTTCAGGTTATCCTCCTTAACAAAGCCATGACTTCTCAAAGAGCCCAGCAAAATGCCTTCAGAGTGGGACCTCAGCCCAAGGTAAGCACTTTGCTGAGAAGAGCAGCAGGTTGGAAGCAGAAAGGCTGGTAGAATCCCCAAACCTCTCATAGCCTGGCCATCTGGTCTCTTCTCCCAGGCAACCAGCACCAGAACAAGAGGACACAGTCTCAAGCTGTACCAGGGGAGGTTTAGGCTGGATGTTAGGAAGAAGTTCCTCCCAGCAAGAGAGATTGGCCATTGGAATGTGCTGCCCAGGGAGGTGGTGGAGTCACCATCCCTGGAGGTGTTTAGGAAGAGCCTGGATGATGCACTTGGTGCCATGGTTTAGTTGATGAGATGGTGTTGGGTGATAGGTTGGACTTGATGATCTCAAAGGTCTTTCCCAGACTGGTTTATTCTATTCTATTCTATTCTATTCTATTCTATTCTATTCTATTCTATTCTATTCTATTCTATTCTATTCTATTCTATTCTATCCTATCCTATCCTATCCTATCCTATCCCTATAAGGTTTGAGCTAGCTTAAAAGCAGAGAGGAAACTGAATAAATGATGCTTATGCTTCCCACTTTTACTGCCAGAGCCTGAAACAGGTTTTCTGCTTCCACTAAGCTCAAGGAGGGTCTCCTTGAACACACCATTACTGATAGTTGCCCATGAGAGACTCAGTTCTCTGCAAGATTCCAGCAAACGGCTGTTGCTCATCCCAAAGTGATAACAGTTTTCTTACCAGATTAGAAGTCAGCTTGAGTTTTGAGCTCAGGCTGGTGCCCACTTGTGAGCAGTCTCTTCCAGGCTGTAGTGCCACACATGGCAAATGAAATGCATGCACGGGATAGAAACAGGCTGGGATTCAAACAAGCCTCTGCAAAAGGATGAGCCCTCTGAATTGGACCAAATTCTTTCTGCTCTCTCAACTCTACTGATTGAACTCACTTGGCATGAAATAACCTTGGTATTGGGATTACTTTCATGCCCAATTCTTTTATTTCACTTAGGACATTTTAAACTTCAATCCTTTAAGCCTTGCGCACCAAATAGAGAATCTGGAGAAGAGAAGGCTCCCAGGTGACCTCATTGTGGCCTTCCAGTATCTGAAGGGGGCCCACAGGAAAGCTGAGGAGGGACTTCTCAGGATCTCAGGTAGTGATAGGACTAGGGGGAATGGAATGAAGCTGGAAATGGGGAGATTCAGGCTGGACGTGAGGAAGAAGTTCTTTACCATGAGAGTGGTGAAGCCCTGGAATGGGTTATCCAGGGAGGTGGTTGAGGCCCCATCCCTGGAGGTGTTTAAGGCCAGGCTGGATGAGGCTGTGGCCAGCCTGATCTAGCATAGGGTGTCCTTGCCCATGGCAGGGGGCTGGAACTAGATGATCCTTGTGGTCCCTTCCAACCCTGACTGATTCTATGATTCTATGATTCTATGATTCTATATGCATGACTGCCATAGACCAATCCCACTTCTTACTAGACAGCTACTAGGAAACTGCTTTAGATCCAAGTATTGCAGCTACAAAGTTTTTAAGTGCTCTCATCACTTCTGGTAATGTATTACCAGTGTCCTTTCCCACAGAAGTCCACCCATCCCTTCCCCTACCAAAAAGCATATGCCCTATGATGAGTCCCAGCTCACCCAGAGTCGCTTAGCTGCTAATAAACCACACTACAACCAAAAAGCTGCTCCTTGAAGCCATTCTGGTTTCAGCTGACCTCCTCAGGGACAGCCACGAGTTCTGCAGAAGTGTTCTCTGACATCAAAAATAAGCATTACTTTAAACTGATCCACACAGTGCAAGAAAAAATTTTATCTCATGCTACAGTTTTATTTTCACTAGTTTTGCATGTGCAGCTTTTCCTCTGCCTGTTGGACCTGCTTCTCTTCCTCCTGTAACCAACTTCTTCCAGCAAGAGTAACTCTGTCCCCCCAAAAAACCATGTCCTTACCTTTCTTTGTCTTACCCACATGATTTCCATATTTGCAAGGGACCTTATCAGCATTTACCTTTTTATTTCCTCTCTGAGAGAAATTCCTCTCCTTCTGACTGCAGTCCTTTGCAGGCGGGTTGGAGGAAATTGCTTCTCTCAAGGGCAGAGTAACTTCTTTGGGCTGCGCAGGTACCATGCAGCCACTGCACAGTGGCCGAGTACTTGCCCTACAGGGGTGAACACCAGGGAACATTTTCTGAATGTCACCCTGTGTTGGCCTGAAGAGGTCTGGAAGGCTTAGGCTTGCAACTGGAGAAGTAAGACCATTTCTGCAGAGTAGTAAAGGCTGGTGGGTGCTGGAAGCCTGTGGTGTGCAATGAGAGCACACGCACGAACAACACTAGGAAGTGAAATGTGTAGGAAACCAGAGCTCCTGGAAACCTGAAGCAGCTCCAAGCCATGAGTACATGCCCCTGTCACTGCACTTGAGGAAAGCTCACTGTGCTCTTTGCTGGGTAGACACTCTCCCTGCCCAGACCATGACACAGCAGAGATATGCACATTGCTCCTCCCTACCCTCATGAGTGGCCAGTGGTACGTGGGAGTTTGAGCCACAAGGGTTTCCCTACACAGAGGAAGCAAGGAGGTTCACAAGTGTTGTATGTTTCTGTATTTCTACTTTTTGCAGTGGTTTGTTTGTTGTTTTTTTTTTCTCCTGTTTTACACTGCTTCCCTTTCTCCAGACTGTTTGTCACTCTACAGTCCTATCCCAAACACGAGGATGTCCAATTATAGAATCAATAAGGCTGGAAAAGACCTCAAAGATCATCAAGTCCAGGTCTGGGCCCCTCAACTTAAGGAGGACATTGGACACTTGAATGTGTCCAGAGAAGGGCAACGAGGCTGGGGAGAGGTCTGGAGGAGAGGCTGAGGGAGCTGGGGTTGCTTAGCCTGCAGAAGAGGAGGCTCAGGAGAGACCTTCTTGCTGTCTACAACTACCTGAAGGGAGGCTGTAGCCAGGTGGGGGTTGGTCTCTTCTCCCAGGTAACCAGCACCACAACAAGAGGACACAGTCTCAAGCTGCACCAGGGGAGGTTTAGGCTGGAGGTGAGGAGAAAGTTCTTCCCAGCGAGAGAGATTGGCCATTGGAATGTGCTGCCCAGGGAGGTGTTGGAGTCACCATCCCTGGAGGTGTTCAAGAGGGGACTGGATGTGGCACTTGAAGCCATGGTTTAGTTAGTCATGAGGTCTTGGGTGACAGGTTGGACTTGATGAGCTCTGAGGTCTTTTCCAATCTTATTAATTCTATGATTCTATGACAGTTATGATTTTCTATCTATAAACATATACTTTAAACATATACTAAACCCATCCATTTTAAACTCTGGTAAGAGAGAAGCTACACTGTGTGTACCTTCTGCATCTGCACAGGACTGCTAAGCTCTTCAGACTGCACAGGATGCAACATCAGTCTACGGTGAAACAAAAGCATCACTACCCAAACATGAAAATTTCTACTTCACTGTTTTTCTCCTCCTTGCACCCTTCCCATTTCCCTGTTTGTCTCCTCACAGAAAAAGAAATCCTGGGAATATATTGAGGATGTGGTTGAGGCCCCGTCCCTGGAGGTGTTTAAGCCCAGGCTGGATGAGGCTGTGGCCAGCCTGATCTAGTGTGGGGTGTCCCTGCCCATGGCAGGGGGGTTGGAACTAGCTGATCCTTGTGGTCCCTTCCAACCCTGACTGATTCTATGATTCTATGATTCTATGATTCTATGTTGCTGTACCACAGCAAACGCTTCACTGAGATCTAGATAGGTTGGATTTTCATAGGCTATCACTTTTCCAGCAAACCAAAGCACCAGATTTGTGTACCCTGGTCAGGGATGGGCTTGGGGTTTGTTTTTCTCTTTAAATTAATTCTTCAATTGTTTGGGGGTTGTTTGGGGTCTTTTTGTCTTTACTATATAGAAATTTCTTTTCTTTGTTTCCTCTGTTCTAAAGCTTTGTACCCCTGAGGCCAGATTGAGAGCAGATTAATAGGCCTGCTCTTGTCCCCTCTCCTTCCCTCCTACACAGAGAAGCTCAGTTCTTGTCACAAGGTCCTTTTTCTCCTTATGAGACACTCACACATAGAGTTTCACAAAACTCTTCTGCCTGAGTTCTGAAACAACACTTACCCCACTCCCTCGACTGGAGACCATTAATTGTCCTGAGTTTTGTTCCCCTGTTGGATGCTTTCCATACCCTCAGTAAGCCTCCAGACTTCGCTCTGTTGCTAGATCATCACCAGTTGATCCAACACAGATTATAGCTCTTCTTCACAGCACAGAAGATTTTCTCTTTCCCACATTTTTCCTAGATGAAGAATTTTTTGGTATTCCTCTCAAGCTCTTTTCATATGTTTTTACTTTACCCCTGCATATCCTGCCTTCTCAGACACAGTTTTCTTTGCTGATTCTTCATTTTCCTCTGTCCTTGCATTACCTCTCAACATCTTTTCTGTGGTGATTCCCCATCAAATTAGACACAGTGCTTTTCCAAATTAGAATCAGTGCTCTTTTCCCAACTATTTTTTTTTTCTCCCTCTTTTTCTGAGATATAAGTTCTAGGGAGTTTTCACATCTGAAACTTCAAAAACTCTACACCTCCACCACATTTCACACAGTATCACAGTATCACCAAGGTTGGAAGAGACCTCGAAGATCATCGAGTCCAAGCTGTCACCACAGACCCCATGACTAGACCATGGCACCAAGTGCCACGTCCAGTCCCCTCTTGAACACCTCCAGGGACGGTGACATTTCAATCCCTCAGTCCAGAGGAATTCAGCAATTAATGTATGTAGCTCCTACTTATTCCTGCTTCCATTTATTCTTCTTCTCAGTATAAACCTAGGAGACTTGTGAGTACTTGATTCAAAGTTCATTGCACTTTTCTTCTTTCACAGAAGCCATGGTGGTCATCAAAACTAAGTCTAAAATAGGGTTGTTTGAGAAGTCTTTTGGTGATGAAGTGTTTCATCTACCGTGTCGATAGGTACCTTAAGAAATGGGTCCCTACTGCACACTTTACTCCAACCTACATTTAGGAAGTCTAAGACTTCCATACAGACAGAATTTCCAGTTGTCATTTATTTTTGAGATTATACTAGAATAGAATTAAGCAGGTTGGAAAAGACCTTTGAGATCATCGAGTCCAACCTAGCACCCAACACCAGCTAATCAACTAAACCATGGCACCAAGGACCTCATCCAGTCTCTTATTAAACACCTGCAGTGATGGTGACTCCACCACCTCCCTGGGCAGCACATTCCAATGGCCAATCTCTCTTGCTGGGAAGAATTTCTTCCTAACATCCAGCCTAAACCTCCCCTGGTACAGCTTGAGACTGTGTCCTCTTGTTCTGGTGCTGGGTGCCTGGGAGAAGAGACCAACCCCCACCTGGCCACAACCTCCCTTCAGGGAGTTGTAGACAGCAAGAAGGTCTCCCCTGAGCCTCCTCCCTCAGCCTCTCTTCACAGAGAGCAGTCTGCTCATACCTAGGTGATAAAGATGAACTAAGCTTCAGCAGCCATTTGGAATTCTCTCTGCATGTTCTCTCTTAACTAACTTTTCCCAAAATAGTTTCAGCACAGACAAACGTTGTGTTGGGCCAGCAATGAATACTAATGATTGGGGTTTATTCTGAGGAGAATTTATGACACACTGGGTTTTCTTGAGAAAGTCAGTCTGTGATATTTCCAGCTCACTCCCAAAGCAATTGCACTAGTGGACAGTACAAAGCTCAGGGCTCCTGGACTCCTGGCTGCTCTAGCTCTGGGATACCTCAAAAATGGAGCTCCCTGTGCATCAGGAAGCTCTGGGACTGTGTAGCCTGAAGTAGTAGCAGCCTGAGGACTCCGGAAGCTTGAGGATGGGGACCAGGAAGGTCTAATCCTTCACTAGCCTGGCAGGAAGCAAGGAGAGGAAAACAGAGCTGCTAGCCCACTGCATAAGCAAGGTGGGAGCTGGCTATGCTGGAGCAGAATTTACTCCCTTCCAATTTTGGTGGTGACTTCACCCCCTCTGTTGTTTACTACCATGCCAGTGATCTGATCAGCACAGTGGTGATCCAAGGGGTGGCTGGTGGAGACAGGGCAGCAGCCCCCAGCCCAGCTCCCTCTGGGACATCAGTGGAGCTGATACACCTCAAGGACATTATTTCCCCCTGCACAAGTGGCATTTTCCAGGTGAGCACGGCCCCATTCACAACGTTCCCAGGAGCTCCCGTCTGCAGCTTGCTACCAGCTCTAGTTACCAACAAAATGCTTCAATCTCTCACAAGCATTACACAAGTGAAGCAAGACCAGCACTCCAACCACCAAATGAGCAACAACTCTGAAGCAGACTCAACAAGAAACTTCTGGAAACTTTTGGCTAGCATTATTTACTACAACAAATTACTTACCAGACCTAGCCTGCTCAGACTGCAGCGCTTGTTACACTAACGGCCCTGGAAGTCGCTGTTCAGTTGTGGTGTACTCTCACTCACTTTCACTAACACGGCATGAAAATGATGCCTGGGATTGCAATAACACGATGGAAACTTTCTGCTGCACTTCAGGGGAGCTTAAGGGGAAACATGCACATATGTGCTGCAGATCTTACGTGCATTTCCAGGAGCCTTGTCAAAATGGATCACATGAAAAACAAAAACCCCGAGACAATTAGGAAGAAAACTGCTTCATCAGCTCCTTCCGTGACTCATACCACTGGGCAGATGTAAGTCGAAAACCAAAGAGTGTCATTTTCAAAGGCCTTTGGAGAATTTGGCTGGGTTTCCCACCTTGTCACCTTCGTGAGCCACAAGAGAGAACGAGCGGTCCGTGACCTTGGGAGAAGCAAAACGCCACCTACCCCAGCAGTGTGGTTCAGGATTATGTCCAAACACTGAATTGTTTAACTCCAGGATAAACCACACTGTATTTTGCTCAGGCATCTGCAAACAGAATAGGATCTGACGAAACAGAAAACTCTCCTTGTGGTTTCATGTATATCATCCTTGCCACTTTCATAATTAGAGGACAGAGGCAATTGCAATGTTCCCATTGACTTCAGTAGATGTAAACCAGGCATTAATATTATGCTTTTCAGTTTTCTTGAGGTTTAAACACCTCATAAAATAAATTTACAGATGAACTAGTAAATGTACTCTTACAAAGAAACCTCCTAAGGAGTCCCTGAAGCCATAGTTTTAAATGGTGCTATTCATTCCGTTTATATCAGACAGAGTAAGGGACTGTCAAACACGGGTGCACAGATCAAGAGCAGCAACAAGGAACACCAAAAGCACATCTCAGAAGTATCATTCCAAAAACAAAGCTTGACATATTTGACAAAACCCTTAGAAGAGGGTTTTATATGCGTGACACATTTCACAAGCTCAGAAACCCCTATCTATTTATTTATCTGCCTATCCATTCCAGTGATCAGTAAATGAAAACACATACAGTACAGGCAGGAAGGGTCTTTTTTCCAGGAACCCTTTCAAAACCACTCACATAAAAATGCAAGAAAAGCTAATTGAGGAAGAGAAAAAGGGGAAGGGGGAGAGGGAGTCTAACCGAGGAGAAGTCAGAAACACTACCATCCAGAGCTGGCATTTTCTTCCACAGAGCTATGTGCCCATTGGGCATAATTTTTGATCTCACAGACGTTCCACATGTAAAACTCCAGTTGGCTTCAGTCAAAATGAATGAACTGCAGGATCTAATTAAGCCTGCTGAAGCCTGAGGAACAGGCTCATAGGCTGCCTGAAGATCTCCGTGAGTTTCAGAGATTTTCCGAGAGGGCTTTCACCTAATTCACTGCCAAATCACTGTTTATAAATAATTGTGATTATAATGTGTAAATGTAAACAGAAGGCAAACATTAGACAATAAGCAGATACAAGGAACTAACAACCACCTGACTCGATGAAGGCTTTGGTAAATGGCACATCATACGTGACATTACTAAGGAAGGGGTTGTGACATGTGAGCAATCATCTTCTTCCAGCTACCTGTGGCACAAGCAGAAAGGCTTTTTCTGGCAATCTGGCAAATACTTGCCCATTACCACACAGGAGCAGGGCAGAAAAGCCAAGGATACTGTCTAGCTCTCCAGAGCAGAATTCAATTAGCTTAACCTAGAGACCCTCTTTGCTTTTTCTACCATGCCCTGATTCATTCAGAAAATACCTTACACCTCCTCAACAATACCATAGAATAAACCAGGTTGAAAGAGACCTTCAAGATTGTCACGTCCAACCTAGCACCCAACACCACCTAATCAACTAACCCATGGCACCAAGCACCCCATCCAGACTCCTCCTAAATACCTCCAATGATGGTGACTCCACCACCTCCCTGGGCAGCCCATTCCAATGGGCAATCACTCTCTCTCTATAAAATTTCTTCCTAACAAGTAAGCTAGAGTTCTGCAGTTAACCATCCAACAATTCTCAGTGCTGCTTCATCTCCAGAGCAGATCTGAGCTAGGGCAGAGTCCAAAGGCATGAGATTGAACACATCTAAGTGCCAGGTTCTACACATTGGCCACAACAATCCCATGAAGTGCTACAAGCTGGGGTCAGAGTGGCTGGAGAGCAGCCAGGCAGAAAGGGACCTGGGGGTACTGGTTGACAGTAGGCTGAATATGAGCCTGCAGTGTGCCCAGGTGGCCAAGAAGGCCAATGGCATCCTGGCCTACATCAGGAATAGTGTGTCCAGCAGGAGCAGGGAAGTCATTGTGCCCTGTGCTCAGCACTGGTTAGGCCACACCTTGAGTCCTGTGTCCAGTTTTGGGCTCCTCAGTTGAGGAAAGATGTTGAGTTGCTGGAAGGTGTCCAGTGAAGGGCAACAAAGCTGGGGAGGGGTCTGGAGCACAGCCCTGTGAGGAGAGGCTGAGGGAGCTGGGGTTGCTTAGCCTGGAGAAGAGGAGGCTCAGGGAGACCTTCTTGCTGTCTGCAGCTCCCTGAAGGGAGGTTGTAGCCAGGTGGGGGTTGGTCTCTTCTGCCAGGCAGCCAGCACCAGAACAAGAGGACACAGTCTCAAGCTGTGCCAGGGGAGGTTTAGGCTGGAGATGAGGAGAAAGTTCTTCACAGAAAGAGTAATTTGCCATTGGAATGTGCTGCCCAGGGAGGTGGTGGAGTCACCATCACTGGAGGTGTTTAAGAGCGGACTGGATGGGGTGCTTAGTGCCATGGTTTAGTTGATTAGATGGTGTTGGGTGATAGGTTAGACTCGATGATCTCGAAGATCTTTTCCAGCCTGGTCAATTCAATTCAATTCAATTCAATTCAATTCAATTCAACTCAATTCAAGTCTAGTCTAGTCTAGTCTAGTCTAGGTATAGGGCTGAAGCCATATGAGGAAAAAAACAGAGTGCAATCACAAAACCAGTCAGTGTTTCAATACAATCATACTGAAGCTGCAGAGATCATTGTGTTATTCCTAATTTTGGCATGCTTGTCCATGCAGCTTGAATGTTATCTTAATGAGGTGTTTTGCACATACTTACTCTTAAAAACAAACTAATAAAGACTGTCTCTGCTATGTGCATCATATCCAGAGAGATCCATCAGTTAGGATAGTGTCTCCAGGCCTCCACAGAACAGTAGAGAAATGGGCAGAAAAGAATCAAAGAATCGTGGACTAGCTTAGGCTGGGAAGGACCTCAGGAGGTCATGCAGTCCCACCCCTGCCCAAAGCAGGACTAATTTCAATGTCAGATGGGTTTGCTCAGGGCCTTGTCCAACTCTCTACATTCATTCAGGCTAGTGACAAAGAGAAACTATGCTGAAGGCTTGCCAACAGCACGTGAATGATACAGTTTGGGAGCCCTGAGCTGCATGGCAGCTCTGGAGGGACTGGCGCCTTCCTCTTGGTGGCATGGAGCAGCCTTGCTGCAGCTCACAGAAGTGCTCATGGACAATGCTACAGAGGTTGCCTCTGTTTTGGCCTGTGCTGCACTCAGCTAGTGACTGCTCGGTCATTCTGTGAGGATGGTGCATGGAAAGTCTGATCATGGGAAGGAGCTGTGCAAGGCAGAGAAGATGAAATCTCTGGAAATGTTTGCTGTTGGGCTTTAGCAAATCTCTGTGGAATACTTGGTAACCATGTTTTCTTTCCACGTCTCAAAACACTTGACCAAGTTTGAAAGGCTTTGTGAGGATGGCAAAAGGCACATGTCTGATTGAAAGGCAGAGGAAGGTCTCTCTTTGCTCCAAAACCTCTTCAAATATCGGAGGTCAGAGTCATTTTTTCACATAGGCAGAACAACACCTTTCAGGGGCCTTCCTCTTATAAACAGTTCCATTACTTTTTCATTTAAAACCTTTCCATTTAAAAACTTCTTCATTTAAAACTTTTTCATTGAAAACTTTTTCATTGAAAACTTTTTCATTGAAAACTTTTTTCTTTTAAAACTTTTTCCTTTTAAAACTTTTTCATTTAAAACTTTTTCATTTAAAACTTTTTCCTTTTAAAACTTTTTCCTTTTAAAACTTTTTCATTTAAAACTTTTTCCTTTTAAAACTTTTTCAGTTTAAAACTTTTTCCTTTTAAAACTTTTTCAGTTTAAAACTTTTTCCTTTTAAAACTTTTTCAGTTTAAAACTTTTTCCTTTTAAAACTTTTTTTCAGTTTAAAACTTTTTCCTTTTAAAACTTTTTCAGTTTAAAACTTTTTCAGTTTAAAACTTTTTCATTTAAAACTTTTTAAGTTTAAAACTTTTTAAGTTTAAAACTTTTTGTTTGTTTGTTTTAAATCCCCCAAACTGGAGACTGACATTAGATAGAAATTAATTTATCCTAAATATTGTAAGCTCAGCAAAACTCAGGGTGGGGGGAGAAATAAAAGCAAAACAAAACCAAAACGAAGCCAAACCAAAACACAAACAAACAAACAAAACCAATTAAAACAGAATCTTCTAACAGGAAGCATCAGGAAACCTTCACCATGGGCAGAGCTGCCCATCCCACCTCTAATATTGTTTGTTAAGCACTCTGACATCCTCAGAAGTGAACGGAACCACAGACCTGGAGCTGCTGCAGCGTCTTGCTCCGCTCCCCGTTTCTGCTGCAGTATCTTGCTGTTAGTTATTACTCCAAAGCGCAGCTGGCTGGTGGGAGCACCAGTCAAGGATGTTTTTTTTTTCCCCTCTGGAACTAAACTCCAGGCAAATAAAACTATTCTGAATATGCATTGCATCAGGGACTAAAGACAAATTCTGAAGTTTGCTTCCAGAGCAAATGCTGGTGAATTCAAGCCCTATTAATGCAGAGGGGAGGGAGTGCCAAAGGACAAGAGCACTCCACAAATACAGCTGCAGTTCCATGAAGTCAGAGCAAGCAGCTCCTTGCCCACAAGATGAGGTAAGTAAGGGCTGTAGTGTAACACCCCACATAACACAAACGGATCTTGCAGCTCTATCTAGGCCACGAGGCTCTGACAGGAACAACATCAAGCACACCTGTGTAGCTTTTCTATTCAGCTTGGATTTTATTCGTGGCTTTTATTTGACAGTTCTAAATCCTGATTTGGTGTTTTGGTTTTTAAGTATTCTTTCTACCATCATTACTGAGGGGCTGGGGTTTTTTTCTGCGCTTGCAGTATGCTGGCAAAGGACTACTGATGAACTCTCCATCCTGTAGTACTCAGCAGAAAGTTGGCCACTGATTTCAGAGCAGCAAGATTTTCACCGCACAGGAAATCAAGGTAAGTGGGAAATAATACTCATTTCATCCAATTAAATAGTAAAGCTCACAGGTTTTCAGGATCTCAGTCCACAGACATTTCCTTTTTCTGTCAGAAAAATACAGTTGGAAGGATATGTAACACAAAGCACAAAAAAGGTGACGTAACACCGAGCTAGACAAGGGGGCCAAAGCTGTAAATTCCTTCCATCGACATGGTAATCTCTATTTGTAAAAGGCCAATACTGAGCAGGCAGTGAAAACAGAAACACATAACCACATCACATCGTTCCCCTGCCAGAAACATTCATACTAATTTCCACCATCAAACACGCAGTATGATTACTTAAAGGTGTTTTTTTTTAACCAATCCTCCTTAGGAAAACAAAAACTCCTCAAGATGGTATAACTTCACATGTTCATGTTCTGTAACATGAATATACATCAAACTGGCAACAATCTGCACCCTGTGTACAAGCCTCCTGCAGGGTCATTAACAGGGAATCAACTCCTTGCAGTAAGTAAACACTTCTCCTTCTTTTTTTTTCTCCTTTTTTTTTTTTTTTTTTCTGAGTTTTTATGTTAAAAATCCAAAAATTAATCTTGCAAGTCATTCTGAAGCAGCCAAACAGGGCTGACAAAGCAAGCACTGTAGTCTGATATCTTTTATTAGGCCAACCTAGAGTTCAAAAATATGCAAGCCTCCTTGACCACACACAAGTTCGTGTAGGCAGAACTCCAGGCTGGACCCATAAAATCTATTAAACTACTGATTTTGTCACTGCACTATATATATATATATATATAATAAATGTATATAATGGACATGCAGAGACATTTGAAAGGCTCCAGAATAAACTCTTCATTGATACAGGTATAAAATAACAACTCTGAAGGACTTCTGTGGGCTGGCAGGTAATCTTGCTATATATCACTGGGTTAATAAAGAAAAGTGAGCAGCATGCAAACCAAATCCTAGTTCTGATTTCTAATAAGGTTTAATTCCTACGAAAAAAAAAAATAAATCATGATACATATTAATACAATAGAATTAAGCAGGTTGGAAAAGACCTTCCAGATCATCAAGTCCAACCTATCGCCCAACACCATCTGATCCACTAAACCATGGTACCAAGCACCCCATCCAGTCTCTTCCTAAACACCTCCAGGGATGGTGACTCCACCACCTCCCTGGGCAGCACATTCCAATGGCCAATCTCTCTTGCTGGGAAGAACTTCTTCCTAACATCCAGCCTAAACCTCCCCTGGTGCAGCTTGAGACTGTGTCCTCTTGTTCTGGTGCTGGGTGCCTGGGAGAAGAGACCAACCCCCACCTGGCTACAACCTCCCTTCAGGGAGTTGGAGACAGCAAGAAGGTCTCCCCTGAGCCTCCTCTTCTCCAGGCTAAGCAACCCCAGCTCCCTCAGCCTCTCCTCACAGGGCTTGTCCTTGAGACCTCTCCCCAGCCTCGTTGCCCTTCTCTGGACACCTTCCAGCATCTCAACATCTTTCCTAAACCGAGGGGCCCAGAACTGGACACAGCTCTCAAGGTGTGGCCTGACCACTGCTGAGTCCAGGGGCACAATGACTTCCCTGCTCCTGCTGGACACACTATTTCTGATGCAGGCCAGGAGGCCATTGGCCTTCTGGGCCACCTGGGCACACTGCAGGCTCATGTTCAGCCAGCTGTCAACCAGTACCCCCAGGTCCCTTTCTGCCTGGCTGCTCTCCAGCCACTCTGACCCCAGCCTGTGGCACTTCATGGGGTTGTTGTGGCCAATGTGTAGAACCCAGCACTTTGATGTGCTAGCTACCACAGGCTCTTTGATGCTAATGATAGTAACAATGAGAATACTCAGCAGAGACACAGCACTGTGTTTCATATCAAGTGTTTTACAAGAAGATACTCAGAACCAGCTGGATGTGTTCCTGTGTGATCCTGTGACCCTGTTCTGGCAGGGGGTTGGACTGGATGAACTTTCGAGGCCCCTTCCAGCCCCTAACATTCTGTGATTGTGTGATTCTGGGAACAATATGGAGGGTCACTGAATTTACAATAGCTATGACACTGTGGGATGCTTTATGCAGGTAAAAACCACTCCAAATGCACATGTATCTTCAGCACAAGAACTGAAATGTTTCTAATGTTGCTATGCCTCCACAGCAAGGTGTGTGCATAACCTGTTCACCTCTGCTTTTTATCCCACAACCATGTAAACAGATCACCACCCAGTTTCCTCAGCAGCTCTCAGTCCACATGACAAGCCTTCCTTCCACCTAGGAAAGAGAAGGACTGGTTGTGAGAGCCATATACAAAGAACATATCAAAGAATTACAGTGGTGAAGGCAACCATGCTTCTTTCCTCAAGACCTGGCACCTGTGAAACTCTTTCTAGGTGTTTCATTAGGAATGAAGCCACACCAGAAAATGAGAGCTATTCATTGGAATAAAGCCTGAAAATCAATGTCCCTCAAGCCTTTGTGCTACCAACACAAGCACTGCTTGGTAGCTGTGAGCATCAGTGACTGCATGGTGCCTCTGCAGCCTTCAGCTACTGGAACTCTGCCAGCACATGCTGTGGCAGTACCTTGTGCACTAGTTGTATGTGCCTTGAGATGGGCTGGGGGATGGGGAATCCCTGTACTCAGCACTGGTTAGGCCACACCTTGAGTCCTGTGTCCAGTTTTTGGCCACTCAATTTAAGAAGGATATGCAGACACTTGAACGTGTCCAGAGAAGGGCAATGAGGCTGGGGAGAGGTCTCAAGGACAAGCCCTGTGAGGAGAGGCTGAGGGAGCTGGGGTTGCTTAGCCTGGAGAAGAGGAGGCTCAGGGGAGACCTTCTTGCTCTCTACAACTACCTGAAGGGAGGCTGTAGCCAGGTGGGGGTTGGTCTCTTCACCTGGGTGGCCAGCACCAGCACAAGAGGACACAGTCTCAAGCTGTGCCAGGGGAGGTTTAGGCTGAATGTTAGGAACAAGTTCTTCACAGAAAGCGAGACTAGCCATTGGAATGTGCTGCCCAGGGAGGTGGTGGAGTCACCATCCCTGGAGGTGTTTAGGGAGAGCCTGGATGAGGCACTTGGTGCCATGGTTTAGTTGATTAGATGGTGTTGGGTGACAGGTTGCACTTGGTAATCTCGAAGGTCTTTTCCAACCTGCTTTATTCTATTCTATTCTATTCTATTCTATTCTATTCTATTCTATTCTATTCTATTCTATTCTATTCTATTCTATTCTTCTGTTCTGTTCTGTTTCTGTTCTGTTCTATCTCAACTGGTAACACTAAATGTAGCCCTGATAAAGCTTGTCAGCTCATTTGGGATGAGTTTTAGTCTAATGCTACATCTTTTTAGATTTGCTCCTGAACAACACAGGTTGTTTCAGCTCCAAGAGCACCACAGATTTGCAGAAAAGGCTTGTCTGGCTCAGGCAGTATGTTCAAGAAGGATCAACATTTTGATCCCTCTGCTGGTGAACTGGGTCATGGAGGGAAAAAAAAAATATTGGCAAGTGGATGCAATAATTAATAAAAAATTTGAAACCACCTTCAGAGTAAATTTAAGATGTGGCCTCAGTGTTACCCTATCCACCTAAAAATAATATGGAGGACTAGACATAAAAGCTAGGACTTTATTTATCCCTGAGCTGAGGTAATGGCTACTAAAAATGTGCATTTCATTGACACATGATTTAGTGAACATGATGACAGATGCTCAAACATGGCTCCATTACAGATAAAAGCAATATGCTGAAGTCTCATGAGGAGGGATTTTTTTCTTATTGGTAAAGAATGTATGTCAAGACCTTTAGAAACCCAGGAACCACATAATGAGAAAATAACAAAGAATCAGCACTCATGAGTGTCTAGTTGAAGTTCCCACCAAATGGGCTTTGATAGATCATTTTTTTCCTGACAACAAAGACACACAATAAGGTTTGGCTGGATTGCAGCCCTTCAGTGCACCCTAGGATGAAAAATACTTCCCGCAGCCAAATGCAAAGCCAAAGAAAGGACTTGCACTTCTAGAATGAATCCAGTCCAGATCTATCATGTGAGAACATCAATATCATCTGGGGCAGAAGGAGGAAATGTAGATATAGTATCACACAAAACTATTGGGACATTGTGTTCCTTGAAGATGAGAGTTTTATCAGTGAATGGGAAGATGCTGAAGATCTAAAAACCAAAATCAGTTACACTTCAGAGAGTTCAACTTTCACTGTCTATGCAGTGCCAGCTGCAGTGCCAGCTGCAATGCCAGCTGCAACAGCTCAGTCAGCCTCAGTGTTTGGTGTTGGACAGCAACCCAGACAGCCAGCACCAGAACAAGAGGACACAGTCTCAAGCTGTGCCAGGGGAGTTTTAGGCTGGAGGTGAGGAAGAAGTCCTTCATAGAAGGAGAGATTGGCCATTGGAATGTGCTGCCCAGGGAGGTGGTGGAGTCACCACCACTGGAGGTGTTTAGGGAGAGGGTGCATAAGGCACTTGGTGCCATGGTTTAGTTGATTAGCTGGTGTTGGGTGATAGGTTGGATTTGATGATCTGGAAGGTCTTTTCCAACCTGGTTAATTCTATTCTATTCTATTCTATTCTATTCTATTCTATTCTATTCTATTCTATTCTATTCTATCCTATCCTATCCTATCCTATCCTATCTTATCGTATCCTATTTAATTCTATCCTATTCTATTCTATTTCTGGAGAGCAGAAGATGGATCATGACCACCACATCATATTTGTTTCACATATGGCTTAAAGTCTGGGAATTCCATGAATCTGACCATTACAATAAATTGCACATATGTTAACAACTGCTTTATTTATTTGAGGTCAAACACAATGAAACACCTACTGTAACAAAAAAAAACCATGTAGCAACTAAGAAGTTCAATAGCAACAAACTCTTCCTGACCAAAAACTGGAGCTGATCTACCTGTTAGCAAAGGAATCGGAAGGTAGAGCCTTGCAGAGTTCAGGGCTGGTTTTCACCCTTGGATGGAGCACTGTGCAGGAAAAAAAGTATATGTTCTGTGATTTAACAGACTTTGAGAAAAAGAAGCTTTTTATCTTGCTTTCCAACAGGATTCCTCCACAATACTTTCATAATTAAAAACTAGGAGTAGGCAGGTGAGAGGCAGAGCTGTTTCATGCGAACAAAGAGATGAGAAAGGAAGGTATAATTTGGGGTCCTACTTCCAGTTCCTACTGCACAAGCTGTAAAATTGCTGTAAGGTCTTTCTCAAAGAGCTTTATCATTATTTCATACAGTCTTCCAAGAGGAGGTAGGCCTAACAGACCTTCTTTCATATGTTTGCACCGAAATAACATTAATGAATGATCTCTTCACCTGACCAAATGCAAATGTCTATATAAGATTGAGATGAATTGTCTCTGAGCTCCATTGACTGTATTGCCTAGTTTTACCCAAAAGTGCCTTGACCAGAGGGAAGCAATAGATGATCTAAGATCTGTTCTAGCACTGTTTTATGTAATTCCTGAATTCAAACCCATTTTCTAGATACAGAAGCAAAAATATGACTTGCTTTTGACTACAAGAGTGTGGTAATTCACCTCGTTCTTCCCAGTAACACCAGACAGTAATATTGGCAAACACAAAATTCTCTCAAATAGCCACCTTTTCAAAATAGATCATATAGAATCATAGCATCAGTCAGGGTTGGAAGGGACCACAAGGATCAGCTAGTTCCAACCCCCTGCCATGGGCAGGGACACCCCACACTAGATCAGGCTGGCCACAGCCTCATCCAGCCTGGTCTTAAACACCTTCAGGGATGGGGACCCAACCACCTCCCTGGACAACCCATTCCAGGGCTTCACCACTCTCATGGGGAAGAACTTCCTCCTCACCTCCAGCCTGAATCTCCCCACCTCCAGCTTCATTCCATTCCCCCTAGTCCTATCACTACCTGAGAGCCTGAGAAGTCCCTCCCCAACCTTCTTGTAGCCATAAAATTATTTGGATCAGAATGGACCTTTAAAGACCATCTTCTCCAATCCTACTGCCACGGGCAGGGACTTCTTTTTCTAGATTAGATTGCTCAAAGCTCCATCTAACCTGACCTTGAACACTTCCAGTGTTGGGGCATGCACAACTTCTCTGTGCAGCCTGTGCCAGGGTCTCACCACCCTCATAAAAGAAAATTCTTCCTTATGTCTAGTCCAAAGCTACCCTATTCCCGTTTAAAACTGTGGCCCCTTCTCCTTGCCACTACAACCTCTGTCTTCTTTACATGCCCCTTTTGTATTGTGAAAGGCCACAATAAAGTCTCCCCAGAGCCTTCTCTTCTCTAGAATGAACAACCTCAAATCTCTTAGCCTTTCCCCATCAGAGAGGTGCTCCATTCCTCTGATCATTTTCTTGTCCCTCCTCTGGATCAGCTCTAACAGGCCCGTGTTTTTCTTGTACTGAGGACCCTGAAGCTAGATGCAGTACTCCAGGTGGGGTCACACCAGAGCAGAGTAGATGGGGAGAATCACCTCCCTCAACCTGCTGGCCACACTTTTTATACAGCTCAGGATGTGACTGGCTGTCTGGGCTGCAAGAACACATTGCCAGCTCATGTCCAATTTTAAACCGACAGATATACCAAAGTTCTTCTCGGGGGCGCAGCTCTTAATCATACTCTAGAATCATAGAATCAATAAGATTGCAAAAAGCCCTCAGAGATCATCAAGTCCAACCTGTCACCCAAGACCTCATGACTACTAAACCATGGCACCAAGTGCCACGTCCAATCCCCTCTTGAACACCTCCAGGGATGGTGACTCCACCACCTCCCCGGGTAGCACATTCCAATGGCCAATCTCTCTTGCTGGGAAGAACTTTCTCCTCACCTCCAGCCTAAACTTCCCCTGGCACAGCTTGAGACTGTGTCCTCTTGTTCTGGTGCTGGTTGCCTGGGAGAAGAGACCAACCCCCACCTGGCTACAGCCTCCCTTCAGGGAGTTGTAGACAGCAAGAAGGTCTCCCCTGAGCCTTCTCTTCTCCAGGCTAAGCAACCCCAGCTCCCTCAGCCTCTCCTCACAGGGCTGTGCTCCAGACCCCTCCCCAGCCTCGTTGCCCTTCTCTAGACACGTTCAAGTGTCTCAATATCCTTCTTAAACTGAGGGGCCCAGAACTGGACACAGGACTCAAGGTGTGGCCTAACCAGTGCTGAGTGCAGGGCAGAATGACTTCCCTGCTCCTGCTAGCCACACTGTTCCTGATACAGGCCAGGATGCCATAAAGCCTTCCTCCTTCTTACAATTTTTTCAGAGATAGGCAAAGCTCCATCTAAACCTGCAGCTATTAACCAGGCAACAAGAGGAGTGATGATAATTATAAGAGAATTTATATAGAGAGCAGATTAGAAGTTCCTGGTTATATTTGGGGTTATAATTGGAGGTATTTAGACACTGTACATGTAAATAGTGGCCTAGTGATATCAAGATTTTCTAGAACCCCAGCTGACAAAGTGTTCCCAATGTGGAGATACTGCCCATAAGAATTTAGGGGACCAGAAGTGATTTGTTATGCACCTAATACACAATACAAAGCAGGTGTCTACACCTGACCTGTCAGATCATGCTCCACACAAATGGGTATTTATGGGTGCAACTCCTCACCAAAACAAGCCAGATGAATGATATACTTAAAGCATCTACTTCTCTCTTCTGACTGTAAAGAAGTGTGACGAGACATGGTATATGCTGCACACCTCTAAAGATAAATTGTATTAATGTGTACCAAGTTTTTGCTATTATTTGTTTCATCTTGGCATGTTCTGCCAAGGATGACCAAGCTACTGACTGTAAGTTTCAGCTCTCTGGCTGCATGTTATATTTCCCTGGTTCCTCTGTAGCACATCTTCTGTACATTTTCATCACTTATCTGAGTGAAAGTCGTATTTTAATGGTTTGTTTTTCTTTTGGAGTGTTCCAGAGATCCCACTGTTTTTCTTTTGCAGCAAATAGCAAGACACCACACTCACCTATAGAAAAGACAGATGGAAAAAGGCTTTAGGGCAGTGTCTGACATCAGATTGCTCTAGCAGCCTCGCTGCCCCGACTGTGACACCACATTAACCCTGACAGATGTACTTCAGCTTGTGAGCCTCACTTCTCCGGTTTGGTTTCATTCAGGTTGGTGCCTCCCCTTAGAGGCAGTGCCTCCACTTGAGGCCATAGTTTGGGAACTGCTGCTCCAGGCCTCATAAAGGTTTCAATCAGGCATATATAGTCTTTTCTGGATAAGACTAGGTGGTGACATACTAATCTAGTTTCCTTTTGCAAGTGAGTAACAGATGGAAGAAGCAGGAGGTGTCATATCTTGACTGGTTTTGACACTGACACATATTATTCTTCTACCTAAGACAGAGAAACACACTGTAGCGGAAACTAGTTCAGGATAAGTACAAACCAGCTATGAAGTCATTCACTAGAAGCATTTATCAATGGTTAATTATTGAAATGGAAGGATGTACAGAGTAGTATTCCCTAGGAATCTGTGCTAAATTTGGGGCTTCTCAATATTTCCATTAACAATCTGAATGAGGGAAGATAAAATATGCTTATTCATTACTGCAGATAATCCCCATGTCAATAGAGGCTGCCAGCTCCCTGGAAGACAGAAATTCAGATGATCCTGACAAATGGGAAAAACAGTCTTAAAAATAGGTGGGAAATCAATAAGAACATACACAAAGTCCTGCACTTTCACACTGCACAAATACAGAATTGATAAGGCAGTAGCCCCTTAGGAAGAAGCTAGGACAGCCAGAATATAAGCAACTGCACTGCTGCAAGGGAAAATAAAAAGCAAACCCCATTGTGGGATACATAAAGAGCCTTGAGGAGACTTGAGCAGTCTGCAACTTCGGCAGTAGCAAAGAGTAGCAAATCCTGCCTGACAAACCTGGTGGCCTTCTATGAACAGGTCACAACATTAATAGCTGAGGGGCGAGCAACTGATAGTCGCTTACCTGGCCCTGAGCAAAGCCTTCGACACTGTCCCGCACCACCTCCTGGTCTCCAGGCTGGTGACACATGGGTTTGATGGGTGACCACTAGATGGATACAGAACTGGCTTGATGGCTGCACCCAAAGAGTGGCTGTCAACGGGTCCATGTCCCAATGGAGGCCAGGGACAAGCAGAGTCCCTCAGGGATCAGTCCTGGGACCAGGCTTGTTCAACATCTTTGTGGGGGCCATGGACAGTGGCATCGAGTGCACCCTCAGCAAGGTTGCTGATGACACCAAGCTGTGTGGTGCAGCAGACACGCTGGAGGGAAGGGATCCATCCAGAGGGACCTGGACAGGCTGGAGAGGTGGGCACAAGCCAACCTCATGAGCTTCAACAAGGCTAAGGGCAGGGTCCTGCAGCTGGGTGGAGGCAATCCCAGGCACAAATCCAGGCTGGGCAGGGACTGGCTGGAGAGCAGCCCTGAGGAGAGAGACTTGGGGGTGCTGGGGAGGAGAAGCTCAACAGGAGCTCTCAGTGTGCACTTGCAGCCCGGAAAGCCAATCAGATCCTGGGCTGCAGCAAGAGAAGTGTGGCCAGCAGGTCAAGGGAGGTGATTCTCCCCCTCTACTCAGCTCTGGTGAGACCCCACCTGGAGTACTGCCTCCAGTTCTGGAGCGCCTATTACAAGAGGGATCTGGAGGGGCTGGAAGGTGTCCAGAGAAGGGCCACGAGGATGATCAGAGGGCTGGAGCACCTCTCCTATGAGGACAGACTGAAGGAGTTGGAGCTGCTCAGACTGGAGAAGAGAAGGCTCTGAGGTGACCTCATTGTGGCCTTCCAGTATCTGAAAGGGACCTACAAGAAGGCTGGGGAGGGACTTCTCAGGCTCTCAGGTAGTGATAGGACTAGGGGGAATGGAATGAAGCTGGAGGTGGGGAGATTCAGGCTGGAGGTGAGGAGGAAGTTCTTCCCCATGAGAGTGGTGAAGCCCTGGAATGGGTTGTCCAGGGAGGTGGTTGGGTCCCCATCCCTGGAGGTGTTTAAGACCAGGCTGGATGAGGCTCTGGCTCTGGATCTAGTGTGGTGTGTCCTTGCCCATGGCAGGGGGGTTGGAACTAGCTGATCCTTGTGGTCCCTTCCAACCCTGACTGATCCTATGAACTCTTAGCTGAATACTGAGTGGAGAAAAGAGAACCTGGACAGAGTGCAGAAAAGAGAGAAGAATTGCCACAGGTAAAAAAAAAGAAAATAATTATGCCACCTATGGAGAAAAAGCAAAAGGACTACATGGTTTAGTCTACAGATCACTACATAAAACACACCAATACAAGAGTTGCAACGTGAAGGATGTTTAAATGCTGACACAGATTGCATGAGGGCTGTCAGAACTCTCCATCCCTGGATGTCTTCAGGAACAGGCTCGACAAATGGGAAAAACAGAAGGACAGAGGGTAATCAGGGCACAGGGGGAGGTTCAGGGATCTCCAAGGCTCCTTCTAGCACTATTTTCTAGGACACAGTCATTCTGCATCTTCTAAAGTCCTTGTTGTGAGTAGCTGTGTTTACAGTAATTGTGCCAAGGCCATCATTTCTCATTCAGCACCCTTGGAGCTGAATGAACCTGAGCTTTTTACGTGTTATAAATTCCCTAAGTCCTATAGTTCTCCGAGCTCACTGCACGAAAGTGAAGGCAGCTATACAGCCTGCTTTTAGAATGCTTCCATTGAATAAATTAGCAAAGCTGCTACCTAGAGTCTACATTATTGCTCAGCACCACTTTGTTAATTTGGAATCCAGATCTGGTGACTGATTTAGGAAAACAGTTCAGCTAATCCCTAGTGAATAGAAATCCTCAGCCTAAGATTGTATGGCTCACCAGATTCCCACACGTGCAAATGCAGCAGCTGCCTTGCAAAGGGAAGTTAAAATATCAAGTACAAACTTTAGGGGTTTTCACATGACATGCTTATTTTCCTTCCTCACAGATCTAGGGCAGCAAAAGGAAGAAGCAGAGACAATCACAAACTTTCCCAGTAGATGACTTTTGTAGTAAGAGTGGCAAGTGCACATATGTATTCCAGAAAGCTCTTTAAGGGCAGCAATTCTGGCAGGAGAACAGTCAGAGCTACTGTTAAAAAACCTAATTCTGCTAATTAGCCTTGTCTGGTTCTTCAATCAGATGATGCAATTATAGTGCATACCCATGTGATAGCAATAAGCAACATATTTTAAACTCTTTCAACTATTGCATTCTTCATGATAAAACACATTCCAAGTACTATGAACTGTAATTCTGCAGTGAGGGCTTCTGGGAAGGTATTCCGTGTTAGGGGAAGGACCCTGTGTAGAACAGAATAAAATGGAATGGAATGGAATGGAATGGAATGGAATGGAATAGAATAGAATAGAATAGAATAGAATAGAATAGAATAGAATAGAATAGAATAGAATAGAATAGAATAGAATAGAATAGAATAGAATTAATATAGAATACAACTAACCAGGTTGGAAAAGACCTACGAGATCATCAAGCCCAACCTATCACCCAACACCATCTAATCAACTCAACCATGGCACCAAGTGCCTCATCCAGGCTCTTCCTAAACACCTCCAGGGATGGTGACTCCACCACCTCCCTGGGCAGCACATCCCAATGGCCAATCTCTCTTGCTGGGAAGAATTTCTTCCTAACATCCAGCCTAAACTTCCCCTGGCACAGCTTGAGACTGTGTCCTCTTGTTCTGGTGCTGGTTGCCTGGGAGAAGAGACCAACCCCACCTGGCTACAACATCCCTTCAGAGAGTTGTAGAGAGCAATAAGGTCACCTATCAGTCTCCTCTTCTGCAGGCTAAGCAACCCCAGCTCCCTCAGCCTCTCCTCACAGGGCTGTGCTCCAAACCCCTCCCCAGCTTTGTTGCCCTTCTCCGGACACCTTCCAGCAACTCAAGATCTTTCCTAAACTGAGGGGCCCAGAACTGGACACAGGACTCAAGGTATGGCTTAAGCAGTGCTGAGTACAGGGCAGAATGACTGTACTCTGTACTGACTTATATATGATTCTAGGTATCTCAGACACAACCCTTCTCATTCTTGCTGTGCCCTGCCATTCCACTTTTCCCCATAATTTCTTCCACTGTTTCTGAGAGTTCCTCTCTTTCCTTCCAAATGAATTTATATGGATTTAATCTTAGAGGCTCTAAGTACCTTTTAAACAGACTGATCCTTCTCTTCTGTTCTCAGGAGCTAGCAGATTTATTTTTACAATACTCTCACCTCCTGCCAACTACAAACAAAATGCAGCACAGTTCTGTAACAGTGCAGTGCAGTACACTAGACCAGAACAGCTGAAATCCCTCATTACAAGCAGGATATTCTCATCCAGGGTTACTTTCTAGTAAATGGACATTTATAGGTGCAATGAGACATCTTTGACAAAATGCCTCCCCGCCAAAAAAAAGCCTCAAAATTTAAAGCTACTCAGATACTTACCACCTACAATGCCACAAGAATCATAGAACCAGTCAGGATTGGAAGGGACCACAAGGATCAGCTAGTTCCAATTCCCCTGCCATGGGCAAGGACACTCCACACTAGATCAGGCTGGCCACAGCCTCATCCAGCCTGGGCTTAAACACCTCCAGGGACGGGGCCTCAACCACCTCCCTGCACAACCCATTCCAGGGCTTCACCACTCTCATGGGGAAGAACTTCCTCCTCACCTCCAGCCTGAATCTCCCCACCTCCAGCTTCATTCCATTCCCCCTAGTCCTATCACTACCTGAGAGCCTGAGAAGTCCCTCCCCAGCCTTCTTGTAGCCCCCTTCAGATACTGAAATAAGAAATATTCAAACAGGACTCAGGTGTGCAAGAATCACAGATAATATTTGGCAACCCAGGCCTATGATCCCATCTGAGCTACCCAAAACCCAAACAATTCAAGATAGATGTGGAAAAACTTCTGGATTAGGTGTTGCTGGTCCCTTTCCTGAACTCAGAGATAGCTGACATGTGCTAGGAATGGTTGTGTGTTACCTGTGGAAAGCTAGGGTCTGTACAAAGATTGTGTTAACTTAGGCACAGTTTTTGTAGTGTCAGACACAGCTGAACCACTCACTTGAGCTGGAATAAAAGGCAAGCTGCATTTACTTAGAAAAAAGGTAACAACTTCGTGATGAGCAAATACTTTCTGAGTATCATTTGACACTGTCATGCTTTTAACAATAACAAGATTTCCTTTCCATACAGCACAGCCATCATGGCTAAGGCAAGACTATCACATTTTATAAGCACGCTTCAGCTCTCCATAATGACTGTGATTGAGTTACATGGTTTCTAGACTGCCCAAAAATTATCTTACCCAAGAAAGCTTATAAACAGAGTAGGCCACACACAAACAGGAACAGGGTGTAACAGCTGATAAAACCAAAAATTAAAGAATGCCTATTAAAGTGAGCAAATGCCAATCTCGACAACACATTCTTCTCCTTCAGCTGTTCTCCCCAGTGCCCTGTTGTTTCTTTCTGGGGAAGGATAACTGTAATGTAAGGAAAAGGAGACATAACCAGTACAGTAGCTGTAAGTTAGATGCCACAATATCCAGATTTCAGGGACCCAGACTCTAAAGTAGGATACAAAATTCAGATGCTTCAATTTGCTGTGAAATATGTGAGAAAATCTGGATTCTCAGAAGAGTGACAAATATGTAGTTGCACATTAAGTCAGGTGGAGTTAGATAATACCACAGGGCAGGCATGTAAACTTTCTGAAATCTCATTTCTCTATATAACTTGCATACCTTGAAGCAACAATTCCAGACCTATTTGAATTCTGGGCTGGAACCTAGAATCACCCCTAAGCACTGAGCATTGCTAGTGTGAGTGATCCCTTCAGCAAGAGCTGGTTGATTCTATCCTATCCTATCCTATCCTATCCTATCCTATCCTATCCTATCCTATCCTATCCTATCCTATCCTATCCTATCCTATCCTATCCTATCCTATCCTATCCTATCCTATTCTATTCTATTCCATTCTATTCTGTTCTGTTCTGTTCTGTTCTGTTCTGTTCTGTTCTGTTCTACTCCATTCTATTCTACTTTACACACTGCCAATCTCTCTGGCCACAAACACAGATATTTCATTACCGAGATTATTTTCATTCCTATCTATGCAGATGTAAGATTACAGATATTGAACAAAGTTCCTCCCTACATTAGCCTGTTAGTACATTAATCATTTTGGTTACCCTTCCCTGAATTCCCTCTAGAGCACTTATTAATTTATGAGTAATAATAACAATTAATCTACTAAAATGAGGAAACACACATCCAGATGTATGCAAAGAAACATTTTTTTCTCTGTTTACTCTTAATTTGCATCTTGATTAGTCAAATCCCCACTGCACCATTGCCAAGTCAAATAAAATTTCACCAGTGATTAAAGGTGTCCTGTGGGACTGTACAAAACATCTATCTTTAATGACTTTGATCCTTTAAATGCACGTGACCAAGAAAGAACTGCATTTTATATCTCTAAGTCAAAAGTAATCACGAAAACACTTTTACAGAATGCAAATAATTTTTAATTTCAGTAGATGAATATTGATATCTTTGATGTAAGTCTCCATATAACTCTATGCAGTAAGTCTAAATTATTCTCCTGGAGCCATTGTCTCACACTCACAAATACATAAGGTACTCCAGCAGATCTCAGCCTTCTTGGAAGATCAAAAAGGCCACAGCTGAGATACAATAACACAATACAATACAATAAACCAGGTTGGACGAGACCTTCAAGATCAACACGTCCAACCCACCAACCAATCCAACCCACCCAACAACTAAACCATGGCACCAAGCACCCCATCAAGCCTCGTCCTGAACACCTCCAATGACAGTGACTCCACCACCTCCCTGGGCAGCCCATTCCAATGGGCAATCACTCTCTGTGTAGAACTTCTTCCTAACATCCAGCCTAAACCTCCCCTGGCGCAGCTTGAGACTGTGTCCTCTTGTTCTGGTGCTGCTTGCCTGGGAGAAGAGACCAACCTCCACCTGGCTACAACCTCCCTTCAGGGAGTTGTAGAGAGCAAGAAGGTCACCCCTCAGTCTCCTCTTCTCCAGGTTAAGCAACCCCAGCTCCCTCAGCCTCTCTTCATAGGGCTTGTGTTCCAAACCCCTCCCCAACCTTGTTGCCCTTCTCTGCACACGTTCCAGCAAGTCAACATCCTTCCTAAACTGAGGGGCCCAGAACTGGACACAGTATTCAAGGTGTGGCCTAACCAGTGCAGTGTACAGGGGGAGAATGACCTCCCTGCTCCTGCTGGCCACACTCTTCCTGATGCAGGCCAGGATGCCATTGGCCCTTTTGGCTGCCTGGGCACACTGCAGGCTCATGTTCAGCCTCCCATCGACCAGCACCCCCAGGTCCCTCTCTGCCTGGCTGCTCTGCAGCCACTCTGATGCCAACATAAGTCTGTTTTTTTAAAAATAAGGGTGTTTTTAACAAAAAAAAAAAAAAAGAGTTTATGACAATCTTTTATCTTTTTGCCCTTTATCTTCCAGCTAACGGGCCCGACTATGCCACAGGGCGATTGGGGCCTGTCAGCGGAAGCTTTTGCGTCGCCACCATTCGGGAAGGGGAACAGCCGGGTGACCCACATGGGCGAACCGGAGCCGGGGAGCATGGAGAGGACTGGCGGCCCGGGGTCTCCAGAAGGAGAAAAAAACAAGAGATGCAGGAAAGCAGGTGCGCTGAGTGCAATTGTAGAGAAGTCCGGAGGGGTTGATGTTACCAGCCGTCTTTTCAAGCTGTGGCTTAGATGCTGATTTCGACATGGAAGCGATGCGGGATGTGGACGCTGCGATGCCGCAGCACGGCAGTTCGGCAGCTCCGCGGCACCGGAGAGCACGGAGAGGGACGGCGGCTGGTTGCGAGAAGCCCTGGAAGAGCTGCGAGGACAACCCGGGGTGCGCTCCCGCAGGGCAGACCCTTCAGAGGGGCCGCGGCACCGGATGTCCCCGGGGCGCTCTGCGGTGAGGGCCGGGGAAACCGAGGCAGATGCTCAGCCCCTCCGAGGCCCGGCCCCATGTGCGACGATGGTGCTGCAGGCAGCCCCCACCTTGACCTGCCCTGCCACCTCCCAATCCGGCTTGGCTGTTCGCTCCTCCTGGGGCGGCCCTCTCCCAACTCGCACCAGCTATCCCGGCACCGTCCCAGCAAGTCCCATCACTATCCTAATTGTCCCAGACCTGTCTCAGATTGTCCCAGCATGGTCCCACCTCTCCCAGCACTGGCTGAAAACAGTCACAGACTATCCAAACACCGTCCCATACTTCCCCAGCGGAGTCGCAGACTGCCCCAGCACAGTACCAGCACCGTTCCAGCACTGCCACAGATCCTCCGCGGGTACCTATCTTTCTCGAACGCGTACCCCAGGTGGCTTTAGGACGAGGCTCGACGTCGCGTACCAGCCACAAAACAGAGGTACTCGGCACCCCTTAGTGACAGTCCCAGGGCTACGGGAAGGTTTAGTCATGCTCCGGGACAACTCATGGTGCTGCCCCAAAGACACAGAGAGGAAAAACCGCCGGAGGCTCTAACGATGTGATCTACAAGTTGCTTTGCAGCCCGGCTGTAGTGTTTGCAGTTGTCGTGCACAGGGGAAAGCCAGCAACGCTTCCGCTCCCCAAGAAAGTCCGAGTGCGGCTCGGGGTGTCAAGTTTGCAGGAAATGGCCGAACGCAAAATTTCTTTTGCATGTTCCTCTCGGAGACCAAATAAACGCTGAAAAGATAAATGACTGTCCGGCGGTAAATACTGACCAGCAGCAATAGTTGGAGACGAGTCACCACACTGCCAATATTTTAACTGAAGCGTTTAGGGGAAAGGGGGAAAGCGAGATCTTCGGGCTGCCGCAACTGCCTGCACACCCACTGTTTTCTCTGGCTCTGTGTCTGCGAGGAAAAGATAAGAGACTGGTACAGAAAAGCAACAAAACAAAACAAAAAAAACACTAAGAAGCACTAGTGACTTGAAAGTAGTTGCCACCCTCCATAACTGCTTGCCCCGGCCGGGGAGTGAAGGGCAGGTGACAGCGGGTACCGATCCCCAGTCTCTATCCCTGGCACAAGGTGGTCAAAGGGGCACGAAAAGAGCGAGATAAAACGAATACCGGCCGCAGGGAGACCCCGCTGCCGGGAGGCTCTACCGCTGCCCCGCGGGGAGAACTGCGAGCGGTGCAGACCGCGCATCGGCGGCGCCACGTACCCCGGCACCGGCGAGCGTTAAAGGAGGGCTCGCCCGCTCCCTAAAGGAGATCGGAAAGGAAAGCCTGCAATTTACCTAAACGCACACGTTCTGGTTTCAGCGGAGAGGGATAGAAATGACTGTCGTTAACTACCAGATCCTGAAAGTTTTTCTTGCTTTTCAGGAAGTCAGAATTTACTTTTAGAGGTGGTGTCGTTGTCTTTTCTGTCCTATTTCCAATACACCACAAAGTTTCCATCCGAGCAATTTGAACATTTTACAGTAACTACTCATTTTCCCGGAAGGCTAAAGCAGCCTGAGAAGGCAGATCTACAGCGGCTCTCCACGCCGCGTTGCTTGACCAAGACCTGAGTGGTGACATGGCTTCAGTGCCAGACGCCCCCACTCCGGCACCCGACTCCACCACCAAGTCACTGGTAACTGCTCTGGAAGCAGAATCGGGCCCCTCGGAAGCTCAGTATCTTTCTCGGAGGAGTTAATAACCGCGATGAGAAGCCTCCACCTCAAGTGCAAAACACGGTTACATTTAGGAAATAAATAAATAACAAAGTTCTTGCTACTTTTTGACAGCTTCTCGTGATTCTCTGAACTTTTTTTGCTTAATTTCGCCTTCTACTAAGAGGAGGTGATTATTCGCTGCTTTTTATATGTTAAGTAACTCCTTACGTGCCTGGAGAAATAAAAGAACCAGCAGGCACCCAAGGTGCCGAGTACTTGCATTTGGGATTTTTAACGACGAGGTTTTAAATCGATTAATTTAATTATGCCAAACAGTAGGATAACAGTCGTCTGTAGTGCTCGAGCTACCTGAATTAACACCCAAATCTACGCGAAGTCTGACAAGAGATGAAGCCGGTAGTTCTGGGTCCACTGAGGCAGAAGGAGGACAGAGGGACACACATTAAAATACGAGCTTTGAGACATCTCAAACGAAGTGTTCGAAAAAAACGGGACGCTGAGAAACTTGTCATCGAAGAGACGAGCTGGATGTTGAGCCTGGCACAAAAGCGAGCCGTCACACAGACACACAGTTATTATCAGCCAAATCTTTGCACTGGAGAACGAAAAGGGAGAGAAACTAAGTATTTGCGACTGAAAAACGCGAGCTCCCCTGCTCTGGGCCCCCCTGCCCGGCATCCCCTTTCCGGTCAAGGGTGGGTCATTGGCCACGGGGGCAGTTCTGAAATGACACCCCCTGCTCCTGGCCACGGCACTCAAATAATTCAAACAAAATAAATAAATAAATAGATAAATAATTATTTTTTTTCCAAGTGGGCAGGCAGAGACAAGTCGTCACTGGGACACCACTATCAAAACCCGGATTGCTGCATGTCCTTCGCTAAGGGCTGTCATTATTTGCAGTATACATCCTCCCGCCAGTCGGTCGTGACGAGCAGTTTTAAAACCTCCACTAATTTACACATAACAAAGATGCTTTCCAGCTACGCTAGAACAGAAAAAGGAAAGAAAAAAAAGGGGGGGGAGGGAACCCAAACAATCTCAATTAGAAATAACGACTTTGTTCTTGGACAACTACCAGACTTTTTGCTCTTACCGTTCCGGGATTTTCATTTAATCTCGGTAACATCCTGAAAGGCTACAACCATTTTGCACAGAGTGCATCGTACCTTTTTAGTCCTGCAATACCGAGCAGTACCGAGCTGACCGCAGCCTGCCCGGATAAGTTTGTTCGGTAAAAGAAACGTGACGAAGCGCACGGGGTTAATTAAATCCAGAAGCAATCCAGCTGGTACAAGCAAAAATCAGCCAGTCTTTAACAACTTGGTCGCATACGCTGGATATAGACAGCAGTGCCTGAAAATATAATTGCGAAATTACGGAGCTCTAGACATACCCTCAAAAAAAGTTTCCAGACCGAAAGAAAAACAAAACAAAACTAAACAAAACGCCCCTGCATCTCGGTAGAAGTGACTGGTGGTTAACTGTGGCTGTTGATCCTACACAGCTTCGCTTTGACGCGCAGATCACGTCCATTCCCTTCACAGGTTTCCCAAAATCTCGCTTTTTGAGCCCGTTCTGTGGGCTTGACCGCACGGAGATAGAGTTGGAGGAACGGAGGGTGTTCTGCCGCCCTCCCTTGCCCAGTTGCGGGGCTGCCCAAGCACTCTGGAGGCGCTTGAGCTAGGGGCAGGGGAGGTGGCAGGTCCAGGAGCTGCACCACGGCTGCCCCGCGGAGCCCAGGGGGCTGCAGCACCGGGATGCCGCAAGGTTCCCATACAACTCCCAGGCACATCGCCGGGGAGAGAGGGATGCCGGAACCGCTCCCTCCTCGCTGGAAGTGGAGACGCACTGTGTCAGTCCCAGCAAAGCCAAAATCCTTCTCACCCTCTCCTTCATCACACCCCTCTCCTTCCCAGTCAGATCTGATTGATTCTTCTCTCTTTTTTTTTTTCCATTTTTCTTTTCTTTTTCTTTCTTTCTTTTTCCTTTTTTTTTTTTTTTAACCTCCCTAAGCACTCGGCTTCCCTCCTGTATTTGACATTTGGGGCTTGTGAGAAAGGAGAGCTACGAAGTGGTGGTTGCCACCGCTCTCTTTCCGTGACACCACGGGTGAATTTTGGGGGTTCTTTGAAAAAAATAAATCAGGCAGGCAGGCGACGGCATTGACTTTATTTGGTGATGGTTGGCAGTACCCGCCGAACGCCGAGCCGAGAGTGGCTGCGCCAACGCGGCTCATCCCCGCTGCCTCACCGCGGAGACGTTCCCGTGTCCAGTTGCAGGAACACGGCGCTGAGAGACGAACCATCTCCCCACAGAGAAACAACCTTGTTCTAAACCCCAAAACCAGAGCCGGTTTTTTTTTTTTTTTTTTGCTCCCTTCCTGATTAGGGGAACGGGAAGCTGCTTTCAATCGCTATCTCCAAATTTCGCTGGTTTCTTAAGAAGGGAGACTGAAATATCACTATTACAGGACACCCACAGCTGATAAAAGTGCCTACTAAAGAGCAGCAAATCAACTCCCCACCACTGCTGTTAAAGTTTATTTAAAAGGGGAAAAATAATAATAAAGGAAAGGACATTTTATTTGATTTCTCTGTCACATTTTGAAATGCGTTGAGTTGCCGTACTCGGCCAATAGAAGCCTAAAACTTTGCACAAAGCTATCAATAATAAAGGTAATAATAAGAAAAGCAGCTCTCGGAGGAGTGTGCAAGCCCGGTAAAGGCTTGATCGGAAAGTCCAGGCATTTTGAGCTGAGTTTTGTCGTTTCAGTTTGCCTGATGATGTCAACGGCGTGTCGAAAAGTAAGAAGTGAGAATTAGGGGGAGGCGACGGGGGCAAGGGAGAGGCAGCAAGCACTTCTTTCCAAAAGGCGGAGTTTTTTTGAGGTCAATTTGACTCTTTCGTCATTTTGAATATAAAGGAACGCTGACTGGCTGATTTTCCCCGTCCCTCGCCCATCTGGGGTGATGCGTTAACTCCGCGCACAGATCATTTTAATCAAGATGTTAAAACATAAAACATCCTTGGATCTTCCCCTAATGCTGACCGTGCGTTTAGAAAAAGCTCGGTGTAACTGTCCGAGCTTGATGAAAACTGAGTTAAACTACGAGTCCTTGAGAATGTGGACATTTGGAGCTTAATCGTTCCTACTTTCATATTACATTACAGAAGAAATATGGAAACTGTTTGCTAAGCTTTTGATAGGAATTTCAGTTTCCTTGTTTATCCAAAGCAGTGTGCAACACGTAGGAACTTTTCACTATAAGGCATCTATCGCCCGGTGGAGGAAACAATCGGGATCACTTTGGAAAATAAAGTACAGCTCTGAAAAACTTCGGAAAAAAAAAACCACTCTTGTCCTCCGCTTGAATTATCTTTTCCCCCTCACAAACCAGCCAGTAAACCACCACCGAAGCAGGCACACTGCTCTGCCCATAAAGCTGACAAAAATCCCGAACAAACAAAAAAGACCCAAAACGCAGAGGCATTATTTCTGACGGCAGAAGTGAAACCGTCTCGATCCAGGCGAGTTTATTTGTAACGCGGGAAGCAGCGAGCCCGGGGGGGGGGGGGAGGGGGAAGGGGGAGGGAAGGGGGGTGGGGTGCGGCGGGGGCTGGAGCAGGCGGGGGCGGGGTGCAGCGCAGACGGACCTGCCGGGGTTGGGGCTGCAGCTGCTGGCTGCTGACTCAGAAAAGCAATGTAGGTCATAACGAGTTTCCTTAAGTTACCTAAGTTCGAACAATTCAGCTTTTCTTTAGAGGCTTCCAAAGTGCTGTTGCAACATTTCTGAGCGCCGTGGCTTTTGCCGAAGTTCAACACCCCCGATCCCCGCCCCGGTTCCGAGCGACCGGGCCGTGGCGAAGCGGGCAGCTCCCGCCCTTCGGTGCTCACGCGTTTCACCTCCTTCTTTTATCCTCCTTCGCCCATTTCCATCACAAGATTACTTTTTAAATATTTTGTTTCGTAACTGAGTTTAAAACAAACAAACAAACAAACGAAACCCCAACAACAAAACCCAGCCACGCAATAAAAAAACTATTCCCATTTCCTTCTAAGTTTTCAGAGAAGCAGCAAGTGAATTGCTTACCTACTCTCTATACAGCTCAGTTCTTTCCAGGAAGCCTTAAGCCTTTCCAGGAAGTTTGGGTCTGTTCTTTATTACCGCTATTTGCTACTTTTCCACCATCAGTCAAGTTTTACATGATCAGCTAAAGGGCTATTAGAAGAGTTCACTTTTGCCATGGGTTCGTACGCAAAAGACGATCCGTTTTTCGAGTAACACCGAACATTGTCCGTCTTCTAACCAGATCACTTTTGTTATTTTCCCCCCTCTTTGTTTTGTTTTTAAACCACAGCAGAGCAGGAAAAGAGTAGCCACAGTCCCCGCGGAAAGCTCACGTCGTGTTCTGTCGCAAGAGCAGCGAAGTGGGACGGAGACCTCGCCGCCAAGCATCAAGCCGTAGACGAGCGGGAAAGCCCGAGATCTGGGGGAACGCTTCAAGAAAGGAACCACACTATGGAATCTGTTTTATTCAGTGGGAGCTTTCCCCAACCATCACCTGCGCTCCCCGCGCCGCGGCAAGCCGGGGCCGTGCGTGGGCTGGGGCGGGGCGGTTTGGGGAGATATCCGAGGGACTCGCACTTTCCCCCAGAAAATCATCATCGGGAAGGCATCCGTTGTCACGAAGCACAGCTAAGGGGGGAAATAATCCGCCCATAGATTTCACGAAAGCAAGGAGCAGGATTGGGAATGGTGCACACCTCTCCCAGTCCAAGGGCTGTACTTCTGCTGGGGGCACGCACGGCCCGCGAGTACACCACGGGGAGTTTTAGGGCCATAGCACAACCGGGTGTCACGGCTACGAACGCCTCCATCTATCTTCTCTCCATTTCCTCTCTAACCCCTCAGGGACACCTTGCCGGCCTTGGTGCTGGCAAGCGAGGACCTCCCCGTCTAAACATAGAAAGGGGCAGGAGTCCCATGCATATTTCCCCGAGCACATTACAAGCAGCAGCTCCACGAGCCCCGAGGCCGGAGCCGGGAGCGCCCGGCAGGCTCGGGCAAGCCCCGTCCTGGCCTCCGCCCGCCCAGGGCACGGTGGCTCTGCCTCCCGGGGTGGGAGAGGCGAGCCCTCCCTCTCCAAAAAAAATTACAACCCGAAATGAATCCGCAAAAAAAACCAACCGAAAACTGAGTCGAAAGGGGAAAAAAAAAAGGGGGGGGGAAGGGAAGGAAGAAAAAATAAAAACCACCACGATTTTTCTGAGGCTAGCTATCCTGCGGCGTCCTGCCGGCGGAAAACTCCCCGCGTCCCGCCGCAGCCGAGGGCGGTGGCCGGGTTGACCGTAGGCGCTCAGGCCCGGGAGGGAAACAGGGGGTGGGTAAAGCTCGGCACCCGCTTAGGAACACGTTCCCCAGCCTTGGCGGCGGTGGCAGGCCCTCCTCTAGTGTTTGCAGTTTTCTTTGTTTACATTCAGTTTAGAAACATTGGCCTTCGGCCAGAAAAGCACCGGTTCCCCCTACCCTGAGCCTCCCCCATGCCTTCTCGGGTGGCGGAGAAGAAGAGAATTCTAACTCTCACAACCCTCGTGTTTTAAAACGTTTCCCCTTGGGCTCCCCGAATTAACCCTTCAGAAACAAAACAGGGCTTGGACGGTGCCTGCACCTGCCCCTTGGAGCTCCCAGCCGAGGGGTTGCAACAGGTTTCTACCGGAGGGACGGAGGTGGAAGGTCTACCGGCGAAGCGCACCGAACCGAGCGGCGGAGCCCGGGGCCCTGGGTTCGGCGCGCCTCGCCTCGCCGCCCGCGGGGCGGTGCTGTGCGGCAGCCGGGCGAGGAAGCGGCGCGGTTCTCTCCGCTGCCGCCGCCGCACCGACCGGATCCCCCGTGCTCGGGGCCGCGCCGGCGGCGGGTTGGGAGAGCGCTGAGGTCGCTTGTATGCGCCGGGCTTCTATGTCGTTCGTTCCCCCTGGCTCGCCCCTCCACCCCGATATCTTCTACCACCACCCCTTGGTGAGGAGTAAGTGCCACTGCTCCGCCTTCTCCTTTTCGCAATGTTGACGCAATCTATAAATAGTGGAACAAAAGGACCAACTTCCTCGCAGCTTTGCTGAAACTGCACAAAAAAGGCAACCGGGGAGGGGACACACACGGTTATTTTTGATTTTATTTTTCTCCGGTTAAGAGGCGAATCCTTCTTCTCCCTTCCCCCTCCTTCCACCCACCCCCTGCTACTGGAAGATTTTTAATTTTATTTTTTTTTCCTCGCTGTCTCCTATGCTGGCAACGTCCTGCGAGTGGCTATTTTGCTTTTGCACCGAGAGAAGGGCTTCCCCTCTCCTCCTCTTCTGACAGTAAGTGCCATTTAGCTACTGCCTTTTCTACGGGGGCGGGGGGGGGGGGGGGAGGAGGAGGGGCTGCTTGCTCGCCTACCTGCCTGCTGCCCCAGAGAGCGGGCCGGAGGGACTAGCAGCTCCGAGGATCGTGGGGGGACGACGGGGGAGACACACGGTTGAAGGAGCTTTGGGCAGTGGCGGGGCACGGGGCGTGAGGAGCCGTGGATTTGGACGTGGGGGAAAAACAGTGAATAAGGTGATCGGGAGAGGGGACGGTTGCTGCTGCCCGCCGAACAAAAGCAGACGCTGATATTAAACGAACGGGCTTTTGTTAGAGGGAAGTGTGTGTGTGTGTGTGTGTGTGTGTGTGCGTGTGTGTGCGTGCGGGGGGACGACACCCCGCCCGCAGCAAGTTGCCGGGCGGCGGAGGGCACCTTAGACTTGTTTACCGCTCGGCGCTGCGTTCACCGGCATGTTTACCCTGCACACAGGACGCGGGGCTCCCCTCCCCGCCTCTCCTCACTCCACCCCCCCAAGCCCCTTCCCTCCTCCGCGCCCCGGGGAGGGGACAAGCGGAGCGGGGTTTAAAGAGGGGGTGCGCGGTCAGGAGATGCTGATACGATCACGAGTAAAACAAGCTCACCCCCCACCCCCCGCCCCTTTGCCAGTCGGATCGGTGCAAGCGCAGGCAGTTACTGGCCGGAGGGAGAATTACATCATCCCTTGCTCCAGTGATGCTACCTTTCGTGCCGCTACCATGCGCGCAGGCAAACAAGCGGGGGCGCGCCTCCCACCTCCAGGTCTCCCCTATCCCCCCGCTCGGGCGCAAGCCCGAGTCGAGGGGGGTGAAGCGCGCCCCCGCGTCACTCCACACACACACACACACAGAGACACACACCCCCGCCCGCCTGAGTGTTTACAGCGCTCACAGAGGCGTATTGTGACGTCGCCTGAGTGACAGCCCGCCGCGCCAACAGGGGGGGGCCGCGGCCCCCGACGCCGAGGCAGAACACGGGCGCCCCACCCGCCTACCCCCCACGCCGCGCGGGGACAGCGGCCGTGTGCAGTTCCGCGGGGGTCACAGGGAGACTAGGCTAAGACTAAATACTTCCAAAAGTCAAATAAAAGGGACACGGCCCAGGTACTCGCGTGGCTTACGTGATGCCGATCAATTCGCGTTTATGACGTTTTGTGACGTCCGAAGCGCACACTGTACGCTGGAGAAGGGATTTCTTGTGGGAGAAGCGCGGTGTAAGCGAGAGCTGCCTATGAAGTTAACACCGCTGTGCCAAGCCTCTAGGACACCCCTCGGGAGTAAGCTGGGACACAGAGGCCGGCCTTCCTCCTGAGAGAGTCTGGCACGGGGAATGCGTGAGCATATAAACAGTTACATCGATGGCTTTGGACACATAATTGTCCAGAGTGGACAACAAAAAGCTGATTTTTTTTTTTTAAATATTAAAGGGGAAAAAAAAAGAAAATAAAAAAAGAAGGGAAATAGATTTAAGCAGAAAAGACAAAACATGAATTTCACACATTGTCTGCTTTCCCCAGTGTTACGAGTGTAACGTTAGAGGGTTAGAAACTCCTTGCAATATGCTACTGGGGCAGCAAACAAGGGGGATTTTTTTCACTCAATCTGTGAAAATATGGAAGTAGTACTTACCCACTGCAAAGCAAATAAATCCATATCACACTAAAACCACCAAAAAAAGTTTCTCAAAAACTGATACTTGTGGAGAACTGCTTGCCAGGATGCAACAGTGTAATATTGTTCCTCAAACATCGTTTACTCGCTGCAAAACGCCAGTAACTGCGAAGCCTTGTTTAGTGCTAGGCACAGTTTTTAGTGTGTTAATGGTTTGCAGTTTCTTCACAGCGTATTACTTTTTGAAGTCTGGGTGTTTCTACTTGTGCAGAAAATAGACTGAGAAGCTTTGAGCTCCTACTGTTACAAAAGTTAAAAGGAAACAAAGTTGAGCTGCTAAGTCGGCAGTCTGGAATGAGTCAATAGTATCTCCTTTGTCCCCGCTAGCTTTCCCTGCTATGGTGTATCTTTGCTCTATTTCCTCTGCACAAGCAAACCAGCATTTCTGCCCTCGGGTATATTTATCAGACCTTGTGTGTCTCCTGGCTTCTAAATAGTCTAACCTACCAGTAAAATTCAAATGCATCTGCCTTTCCAGGCTGTGTACAACAGTTGTGATATCGTCAATGACAGTATGCTCACTCCTTTAACCACGCAGATACTTACACATTTTCCATTATCTATAATTAATGGGCCAAGTTATTCTTGCTTTGTTGTACTAAGCCTTCAGAAGGGAACAAATCTGCCTTTTAAAAGTATTCCATCACCTCTTGTTTTTCCAAACAAACAAACAAAAAAGATGGGGACAGAGACACAAAGGAGATATAAATAACTCCCCGCCTCATTTACTTGGGGATTCCCTGGGAGTCTCAGAGGGCACAGAGGTAACATAGCCGGCTTTTACAACGAGATCACAGGTCCTGACACAGGGTCACAGAGAATCTATGCTTGGCTAGCCCTGTGCTCCAGTTTTGTTTAGCTGGTAGCTAGTCCCTTGAGGGATCAGTGTCAACTTAAGCATGCTAACTTCTACAGGCAATGGGGCGGCCAGCGACTGAGAGCTGTAACTGGCTCCTGGAGGGCTCCCCAGTTCTGCTGCACTTAAGCTTGAGTGCTGCTGCCAGGCTGCTTCTACGGCCCTAGAACTTGTCACAGAAAGAAATCAAAGTAGCAACGGCTCAAAGCAAGCCCCACCACTGTCTGCATTCTGAAAAGGAAAGGCGGGTAGATGTGTTAGGTGGATTGGAAAAGCAGCTTGGGTAGGGACGTAGCTTAGCTTACAGACTGAGGCACAACACAGAATTAGTAGTACTTATTCTGCAGATTTGTCACACTCCCAGAGATGATAAACACATGTCAAATCAATACTCCACATGTAAAGGTATTACTGTTCAGCAACTAAAATAGGTGCATACGTTCTCTGTATTACGTGTATGTCTTAAATTAGTCCATGAAGGAGGTACATTTATTTATATACATATATCTATCTATATAAATAGATCTATCTATATAAATAGATCTATCTAAATATCTATCTACCTATCTATCTATCTACCTATCTATCTATCTACCTATCTATCTATCTACCTATCTATCTATCTATCTCTACTTCCTCACATTAATACCCCCTTCTGGTTTGACTATCCAAATGCACTGGAGACTGGAGTACAAAGGAAAGTGAAACTGTATTAACTCACTGGGAGGTTGAATCCTGTGTTTTAATATTTACAGTATACAAGTTTTACTTAATTTTATGTTAGAGTACAAAGGCTCTTTAGGTTTGCAAAATGAAGACCATTTTAGTTTGCTTTGTGAAAATAAGGCTTGTCTATTGTTGATTTATCTAAGTCTACTTTACTTAGTTATTTATTTTATTATTTGAATTACATAAACAAGTAATTTAGCATATAAGTATCCAAATGGCCATTCCTTTCCCTTTTCACACTCAAAAAAGATTATTGGTCAACTTCTGCTGTGGTACTGTATCTTGTGAGCATTCTGCCTGCACCATTTGGTGTCTGAGACTTTTTTTTCTTTGACTGTAATTCTGTACTTGAGCCCCTAGTTTTTTTTTAAAGAACCCTTTCCAGCAAAAAAAACCCACAATGCAGCCTCATAATTCCTAAAGACATCAAGCAGTTTCCCCTGATGACCAGAAAGGTCTACGCCATGAATTTCTACAGCTTTTGTTTAAAACTCTAAACACATCTCTTATCTTTTCAGTTTGGAAATTGGGCAGATACAGACAGCGCGATCTTCCTGGTTCTGTCAGCAGGCAGTTCCAGTGTTTCAGCTTTTGCACAGTAGCACTTTAACAAGCAGCAGCCATGCATAACTAACGAGCCTGCAAGTCCAGTTACTGCCTTTTTAGAAGTCTGTAGCCGGCTCTTAAGATATCCCAAAATGTTCATTTTACGTTGTTGCAGCCATATGACAAAACTATTAACAGCAGGAAAGGGCAGCAGTTACTCGTAATGGATAAGATACAGAGGGAGAAAAGAAGGTTTAAAAAATGGAGCCTGAGGTGCAGAAAGAGGAAGCAGCAGAGCTCCAGCTATCCTTTTATAGTAACTGGTGCATTGTGGAAAGTGGGAAAGAAAACTCTTCTTTTCCTTCTAGTAGCTAGCTAGTGATGCCATGACCATTCTAACTGGTAACTTTCTTGGAGAAAGCCTTCTGTAGGTTTCCTTTCTAGCATCGGGAAATGAGAAAAATCCTTTCTCCCAGCTCTTTCTAGAACCTAATTCTGTATTCTGGGTATTAGCCTCCAGATGTACTGATGGATGTCTAATAGAAGAGTTTTCAGGTGTGGCATTAATGCTTCATTAAAAGCAACATGTTTTTCAGAATATTTTGAAGTACTGTAGTGGTTCTCATTGATATTTTCCACAGGTACAGTTAGCTTTCTGAATACTGTGTATGTGTAAATGATAATGGCTCATCTTGGCCTCACTTCAAAATGTGTACATAACGTGCACACAAAAAGATACCTAGCACAGATTAAAGAAGTGTTCTCAGTATGGGTTACAGCTACAAATAAATCTTCTGTAAAAAAATGAATGGAAACTAGGAAAGCAGTAGCTCATCAGATGGGGAATATGGAGTTGGGTCTGTTCAGTCTGGAGAAGAGAAGGCTCAGAGGTGACCTCATTGTGGCCTTCCAGTATCTGAAAGGGGGCCTACAGGAAGGCTGGGGAGGGACTTCTCAGGACATCAGGTAGTGATAGGACTAGGGGGAATGGAATGAAGCTGGAGGTGGGGAGATTCAGGCTACATGTGAGGAGGAAGTTCTTCACCATGAGAGTGGTGAAGCCATGGAATGGGTTGTCCAGGGGGTGGGTTGAGGCTCCGTCCCTGGAGGCGTTTAAGCCCAGGCTGGATGAGGCTCTGGCCAGCCTGAGCTAGTGCAGGGTGTCCCTGCCCATGGCAGGAGGGTTGGAACTAGATGATCCTTGTGGTCCCTTCCAACCCTGACTGATACTATGATACTGTGATACTGTGATTTAGACTGCATGAGGGAATAAATAAATATGCCCCAAACCAGACAACACTACCTGTCAAATCAGAACATCAAAACCACTATACTTTTTCAGGACTCTCAGTACCCTTGTTTCTGAATGAATGTGGTATGTGCACGAAAATGCTTTCTCGTGAAATAATGACTTTCACAAAGGTCCCACTGTATGACAGTGTAGGGACTGGCTGTCACAACCACTGACTAAATATTCATGTTGGTAGTCTTTCCAAGTTGAATCTATGAACTACTACATCTGGGTAACTTCTAAATCCCTGCCCACAAGTGAAACTCCAACTTGACTTGCACGTTGTCTGTCCTTGTTTGTGAAATTGCTTTAGTAATTTACTTTAGCTCATCAATTTTCCTTTTATTGGTAGGTGAGATAGCCTCTTTTGATCTGGAGTTCATTTCATTGTAGTTTTACAGTACTGAAAAGTGCAATAAGCGCTGCAGACTAACCAGAAGAAGCTCCATGTTAGTGCAATCACTTCAGTTTTGTAACTCCTACAGATTTTCATCCCTTACAAGCAATGATTTACATACCAGGGAGGGAAAATGAAAATGAGGGGGAAGCTCATTATAACCCTGGAAGTATCACAGTGTACTGTAGTTTCTCCCAATGCAGACTAGGTTAAACCTGGCCTATGTCAAAAGAACTGTGAAGAGTGAGAGCAAAGGGGCCTTTCTCATAAGGGTCATGCACAATGAATGCTCTCTGCACTCAAGAGAGAAAACCAAACCCAAAATGGGCAGGAGGATCCGGGCTACCGTTCTTCCACCTTCACTCCCTCCCCCAGCCTCTGAGCTGTAAAGGAAGGATCAGGTTGCATTATTTTAAAAGCTGATGGGGTACACACACTTTCTCAGCATATTGGAGAGCACTGGGAGAAAATGTGTCTTAAGAGCTCCCTGAAAGGGCACATACTGCTGCACAACATCCTTACTCAGGATTGGGACTTATCAGCAGAGCTAAGCCTCTGAGTAAGTGACAAGAACCTTCCCTATAACGTACAATATTTTTAGGAACATACACAAATAAGATTATTATTGAACTAACTTACCTTTGGCACATGGTTTTGAAAGCTTCAGGCTTGACTCAAGTCATACAAAACAATCACAATAGCTCAGCACTGCAGGTACAGTAGACCTGTAAATAAATTAAAGAAGAAATTAAGTGACAGCATAATTTCCTGAACACCCTTAAATACACTGAATTGATTAACACATTAAAGAATACAGTTGCTCTCTCTTTCATCCCACCATCTGAGTGCAGATTGCTAGTTCCTGTACCTACAGACATAGAAATTCACAGAAATCACAGAAACATTCAGGCTGGAAGAGACCCTCAGGACCACCAAGCCCAACCAATAACCCTGCCCTACCAAGTTCACCCCTAAACCATATCCCCAAGCACCAACTCTAAACGACCTCTACACACACCCAGGGTGGGTGACTCAACCACCTCCCTGGGCAGCACACTCTGCAAAGATTGTTTTCCTGATGTCCCCTGTAAAAATCCCACAGCACCTGGGCTCTGGTGGGGTCTCCTCCCACCCCAGGTGGGGCCACTTGGCCCTCCCCACCCACTCCCCTTTTTAATCCCCACCAGGAAGGGCAGAAGCCCCAAGCTGAGCCCGTCTGGGCTGAGGGATCCTCCTCTCATCCCTGGTGAGTGCCCCTGGTGCACACTGGGTGAGGGTGGTGGTGACAACAAAGGCCGGGGGGCCTGGTGGCCCCCGGTTAGGTAGGGCCAGGATTGACGACTCCTCCAATATCATCCACGGGTGCTGGCTGGGGCTCCTTGCTGGGGCTGAGCTCCTCTGGGTGGCATCTTGGCTGGTGAGGGTCCTGCCCCTAGCTCTGGGATGGGTGTGAAAATAGTGGTGGGGGAGCAGGAGATGTTTAGAGAGGGTGGAGGAGGGCATAGAGGGAGCAGGAGCTGCTTTGGGGACAGGAATGTTTTAAGTTAAATCATACAGCTGCTATTAACTCTCTATCCAGGTAGAAGAGGGATGGTGTTGTGACCAAGGTTTGGAATGGGAGCTCAGGTGAGGGCCCTCCTCCTGTCTCTGAGTCAGAATTTGACCAACAGCTTTTCAGTTCTAAGAGGCAATTAAAACTGTCCTACCTCTCACTGAACATAAGGCTGTGTGTAGTAAGGGTATCTCAAGTCTGAAATAACCTAAGCTCCTGAAGGAAGTACTGAGCAACGTTTTGTCTGTCTGTGTACTTCTTTCCCAAATAGAAAAGCTACAGTTCCAGAGGTAAGGTCTCCAGTCAGTGCCTTCTGAATGTCTGAATGCTAATGCAGCTAGGATGGGCTCCTTCAAAGGAGTTCTCACGCTGTATCATATCCCTGTAGAACAGAACCAAAGATTACAGCAACTGGAATCCTCACCAGTCTCCCACAGCCTTCTTGTTAGGTAGGAAGGCTTGACTGAGAGAGGGCACTGTAAGCCTCCTGCCTCTCCCAGGGAAGGATTCTTCTGCAGGAATTGTGGAAAGCAGCCATGAGCCTTCCCCCAGGGGAAGTTTTGGGTGTAGTGGGAGAGTCTGCACAAAGCACTGCATAGATGCTGGGCTGTGAGTCAGTGGCACTCAGAGTCTAGAAGAGATGCAACATTTATTCTGTTCTGGTTTGGTATCATCTCTCAAGCAGCCCAGCAAGGAGGAGGTACAAATTCTGTTTCATCTTACTGCAGCCAATTCTACCTGAGCTCTGGAAAAGAAACAACATCTCATCCTGGTCTTCCAAACAACACAACCCAGTGTTGAGATCTATAGATGAAAAGCTGTGCAGTAGATCTAGGGAGCTGCTAATAATACACGAGTTCAACACACAGGCTGGCACACAGCCCATCTGGGAGCAAGAATTGAGACAAGAAGCTTACAAGTAGTAGTGAAACTCTCTCGTACATAACAATCATCTCTCTAGAGGGAGAGCACGCAGGAAATAGGGCAGAGGCACAGGAAAAGGGAGGGAAAGGCAAGAGAAGTTTAATGGAAGATGCTGAACTGGATGAAAGAAGCCCTTCAATAAGAAAGGAGTCTCCCATTTACTTTCTGATGCTGTGTAAATGACTGAACCAGAGCCCACACGTTCTCTTGCAGATTGTCACCAGGATTCTACCTCTCTATGCCCCTCAGGTCATGAGTGACCATGTACTGACCCCTGACAGACTCCAGCAAGCCTACACCCTCTCTCACCACTTGGGTCCATGTGATGCTACGTATTGCATGCTGCCCTCCCTGCCTTTTCCCCTTTTCTTAACTTCAGCAATCTACACCTCTCTATAAAAACTTCCTATCCCCTTTTATATCTCTGTAGAGCCTCTCTTGCACTGAGAAGTTTCTTGATACTCAAACAGACACATGTTTAAGGTATAAGGAAAGCCAAAAAAGATTATTTCAGGGAGATACTTGGCAACTTCTTAAAAAAAGAAAGAATTATTTTATTTCACAGAACATAAAATCTTTTAAACTGGAAGAGGGTCATGTTTATATAAGCACTAAAACTTAAGCTGAAAGGGAAGGAAACTAACTGTAGATGCTGGTTCAAAAGGAAGTTCTGTTCTAGTACAGATCCAAAAAAAAAAAAAAAAAAAAAAAAAAAAAAAATTAAGTTCTTAGAGTGTATAAAATATGTGGTAAGTGCTGAACTTCTGCATATGCCTTCAACACCACGCTGGAAGTGGGGGCTGCTCTTTGATGTGTCCAACGGCCTTAACGCTGAAACCTATACAAGGAGATAATTAACACAATAGCATTCGCCAAGCACAAAACTGAGATATTCTTTCACTGAAACTTCTCCAGCTCTAACAAAGGCACCATTCAAAATAAAAAAGCATTTCAAAGACCACTGTAGATGCTGGACACAGACTGATTCTTGAGTTAAAGACAGACATCCGCTAGCCAAAAGGAGTGACTCGAACAAAAGGGACACTTTCAAGTTTCAGATCTTCAAGTCTGAGAGCTCTAGTTTGAACTTATCTATGTTTTCACACATCAGTGGGTTCAGTGGAGTTAGAAATAAGCAGTATGTGTAATGAAAACAATCTCTATCAGTGGATACAGCATGAACATGATAACATGTGTTTTCCAAGCCTGGAGCATTGTCAAGCAATTACTATTTGTCAAGACAACACACTTGATAGTCAAGGTCATCTAACCCTAGGTTGTCTCCTTCTACCTTATTCTGAGGCAATTCTCAGTAACTCAGCTGCCCAGCTTTCTTTAATTTGCTCTGAACTAATTTGCAGACGCAGGTCTCTCTTGCTCCACAGAGCCAACAGCAAGGGGTGCAGTTACTGCGCTGTGATGGCTCATAGAAGCAACAGCTGCTGGGGCTTTGTTCCAAGATGAAGGAGGGCCGTGCAGGTCAGAGGGGACTCCTGGACAACTGATTATTAACCAGGGCTTTCTAAAGCCCTCGCAAGGCCCATATTGTGTTTGTTTAGGACCCAGGACTACAAGTGCATGTTATCAGGAGACTGTGTGGATTGGATTGTGTCACTGAGTTAAATTATCATTTCAAACTACCTTTGGAAACAGAAAAGAGAGAGACCTTGCCCTACAGAGTCTGTTCTGATCTGATTTTACATTTGTGGCTTTTCACTTTAATTTCAACATCTTCATTCAACTAAATGCATCCTTTTTACACAATATGATGACTTTTGCTACCCAGGCATTATGTCACACCTGTGCAATTTTTGATCATCTCTATAAACAACCTCTGATAACTGTTTCACTTTTTATGTTATAAAATTGAATGGCTTTTCTGTACCACATGATTCAGTCTTTCACTTATAATTTGTAAACTGTACCTAGGTGAGAAATGGAATGCAATTAAAATATAGCAAAAGAGCATTTTTTGGTCAATTAATTAAGTAGCAACAGAAGTATACAACAAGTAAGAAAAGAACTATCAGAACACACTGGCTGAAAACTGATTTATTCAATAAGGACTAATCACTGTGAGTTGGTGAGCTTCAGCAACTGTTTCTAGTTCTAGTTTCTAGTCTAGTCAAGACTTTAGAATTGGTACATCTCATCTTACAGTTTTCATTCATGGATTTGATGAGAAAAAATAAAATGGCTTGATTTTTTTTTTCCCATCTCTGAGTGGATTTTTAATTTTTGAACATACTCATCTGCTTTATATTAATGATTAGTAAAAGAGAAGAGAGGAGAGGCTGAGGGAGCTGGGGTTGCTTAGCCTGGAGAAGAGGAGGCTCAGGGGTGACCTTATTGCTCTTCACAACTACCTGAAAGGAGGGTGTAGCCAGGTGGGGGGTGGTCTCTTCTCCCAGGCAACCAGCACCAGAACAAGAGGACACAGTCTCAAGCTGTGCCAGGGGAGGTTTAGGCTGGAGGTGAGGAGAAAGCTCTTCCCAGCAAGAGAGATTGGGCATTGGAATGTGCTGCCCGGGAGGTGGTGGAGTCACCCTCCCTGGAGGTGTTCAAGAGGGGATTGGATGGGGCACTTGAAGCCATGGTTCAGTTAGGTGTTGGGTGATAGGCTGGACTTGATGATCTCTGAGGTCTTTTCCAATCTTTATGATTCTATGAAAATCATGAGAAGCTTGTTCAGCATTCTGTGGGTTATAGTTACAACTTCTCTGCCAGTGACTTTCAACCTTTCAGTGGTTTGACTTTCTCTTAAAAGTTTGGCACCGAAAAGAGCGGTGCACAGAATTTTAATTTTGTTATTTTACTGTACTATAGCAAATGAAACCTCAATACTGGCTGTCACACTTAAGTGGTCTTGTTAAAAAAGAAACATTTAATTGAAATAAAGCACATATATAGAACTCATTAAATGTATGTTAATCTTTCCAGGAGGCCGCACAAGCCATGTGGATTCCTTCCTTTCTGATTTATCGGCCATTTATGCCAGATTCAAACCAGAAAAGGTTCCTACTGTGCCTGCTGATGTACATACAAAGTTAAAAAGACAGAGCCCTGGCACAGGGGCTGCATTCATTTGCTCAAGACCCAAGGTGTTAAAAGTAAAAAGCCAAACAGGAGAAGCTTTTATTTGTTTGTTTGTATCTTTTAAAGCACTGTGTGTTCAGGTGCGGATTTACCAGCAGCAGGAGGCAGAGGGTGAAAGGATGCTATGAAAGGCTCTGTATTCTCCCTGTTTCCCCCTCCCTTCCTGTTTCCCTCCTCCCCAAGTCCTAGCTGCAGTGACCTGTGCCTACCTAGTGAAAACTGGAAGGACTTTAAGCCAACCAGGGAACTGAACACAAGCACTGACCACCTTAACCTCTGCTAAATATAGAGACATCCCATTGAATTTCCCTGTCCTTGTCAATGACTTAGGGAGCTGTACTGACAGTAAGTTTATCCTGCTAAGCTGAAAGGAAGAGAAGGAAAGTTATTTCTGAGAATGTCCAAAGATGTCTTGCTGAACTTTAGAACATGTCTAGTCGTGAGGTCTGTGGTGACAGGTTGGACTCAATGATCTTCGAGGTCTCTTCCAACCTTGGTAATACTGTGATACTGTGATACTGTGACTTCCATTGGCATGACAGATCTGGGACTGAATTGATTAGTTCAGCAAGGATCAGAATGGAATTCCCCAAATTACTGTGATGGAAACAACACTATCCAATGGATTTTCTATTCATTTTCTTGCCTTTGTTTTTTCTCAGTGAGGTCAAAGATTTCCTCTCTGTATAGAGAGAATCTGAAAGCCAGCATGAGGAACAAGAAAAGTCACTACTCAAAATTATAACGGTAGTAATGGGTTTCTAAAAAGATGACTATGAATAAAGTCTGGTTTAAGTAAGGGTATGAGTAAGTGAGGGAAAAAGGAGGTGAGGTGGAGGCATTTCATTAAGATATGCCATAAAAATCTCTGAAATACCCCAGGTTGTGTAGTAAGCAAAGCTGAGGCTGCAGTAAAAGGCACGAGCCTAAGGTTGGTTCTCGTTGGTTGAATTTAAAGAGGGGAAGATCCTCAAAGTATTTGTTTCATTTCTGTAAAGGCTGCCACTGGGCTAAGACTTGTAAATGAACCTTATTTTAAGAGTATAGGAGAAGTCAGACTGGTTCAGGCCAGGCATACCCCTGGCCCTTTTTCTTCTCTCCAGCAGCAGGCACAAGCCAATTCTTACCCAAGTATGCCCTCAGAGAACAGCAGGACCAGGAGAAGCACCTTGGTTCCAGCACCCAACTTTGGGAGGGTTTCTGAGCTGGATGGGGTTTGTCTAGTCAGTGACCTTTACCAGATCTCTCTTCCAAGGTCTTTTGCCAGTCTCTCCTTAGATCCATCTGAACTCCTTTCATCCATGCCATCTTTAGGCAAAGAATGTCATGAGTATATTACCCATGAGCATATAAACCAACATAATGTATTGTGTTGTTTGCTTTGAACCTGCCTGGTGCCAGCTTCATCTAATGCATCCTAATATTTTTATTAATAGAGAAGGTGAAAAGCTCATCCCTGTCCATCCTTTTCATGTGTGATTTTAAAGCATTTCTTGTTGTTTTGATGTAGCATTAGAGGGGTGCTGTAATTAAAGCCTCTGGAGAGGAGTCCACTGCCCCTGTGCTGGAAATCTATTTCCTCTTAGCTCTGCCAATCAGCCACCAGTTTGCCTGCTCTCTGTGGCAGATGCTGGAGCTGCTATTGCACAGAAGTCCTTCCAAGATCCTGGGGAACTGGAAGCTTAGATGGGTACATTCTGAGAGAGTCATTCTTCCCCACTGCTAGGGAAGATACATTAGAGGAAAAGATGCAGTCATGCATATTGTGCTCTTAAAACCCTGCTGGTCTTTCTGCCAGCAGAATCTAAAAGGACAGTCAGGAGTGCAAACGAAGAGAAGATAATGTGCCGATACACAGAAATCAGCCCCATTCTAAGAAAGCTACTTGCAAAGAGCTCAAGGAACCAACACAAACTTTATCTTTGGGTTTATGCTTCAGTTTTTAGATAAAGTCCTTCAAGCTTCCCTTAAAGGAGAAGGGAATTGTTTCTAGAGTTTGGCAGTAGACCTAAAGTGGGCACAGTTAATATCATAATTAAAACAGCAGAAGCCTGTGAGAGTTTCCTATTATTTCAGCAGAAGCTTCATAACCCATGCAGTACACATCCATTTTCCCTGCTATGTGTTTTACAAGGTAAGGAGTATTTTCCCCAGTAGACCCAGGAGCCCAGGTTCTGTTGTTATAAAATCATACAGATAGATCAGTTCTCTATTCTTGGGTAAAAATACAAAGGCCTTTCACAAATCTTATCACAAGTAAAGTATATTCTATCCCTGTACAAAAGAAGATAAACAGCTACTGCAGAAAAATGCACTTTACAATAAGGTAAACTCAAGTTGGTGTCAAAGCTATGAAGTGGCCCCCCCACTATTGAAGTAGAAGATGTTACAGGAGACTGAGGATGCCAAGACACTCAACAGAAAGTCTTTTCATTTAGGTTTGTAAGTAACTCTGAAGTGACTCTACTTGACACACACACACAAAAGTCGGTACTATTTCAAAATAGTTTGTGTCAGCAGAGTTCACCTAGGCAACTCCCAGTCTGTCAGCTACAAGCATACCAGGTTTTGGCTCCAGGATCTGATCTTTATTTTGGGAGAGTATGTTTGGCTAAGCAGGTAAAGAGACTGCACTGAAAGTTTCACAAAGCACAAAGAATGGTACAGAACCAACCCCGAACCCGTACAAACCCCATGCTATTAAACAGGTAAACTGTTACTGTACTGTGTTGTGGTTTTTCAACACATTCAGACAGAGTGTTCCAGCAACTGTCCCTTCCTTAAAGGCACAGCCTAAAACGGTCACATGTGTCCAGTTCTGGGCCCCTCAGTTTAAGAAGGACATTGAGACACTTGAATGTGTCCAGAGAAAGGCAACAAGGCTGGGGAGGGGTTTGGAGCACAGCCCTGTGAGGAGAGGCTGGGGGAGCTGGGGTTGCTTAGCCTGGAGAAGAGGAGGCTCAGGGGAGACCTTCTTGCTCTCTACAACTCCCTGAAGGGAGATTGTAGCCAGGTGGGGGTTGGTCTCTTCTCCCAGGCAACCAGCACCAGAACAAGAGGACACAGTCTCAAGCTGCAGCAGGGGAGGTTCAGGCTGGATGTTAGGAAGAAATTCTTCCCAGCAAGAGAGATTGGCCATTGGGATGTGCTGCCCAGGGAGGTGGTGGAGTCACCCTCCCTGGAGGTGTTCAAAAAGGGATTGGACGTGGCCCTTGAAGCCATGGTTTGTTTAGTCCTGAGGTGTTGGGTGATAGGTTGGACCTGATGATCTCTGAGGTCTTTTCCAACCTTATTGATTCTGTGGTTCTATGATAAAAATATTTTTCCAGGAGCTCTCAGCATCTCTACTTAGAACAAGGCACACATTCATGTCTGCTATGAACAAGCACATGTGCAGGAGTCCCTGTGTGAGCAAGGTGCTCTAGGAGACATGTCATCGCTGTTGACTTCCTGCTATCACAGTTAGATATGCTGAAGGCTAGAAAGGCTCAGAGCTTCTGACATTACCAACTCCAACCCCAAAGGTTGCCTATTTCTGACTGGCTTAATTCAGAACCATATGTCACGTGGAAGCTCCTGAAGATGGTCTTGGCCCTTACTAGCTTATTGACAAAACATGTGATTAATTATCACATTGACTATTGGTACTTGTTTGGCAAGTCCCTGAAAAACAAACCCAAATGTAGTTTTTGTTCATGGCAGAGGGTCCTGACACTAAGATATTTATATGGGGCACCTCCTGAGTATCACAGAGATTTTGAATCTGAGCAAACCCTTATCTCTGACTAGACCTGGCTGTCACCCAGCCCCTTGGTACATTAAGGTATGAAGATGACACTGTTCCGAGCATAGTTTGTTCAAATTTAATGCAGAGAGGGCTTCTTTGTGTACAGAAAGACATCTGATGCAGCAAGTACTGCAGTTGCAAGGCTGTGGTCTCAGTCAATTTTGTGCACAATAAAGGCACAGTACAGCAAGTTTTTGAGAGACTGTAAATACCATCATATTTTCACTGATCTCAAAAGGTGACCTAGAAGCTGATTTAACTGACCTGTTACTGTCTAGGACCTCTCCTCTGGGAAGTAAGAAGCCCTTGATAATACATATAACAGCAAAACCATAACCGAGTGTTTCAAACCAACGTTCTGGGTATTGCTGTGTACAACTCCCTGAAGGGAGGCTGTAGCCAGGAGGGGGTTGGTCTCTTCTCCCAGGCAACCAGCACCAGAACAAGAGGACACAGTCTCAAGCTGCGCCAGGGGAGGTTTAAGCTGGATGTTAGGAAGAAGTTCTCCCCAGAAAGAGAGATTGCCCATTGGAATGTGCTGCTCAGGGAGGTGGTGGAGTCACCATCACTGGAGGTGTTTAGGAAGAGCCTGGATGAGGCACTTGGTGCCATGGTTTAGTTGATTAGGTGGTGTTGGGTGATAGGTTGGACTTGATGACCTCGAAAGTCTTTTCCAACCTGGTTAATTCTATTCCAAGTGTCTGAGAATATCAAGCATGCAGACTTAGACCTGTGTGAACTGAGTCAATCATCTGTTGTGCTTTGACACTTTAGTTCTTTATCTCTTGAGATAGGCTGTGATGATGGCTACTTTTTGTGGGAGGAGATAGTGGGAACGCAAAACCAACAGAATATTCCTGCTTGACTCACAAGAAAGACTGAAGGGTAGCACTCAGTCCAGTGTTCCTATGAGAAATCTACGGTCTTACGTAGTGCTACATGCAGCAGAGAAAAAGTAGACATCTTGCAAGCTGGCAGTCAAAAATCCCTGAGGATTAGTAATTGGTTAGGAGATTACGGATTCTATTTAAGTCTGAATTTGAAACAGCAAATGAAAGTGCTGAGGCACTGATAGTTGACACTTGAACTGCTAGCCTCCTCACCCATTCTGTGAAGTTGCAGACACAGAAGGCTCTGTCACTGATTTGTAATGGCACATTTGCTTCTCCAGTCAGTCATAGAAGGGAATCTATTTCTGGTGTTTATTGTTTCTAATAAGCTGGATAGCTTGTTAGAGAATAAGAGAGAAAAAAGCCACAAGTCCAACAAGTCACTCAGAGCTATGTACACCCCAGCACTAAAAATACGAAGGCAATCACTACTATTTGGGCTATAAATACATAAGGCACTCAACACAAAGCCAGTCACTATCAAGGTCCCTTGCAGGGAGTGTGCAAGTCATAAAATAGGTCTTTTCAGGCCCTGGACTTTAAAACACATGAATCAAAGACACACCATTTTGCTGATGAATCTTTTATCCCTTGCTACATGCATGGGCAGCAGCTTGTGCTGGGAATCATGCTCCTCTTGCCTCCATCAGTCTTCCCTGCCAATACAAGTGAACACTAGTAACGCTTATGTCCCAGAAGCTCATAATTACAGCATTTAGGATGCTGGATAAGAGACACTGTCTTCAATCATAACTATAGCTTTACTTGGGGAATTCCAAAATAAATTGATTTCTATTCAAGGGAAGTCTTCTCCCTCCCCTGGCTCTATGGTTCCTCTTGTAAAAAGGAAATGTTAATAAGGGACATGCTGCTCCCTGAAGAATTGCACTGTGGAAAAACTTAAACCCCAGTAACTTATGACTCCTTGATTCATATATAAAGATAAACATCTAGTAGGTTAGCTCAAACTGTATTTTGCTAATGATCATAAGGAGACTTAATTTACAGCATGAAATTAATTATACAAACATGGGCACTTTGCTGGGGGGTTGATTTCTGTAGTAGCTGCACTGGCCCTCTGAAGGTATGCAGGGAAACTAAATTTCTCATCCTAAATCCCCTCTAGTTAAGTAAATATTCTCTTTAGTCAGCAAAAATTACCTTTAAACTGTTCAATAAAATATTAAATGGGAAAGCTGAAAACACAGTTTGCATTTTATAACTGCAAGCTATTAACATGTGAATGTTCAGTTACAAAAATTATTAAAATAATACCCATGTTTAAAAGCAAGTTCTGACAAGCAAAACCAGACAACCCCAGATTTCAACTGTAAGCAGAAGGAGCCTTACTAGTTTTTAGTTTTTCTCAATTTGTTCAATTTATAGTATCACAGAGTCAGTCAGGGTTGGAAGGGACTACAAGGATCATCTAGTTCCAACCCCTCTGCCATGGCCAGGGACACCCCACACTAGATCAGGCTGGGCACAGCCTCATCCAGCCTGGGCTTAAACACCTCCAGGGATGGGGCCTCAACTACCTCCCTGGACAACCCATTCCAAGGCTTCACCACTCTCATGGTGAAGAATTTCCTCCTCATGTCCAGTCTGAATCTCCCCACCTCCAGCTTCATTCCATTCCCCCTAGTCCTATCACTACCTGAGATCCTGAGAAGTCCCTCCCCAGCCTTCTTGTAGGCCCCCTTCAGATACTGGAAGGCCACAATGAGGTCACCTCAGAGCCTTCTTTTCTCCAGACTGAAATTCATTAAGGCATCTCACTGTTTAGAGACATTATTCTCTCTTCACAAGACATCTTGGATCATAAGCTACTTCTCTGACTTTCATGAGTCAAAGAAACCTTGCTTTCCCTTTCATCACATTTTTAAAGGCATTATTTTACTTCTATCCAGGAATTATGTTTTCCTAGCCTTGTAAGAAAGTGTGAGTTAAACATTACAAAGTTATTTGCTAGATGTGTTCCCCAAAGGCTTCTCTGACCTGTACTGTTTTTCTTCTATGTTAACTCTATTAATACAGAGGTGCAGTGGTATGTGATTCACATTCTTGAATAACTCTCTTGAAGCTGACAACAACCTTTGTCCGGATTGGCTTGTGTTATAAAGGTTTTAAAACTTTGGTGGTCTCTTTCTAAGTCAATTCTCAAATAACATAAGTAGATGTCTCCTCCTTGAAAAGAAACCACAAACACAAACCAAACAGGTAAATCTAGATCATCCAAGTGCAGTACTAAACAGGGAAGTTTTAACTGGAACCTCTAGGCTCTATACCAAGATAACAAGACAGAGTGAACTACAAAGTCAAGGGGCACTAGTTCTCTTACTTAGATTTTCCTCCCTAGGAGGTTAACTGAGCGAAAGCCACTTGGTTGTTCTGTACACTATTCACATTTTAAAAACAGCTGCTTTTAATAATTGAAAGTTTTCTAACACAATTTGAGGGGGAAAAGGTACAATAAAATGTCCATTTGCACCCTTTCACAGCCTTTCTTAGAACTGCTGAGGTTGGAAGAGACCTTTGAGATCATCAAGTCCAACTGCTTGCCTAGAGCTCACAATCCCACTACTACTGACCCCATCCTCTTGCCTCCCCACCCCCTTTTTAGCTATTATCAGCACTGAAAAGATCCCCTCTCAGACTGCTCTTCTCCAGGCTAAACAGCCCCAGGTTTCACAGCCTCTCCTCATAAGAGAGGTGTCTTCAAAAAAAATGATTCAGATAAGGATAAAATCTACCAATACAGTATGCAACTCTCAGCAAAGTTACAGAAGTCAGTGGAGACTGTTAGCAAAATGCGAGGGGTAAATTTCTTCCAGGAATGACACTCGTAGTTGACCTGTTTTGATAGGGAGGTGGTTGAGGCCCCGTCCCTGGAGGTGTTTAAGACCAGGCTGGACGAGGCTCTGGCCAGCGTGATCTAGTGTAGGGTGTCCCTGCCCATGGCAGGGGGTTGGAACTAGATGCTCCTTGTGGTCCCTTCCAACCCTGACTGATTCTATGATTCTATAGGGATGAAGTGAAGTCTCCAATGTACAGACTCACAGAATGGTAATTCCCTTCTAGCCCCCTTTTTCTGTGACTTGAACCTAGGACTGGAATCAAACTGGTCGATTCCAGAGACTCTGCATTCGGCCATAGGAAGACCAGAGAAATTCTGCCTTTTATTGAGAGCCACTGAGGTGCAGAACACCACCAGGCAACACAGTGCCGGATGCTGTGTGCAGAGCTGCAAACTCCCTCCTTGAAAGCTGCCTTCTTGTTGCAGACCCAATACAAGAAAAACCATTAAAAGAAAAACACTTTAAGACTTCCAGTTATTGTTTCATCTGAACATGTAAGTCCTTAAGCAGCTGACAGTAATAAACAGTTTTCTCATTGTCCTTCAAACTGAAGGAACAGACACACTAGCCAGAATTGTGATTAGACTGAATTCTGTCAGTATCTGACCAGGCAAATGATATTCATTCCTTCAGTATCCTTGCTCTCTTATGTATTTTATGCTCTAACAAAAGCGTGTACACAAATACTTCACATTCTAATCAAGGCCATGAATGTTGGTAACGTGAACCAAGTATATTCTTTAATGTTGTTTCTGAGTACAGGAAAATAAAATATTCTGAGGTTTGGAGCACAAATACCAGTGATACTTTCTAATGTCACTAACTAATTTCACTTTAGGGTTGCATTACCACAGCATAGATACTAGGTTTCATTTTTATTACTGATAGGCTTTACTTATCACAGTAAAAACAGACTGTTAACCACAGAAAGTGAAATTCATCATCAAAGTTCTGGTTTTATTTAGGAATCAGCCTTTTTCAGCTTTTCTGTCAAATTCACTTATCTGCATGTGACTTTAAAGAAACTATGTGTGTTTTGAATGCAGAATATTTCCCTGTAATCTCTGCAAAGCTATACATACCTGAAGAGCATGTGCTAGATAGAGCTAGAAGCCAAGGAAAAAGGGTATTGACAGTGCTGAAACCAGCTTCTCGCCCGGGAGGATCAAGCAGTGTAAGCAGGGTAACAGCACTACTTGAATGAACAGGTAATGTGCTTTTTGCTCAGTGATGATCTGTAAATAAAAATTATATGAACTTTAAAATCAGCAAAACCTGCTTTTTTACAGAAAAGCATATGAATTTCAAGAACACATCTACTGACAAACAGATGCCCACATGTTTGATAACTTATCATGAGAATAGAAAGAATAGAATAGAATAGAATAGAATAGAATAGAATAGAATAGAGTAGAATAGGGATTAACCAGGTTGGAAAAGACCTTTGAGATCATCAAAGTCCAACCTATCACCCAACACCATCTAATCAACTAAACCATGGCACCAAGTGCCTCATCCAGGCTCTTCTTAAACACCTCCCTGGGCAGCACATTCCAATGGCCAATCTCTCTCGCTGGGAAGAATTTCATCCTAACATCCAGCCTAAACCTCCCCTGGCACAGCTTGAGACTGTGTCCTCTTGTTCTGGTGCTGTCCACCCAGGAGAAGAGACCAACCTCCACCTGGCTACAACCTCCCTTCAGGGAGTTGTAGAGAGCAAGAAGGTCTCCCTGAGCCTCCTCCTCTCCAGGCTAAGCAACCCCAGCTCCCTCAGCCTCTCCTCACAGGGCTGTGCTCCAAACCCCTCCCCAGCTTTGTTGCCCTTCTCTGGACACCTTCCAGCAACTCAACATCTTTCCTAAACTATCTAATTTCATCTGCATATTACCAATTTGTTTTTCCAAATTACTTCTTAATATTCCAGATTATTTATTAATTTGAGCAAACAGTTATGAAAAAAAAGAAGTTAAGAGCACTGCGATGACAGAAACATATTTTCTGATCTGTTGTAAATTGCAGCGAGGAAGACACTCCACCATCACCAGATAGCACAGTTTCAGCCTTTAACTGCCCTTACACTTAGAAAGATTTTGGAATAGAATGGAATTAACCAAGTTGGAAAAGACCTTCGAGGTCACCGAGTCCAACCTATCACCCAACACCATCTAATCAACTAAACCATGGCACCAAGTGCCTCATCCAGGCTCTTCTTAAACACCTCCAATGATGGTGACTCCACCACCTCCTTGGGCAGCCCATTCCAATGGCCAAATATGCCAAAATCTGTTCTTCACTGTAAATCATTTTTTTCTTGTCCTTTCACAGCTGGGTACAGAAGACCATTGATGTCTATCTTCGTCCCAATGACCTTTAAAGGTCAGATCATTTTCCCCAGCCTTCTCTTCTCTAGACGAAACTCTCTTCAGATATGCCTTATAAATCTTGCCTTCCAAAGGCCTTGTGCTCATGCACACTCACATGGATTCACCTTCACCTGGAAATCAAAATAATTTTCCTTTTGAACCTGTATTTGAGCACAGGGATACAAGGACTCTCTTCACTGACTGGTGTTTTGGCCGTTTTGCGTGAGTATTCTTTGATTGTGCTTCACCTGCAAAGCCAGGTAGTTTCAATGTCATTTGGGATTTTTTGGTACTCTGGAGCAGGAGGCCTCACAGCCTTGTGCAACACAGCATCTGTCCATCTCTTCAGTGGGGTTTTTTTGGGTTTCATTTGAATGATTTTGCATACCTTCTACGTGGTAGCGCTGCAACTTTTTACATTTAACAGATAAACCATGAATTATCATGTTCTTAATCAACAGATGGACAGGCAGGCATCAAGCTAGAGTTCTCTGAGAATCAGGCATGACAGAAGGAAGATTTAAATCAAAGACTGTATCTCTGTTGTCTCAAAATGTCTGCTGAAATGGAGGTAGAAGGATGTTGCTAGTTGCTAGCTGAAGTACACTATGGAGTTTCTTTTTGATGATTATACAGTCATTAGTTTGTGGTAAATGTATGCCATGTTCTGTGTAGCTTTCAGTTGCGTTTTGTCTGAATACAGCAGAAATATTCTGGACCAAGAAAAGTAAAACAGAGGATATAAAATAATAACAGATCAAAGAAGTGCTGTAAAGGCTGCAGTGGCAGGCTGGCTGTCTTCACATTTATTTCCAGATGCCTGCCTTTAGAGAATCCAGCCTCTACTCTTTTTTTTTTTTTTTTTTAGAGATAGCTTATTCCAGGAATCTCCAAATCATTTCTTTGGAAAGAAGGTTGGGGGGGGGGAGGGAAGTTATAATCTGGGCAGTGGTTTATGACATCTAGCCCAGATTTTCTGCTTCTTTGCCCTACCCCCACTTGCACAGACGATGGAACTATACCACAGTCACATATGAAAGTTCTTCTAAGAAGTGGTTTCTACATTTGGGTTGTGCTTTTTAATATTCATATAGTTTATTCATAGGGTGCTTTCATAATGAATTTCTGAAATTTAGTAGCTCTTCTTTGTAACCTAGTTAATCTATCCATCTGCAAAACACCCAAATCCCATGCTATCTAGGTGCTCTCTCAAGATGCTAAGTAAATAGGCTTCAGGGCTCCTAAGCACTCCTCCTCAGAACCACCCATTCCCCATCTCTGGGAAAGCTCTTTTACTATACAATACAATACACCAGGTTGGAAGAGACCTTCAAGATCATCGCGTCCAACCCATCAACCAATCCAACCCACCTAAACAACTAACCCATGGCACCAAGCACCCCATCAAGTCTCCTCCTGAACACCTCCAGTGATGGTGACTCCACCACCTCCCCGGGCAGTCCATTCCAATGGGCAATCACTCTCTCTGTATAGAACTTCTTCCTAACATCCAGCCTAAACCTCCCCTGGTGCAGCTTGAGACTGTGTCCTCTTGTTCTGGTACTGGCTGTCTGGGAGAAGAGACCAACCTTCACCTGTCCACAACCTCCCTTCAGGTACCTCTACTCTTCAGCCAAAACTCTGATGTAGTCATCTCCTTCTTGCCATACTCCAACTCAGCTTCCAGCAGCTCCTAAAAACTATGACCCCCCCACTTTCCTGGGAAATGTGGAGAGGTAACTCCCCCGAAGTGATTATTAAGCACGAGTGATGGGCACAGAATGTGTTCACAGTGAAGAGAGAGGCAATTTATGAAACTTCCCTAGCAGACAGCTGTACCTGCATTATCTGCCATGACATTTCTCAGAATCTCTCTTCATAGTCAACCTCTACTTGGCTCTGGTGAGACCCCACCTGGAGTACTGCGTCCAGTTCTGGAGCCCATATTACAGGAGAGATGTGGACGTGCTGGAGCGTGTCCAGAGAAGGGCCACGAGGATGATCAGAGGGCTGGAGCACCTCTCCTATGAGGACAGACTGAAGGAGTTGGGGCTGTTCAGTCTGGAGAAGAGAAGGCTCCGAGGTGACCTCATTGTGGCTTTCCAGTATCTGAAGGGGGCCTACAGGAAGGCTGGGGAGGGACTTCTCAGGCTCTCAGGTAGTGATAGGACTAGGGGGAATGGAATGAAGCTGGAAATGGGGGGATTCAGGCTGGATGTGAGGAAGAAGTTCTTTACCATGAGAGTGGTGAAGCCCTGGAATGGGTTGTCCAGGGAGGTGGTTGAGGCCCAGTCCCTGGAGGTGTTTAAGACCAGGCTGGACGAGGCTCTGGCCAGCGTGATCTAGTGTAGGGTGTCCCTGCCCATGGCAGGGGTTGGAACTAGATGATCCTTGTGGTCCCTTCCAACCCTGACTGATTCTATGATTCTATGATTCTATGATTCTAACTTAAAATTACTTCTTTTTCTTCAGAACAGGAACTACCAGTTGCGGTGGTTCAGACATTAGGTTTAGAATACGTAATGTATTCAGGGAGAAGTGGACAACTTCAAATGTTTTGTTTAGTGGTTTCATGTAATTTTCTAAAACTATGCTCAAGGGCATCATAGTATTATCATTTCATATAATGCATTTGCATTTCAAAATTACAAAGTCATTAAAAGAAAGAGCCTTCTTTTTTTTCACAGCTAGACGTGTATTGTACGTGACAGATCTGCTTTACGCTTGTCTCCATTGCTGTGTGTATAATTCCACTCACTTGTATGTTTCATTCAGATTCTGTTGCTTTTCTAATGCAGTTTCTATTATCCATAAGAATGCATTGCTGTTAATGTCAGGAATGTAACTCTACTGAAACCAGAGCAAGCCAAAGAGTACAGAACTGTACATTAATAGAATAGAATCACAGAATCAACAAGGTTGGAAAAGGCCTCAGAGATCAGCAAGTCCAACCTATCACCCAACACTTCAGGACTAACTAAACCATGGCACCAAGTGCCACATCCAATCCCCTCTTGAACACCTCCAGGGACAGTGACTCCAGCACCTGCCTGGGCAGCACATTCTAATAGCTAACAACTCTCTGTGAAGAACTTTCTCCTCACCTCCAGCCTAAACTTCCCCTGGTACAGCTTGAGACTGTGTTCCCTTGTTCTGGTGCTGGTTGCAGGGGAGAAGAGACCAACCCCCACCTGGCTACAACCTCCTTTCAGGTAGTTGCAGAGAGCAAGAAGGTTTCCCCTGAGCCTCCTCTTCTCCAGGCTGAACAACCTCAGCTCCCTCAGCCTCGGGCGATTTTTCACAGCGTAGTTCCCCACTGTGCTGGGTGGACAGCCGACGGCAGTACAGCAAAGCCCGAACGGCCCGCTGCTGCGGCAGAAGAGCTGCCTGCGTTTCTGCAGGAATGCTTCTCCATATATATTGGGATCGAGAGGCAAATTTATTGCTGAATAGTTGTTATGACAGTCAGTTTGCTTCCCAGTGTTCCTTTGAGAATGATTTCCTATTAGGAATTGTTTCTGAACACCTACTTCCAGCCTTCCTTCTCACCTTTTGGCCATCTTTCTTTGATGTCTACCATCCTAAAAATTTTGACCGATTTCATTTACATCTTTTCTGTCCTCAGCACTGGAAAGAGCTGATCCCTTTCGGAATCTGCACGCAGTGTTCATTTGAGCCACTTATTTCCTCTCTTTACCTCTGAGTAACTTAAAAGACGGCACTCAACTGAGCACTAAGACACTACATTCCAGCATTGTCTGATTTGCCACATTGTCCCTTCCCTTTCTATTTTCTGTCTTTTTCAGACTTTAGCAGTTAATCCCAGGTCACACAGTAAGATGCACATGTAATTTACTTCCCCTTCTTGTGCACCCTGCACATAGTATTCTACAGCCTATAAAATCAGAAATCATAATCAAAATAACTAGTGACTTCACTAGGTCAAAATATGACCTGGATCCTAATAGTACTTACATCACATACTGGAAAACTGTCCAAGTAATACAGAGATTTTGTTGGTCCCAAAATGATGCATTTCCCTTTTGAAATCTGTATAAATATTCAGTAATGCATGATCACTCTTTCTATGAAGAACTTCTTCCTAACATCCAGCCTAAACCTCCCCTGGCACAGCTTGAGACTGTGTCCTCTTGTTGTGGTGCTGGTTGCCTGGGAGAAGAGAACACCCCCACCTGGCTACAACCTCCTTCAGGGAGTTGGAGACAGCAAGAAGGTCTCCCCTGAGCCTCCTCTTCTCCAGGCTGAACAACCCCAGCTCTCTCAGCCTCTCCTCACAGGGCTGTGCTCCAAACCCCTCCCCAGCTTGGTTGCCCTTCTCTGGACACCTTCCAGCAACTCAACATCTTTCCTAAATTGAGGAATCCAGAACCAGACACAGGACTCAAGTTGTGGCCTGACCAGTGCTGAGCACAGGGGCAGAATGACTTCCTTGTTCCTGCTGGCCACAGTGTTCCTGATGCAGGCCAGGAGGCCATTGGCCTTCTTGGCCACCTGGGCAAACTGCTGGCTCATATTCAGCCTACTATCAACCTTTACCCCCAGGTCCCTCTCTGCCTGGCCGCTCTCCAGCCACTCTGACCCCAGCCTGTAGCACTGCCTGGGATTGTTGTGGCCACTGTGTAGAACCCAGCTAGGAAGAAGTTCTTTGTAGAAAGAGAGATTGCCCCTTGGAATGTGCTGCCCAGGGAGGTGGTGGAGTCACCATCACTGGAGGTGTTTAAGAAGAGACTGGCTGAGGCACTTGGTGCCATGGTTTAGTTGATTAGATGGTGTTGGGTGATAGGTTGGATTTGATGATCTCAATGGTCTTTTCCAACCTGGTTAATTCTATTCTGTTGTATTCTATTCTGTTCTATGAGGTCACTCTTTTATGCTGAGGTGTGCGTATTTCAGCACCAACTCCTCGAAAGTCTCAGAATGAAACCCCATGAGCCAATGCATTCTGTTTCAGGCTTTCATCTGACAAGGGAGATCCACGCAGGTGGGACTCGAACTGCATTTTAATAATTACCTAAATCTATTTACCCAAATGGTCATATATGACTTCTTTATTGTAACACTGCTTATCTTAAATGTAATATTCACTCACCTAAAGGGTTTTCCAGTTTCCATTTAAAAATACTTCCACATCAGATAAGTAACTTTATTGTCCTCCCCTCTCTTAATTTACCAAGCTTTCAAATTTTCAATGCTTTCTTTCCTTTTAATTAGGTCATATGTTATATGTGAATTTATACATTTGTTGACATTTCTGTTCCAGAAACAGTAGCCTGAAAGAATCCTATAGATGATTGTTTTTCATGCCTTTGTGAGTTTAATTTAGAGCAGGCTAGTGCAGCTGTAATTATTGCCAACTGGACAAACTCTGTAGGGTTACATTTGTGTTACTAAGCTAAACAGGGCCTAGGCACGTGCTTGAGCTCTACCATGTGAGAAACCAAGCCCGTTAACTGTTAGCACACTCTTTGGGATAGTTTTGGCCCAGTCCAGCAAGTACTCTGGTAAAACACAACAAGATCTGGGGCAAGACCATGAGTTAGGGACTCTTTAGTAGACAGTATGAATGAGGCCACCCTGCTTCAGGACAGCAGATAGGCTGGTCGTGCAAATGTGAGCCATAATTTGCTACCAACTCTTGACTGTGCTGTGGTCCAATTTTTCCACTAGTACAGATGAAATACAATTAAATGCAGCAGAAAATTAGTAGAGAGTAGATGAACTTTCTTACACTCCCATAACTAAACCTGCACCAGGGATTAGAGCTGTTGGCACGGGAGAGTGACAGACCACCGGTAGGCTGACTCTGATTTCCCCACAGTAGGAAAATTCTCAGCCTGTGAGTAGGGATGGATCTTGGCTACCTCATGCTACCTCCAGTGGGCTCAACAGGGGTACATAATCCAGGCTCTTTCCTATTTCAGATGCTTTTCTATATTTGCAATTACCGGTTTTGTTTGCCATCTCTTCAACTGTCTTTCCAATTAAATTATCTGATTTGCAGACAGTGGTCTCAGATTTCCTTTTATTCAGTTTTACCCTATTGGAAACAAACAGAAAAATTAAAAGTTGAAGAAATTTGAAAATTTAAAAAAAAAAACCCACCCCAAAACCCAACAGCTTTCTGGGGTTTCTGTAGAAGTTTCTCATTTTCAAATGATATTAACAAAGCTCTTCTAAGCAGACAGCTAGGCTTTCTCAGACAGCATCTCATGGCCTCGGCTTTCTTTCCACTGTATCTTTGCACGATGGCAAGCTTCAAAGTTCCCATTTCCAGCTCTCTTTTCTTTTTGCCTACTCTATAGTTCACTAAACATTTATTAACCATGGAATCTTGCTCCTATTCTATTGCAGTGTTATCCTGAATCAGCTTCCTGCTATTGCTCTTCAAACTCTTTACATTTCTGTCAGTGATTTACACAGCATGTGACCCTCTCCTGGTTGCTTTATTAAACCTGACATATACATTCATAAGGTCTTCATTTTAGGTCTGGTTGGGCCTTTTTTTTTGATCACTCTCAGACTCAGGACTGAATTAACCCTTATTACTTCTTCCAGTTGTTTTAAGCACTATGTGGAACAGTGTGGCCAGCAGGAGCAGGGAGGTCATTGTGCCCCTGTACTCTGCTTTGGTTAGGCCGCACCTTGAGTACTGTGTCCAGTTCTGGGCCACTCAATTTAAGAAGGACATTGAGACACTTGAATGTGTCCAGAGAAGGGCAACAAGGCTGGGGAGAGGCCTTGAGCACAAGCCCTGTGAGGAGGGGCTGAGGGAGCTGGGGTTGTTTAGCCTGGAGGAGGCTCAGGGGCGACCTCATTGCTCTCTACAACTACCTGAAAGGTGGTTGTAGCCAGGAAGGGGTTGGCCTCTTCTCCCTAGCAACCAGCACCAGAACAAGGGGACACAGTCTCAAGCTGCAACAGGGGAAATTTAGGCTCGAGGTGAGGAGAAAGTTCTTCACCGAGAGAGTGATTCGTCATTGGAATGGGCTGCCCTGCCCGGGGAGGTGGTTGAGTCGCCGTCCCTGGAGGCGTTCAAGAGGGGACTGGATGTGGCACTTGGTGCCATGGTCTGGTCGTGAGGTTTGTGGTTACAGGTTGGACTCGATGATCTTCGAGGTCTCTTCCAACCTTGGTAATACTGTGATACTGTGATATTGTGATGTGAAAATATTCTCCTGCCCTCTATTTTGAAACATTTCCTGCATGTGACTCAAATTCCTCTTTTACAGCATTTCACGTTTTTTTCCTTATACATAGCAAGATATGCATGTATAATACACATGTAATACCAGTGTCTATATATCAGAATCACAGAGGTCCTTGTAATCCCAGAGAAAGTCAAATGAAACAAACCTTCAGCACAATCTTCATGGATTTGCCATCGTCCACTTTCATTTGAGAAATCATTTCTGTGTCTGACAGCCATGTGAGCTCCGGAATCTGCAAGCAGGGTGGTTGCTTCATAAATTAGACTTCCCTCACCTTAGCTTCCTTTTGTAGCAACAGATAGGTCTATTCTACTTATGTCTTAGCCAGACTTGTTTGTAATGCAATCAGGGGAGGTTTAGGCTGGGTGTTAGGAAGAAGTTCTTCACAGAAAGAGAGATTGGCCTTTGGAATGTGCTGCCCAGGGAGGTGGTGGAGTCACCATCACTGGAGGTGTTTAGGAAGAGACTGGATGGGGTGCTTGGTGCCATGGTTTAGTTGATTAGATAGTGTTGGATGATAGGTTGGACACCATGATCTCAAAGGTCTCTTCCAACCTGGCTAATTCTATTCTATTCAAAGAACACTTCATGTCACAGAGTGGTACTGCACCTCTCAAGTCCTAAGTCATGTTTATGAACACAAAGACTTAGCGTTTCATGATTGTTTCCTGCAGGACTCAACAGATGAAGTATGCTTAATGCAGCTCAGTGTAGCAATCCCCACTCAATTTTATTCTCCTTTTACAAATGTTTCTCTATGGTTACACTTAATCATTTGCTGAAAAATCTTTCCTGCTTTAGTAAGTCTTTCCAGCTACACTTTCCTCACTATTCTTTAAAACAATACATATTTTAACCAGTTGTTTTAACTGAGACATTAGCAGACAAAAATTACGGATTAAAAATATATGCATAAGCTTGAGTGTAACAATAATTTTATCTTCAAAGTACAACTCTATATTTTAGGATCATACCATCAATAAGGTTGGAAAAGACCTCAGAGGTCATCAAGCCCAACCTGTCACCCAACACCTCAGGACTAACTAAACCATGGCTTCAAGTGCCACATCCAATCCCCTCTCAAACACCTCCAGTGATGGTGACTCCACCACCTCCCTGGGCAGCACATTCCAATGGCAAATTACTCTTGCTGGGAAGAACTTTCTCCTCACCTTCAGCCTAAACCTCCCCTGCTGCAGCTTGAGACTCTTCTTCTGGTGCTGGTTGCCTGGGAGAAGAGACCAACTCCCACCTGGCTACAACCTCCCTTCAGGGAGTTGGAGAGAGCAAGAAGGTCTCCCCTGAGCCTCCTCTTCTCCAGGCTAAGCAACCCCAGCTCCCTCAGCCTCTCCTCACAGGGCTGTGCTCCAGACCCCTCCCCAGCTTTGTTGCCCTTCTCTGGACACATTCAAGAGTCTCAATATCCTTCTTAAATTGAGGGGCCCAGAACTGGACACAGGACTCAAGGTGTGCCCTAACTAGTAGTAGTACTATTAAGCCTATAGTTTTGTAACTTAACAAGTGACATCAGCACAGCACTCTCAAAACTAATTTTCTACGACTAATGTTAATACAAGTCAGTTCGACTCTACTCCTTCTAACAATAATATCCCATTGTTAGACTTGTATTGTTTCTCATAATGAGCAAGTCCCTATTCCATAACTACTGCAAAACAAATACAAGCATTAAGTAAGGGATCTGTGTTGCATTACACAGTTAATAGAATGGACAAATCTTCAGTAAGCAGTGGTGACTTAACTTCATTCATGCCGGTTTATACCATTTGAGGATATATCCCAGAAAATCCTAATAGATTTTATACAGGTTTTAATATTCATTCTTTCTTTTTCTATGGATGACTATCATGTGGTTCAATTTTACTAAGTAAGTTGCAGTTTATTCACTCTATCAAAAAACCTATGGCTACCAGTGCACAACATAAAGACTCATCATCAGTGTAATGGTTTCAGAGATTCCAAACTTACTCTGCTCTCTAATCCTTGTCTGTAATGTCATCCTCATGTTCCATAACCGGATCTGGCAAAGAATCATAGAATCAATAAGGTTGGAAAAGACCTCAGAGATCATCAAGTCCAACCTATCATCCAACACCTCATGACTAACTAAACCATGGCTTCAAGTGCCACATCCAATCCCTTTTTGAACGCCTCCAGGGATGGTGACTCCACCACCTCCCTGGGCAGCACATTCCAATGGCTAACAGCTCTTTCTGTGAAGAACTTTCTCCTCACCTCCAGCCTAAACTTCCCCTGGTGCAGCTTGAGACTGTGTCCTCTTGTTCTGGTGCTGGTTGCCTGAGAGAAGGGACCTGCCCTCACCTGGCTACAACCTCACTTCAGGTAGTTGTAGGCAGCAATAAAGTCTCCCCTGAGCCTCCTCTTCTCCAGGCTGAACAACCCCAGCTCCCTCAACCTCTCCTCACAGGGCTCGTGCTTCAGGCCTCTCCCCAGCCTTGCTGCCCTTCCCTGGACACGTTCAAGTGTCTCAATTTCCTTCTTAAATTGAGGGGCCCAGATCTGGACACAGGACTCAAGGTGTGGCCTAACCAGTGCTGAGTACAGGGCGGAATGACTTCCCTGTTGAACCAAAAGAGTTAGGAAAGTCCAGTGCAGAAAGGAAAAGGCAACTTAGGTTAATAAATGGAACAAAGAAAAGGAGAAGACAGCAAGCTCAAGAGAAAGAGATCTTTAATAGGTATAAATCAAGCAAGTATTACCACAGGGAGGAAGAAAATAATTTTACCTTTTAATAACTCAGACTTTGCCAACACACAACTTTTTAAACCTATTCCCCTTTCTGCAAGTGAGCCATGTAGGACTCTCTTTTCAAAATAAAGACTAGTGCTGTATTTTGTCAAATTTCAGTAACTTTAATATGGGTTTGATGAGCTTCACATTTGCTTTTACATTTCTACAAACATCTTCAAATTACAAGTACATTAGGAAACCAGCACATTTTATATGAAGACAGAAGAAAAATACTTCTTGACTATTCAAAACCATAAAATACTAATGAGTGCCACATTCTTCTTCTTCTATGTCTTTACTATGTCTTTATCTCCCACAGAAAATGCCGCTGTTAGCATCAAAGGAAAGGGTCAGCAATCTTCCACGCAAGAAGTTAGCACAATAATCTCAACAAGGAAGGGTGGTCAGAGAGGTAGCAAGCAAAAAGCTTCAGAAGAGATGGCAGCTAAAAAGAGTCAGGAAAAAGAAGGAAAAAAAAACCCCACAACACAACAACAATAACAAAAAGGAGGGAAAGATAAGATCAAAAGGGACAGGAAAAGCCCAAATACCCAGGAAATAGCACCAGTAACAGTTGTGCTTATGCATTTTACAAACAGTACAAGAACACTGACAGAAAGGGTGAGGAGTGAGGTAACCATTCTTTAAAAGAAAGAGGTCTACAGAAATTGCATAAGATGGTGGCAAATGCTCAGTTATTCCTCTCTTATGGTGACAGGCCACTCAACTTTTAGCTTGAGCTAGTGAGTTCAAAGCAGGACTGACTCATCCCATCCTGAGGTGTGAATCTTGGGCTCTGAATCACATATTTGAAACATAATTAATTTTGTGAAATTCACCAGGCATTTTTGAACCTAGCAGCACAGCTTTAAGATGAGTACTTAAGGACTGGGATTAAAATAATATGAGAACAGGCAGATTTTCAACTTCCTTTACTTTGAACAAAGAAAACTTAGTCATGACTTTCATCTGCACAGAACAGCTAACAAGTTTGTGCTGCATAATATTTCTTTATCACTGAACATTACTTGTGTTCACTATACTGAGCACTAAAATTCAGTCTGACCCAAATAAAATGAAGTTTGCTTTTCTATTAGGACTAATTATGCACTATGGGGCTTTATCTGCTGTAAGTAAAAATCAGGGCTTGGTATCACTGGGATTCTATATTTGCAACATGAAGACTGGTTCAGGAAATATCACATTTAACTGAAACTTAAAATGGCATTGCTGATATTTCAGTATTTGGAACTAAATAAAGCAAACACTATTTTGGAAAAAAAAAGCTGAGATCCTGTGTCATGGCCATGAACACTTATAGTAACAGTTTCTTTAAATAACTATCATTACATACAGAGTCATGGGTGAAGGGCTGATTTTAAGGCTGGTGTATAGCCCAGCCTCTGTGCAGGAAGCTTCAGTGTAGAGCAGGTCTGTGGAGCCAACCTCTTCATACCCCCTTAACGGCTTCCCAGTCCAAACACAAACCCAAGACTGCTCTTACAGAACTGCAGTACCAAAGCATAAATAACCAAAGAGGATGGCAAAGGGAGCTCTCCTCCTGGCCACTGCTCCAGGGGCTGGAATATGGGGTTGTTGTGGCCAATGTGCAGAACCCGGCGCTTAGATGTGCTCAATCTCATGCCCTTGGACTCTGCCCATCTGTCCAGCCTGTCCAGGTCCCTCTGCAGAGCTCTCCTACCCTCTAACAGATCAACACCTGCTCCCAACTTCCTTTTAGAATGAACACAGAGTACAGCTATGCCTGTTTCTCAGTATTCCTATCTTCACTGAAAGCCCTTACAAAGTGCTGCCCAGCGATGGGTACACCGCAGGGGAGAGGGACCTCTCTCACACAGTGCAAGTCTGACACAGACCTTTCTCTTTCTATCAGTAGAAATTAATACACTACCTTCCAAAGAGCACATATTATCACCTCAAAATTATTTGTGAATTGGTACTGTAAGACCTCTCTCTGCCTCACCCATTTTTACTCCTCCTGTCCCCAGTCTGGAGCTATTTTCAAAGGGATGCTTCTCTGCTGTACATCAGCTCAGGGCTCAGCTGCACTGAAGTGTTGCACAGGCAGACAGCTGAGGCGTTTTACACTTATCACCAAGTGAATATAAGAAGATGTGAGTTCCCTATCACTGTGTTTAAAAATAAACAAGTTTTTTAGCATGGTAATTCATGAAGACCAGTTGTAGTCATTATATAAGCATCAGTTAATTGCTTGGTTTCAAAGTGTACAGTTTCCCTAAACATTTACTTTGCTCTATTACCATATATGCTCATTGGAATCATGCAGTAATTCAGTATATAAATGAACAAATAACTGCATTAAACTTCCCCCAATTTCCTAACTTATTTTATTCTTTTACAGCTCATGGATGTAATCCATGCACTGAAGTCTAACCTGTAATGAAAGCCAATGTAAGTAGCCCATTGTTTTACAGCTACATTTGGTTATGAATGAATTAATTTTGCCTAGTCCTGTTGAATAATGATTAATTAGCAGTTTTGATTTTCATTTTCAGCATTATGATTAGGTTTGCACACAAATTTTGCCACTCCTAAGTGTTTCTGCCTGCCTTTGACCTGCCTTAAATGCTAGTGACTGATATTAACAGAGATATATACAAAAATCATAGAATCATAGCATCAGTCAGGGTTGGAAAGGATCATCTAGTTCCAACCCCCTGCCATGGGCAGGGACACCCCACACTAGATCAGGCTGGCCACAGCCTCATCCAGCCTGGGCTTAAACACCTCCAGGGACGGGGCCTCAACCACCTCCCTGGACAACTCAGTCCAGGGCTTCACCATTCTCATGGGGAAGAACTTCCTCCTCACATCTAGCCTGAATCTCCCCACCTCCAGCTTCATTCCGTTCCCCCTAGTCCTATCACTACCTGAGAGCCTGAGAAGTCCCTCCCCAGCCTTCTTGTAGCCCCCTTCAGATACTGGAAGGCCACAATGAGGTCACCTGGGAGCCTTCTCTTCTCCAGACTGAACAGCCCCAACTCCTTCAGTCTGTCCTCACAGGAGAGGTGCTCCAGCTCTCTGATCATCCTCGTGGCCCTTCTCTGGACACCTTCCAGCACCTCCAGATCCCTCTTGGAATAGGGGCTCCAGAACTGGCCTTGATATTTTTTGATGTCTAAATGTGTTTCTTCTAAGAGCTAACTTAGGAAGACAAAGTCCTTGGGCAGTCATCATTTCTAGTAGGATAATGCGTTTTGTGATTCAAGTTGGTTCTGAAAATCAATTTAAAGCCTTCCTTAGGAGAACTGTGATAAACTAAAAATGTACAGAGAGTACAGCTCAGCACAGCAGTCAGTCAGAAAGCTGTTTTCTATGAAAGCATAAAGCATAATACGTCTGAGCACTAAATACAAAACATTAGGGTAAATACTTACCTGACTCCTCTCTCTTCACCCTATCACTTCTCCTGTGCTCATTACATCCTTTTTCATCTTTTTCTTCCTTCTGTAAAGGAAAATAATTTCCTTCTCTCCATTTGATTTTCTTCCTTTCATATTTGCTTTTTCCTATTCACCTGAACAGTTTCTGAAATTCCAGAATGTAAAAGGGCTGTGGAGTGAAATACCAAGTCCTGAAAGCTTTTAGCATGGCTTTCTTTTAGGAAAAGACTGGATGAGGCACTTGGTGCCATGGTTGAGTTGATTAAATGGTGTTGGGTGATAGGTTGGACTCGATGATCTCAAAGGTCTTTTCCAACCTGGTTAATTTTATTCTATTCTATCTTAAAAAGTCATAATTCATCATGTGGGGACAAGAAAATCATGGTTCTAAGGAGTAACAGATGAAGAGAGGACAAAGAGCAAAAGAATTCACCTGTGTCAGCAGATTTCAAATGATGGGACATATGCCAGGCAGAGAAGATACAAACTGTGCATGGGAAAGAATTCTTATTTTGCACTTAGTACTTCTACAGCATCTCATTCAAGTCCCTTTTTACTCAGCACTAGTGAGACTGCATCTCAAATACTGTGTTCAGTTTTGGGCTCCTCACTACAAGAAAGACCCTGAGGTGCTGGAATGCATCCAAAGAAAGTAATGAAGCTGATGAAAGTTCTAAAGAACAAGTCTTATAAGGAGCAGCTGAGGAAGCTGGGACTGTTTAGCCTAGAAAAGGCTGAGGGGACAGCTTCTTGCTCACTGCAACTACCTGAAAGGAGGCAGTAGCAAGGTGAGAGTTGGTCTCTTTTCCCAAGTAACAAGCAATAGGACGAGAAGAAACAGCTTCAAGGTGTTCCAGGAGAGGTGTAGTTTGGATATTAGGAAAAAATTCTTTACCCAAAGGTTTGTCAAGCATTGGAACACTCCGCCCAGGGTGTTTAAAAGACACACAGATAGGAGGTGTGGATTAGTGATGGACTTGGCACTGTTAGGTTTATGGTTGGACTCAGTGCTCCTAAGGGTCTTTTCCAACTTTAAACAATTGTGTGATTCTCTTCTATGACCCACTTGTCTGCTTGCATTTGCAGTGTAAGTTCTGTAAGCAGAAGGCAGAAGAAAGTAGAGTGAGATAAAAGATGGCAAAGATGTGTGGGACTGTTTGTATCTTTATGTGTAAGTGCTCCTGGAGTGAGTAGGCCAGTAGGTTTATCACCTACAAGGGGATGTGCAAGAACTGGAGAAACTGGAGTTCCAGAAGACATGGGGAAGGGTGTAGCTAAGGCACATCTGGAGGGAGCTAGGTTCAGATGCAGCCATGCTTTGTGGTAAAGTGACTTCCAACTGGCACAAATGTATTTATCCAACTGTAATTTCCCTTTTACAGAAACCCTGTTCTGATCCCTATTCCAAATTCTTTGCATACCTTCAACTCCAGTCCTTACCTATACAAACCATCACTTCTTTTGCATGTATGTGCCTTGCCTAGACTGATGAGTCCCTCTCTCCTGTCACTCACAGATGACACCAGGAAAGAACCTCTTTCCACAGATAGCAGAAGTCACTCTCTCCTCCCTTGCACATTCCTTTCTGATAAAGCCAAAGATTCCCCTCAATCTCATCTTCTGCTTGTAGCTTAAGCCTCTCAGCAAGTCTTTGCTGATTTTTTTCTGCAGTCTTTTCCTTCAGATTCATGTACATTTTCAACAGATATTCAGCAAGATAATACAAAAACGTGGACAACCTCCCTCATTTTCCATATAGTTCTGTTCCATTTCCATATATTTTTCTGTTCCAGGGGATATGGAACAGAAAAAGGTTACCAGGAGCATGCTTGCCTGCCAACTTTCTGTAGTTCCTTTCAAAACACTCTTGTCAATAAGATTTGTTTCAGTATTTTGTTTAGACTTCATAAAATTTGAAGTCCATACAGTTCACAAAATAGGAAAAATTACTATAATAATTACTAGAATACTACTATATTACTATATAGTAATTACTATATAGTGTGTATGGATATACTATATAGTGTATATATAGAATAGAATAGAATTAACCAGGTTGGAAAAGACCTTTGAGATCATCAAGTCCAACCTATCCCCCAACACCATCTAATCAACTAAACCATGGCATTAAGTGCCCCATCCAGTCTCTTCCTAAACACCTCCAGGGATGGTGACTCCACCACCTCCCTGGGCAGCACATTCCAATGGCAAATTACTCTTTCTGGGAAGAATTTCTTCCTAACATCCAGCCTAAACCTCCCCTGGCACAGTTTGAGACTGTCTCCTCTTGTTCTGGTGCTGGCTGCCTGGGAGAAGAGACCAACCCCCACCTGGCTACAACCTCCCTTCAGGGAGTTGTAAAGAGCAATGAGGTCTCCCCTGAGCCTCCTCTTCTCCAGGCTAAGCAACCCCAGCTCCCTCAGCCTCTCCTCACAGGGCTGTGCTCCAGACCCCTCCCCAGCTTCGTTGCCCTTCTCTGGACACCTTCCAGCATCTCAACATCTTTCCTAAACTGAGGGGCCCAGAACTGGACACAGGACTCAAGGAGTGGCCTAACCAGTGCTGAGTACAGGGCAGAATGATTTCCCTGCTCCTGCTGGCTACACTATTCCTGATGCAGGCCAGGATGCCATTGACCTTCTTGGACACCTGACAAGAGATTTCTTCAGGCTAAATATATTTGCACCATTTGAGTTAAGACTTATCATTTCTCCACCAGCATATTCCTACCACAAAGCTGTGAAGTACATAGGAAAAGACAACCCCTCCACAAATTCCTTAGGGATGTGTTTATATAATACTCAGGACAATGGGATGTAACCTATGTTAAGGGCAACTAAAAGCACTGATAATACAAATATTTTATGATTCTGGAAGTTTCTCAGCAGGAAAAAAATAAATAACAAGAGACTTGATGTAAGGTCATTAGCAAGAGAACAAGAGGGAATTGCCTCAAACTGCAACAGGTTTAACTGCACATCAGGAAAAAAAGGTCATAAAAAGGGTGGTCAGAGATTGGAATAGGCTGCCCAGGGAGTTGGTTGAGTTATCCCCCCTGGAGGTGCTTGATGTTTAGATGTGGTGCTTGGGGATATGTTTAGGGGTGAACTCTGTAGAGTACAGTTAATGGTTGGACTTGATGATCCCAAGGGTCTTTTCCAACCTGAATGATTCTGTGAAGGGCAAAGATTTTTACCGTGTAAAATTACCATTGAAGGAGCTAACATAAATCAAAACAAGTTGGTCAAATAGAATTGAAATTGAGTAGTGAATAAATTCCCACTAAGACATCCTAACACTTGTAAGGAAAGTTTACATCTGTTAGTCATGAGAGAACAGAAATTGTTTAAGGCTGGTTTTGTGGCAATGAGACACCAGGTAGTAACTCAAAGACAGAGATGGATTTTACCTCGTGGAGTTGACAAGTTTAATCTTTTTTGACGAGGACTTGAAAATTTATTCTCAGAAAACTAAATCTACTAGTCATGAGGATGGGTGAAAAGCAGAGGTAGCAAAGACTTTTAGTGACACTCACAGACACAGCAATGATTAAGAACCCCTTAATTTTGTTATGGGGGAGGGCATGCCCAGGGAGGGGGTGGAGTCACCATCACTGGAGGTGTTTAGGAAGAGACTGGATGGGGCACTTAGTGCCATGGTTTAGTTGATTAGATGGTGTTGGGTGATAGGCTGGACTCGATCTCGAAGGTCTTTTCCAACCTGGCTAATTCTATTCTATAAGATGGTGGGGGACAGAAGGGTAAATGCTACAAGTCTGCTCTTCCTGGCTCCTTTCTCTGAGCCTCTCCCTATTGCTTCTGGTGGAAAGGCATGCAATTTATCTAAAGCTGAGGATGTGGGGAGTGCCCTCTACCATTTCATACACTCCAGAACAGTGGTTTCCCTATTTTTAGAACAACAGATCATTATCAGCCCTAAACATGTTTCAAAAATCACCATAATCCACCCTCCCCCCAGCATTTGATCAAACTTTTAACTGGAAACACTATTTAAAACACTGTTAACTAAGGTTTTAGCTAAACAGCTCTTCAATTTAACATAACCTTGCAGTCCACGAGGGGTTTGTGGGCCACAGCTTCAAAACTACTCCAGCTGTTTCAAAGGTACAATGATATCTTTTAGTCCATCCCTCCCTCCAGTCCTTCAGCTTGCTGCATAAAACATTTCTGCTACTTTATCTGATTTACTCCAGGATTAATTTTAGGGCCTGCTACTGTTTTTAGCTTTCTGGAGCAGCAGCAAACTGGCATTCTCCACTGCCGACAGGTTTGCAAACAACAGAAGTAAAACTCATCTGCCCAATGACAATCCTGCTACTAGGAGATAAAGGAATAAACAGAAGCAGATGATAACAAAAAAACACCCCTGCAAATTTAGGAAAATGGGACCATTTTACATTTGATTAGTGTTTGCAATTTTATCATCTCTCAATAAGGACTGCAAGCTTTACTTAAAGAAAAGCTGTATTTCTGCACATGTTGGATTTTGGCCACAGCTGGTTCAAGAGAAGTGAAGTTTTCAAGACCAGTAAACAGCTGAGTTTTGTGCACTTGAAAAGATGCATCCATAAAACTCTGGCAGATAAAACTGGTGTTAAGCATCCTTTTGCCTTCTTAAAGATTACTGAAATTGAAAACAATGACCAAAGGCCCTTTGTTCTTCTATCATGTGAAGCAGGGTGTTACAGTCCCCTGTCAAACAGTTCCATGTATTCATGGAATTAGAGACCTTTCTCACATTACTGGTTAGGCCACACCTTGAGTACTGTGTCCAGTTCTGTGCCTCTCAATTTAAGAAGGATATTGAAACACTTGAATGTGTCCAGAGAAGGGCAACGAGGCTGGGGAGGGGTCTGGAGCACAGCCCTGTAAGGAGAGGCTGAGGGAGCTGGAGTTGCTTAGCCTGGAGAAGAGGAGGCTCAGGAGAGACCTTCTTGCTGTCTACAACTCCCTGAAGGGAGGTTGTAGCCAGGGAGAGGTTGGTCTCTTCTCCCAGGCACCCAGCACCAGAACATGAGGACACAGTCTCAAGCTGCACCAGGGAAGGTTTAGGCTGGAGGTGAGGAGAAAGTTCTTCCCAGAAAGAGTAATTGGCCATTGGAATGTGCTGCCCAGGGAGGTGGTGGAGTCACCCTCCCTGGAGGTGTTCAAAAAGGGATTGGAGGTGGCACTTGGAGCCATGGTTTAGTTAGTCCTGAGGTGTTGGGTGATAGGTTGGACTTGATGATCTCTGAAGTATTTTACAACTTTATTGATTCTATGATTCTACCTATTCCTCAGTCAACATTCTTCCAAACTGTGACATCTTGATCCATTTACTGTTTCTGCAGAACAGCCTCTTACTCATCCTTTCCCGTATTTTACACAGCTCTCATCAATGCTCAAAATTGGACAGCATGCCAATACCACTTCTGCTTGAAATACCACATTGCCACTTTTTGCTTGCATCAAATCCATCCAGAATGATTTTAGATAATTAGCAGAGCTGCTAAAACCCCATGCCAACAGCAGTAAGATGACTTGAGAGTTCTGGCTTCTCACAGCAGCAAGAGATTACCTATCAGTTTAACAGTGTTCTGCCCTTGTGACAGGCAGGAACCCCAGGATCAAAACCTACATTTCAAACTGTGAAACCCTGAGAAATAGGGAGGCAAAAATCTCCTATTCAACTCGCAGTCCCTGCTGTGGTTAGAAAGAACAGCCACAAGTCTTTACCTTCCTGAGTGGCAGGACGTGTCACAGCCTGCTGAGCTCACAGTTTACAGGGTGATGGCTGCTGTAATCCAACAGCCACTGCCTCACTCTGCTGACAGATATGGCTGAGCAGAAGGGTCAGTGATATCTGACCTCTGTGAAAGCCACGGCTTCTGGATCACTACAGGCCCTGTTGCGAGATCTTTCCGCAACTTTTGAGGGTCAACACCAGGTCTGACTACAGCTGAGTATTTCCCTTTCATCATCTCCAGTCTTTATCACTGCACTTTTTCAGACCATTTAGGAGCAGGTGAACCAGCAAAGGTGTCAGTACAAATCTTTGTGAGGTGGTGGTGGTGTTAAAACTTCCTATTAGTTCCTACACTGTTCCTTACCTTGTAAGCCTTTACTAATCCACAAAGAATTAAAAGTAACTCAGTACTTCGTTTTGTTAACAGTCTTTGGTTATGGAGCCTTTTAATAACTTTCAGGTCACCCTTCCATGTGTATCTGTTGACTCCTTCAAATAACTAAGATAAAACTACCTTGTACAAAAGGAAAGCTTATGGTTGCCTATTACACCTATCCCTGTTCCTATTAATTATACCCTTTATCACATTCACTGGCATTTTGTCTGTCATGGTAGTCAGACTTATTAGTCCATTAGCCCCCAGTCATCCCTAGAGGCCTTTTTAAAACTCATGCCACATTTGTTACTTCCCATTCGTCTCTTATCAAGGCTAATTTAAGTGCTGGATGATACAACACAGTTTATGGTTCACCAATTTAATTTCTGCTTTTCTCTAAGACTACTGAATGACTAACATGCTATCTGGCCACCTGTCAATGTTTAGTCCATCAATTCATTAAGAAAAGCTTTCTTAAAGAAAGATTTAAGAAACTATTTTAAACTTGAAATGTTCCCTTTAAAGAATAAACTTTATTTAGGGATCCCCCTGATCTCCTTGTAATAAACTTTGCCAATGCAAAGAGGCCATTTGTTTCCTTCTGCAATAGCTCTAAGTGTTCTCTTTGTCTGCAGTTATCTATTGAACTCACCTCCCTACAAGCAAAATTTACACTTGGCAGGGGGGGAAAAATAGGGTTTTAGATTTTAGCCTGTTGCATTTTAAGATCTTTTTGTTCTGCCTTACAACAGGTCTACATTTATCTTGCCAGAATTGTGCTCTTTTCTGCTTTGATTTCTTGGAATTCACTTTTCCCCCAAAACTTCTTGTGGGCTCATCTAGACTAATCAACTAATCCCCTCTTCCGCATTCTCTGGCTGGCTTGCTCCAAAAGCAGTTCTTGATCATACCTAAAACACAGTCTGTGCATGATGACTTATCGTGGCCTAATGTTAAGTTTATCCAGTCTATATATAGATAATTGAGAACCCTTACAAGCAAGCTTTTGGGTTGTACAGCCTCTTCAGTCACCCACAGTATTTCACACTCACTGCCTCCCTCCCATAGAGCTCTTACTAGACTTCTCCTGTTCAGATACAGAACCATTTGTAGCTGTTTAGTGGTTCACTCCGATAAAATTAACATATCTGACTATATTTGCTTGGGTATATCCAATGCCATTTGTCTGCATAGTCCAATCTACTGTGTATCAGCCAGGCACTACCCATTCTATCCTGGCTGTATAATCTATACAGTGATATCTCAGTGTCCCTTTGAAAAAAAGAAACAGGATACATGCAGAATACACACAGATCCACTTCCTGAAAGAGGGGGACATACCTGGAACTTCTTATGGAATTCATGCTTACTTCTCTCCTGAAAAATCATTACCTTCAATGCACAAGGAAAATGGAGCACTACAAGACAGCAATGTACCAAGAGTTGGGGCTGTTCAGACTGGAGAGGAGAAGGCTCCCAGGTGACCTCATTGTGGCCTTCCAGTATCTGAAGGGGGCCTACAAGAAGGCTGGGGAGGGACTTCTCAGGCTATCGGGCGGTGATAGGACTAGGGGGAACGGAATGAAGCTGGAGGTGGGGAGATTCAAGCTGGAAGTGAGGAGGAAGTTCTTCACCGTGAGAGTGGCGAAGCCCTGGAATGGGTTGTCCAGGAGGGTGGTTGAGGCCCCGTCCCTGGAAGTGTTTAAGACCAGGCTGGATGAGGCTCTGGCCAGCCTGATCTGGTGCGGGGTGTCCCTGTCCATGGCAGGGGGGTTGGAACTAGATGATCCTTGTGGTCCCTTCCAACCCTGACTGATGCTATGATTCTATGATAACAAATCAAAACTAGTATAGGTTCCTTCCCAGCAGAGACCAAATGATATTTGGCAAAGGACTGAGCAATGGTAGGGCTGGAACAACTGCTTGTGGTCATTTGAGATTTCTGTACCAAGAGATGCTGTGTCAAGAAGGGAATGCACTAAGGAACAGAAGGGTATTATGGAAGCATAAAATGTGTTTTAACCTTTTGCACACACTGCAGAACTTTGTGATATTTGTATTTGCTTCCTTCTATGAGAAGGGAGAGTCTGTTCTCACTGCTGTGGAGAAGAGAAGAGAGGGATGCTTTTAGGACACAACGCTAGTAGCTATTGACTTGAGTCTGACAGTTGATAAGGTCTCTAGGGCTAGCGTTTTATCTGAGCGAAACTCAATCTTCTTTCCTTTTTGTGGGGCCTCTAGTTGGAGCACCTTCTTTCTGCATTAAATAGGAGGTGAAATTATGCACAGCAAAATTCAACAGCTACACTGCAGTATGAAGTGGATATTCATTACTGTTTATTTGTGTTACCACAAACTTTGGGAGGCCTCACCTTGGACCACTTCTCATTATGCTGGACCATGAATAAACGCAGAACAAAGAGTAGATATGCCTGAAATCTACATAAGGAGGAGAAATTATGTCAGAGTACAAATGCAGTGACACAGTACTACTCTGATAAGTGTTGGCACTAATATACCTGCAACATAACTGTTGTCTAGTCAGATTCTTTTGAGCATCACTGTATGTAAACCTTTTCAGGAGATATTTAAAGAAGGAGAGTGAACAGTTCTGTTTATGAAGAGGTCAACCAATACATGAGAGACAGCTGGGGAGAAAATACACAGTGTGGTCTGAGAATTCAACAACCAAATGATGGAAGTTGGCACTGGAAGTTGATCATAACCAAAGTCAACCTCCTGGGAGGTATCAAGAGGTATCAAGTAGAAGCAGTCTTAACAGGAACTGAAAATAAAGACAGATAGCTTATCTTTATTGCTTTAAACTGAAGAAGGAAATTGAAAATACCAAAGGAGTAAGTGTGGAAAGTGGTTATTTACAGCAGAGTAGCACTTTGACTAGATAACGAGCATGGCAATACTGCATTTGTCAAGGCAAAATAATAATATTGTCCAGTAAAGACATGGTCCATGGAAAACCTGGATTAAAAATAGAATCAGCTAACAGAGGAGAAAGATCATCCTTAAAGAGCTGGAAAAGGATTGCCAAAACTCAGATTTAGCCTAGACTTTACGCTTTAAAACAAACGACAGCGTGACAGTGACTGTCACAGCGGAGGCAGAGAGGGTCTGTGAGGGCCTCAACCTAAATGTGAAAAAAATACTAACAAAAGACCAATAGTTGTAACTGGAAACAAAGAACTGAGAGCACTAGTGAAGGAAATTTTCATGCTTAGGAGTGGAAAAGATGGGTGTAGGCATATGAAACACATAAAACATTGTTTTTCCCATAAATGCTGTGAAGCGAGAAAATTCCTCCATGTCACATTCATTACTAACTTCTTATAGCTATCTATGCTACTGCATCTTGACTGTCAAGGGTTGAAGGAAAACAATGTTCATGATGGGAGCCTCATCAACATAACAGAACATGCTACACCCAGCCTGAAGACAGGACAGTCACCACACAAGCCAAGCAGGAACAGCAGAAGAGAAAAAGATCTCACAACTTAGACTTACAACTAACATGCTGAATGTTCAGGCACATTCCTTTGATCCTGCTTTGCAGTGTACAGAACCAGTTTGCCACTAAAGGAAACTTCCTCTCGTTTGCTGTAGCTTGGCATTTCAGCTCATGAAGTAATTCCAAGCCCACACAATGTGTAGCTGTGTAGCAAATGTCCATTCTCTACATTTCATGACATCAGCTCCTTCTCTTGGTACCTGTTTTCTTGCTCTTCTCCTAGTTTGTCATTTACAGCATCACAGCATGGGTTAAACCAAAGAAACAATGAGATCAAGTGCTCAACAATGGGGGTTAACAGCAGTGGGGAGTGGAGAGACTGTTACAGCAGGAGATAACTGAGAGTTCCTTTTCTTCCAAACATTTGTAACAGCACTACTGTAAGCAGAACAGAGTTGTGCCATGACATCTTGCTCTCTACAACTACCTGAAGGGAGGTTGTAGCCAGGTGGGGCTTGGTCTCTTCTCCCAGGCAACCAGCACCACAACAAGAGGACACAGTCTCAAGCTGTGCCAGGGGAAGTTTAGGCTGGAGGTGAGGAGAAAGTTCTTCACAGAAAGAGTAATTTGCCATTGGAATGTGCTGCCCAGGGAGGTGGTGGAGTCACCATCCCTGGAGGTGTTCAAAAAAGGATTGGACATGGCACTTGAAGCCATGGTTTAGTTAGTCCTGAGGTGTTGGGTGATAGGTTGGACTTGATGAACTCCGAGGTTTTTTCCAACCTTATTGATTCTATGATTATCCTCCTCAAAGTAGTCAGAAGCTGCCACCATAGGAAAGGGAAGCCGTTGCACCTAGGTAATGTGCATCTCAGTTGTGGTGAAGGAAAAAGATCTGGTACATATGAAACATCCAGGGGATTCCTCACCCCCACTCACTAGCTAGTCCCTAGTCACTGTCCTCCCTTTTCTCCTCTGAAACTCCATCTGTTCCGAGGCACTTCTTTTGATCTGGTCTGGGGCAGGGCAGGCAAAGCTAGAGGGCCAGGTTTGGGGGTTTTATTTTTGCAATCACCTACTCTCCTTTTCTTTCTTTGACCTAGCTTTGTGCAAGCACAACTAAATAAGGCCAATAGGATTAAGAGGTGAAAACAGTAAACTGTTAGGTCTAAACATGTGAAAAGCAAACATGCTGATCAATTTTTTTAATCCAAAACATAACATCCCATGTTCTCAAATCTTGATTCCACAGAATCACCAAGGTTGGAAGAGACCTCAAAGATCATTTAAGTCCAACCTGTCACCACAGATCCCATGACTAAACCACGGCACACTTCATTTCATATGGAAAAACTGCCATTCAGTTTTACATTGCAAAACCTCAAAGGGATAGCTTTGGAAGTTTTTGAACTGGAACTTTGAAAATTCCCACTCAGTAACAAACATCACAATGAAACTGTGTTTTGAGCTCTGTTGAAGAGGATGCATTTCAAAATCATTAAGTTCTGTGTTTGATGAAGAAATTATGGCTTCTGCTTAGCACTAATTGTAGTCTAGCATACGTAACCCATTGTTCTCTTGTTAGTCTTAACTGTCACCTTGAATCCCCAGTTTATACAGGTGATTTGTTAGCAGTCACTGAGTCTTCTTCAAAGCCCATATACTACCCTCCAACAGGAACAAAAACAGAGAAAAACAGTTGCTGAACTTTTTGAACTTACATCTATCATATATTGAGTGCAATCAGAAATACCAGTAGCTATGCAGAGGCTGAGGGAGCTGGGGTTGCTTAGCCTGGAGAAGGGGACGCTCAGGGAGACCTTCTTGCTGTCTACAACTACCTGAAGGGAGGCTGTAGCCAGGTGGGGGTTGGTCTCTTCTCCCAGGTAAGCAGCACCAGAACAAGAGGACACAGTCCCAAGCTGCACCAGGGGAGGTTTAGGCTGGATGTTAGGTAGAAGTTCTTCCCAGAAAGAGAGATTTGCCATTGGAATGGGCTGCCCAGGGAGGTGGTGGAGTCTCCATCACTGGAGGTGTTTAGGAAGAGACTGGATGGGGTGCTTGGTTGCATGGTTTAGTTGATTAGATGGCATTGAGTGATAGGTTGGACTTGATGATCTCAAAGGTCTCTTCCAACCCGGTTTATTCTATTCTATTCATTTAATTCTCCTTTCAGGCATATTTTTGCCATCCATGTTCTGGTTTTTGCTTTTGTTTGTTTTGTTATTTGTTTTGTTTTGGGGGGGTTGGGTTTGGGTTGGGTTTTGTTTGTTTGTTTTTAATTGGACTCTCTAGTCTGCTTTTGCTATGAGCTTATCATATCTTTCTGGTATTGCTTTCTCTTCCAATTATTTTCATTTCATGCTGCTCTTGCACCAAGGAAAAAAATTACTCCTGTCTTCTCTAGCCTTTACTCACCAGTTAATATCTGTGTACTTGCTCCACTGGAAAGATTCTGTAATTATCCTTACATAAAACTCTCCTATACCTTTAGAGCCCCTTAATTATTCACAATTCAGTAACCTTTCCAGTGCTTCCATTTTTAAGATACTAAGATCCTACTGAAAACATTCTTGAATTTGGATAACAGAAAGGAAATACGACATCATAAAGCAGGGCACGGAGTTTATAATGCCCCTTTTGTTGCACAGGGAAAACGACGACACGCAGCTTGTGCTCGCCTCTACATTAAAAATAGGAAGTCATAGCAATGACTGTACCCTTAGCTACAGGAAAGGAACTTCCTCCTTAGTCCGAGCAGACATTTGTAGTCATTTCGGGTGAATCCACTGACATATGGTATGGGTAATTATTCCTGATTAAGCACAAAGAGGATAGGATAGGATAGGATAGGATAGGATAGGATAGGATAGGATAGGATAGGATAGGATAGATAGGATAGGATAGGACAGGACAGATAGGATAGGATAGGATAGGATAGGATAGGATAGGATAGGATAGGATAGGATAGGATAGGATAGGATAGGATAGGATAGGATAGGATAGGATAGGATAGGATAGGATAGGATAGGATAGGATAGGATAGGATAGGGTAGGATAGGATAGGACAGGACAAATCAGGTTGGAAGAGACCTTCTAGATCATCGCATCCAACCTATCACCCAACACCACCTAATCAACTAAACCATGGCACCAAGCACCCCATCAAGTCTCCTCCTGAACACCTCCAGTGACGACTCCACCACCTCCCCAGGCAGCACATTCCAATGGGCAATCACTCTCTCTGTGTAAAACTTCCTCCTAACCTCCAGCCTAAACCTCCCCTGGTGCAGTCTGAGACTGTGTCCTCTTGTTCCGGTGCTGGTTGCCTGGGAGAAAAGACCAACCTCTGCCTGGCTACAACCTCCCTTCAGGTAGTTGTAGAGAGCAAGAAGGTCACCCCTGGCTAAGCAACCCCAGCTCCCTCAGTCTCTCTTCATAGGGCTTGTGTTCCAAACCCCTCACCAACTTTGCTGCCCTTCTCTGGACACCTTCCAGCAAGTCAACATCCTTCTTAAACTGAGGGGCCCAGAACTGGACACAGGACTCAAGGTGTGGCCTTACCAGTACAGTGTACAGGGGCAGAATGACCTCCCTGCTCCTGCTGCATGCCAGGTACAATAAAATGTGTAGCTCCTGCCCAAGACTATAGCTGACGAGCATGCCCCATCAAATTCACTCATAATGCCAGTTTAGTTTAATTTAACCAAGTTACATTGACACCACAAGTGTAAGGGTACATTTATTAACATTTCAGTGTGCAACTCAGCAAGACAATTCTGTCAGTCGATTGGTTTGCAACGTCTCCACAAATACTGGTTGTATAAATGGGTTTTTTATAGATCTATAAATTTCAGAGAGCTCATGGGTGAACATACAAAGCAGGTCAGAGACATATTAGTCTGCAAATGAGGAAAACAAATCCCCTACCTAACGGCAATAGGGAAGGATTCCAGGTTTACATGGTGAATTTAGCCAAGAACAATGAAATCCTCAATGGAGATATTTTCTAAAAGGAACTGAAGTCAGTTGACTTAAGTCAAACCTCTTGGTTCACCTTTTTATCATTATGAGTTTCTCAACATCAATAACGACTAACTATTGAAAAATGCAATCATTTCAATGTACTTACAGCTGAATTTTCTCATCATGTGACCAACTATCCACAAAGCCTCAGTGCCATTAAGAAGTTTTGAGGAATATATTATTTGGTACTGCCAAAAAAACATAATTAAAAGAATGCATGTAAATGATATTAATTTTCCAATTAGCAATGCTTTATGATTATTTCATGGCTAAAGTACATCTCGGGGGAAAAGCAGGACTTACATTATCCCAAAAGGCAGGTTCCAGCACAGTCAGTGATACACTGACAGAATTCACAGTAAGGAGTCACTGTAGGGTCCTGATCTTGCAACTGAACTGTCACAAAAAGAACCCTGCACTACTGCAGAATCTCCTCAATTTCAATAGGGCCCTACCCACCCATAATCAATTACAGAGTCCACCTAAGTGGGAGCAGCAACAGCGAGAACAGGACCTGTTCCTCCACACACCTGCAAAAATGTCAAGAAAGAAAAAAAAATTAGTAACATGCAGCAAACCCCACTGATAGCCTGTTTTATTACAGCATCTAGCACATAATAAAGAAGGTCCCCATATCTTTGAGTTGCATACTTCTTATTCATAGGAATTTTTAGCTCCCTCTTTAAAGAAGGCTGGCTTAAAATTGCTTATGGATTTCACATGGAGTGACAGTACATTATGGGAGCTTTTACTGATAGCAACTTTAAATGTGGGTTTTTTTATTACTATTATCTAAAAACTTACTGTCTTAGTTTCTTTGGTTTATGATGCAAATCATTTTTTAGTACATAAGCCTTCTTAAAATCTGTTCCACAACACCAGTTTAGGGGACAAAGCATAGGCCCTGTGCCTCTAGGGATGTCTTCATGACCATGGAAGTATCTGACACGTACAAGAGCATCCAAGACCAAGGACATCAAAAACACTAGTCCTCAGACTAGTCCCACCTCATTTTAGACTAAATAGGGTCCACTTTTATAAACACAAAACACTTATGAAAAGCAAGCATAATCAATTATTTGCTAGATTTGCTAGATTTAAGATTTGCTAAATTATTTAAGATTTAAGATTGGTGAAAACCATTTAAAATACTGAAAGTGTTTTAAAAATCACATTAAACAGGAATATACCACCCCTTTGCTGTCAACTCAAAACTCAACATTTACTGATTTGACCTTGCTGCTCTTACTGAAACACATCTATGTTGGATCTTTCAAAGGAAAACATTATGTTAGAATGTTTTCATGTATTATAAACTACTTAAAAACAGGTTAGCCATAGGTTCCATGAAATACTATCTAACTGGTGACACTATATATGTAATAATGCTGGTTACAAAGGTTATAGGAACAACCATTAGATCCTCGAAATATAAGAACTTAAGAAAGATATGGAGACACTTGAATGTGTCCAGAGAAGGGCAATGAGGCTGAGGAGAGATCTCAAGCAGAAACCCTATGAGGAGAGGTTGAGGGAGCTGGGGGTGTTTAGCCTGGAAGAGGCTCAGGGGACACCTTGCTCTATACAACTCCCTGAAGGGAGGTTGTAGCCAGGTAGGGGTTGGTCTCTTCTCCCAGGCAAGCAGCACCAGAACAAGAGGACACAGTCTCAAGCTGTGCCAGGGGAAGTTTAGGCTGGAGGTGAGGAGAAAGTTCTTCCCAGAAAGAGAGATTGGCCATTGGAATGTGCTGCCCAGGGAGGTGGTGGAGTCACCATCACTGGAGGTGTTGAAAAAAAGGACTGGATGTGGCACTTGAAGCCATGGTTTAGTTAGTCCTGAGGTGTTGGGCGCTAGGTTGGACTTGATGGTCTCTGAGGTCTTTTCCAACCTTATTGATCCTATGATTCTAGAAAGATGCAGAAAACTTCCTCTTCATTTCTTTTATACAGATAGCATTAGGGAAACAAGGATGGTTTTCTGAAAAGAAAAATTAAAATCTGGGACCCAGATCTTGAGAATCTAACACAGGAACCAAGAGTTCCATATAAATGTAATCACTGAATTGTTGCAGTTGGGGAAAAGCCTCCATGATCATCAAGTCCAGCCATGACTGTACTCTTTTTTTTCTTTCAATGACCAGTTTTCTCTTGCTGGCTTTGGTTTTGTGAAACAACAGATGTGAAAATAAGCATAAGTGGAGAAAAGTATCACAGTTTTTCGCTCCTTGCTGCCAGGCTAATGGTTTTCAACTGGGTAAGAGGACAAACAACAAATCTAAAATACACATTTCAGACTTTATGACAAATTCCAAGGCAGTTGTCTTACAATTTGAATTGGAAGTGTTTCTTCTCCTGTTACTGTTTTTAAATGCTATGTTTCATATGCATGACTCTTGGGCTTCTGTTACTCTGAGAAACTAAATTTTTTTGCTAAGCTCTGCTTAAAAACTGTTATAAAATACTTTGAGCCCTTTGTGACGATGCACAGAAAAACATTCAAAATACCAGACATCTTCCAAGTTAGTGCTGCCTACCTGAGCCTGCAATGTGAGTGAACCAGGACCTCTGGCAAATGCAATCTGCCCATTTCTCACTGACTGAGAAGAACAGGCAGCCCACCTATTTCAGGACAATCCTGGTGCCCACGATCATGCAGGTTTAGATGTAACATTTCCAAAGCTGAAAGGCACTGTGGTAATTTGATGCAGACGTATTCTAGTATTTTTCTGTCCCCGTGCCTAGTTCTAAATCTTTCTTGACAAAGGAAATGAACTGGAATACAATGCATGCTTCCTGCACTGCTCCAGGAGTGTAGGCTATAGGATGGACCAGGGATGCATAGCTGCATTCTACATTACAGTCAGTTTCTGGGTACAGCTGACAGCACAGCTTTACAATTTTGACAGCCTAAGAAACAGCTCAGAGCTGAAATCCAGTCAAAGAAATGAAATATTGAAGCTGTCTCAACAGTTCCCTTCTCTAATGTGGACAGGTACAGAAACTGCCATAAAATGGAATGATTCACAAGTGGTTTGGGAGACTAGAATGCTCTGGCAGAAACAATTTTTTTTTCATGACTAGCAGAAGTAATGAAGTCTAGTTACCTATCAGCACGCTTGTACGTGCCACCAACACTTGTGCAGTAATCCCAGGCTGACACTACCCTGGCTGGTTTCCCATTCCCTTCTAAACAGATTTCCTTAAATACCTGCAGAAAATACTAGCTTCTGGCTTGTGGGAGAACAAAAGGCAGCTCACCTTGTGGCTAGGTCTCAGCTACACATGAGCTGTTTGGCAGACCACAACCATGTACACTGACTGGCAAGTCAACAGGTTGAACAGAACAGAAAATTTCTGAGTCTATGCTGCAGCTTTTTCTACCCTGGGGGGCACTAATTTGAGTCCTTTCTCTACTCACAGCTGCTAAGTTTCACTCAAATTGTAGAAACTTGACTCTGTGACCTCTTTTTCTATATCAAATGCAGCTGAAACTAAGCAGCAGATTCAAAAGTTCCTAGGAAACAACACAATCCTACATATCTTGCTTGGGTCAGAAACTGGGCATGAAAACACTGCAGCAGAATCACTGTGAAAATAACTAATGATTTTTATATAACTTACTGTTTTCATTCAGAAGTTACACCACAAACTCAGCCATAACAGCAGGAGCAGGGAAGTCATTGTGGCCCGGTACTTAGCACTGGTTAGGCCACACCTTGAGTCCTGTGTCCAGTTCTGGGCCCCTCAGTTTAAGAAGGACATTGAGACTCTTGAACGTGTCCAGAGAATGGCAACGAGGCTGAGGAGAGGCCTTGAGCACAAGCCCTACGAGGAGAGGCTGAGGGAGCTGGGGTTGCTTAGCCTGGAGAAAAGGAGGATCAGGGGAGACCTTCTTGCTCTCTTACAACTACCTGAAAGGTGGTTGGGGCCAGGAGGGGGTTGGTCTCTTCTCCCAGGCAGCCAGCACCAGAACAAGAGGACACAGTCTCAAGCTGTGCCAGGGGAGGTTTAGGCTCGAGGTGAGGAGAAAGTTCTTCACAGAGAGAGTTGTTAGCCATTGGAATGTGCTGCCCAGGGAGGTGGTGGATTCACCATCCCTGGAGGTATTCAAGAGGGGACTGGATGTGACACTTGGTGCCATGGTTTAGTAGTCCTGAGGTCTTGGGTGACAGGTCGGACTTGATGATCTTTGAGGTCTTTTTCAACCTTATTGATTCTATGGTAACAGAACACAGGTTTTTCAAGTGGTGATGGCATAAATTAATCCAAGGAACATAGAGACTGTTTCTATAAAACCGGCTTAGTTTTGCTGCTGTGGACAGGGCTCTAGATACATGTTGCTTCATAAAGGTGAAAAGGTAACAGAAATAACATTTTATATATTTTGTTTTCAACTTACCAAGACTGTAGTTGTCTGTCCTTCATGGAGATCCCTGCTTCTATTCCCATTCCATGGTGTCTCTCCTAAGGCTTAAGAGAAGTTCAGTGATGCACACCTCAATAAAAGAACAGTGACATTAAGTCTAATCTATTCTGTATACCTGGACTTTTGTGGGGTTTTCAGTTGATTTGGGTGTTCAGGTTTTGGTTGGGGTTTTGGTGGTGGTGTTAGTTGGTTGGTTGGTGGTGGTGGGTTTTTTTAATAGAATAAAATCAGTGAATTTTAAAGAATCACCTTAAAACCCTGATACTAATGCCTGGATCCAGATCATGTTATCTCACTTTAGGGAATAATTTTTAGTAATATGCAAGTCCAAATTCCCTTTTCTACACATGACAGCCCCAGTACTCTGCATATGCTTTCTATTGAAATCTAGTTCTATATAGAACTAGATTTTGACTTGTGTATTTCTCAACAAAAAGGCATAGCTGGAATCAGGTTTTGCTTGCTGTTGGATACCAAGAACAGATGAAAGAAGGAAAGAAACTGAAAAAAGTCAATGACCTCTCCAAAACTTCAGTAAAAAGAAAAAAGATGAACAACCAATGAGAAGCTGATAGAAAATTGCACATTAGAGGAAAGGTTAGCAGGAAACAATGGGTATGAGAAGAGCCAGGGGAGTGAAAATGATTCAGCCAAAAGGAAACAGGGTAAGAGAAATACAATTATTTCAGCTGAGCAATGAAAATGGGCTTTTCAAAACTGTTTGACATTGGCCTATTTCTTCTTCTACTGAAGTGAAAGAATAGATTAACATTAATTCCAAACATGCTTTAAGCACCTTGAACTATTTAACTTTTAGTATCTAAACAACTAAGGAAGTGCTTAAATGTGAAAACAAATGTAAATCACTTTCTAATGATTTACAATGTCTGTAGCATGCAGCAAGCATTTAAATCTGAGCCCCAACTCCTTACCCTGCTAACAAGCATGGTTCACATCTTGGTCCTAGTCTGGATCCAACCTACTGGTTATCAGTAAAGTACAGTACAAGGTGTAAGGGACTAACAGGGATTCAAACTTTTCTCTTAAATGTCATCCTTATGCAAATATTGTGACTTAAGTACAAGATTAATTGTTTAATGAAGCAGAATGTAAACAGTTAAGTGCTTAATGTCAGATCAAGAACCAGGTCTCAAAAAGAAAAGTAAAGAAAAATGACTGAGAAAGAAAAAAGAAAGATTGTTGAATCTGTATTAGAAACCAATGACCTCTGGGTCATATCTCAGTGCATTCTGCCTGAAAACTACTGCTTCTTTCTGGTTTAAACATTAAAGCTTATTTGTAATAGACAAAATGGTAAAGAACCTGGCAAAGGTTAGATTAGTTTAGCAGTTGATAACAGTACTAAAGTAATGCTTAACACGGTTCAGTTATTGGTGGAGAGAGTGAGATAGAGTAAGCCTGAAGACCTGAGAGTGAGTTAGAGAGAGAATTAGTTCCTCTGTAGAATCAGCCATCTTTACATAAAATGATTAAATTTAATGTTTTGTTCTCAGAATTATCAACATCACTAAAAAAAAAGCAGGTCAAGGGAGGTGATTCTTCCCCTCTACTCAGCTCTGGTGAGACCCCACCTGGAGTACTGCCTCCAGTTCTGGAGCCCCTATTACAGGAGGGATGTGGACGCGCTGGAACGTGTCCAGAGAAGGGCCACGAGGATGATCAGAGGGCTGGAGCACCTCTCCTGTGAGGACAGACTGAAGGAGTTGGGGCTGTTCAGTCTGGAGAAGAGAAGGCTCCCAGGTGACCTCATTGTGGCCTTCCAGTATCTGAAGGGGGCCTACAGGAAGGCTGGGGAGGGACTTCTCAGGATCTTAGGTAGTGATAGCACTAGGGGGAATGGAATGAAGCTGGAGGTGGGGAGATTCAGGCTAGATGTGAGAAGGAAGTTCTTCCCCATGAGAGTGGCGAAGCCCTGGAATTATCCTGGGTTATCCAGGGAGGTGGTTGAGGCCCCGTCCCTGGAGGTGTTTAAGGCCAGGCTGGATGAGGCTCTGTCCAGCCTGATCTAGTATCAGGTGTCCCTGCCCATGGCAGGGGGGTTGGAACTAGATGATCCTTGTGATCCCTTCCAACCCTGACTGATACTATGATTCTATGAAAATGTTTAAGTGTTTTGAATCTCAGATCTCAAAATTTCCCCAAAACTGGGAAACTGAGAAGTAAACTGAAGGAAAATATGGCAATTTAATATCCCTGACTGTATCAGAATGTCTCTAAAATTCTTAAATTGTGGCCAAAAGATGGATGCATGTGCCAAATGAAACTGTGATTATTTTTTGTTTCAGTTTTATGACTAAAGCAGCTCATATAGAGCACAAGAATTAGTACAATTTTGCATTGTTTTGAGACAGATAAACTCGAGCTTACAGCACTTGATTATTTTGTAGCTATCATCACTCTACTTGGAGGGTGGGGAATATAACACTCATACATACACATATAGAATACATATATATATATATATATGCACTCATGTTTTAGTATATATTTTTAAAGACATCACAGATGCGTATGTTTCTATAATAGATATTTTCTAATGCTTGATGTAGTTTGGGTCTCCCTGAAACTCAGTGCTGAAAAAAAAACAAAAGGAAAAGGAAAAGCTCAAGCTTTTTCTCCTATTGAAGTAATCAGTTAAAAAACAACAGAAAAAGGACAGAAATTTGGTCCAGAACATGCTCTTTCAAAGATGAAATGTTTTCTTTTGATGCTTTTAGATATAATTTCAGCTGGTTAATTCTGTATTCTCATGAGCAGTTCTATTATTCTGACATTTGTAAATTGCTAACCTTTATGGAGCTAACAGACACCAAAGACAACAGACACCAAAGACTGATTCTGTGGTAACTTTTAGCCTTTTTTTGTTCCATTATTAATATAATTATTTCATTTCATTGAGCTATGAAAAGCAACTGGCTTTTATTGTTGGTTAATTAGTGCTAGGTTAAGAGTTGGACCCAATGATCTGAAAGGTCCCTTTCAACCAAAATGATTCTATGAAATGAACAACTTAGATCTAGCTGTCAAACAGCGAAAAAGCAAGCAAATTAGTACTAGCTAAAGCATTTCCAGATTCCTCTCTCCTGTGTTCATTTCAGTAGCATTTCATTTAAATACAGGCATACATACCTGTAAAGTTTAAGCTTCAATCTTTCAAACAATTCCAGGTATATATATATATACTTCACTCCTCTAATAAGTGTTACTGATGAAACTACTCACATGAACGGAGTTAAGCATGTGCACTAGCCTAAGGCCCAAGCAAGTAATAAAGAAACTAGCTAATGAATTCAGTCTATCACTAGCAATTACTTTTTTAAACTTAAGGACAGATAAGAAGATAGCAATGCCTGAGAAATTAACAGCTGACACACTGGGCAAGAGTGAGAAATCAAGTTATAGTCCCAGCAATCACCCTACAAAAATCTCACTTCAATACCTGTCAAATAACAGAATCGATGCTAGAAATGAAAAAAACCAAAGCATCTCTTCCTTAACTTCATAGTCACTGCAGCCACACTATTTTCTCACCATCTGATGAGTCCTCTTCAGTTCAAGGCTGAAGTTCATGGGTGCTGTGGGGAAGATCACTTGGCAACTGCTCTGCTGTAATTAATCCATGAAAAAAAGAATGGGCTTCAGTTTTCACAGAAAGCAAGCCAGCACTCTTCAGAATCATTAAATCCACAAAAAAATATACAAAAACAGTTAGAAGTTACAGTTAGGCTATTTTAGCAAAACTTTGCAACAGAATCTAAGTTTAATAACAAATCTTTCTTAAATCCTCAGGGACATGTTGATTACCACGAGTCAGGCCTATAGCTATGTTAGAGTCAATACTGTAAGATTTGAATGAAATGCAGTAAATCCAATCTTTCGACCACACTATTAGTCTTGATGCTATGTGGAGCATTTCAGAGGCTGAAAGAAATGAACTTCAAGTTGGCTACTGAAAAATCAGGAGGTGGTCTACAGTGTAAAAAAAACAACAACAACTAACAACAAAATCCAAACACACTAAGGTGGTTGTGTTTTGTCTGAGGTTTTGTTTATTTGGTTTGGTTTTTTAATCTGGAAGTTTTATAGGAAAATCTAATAAAGCAGACTGAAATCCTAAGCCAGCACATTTCTCACAGACCTTACTGCCTATGGAAGCATCCCTACACCAGGTCTGTACTGGCAAATTCAGAATTCTGTTTCCACTGTACAATAGTAAATGCTGTCCAGCCAGTCCTTTCTAGATTACAACCTCTATCATTGTTAGCAGACTCAAACTGCAAAAGTAAAGAATTCCAAATCCTCCGTTTGTCAGGGTAAATCAGAGACTGATGGCTACAGAAAGAAGTGGAAAACTCATGTATGAAAGATGATGTCCAACGACACTTGCTAGGATATTAAACTCAAACTTTAAGCTTCAACTGATACCAGATTTACAGAAGAGGTCTGAATGGCAGCTTAAATGAAGCTGTAATAGGGATCTGGAACAAGCATTAGGGGCAAGGCAGGGCCCAAATGAAAAAAAAAACCCAAACAAAAAAAAAAAACCAAACCCAAAATAGAAAACAAAATTGGAATTTCCACTGCCTATATGTCCATACACCACACAAACAAGTACAAAAATAATGTGGAGATGTACAATTACTGAAAATATTATAATAATTACTACCTGTGGGTGTTATCTTTGTGCCCTCCAACCGGTCTAACTCACCTAGGAACCGGACCAAAATGAAGGTGATAGAACAACATGCAAGTACCCAGGAGAGCCAAAGAATGTAACTAAAAAGTTACACAGTAGTGACACTATGCCGGTTTTCATTACAATAAATTCCTCTAATCCTCATAGTTGCAAAATACATCTTAGAAACACACAGCAAGGTAATTTGTAATGTAATGTGTGTCTAAGTCAGAAAAGCCCCCAACTTTTCTGATCATCCCTGAGTAGCTAGGAGTTTCTGTGCCATTTTGCCAGATAAGTACCTTGCTTTAAAGTTTGCCACCTCCCTACTGGATCTAGGCAGTTCAATACAGACAAGCATGAAGACTGCTGCATATAGGAAACTCCAAGTATAGAAAGCTGCAGGGATGTCACCTCAGCAGTGTGGGCTGGTTTAAGTCCCTCTCTTTCACTCAATACTGATTTTCTCTAGTATTTTAAATTACAAATTCCAGGCCTCAAGATCTTCCAAGGCCTAAATCCAGGATTCATAAAAAATGCCTACTAGGTCTCTAGACTGGATACAGTTGTCAATAGTTTCCCACTTCTGACATAATGGAACTTGTGCAACAAGAGGGAAAAACCTACCACTTCTGGAGACAGAACTTTCTTGATGCTGGTGCAAGTTAATGGAATGAACATGCCTAGGAGCTAAGGGCTATCAGAAACCTAACTGTATTTTGTTTAAAGAACAAAATACATTACTTTGACCTTGCCTCACTAACATAAATACATAATATGTGTATGGAAGAAAAGACAGATAAAATAAACTGAAAGTGTTAAACTGCACATGTTCCTTCCTCTGGCAACAAGAGAATAGATAACATGACAAATGCTGGTCGTGTCACTTAGTACAATATGAGGAGATTCTCTGACAATATAATGACACTCTCTGAGGAGAAGAATCTGTAACAGAGGACAGGCACTACTAGAAGGTGTTCAGGTAATGAGAACTGTATGAGGAAAGAATTCCATTATAGAAACTGCAGCTTAACCTCACATTTGCTAACACAGTAGATAAGCTTTCCACCATTCTGATGAGCACAAGCTGCTTGGAATGGAAATTTGATCTAAAGAACTGACATCAGTTTTGGTGAGGCTTGAAATCCCTTTCTTCATCTGCTGTTCTCAGCTGTGTTCCTACTGTGGCTTTTTGGCTTCACTAGTCACTGAGGAAACAAACTGATGATCCTGTCCCAGATGCTAGAGCCAGATAATGCAATACTCACCTTCTATTACATGGATTTCTAAATTATAGAACTTGCCTTTCTCGCTGCTTCTGATACTCAGTTAAATATTTACCCACTCCGATCCTTACATTACTGTAGTTGTGCATTATTTAAATTAAGACATAGGAATGGAGGACGTAAATCAAGACTGTTACATTAGGCTTATGCTGCGTGCAGTCCTAAGTACTACTGAGAATGATTGTGTAATAACACTATTGGCTTCGTAAGTCTGAAACACAAGAGCACAATAGTGAAGGCAACTGCTCACAGATAATAGCATACTTTTCAGTCTGTACAAGATAGGGGCCTGTCTGCATGAACTACAGAATTGTAGGAGCAAGTGTTAGATATTAAGGGATGCCACCATTTCACTTCCATTAAGTGTCATAACGAAAGCTTAGGAATGACATTTAGAAGGACAACAGTGTGATTCATGTAAGAGAATACCACGTCCTGTTAAACAGAATGTCACACTACCATCTACACCTTATTCTTACATTACGGTTGGGAAAACGTGTGGAAAATAGTAACTGGAATTATAGCAGGGCAAAGCTGTACATAATCTAAGCACAGAGAAGTGGTATCAGCAGCATCATAATTTCATATTTTTCTTTACTGTTTTCATTGCTGTTTCTACTGCACCACCCTCCTCTTGCAGGCACACAACCTTCAGGAAAAAAAAAATATCTAAGGCATATATTATCATTATTTCCAGCTGAAAGGCAAGCTTCTTGAAAAACTTACTTGCTGTGATTTTAATAAAATCAGAGCAGAAATATAAATACACTGTAAAAAAAAATAATAATTCTATTTTCTCCTTTTTAAAAGAAAGGATTTAGAATATAAGGGTTTGTTGGGTTTTTTTTTCACCTGGATAATTTTCACTGAGAACTCGCTTTTAAAAAGTTAGGAATCAGCTTCTTCAGGAATAGCAAACTTCAAATCCCAGGAAAATGTAACAACAAAAATGCATAATGTTAGCTATGTGATTATTTACACGTTGCCCTGCACTACTTTTTCACTAAGAAGATCCAGAATTACATATTTTTCTGAGCAGCAATAGCTCTCGTAGCCACGATGGTGTAAGCTTTTTGAGCCCAAAAGCTTGCTGGTTTCAACTGTGCCATTTGGTTTGGGGTGGGAAAAAGAAAAAAAAAAAAGGGGGAAATGTAAAAAAAAATAGAGACATTATCTCTCCCTTCAAAACTTATTCCACATATATTTTTGTCAGTGCAGCTCTAGAAGGGAGTAGTGGAATCATAAGAATTAGGCCCTAAGTCTGCTAACGTTCGTCTGCAAGGAGTCCAACTGAGCTTACGAGGGCTAGGTCACAAACGTGAAGGGAAGATTTTGAAAGTGGGCACAGAGCTCCCGAGCTCTCATGTACTTTCGAAAATCTTCCCCAAAGTCATGGGAACAACAGCTTGTAGGTCTCAGGCCTCTGTTTGCTTTTCCCCCCTTTTATAAAAGCCTATCAGATAAAAAAAAACAATAGCTGAAGCAAAAAAAATCCCGAGGAGCTGCTCCCAGTGATGAGTTGGGTGTCTCTACAGAGGCAGGGGTCCGCTCAGCCCGAGGAGAGCGTTCACAGGGAGAATCCTTTAGCAGTCAAAAGTCAAGTGCAGACTAGTGAGTGGTTCGGGCGGCACTGTTAGCCTGCCTTCCCTTGGCGGCTTTCAGCAGCTCGCAACCTCCATCTCGCTTTCCCCGTCTCTGAAACGGGGATAGGAGCACTAACCCAACTATCAGGTACCTTACGATCAGTCACAACTTGGGGCTGAGGGCTCGGGGTTGCGGCGTGAAAATGAAAGTTCCCGGTTTCCCCTGAGCATTACGAGCAGCCGAAGCGGGAGCGCTCTCGGGAGTTGAGCCTCACTCCGTCAAGTTCCTCGCAGAAATATTTTTTCAAATGACCAGTGTACGGCACTACGGGCCCAATCTGCCCCGAGATGCGCCCACACAGGACCGCTCCGCTCCGCCACAAGCTGTGCGCAAGCCCGGGCGGGGAAGGGTGGCGGTTGGCGGGGGAGGTCGTCGGGCCGCTGCCGCCGCGGCGGGCGGGAGCCCGGCTCGCTGCCGTGGAGCCGGTGCGGCGGGAGGGGAGGGGAGCGGCGGCTGCCAGGGTGGGATCGGGCCCGCGGACTGCCTCCGCGCGTTGTGGGCAAGCGCCGAGAGCTTCAAACCCGCCGGCTTCCGCGGGGTGCGCGGCTGGAGCTGGGCGGAGGTTGGGGGGGCGGGCGGGAAGCTGCAACCTGAGCGCTGCGGGAGCCGCGGGGGTCCTCGGAGGCACGAGTGGGGGGAAAGGCGCTCTTCGTATTTTTCTCAGGTTCTCTAACGCACGTCCCCCTCGCCCTGCCGGCTTCCTTCCCCTACCTTCCCAAATTCGCTGCTCCCCCCGGCGCCTTTACCTTGACAAGTCCGCGGGGCTGGCGGGGTCTCGCTCCCCCTCTCTCTCACACACACATCTCTAACGCGCCACCTCTCCCCCACGGGCCGGGACTCCGGGTGACATTTCTCTCTCTTTCTTTGCCCCCCCTTCTCCTCCTCCTCCCCCCCCCACCCCCCATTAGTGGCGGTTGGGTTGGTAGCGCGGGAGCGCGCTAGCGGGGAGGGCGTGGAGCGCGCGTTAGCGGGGGTGGGGGGAAGAGGGGGAAGGGGGAGGGGCGGCATTGACAGCGAGCGCCGTGTCCGTAGAGCTCCTCAGCTCGAGCGGTGGCGCTCCCCGCGCGCGCCCCCTCCCTTCCCGGCATGCCCCAGGGCAGCGGGGCTGGCTCTAACGAATTTGAATGAAGAGCCCTGGTCTTTCGGCGCCATTTTCGAGTGATGCCCGATCGCATCGCTGCTGCGGGGGAGCCGCGGCTCGCGGGGCCGGCTGCCGCCGCGCCAGCTGCGGCCAAAAGTCGCTTCTCGCTCTCTCTGCCCCACGCTCCTCTTCCTGTCGCCGTCGCTACCACCGCCGTGCTTCGGAGCGAGTGCCGCCACCGGCACAGACGGTAAGAGCCGGAGGGACCGGGCGCGGCTGGGGTAGAGGGAACTGGGCGGGTGGGGAAAGCCCGTCTTCGGAAAACGGGAGGCAACCTGTATCCCGTCGACACCAGGAAAAGTCGCCTCAAGAGCCCGGCGGGAAGCGGGTTGGAGGCTCCTGGAGGTGGTGGCAAGTCTTGCCGCTGGCTCCCTGGCGGATCTGTCACTCGAATCCTTCAGCCTTAGAGGGTGGGAGCGGCTGCCTCCTCCGGCAGGTAACCCTGCTTTTCCGGGGTGACTGCGGGCGGCACCTCGCCCAGGCAGAGATCCCGGGAGCCTCGTTTACACCCCCGGCGGCCCGCCCCGGGGAGAGCGGCGCGGAGGCGGGCGGAGGGAGCTTGGGGCGGGCAAGAGGTGCGGGACAGCCGGAGTGGAGGGTCGCGCTGCGGCCCCGGTTTGCCCCCGTTCTCTCGTGACATGACATGACAGGCTTTCCCCGATCTCCCCCTTCCTCACCACCCCCACCCCCCCGCGGATCCCTCCCCCTTCTCTCCCGCCTCTCCGCCGTGGAAATTTCGGGGCACCGCTCGGGACGCGGCGGCTCGTGCTTCCCAGCTCTGCAGCAGCAGTCAGGATGACTTTCCCCACTTACATGTCCATCTCCCTTTCTCGCCGCCCCCCCCCGCCGCCTTCTTCCTCTCTCCCCATGTTTTCGTAACCCGGATTAATGCCCCTTCGCTCTTTCTGTTTCCCCTCCCTTCTCTTCCCTCCCCCATCGCCTCCCCCCCCCCCCGCCCCCAAATAAGAGAACAACCTTCGCTTTTTTTTCCCTCCGTTTGTTTCCTTTCCATGTTAGCAGATTAACTTCTTCGTTTAAGCGATTTCTTCACCTCCCACTTAAGCGCTTAATTTCCCGTGTCACGATATCGGAGCCGCCTTTAGCAGAAACCTGGGTGACGGCTATGCTGCCACATGCTATCACATTTATCATCTCTGTCCCTTTGGGTATTAACGAAGGACCAAAGTGCTCTTCATCGCGTATTGCACACGGCTATTTTTTCCCCCTTAGCATTAAAATGCGAGTTTCCTTCCTGAACTAGAGGGGGGAAACATAATCCGAAGCCATTTGAATCGTGCCAGCTATTTGTAGGTGGTTTTCCTCTCCTCCCACACACCCCAAAACCGAGTAAATACCCTCCCCATAGATAGCCCAGCCTAACGCTGTGATCAGAGCTGGCCATTCACCTCCTCTTCTCCGCCTACTAAATTCTCTGTCTCTGTCACCCGGGTCGCTATTTGTCATTGGCTTAGCTATTTTTTGGTGGCTGTTTCTATGTCATTTCTCGGTGGCCAGCAGCTCTCTGTCTCGTAGCTGTGTAAGCGCGATCGTTGCTTATTGTGATAGGCGCCGAAATCTCTCTCGCAATGTATCTGCTGAGCGATTCCCCCGGCGCGCACACACATAATATGTGACACGGTGCCTTTTCCTCCACGACGCCGTTTAACCCGTTCGGGGCTGGGTTTGGTGTGGGCGCTTGCCTTTCGGAGTTGTCTACAACATAACACACAAGACATCTGTTTTTTGCCGCCGTTCCTGGGTAGGAGCGCGGGTAAGGATAACACGGTGCAGCGGGGTAGGGAGTTCCGGAGCAGCGCGGTAAGCTCCGGCGCTGGCAGGCCAGCGGGCTCCTTCCCAGCCACAATTTCTAGCGTTACTTTTTATTCCTCTTCCTACTTCCCTCTTCACTTTCGGCCGCCCGGCTGCATTTTTTTTTTTTTTTTTCCTTTTTTTCCTTTACTTTTTTTTTTTTTTTACGGAGGCAGGAGGGCGTATGGATATTTCTTCCGATGCCGTATGATCGGCGGGCTCTCGCGGCTGCCGTCGAGCTAGCGGGCGCGCAGGATGCGCAGCCAGTGCAGCATCGGGCCCCAGTCAAGGCGCCCGTTCAGCAGAGACTGGACCGGCTGCTGCCCCCTGGTTGCCTGCGGGGACGCGGTGCTGGGGCCGAGAGGTTGGACCGGGTCACAGCCTTTCCCCGCTCCTCTCCGTCACTTCACTCCCCCTCCCAGCACTCGCGCTCCCTCCCCCCTTCAACCCCCGCACATCCCTCCGCGGCGTTCAAAGCCAGAACCAGCCGCTTTGCGCTTAAGCACCCTCGCCACCGAAAATAACGAGTTAACCGAAGAACGTAGGAGGGACGTTGATCAGAGTTGGGGTACAGAAGTGCTGTACAAAAAATTTCTGTGTGCATGCCTGAGAGCGTGTAGTCTTAAAGTGAAATGGCAAAACTTAGCGTTTCCAGCATGGCAACTGGATTGTGATTCAAGGTATTTTCTGTGTAACACAGAAATACAGTAGTTCAAGAAGGTTTTCTTGTGTCGAATCCTTAGTTTTCCCTGGACTCTTAATCCAGTACACAAATTCCACTTTTTCAGTCCTTTTTTCCTGGGAATAGCTGCTTTGTTTTTCTCCACAGTTTATACCTTTATGCCCTGATGGCTAGAAAATTCAGTTTAATCACTGAAATAGCAATGCTAGTAAGATTCTATTGAAATGTAGTGTTTATTTCTTTAGATTTGCTTCATTACTTTTCAGAGTGTTTTCAGAAACGTTTTTAGCAGTATGGGAATGTGCACAAATCTGTTTCATTGTAGCTGTGTATACTTCGAAATATCAAGATTTGAAGAGATTTACACTATTCAACAGTGGCAGTGTTCTCATAGACACTGACTTTCACTTTTAAGGAAATAACTGTCCTGACTCAGAGCTGATATAGGAAAAAAACCCCCATATCTATAATGTGGTGTTGTACAGGTGCGTATGCATTTTTTTGCACTACTTGACAGGCATGTTCAATAGCATGCAATTTATACCTATTTTTCATTTTAATTGAAATCTGTGCTTAGGACATATTTGACTGCATAAAACAACTGTTCTTTTTCAGCTTTTTTTTTTTTTTTTTTTATTTCTCAGCTGCACCATTCCCATATTTTACAATTACATAAAGGTGGGTGTGGCTAAAATGAAAGCTGCAAGCAATCTAATATCAATATATGGTGTATGTTAAGTAGGTTTCCCTTTCTTATATTTGATGTATTCCTTATTTTGAGGTCGGGTTTTGGGAGAGTGTGTGGGGGGTGGGAAATCATGTAGTTTAAACAGACCCTTGTAGAACTGCTTGCATTTTTACCTTAGTTAAGATGTCAAACATTAACTGGGAGTACTTGGCCCTGGAAAAGTTGCATTTGGAGGAAGTATCTAATGAACTTAAAGATTTAAACATATTTTTTTTTTTTTTTAAATCAGTAAGTGAAAGTTAAAGTTCTTTGTTTAGTAGGATATTATTTAGGAATACCATGTAGCATAGGATATGGGGGTTGGTTTGTAGTTTTCTTGGGGGGGTTAAATTTTTTTTTTTAATTTTCAATCTAATCCTTTATCTTCATTCCTAGTAAAACCATCCAGATAAGCTTCAATTGTCTTCTTTTTTTTTTTTTTTTTTTTTTTCTGTTTTTTTTTGTGTGTGTGTTTGGACTTTTTGGGTAGGCTTTTTTGTTTGGTTGGGGTTTTTGTTTGGTTGTGGGGTTTTGTTTGTATTTTTTTTTAAGCCCTCTAAGTTGTAGTGGAATTCTGCAAAAGGTACCCTTTCATCCTATAGGTGTATATCTGCTGAAGCTTGGTGTAATTCTGAGATTAGATTTTCAGAAATAACAGTCATTTGGAAGTGTGGCTGTATATCTATGGGACTTTTTCATGTGTTAGGGTAGTATTACATAGGAAGTTGATTGTAATGTTTTAAATGTAAGCTATATATGTGCTAACAAGGTGTCATGGGATTCTTTTTCTGCTTGTTTGGCTGGGGTATTTTTTTTGCTTAGCTTCTGGAATTCTGAGCTACTTACTGTTCCATCCAAAGTGTAATGTCATGGAAGGAGTTTTGCTGCTAAATTGTAGTCTTTATTTCTTTGTTTATCCTTATGACGAGTAAGTCAGGTTCTGTAGTGAAGTGCATCTGGATCTGCATGCACCGCACACTACCTGTCTGTGTACATCCTCCCTGTGAACGCTGTGGGGACGGTGCACATCTCATCCGTCTTCAATGTCAGAAGGCATCCTAGCAGGTGTATCGATGCTTTTCTGTAACACTTTCACATATATACAAGCACAGGACCTTTCTCTACATAAAAAGTAACCATGTAACAGTTATAATTTCTTTTCTATGACCACATTGTTGTTTTGCTTGCATTAGGAAGCAATTAGCTACTGAACATATAAGGGAGACTGAGAAGCTTATCACTGTACTCTACGAATATGCTGCAGGTATTCTCTTTTGTAGATACAGTCATCTGCCCACACCCAAAGGCCCTCTGCAAGTCATTGCAGTAATTTACATTCATTACAAACTGTCAGGGTGCATCTTGGGCTGCCTTTGCCTCTGAGAGAAACAGAGAATGAAATTGTAGGCTTTTGTGTACAGAAAGGGAAATATTTTTATGAAGAAGTTTTTTAAGCTAAAAAAACCAACCCAACCCTTTGAGTAAGTGATCTCTGTGGATTTTTATGCATACATTTAAAAGTTTTAAACCCTTAATATCTGACACTGGGACAAAATCTGCAAAATTATAGTATTTTAATATTTGGAAACTTTTCTTTGAACAGATTGCCCAAATTATTTGTGTCCGTGGTCCCCTGTGACCCTTCGATTGCCCAAATTATGCCTGTGCGTGGTCCTCTGTGACTCTTCTCACAGCCATCTATTTTCTTTTCTAATAGAACTACTTATGTGTTTTAAAGGCAGAAAAAAATTTTGATGTACCCCACAGATAGAAAAGGGACATCAACAGAGTGGAGATGTGTAGCCACAGATTTCCGTTGAGCTGCTTTTTTTATTCAGTAAAAATGTTGCTCTGCAGTTTTACTTTTTTTGTACATTATTTGCAGGAGTTACAAAGAATTTTTAGGTGTTTGATGTGTTCATTCATAAGAAGCTGGATAAGTTTGATTTTGAAAGGAATCTCTTTATTGAGAAAATACCTTGATTTTGGATACTGGGCAATTTCAGATGTTTAGAGAGTACAATGAGCTTAGGTGTAAAAATTTCTGCCTGTGTTTTATAGTGTGTAAGGCAATATCTATACTGAGGATTTTTTTTCTTATTTTGATTTTCTTTTAACCCTTTACTGTATGATTTTTAAACCACTCCAATTCTAAATAAAATTTGGGCTATATCTGATCACTGGAATGGATAAGTACCACAGTTGAAGAATAGTTTGGATCTTAGCTTCGTATGTCATTGTGTGAGAACTTCAGCAAGCTAGCATGAATAATACAATAGGGGAGCAGAGCTTGAGATCTAGTGCAACAATTTTGGCAGTTTTTTACTTTAATATTTGCATCTAATTAATATTTTTAAGTGCAGCAGTAGGAAAAAAAAGGTTCTCTTTACAGAGAGTACTGAGTTTTATAACTTGACATAATTCTAAACACTTTTCCATGTCTCGGTAGTGAACAGTTGCTAGTGTGTAAGGATGACCTCGCACACACACTTATTTCCCACATACACACAGCAGTAGAAAATGCAAATTCTGTACATTTAGCTTCTGTTTTGTTAAAAGTCTCCTGAGCTGCCTTCTAAACCTGAAGGTGATGTTGTAATATTGCTCAAAGCTGAAAAATAACAATGGCTTTCATGATCGTTATTAATGTCTAAAGGAAACCACTGTTAGAAAGAGGACACCCCTCACCCGGAGACTAGTTTTGCTTTCAAAGGCTGCAATGAGTGTATCCACAGCAAACAGATAATTAGTAAACTTTCCTACATTGGATCTAATTGCAACTAATTATTTTTATGTAGCATAAACTGAAATTCACTTGAAGATTTGATCTGAGAAGAGGATAATTACACATCGACTAGGGCTTAATCTTGTATTTTAATTTTAAATGGATTTATGTAAGTTGAGTTTCAATTTTATCTTCAGGTATGTTGAATCCCAATCTAAGTGTGTGTTAGGGGAATTTTCAGAAGAATATTTGTGGTTCTGGTTTAAAAACAGAACCTTTTTTTATGGGTTTTTTTTTTTTTTTTTTAGGGTGAAATAGATGTGTGGAATACATGGCAATAAAGATAAATTCATTTTTCTTGTTAAGACAGGGTGCTTAATATGCTTCCCTAGCTGTGAGGGGGAGGTTTAGTATTTTCTGGAGCACGATTAAAGAATAAAGAACAAATTTATGGAAATATTTGTTAACAGGTGACCCGATCTGGACATCTGCTACTCATTTATGAGACATAGGATGTATCTTGTCATGGTATCTACAGTGGAAAAAACTCAAAGTTAAAATGAATTTAAGATTTTGGCTGTGTGAATGCATTGTTTCCTCCAGTAGATATCTGACTGTAGTTGCTCCCTCTGCCAAGTCATACTTTGTTCTTACCTGAGCATGGCTAATTACTGTCATAGCTTTTTGTTTATTTGTCATCTTTAATTTTTAGGGTTTTTTTTTTTTTTAAGTTTTAAAAATTTATTTAATCTCTCACCGTGTGATGCAATATTCCCATTATATGTTTTAAAGCAGCTAAGATCTTTAGGTTGCATTTTAACAGAGGAGGTAATGGTGCTGCCTTGAGGAGCAAATAAAAGACTCTGAAAGAAAAACACTGGAAGTTAAATACATAACAGTCAATAGCACATTTAGGGAATTAGACAATGATAATCACAAATCCATGAAGCGTACTTACCTGTTTGCTTGCTTGAGCAGGGAGGGAGAGATGGGGGGTGGGGGAAAGGGAGAGCAATCCCCCCCCCCCCCCCCTTTTTTTTTTTTTTTCTTTTCTTCCTCTTACTTTCATCTTAAATGCTGCGGGAAGAATGAAAGCAGAAACATGCTAATCTGATTTGTTTCAGGAGGCTTCTGATAATAGAGGCGTATCACAGGTGTTCCTAATCAAGCCAGTTTGGGTTGAAAAAGAAAAAGTATTTTTAAAATTAGGATTTCCTGTAATATAGACAATGTGAGGGTCAAGCCAATGACCTACATCTATGTTTGGGGATCAACCATGAAACTGTGGGTGTTGGAAATACGTTATAATACATGACATTTTTATTGCAGGTTTCGACCTTTCAATAGAGAACTGATTTTGGAGAGCGGCTTACTCCTGTGCTTGAAAAACCTCCTCTGGAAGGTTGATGGAGCATGAGCATGGTATATATCATATTAACATTTCCCTTAGTACGTATGTTCTTTATTTTAAAAAGCATATATGCAGTGGTACAAGATATTCAGAGTATTCAAACTAGGCCAGTTCTGGTGGGTTTATTCAAGGTTTTATTTGTTAAAATAATTCTTTACACTCCTCCTGTAAAATGAAAAAAAGTCTGAGTAGCAGCATTTGCACAAACTCTGCTCAGAAGGGAATTGCCAGAGATATGTATAAAAAGCTGGGTTTGCAACAGCCTTGATCACTGGAGTTACACAAATTCTCCATATAGTATTGCTCACATATTCCTGTCTTGGGAATTACTTGAACTGAAACAGTGCTGATCCAAAACCAAAGTATGGATGATAGAGTGTTTATTTTTAAATAAGTTTGATCTTTTGTCGGGAGGGATGTGCTAAAGAATGGAACAGACAGCTAGCTGAGTGCATTTCAGTGTACTGTGAAAAGTCTGGTTTTAAAAGCATTAATAAACTAGCTACCTGACAAGTCAAGAGGCATCAAACAGGAGGAAAAAAGGCCTTCCGAGCCTTCCACCTGTACCCGAATAGTTACAGATTTTATTTATTGTATCCATTTGTCAGTCCATGGATATTATGTAGTAAAACAGTGAACATTTAAGAATAATTAATATGGACTATGCTACACTCATACTGCAAGTCCTGCTTTGCACTAAAAGTGCTCATTTGGCTGAAACCGAGAAATCCATTCAGAGTAATCATAACCTATCTGCTTCTATATGAATAATCTTAACTAACCAGTTACATAAACAATTGAAATTAAAATAGTAACTACTCTTGGATTGAGTGAATTTGTTTAAATACAAAGTGGGGTGGTAAAAACTGCAAGACTTTATCTTCAGCAAAATATATTGCAGTACAGCAACTTTTATGAACATGTCGTGACTTTAGCAATTCCGGCTTTCAGCTGGAATCGACTTTTTGTCCTTAATCAGATCTGTCTGTCTTCAAAAGCTTTTTTTTCCCCCTCTCTAGGAAGTAATTCTAACATAAAGTAAGAGAAGTCTGAAAAAATCCCAGATTTTCGATTATCCCAGTAACTGCTCATTTGCACCAAGCAAATCAAGCTGAGGTGTAAATTTCATTTTTCCTCAGTATTTTAAATACTAGGTAGTGTCACTGAGGAGCTGCTGGATTTTAGCAATAGTACACCTCCTGTTAGAGAAGTATTTGAGTCATTCATGTTCTGAATTATTTTTTTTTCATATAAAACTGATTTTTTTAATTTTTTTTTTAGGGTAGTTAAGACCTACGAAAATTGTCACTGGAGAAACAAAACTTTGAATACAGAAAGTGTAGGAAGTGAAACACGATTTATGCAAGTTTTGCAGTTTGTGATTGCAGAGTTTTGGTAATTCTTTTATATTTTCTCCCTTTCTGATTAAAAAAATCACAATGGAAGTATTTTTAGTAATGCTCTAATAGTGTTTGGGTAACATGCTTCATGTGCTCCCAAATAAATAAATATTTAAATATATCACAGTTTGTCCAGAAACTGCTCTGAGAGTACTGCTGCCTTTCTGGGGGGGGGTTGTGTGATTGGGGTTTTTTTCTTTTTCTTTTTTTTCTTTTTCTGTTTTTTTTTTTTTTATATTTTTTTCTGGTGTTTGTTTTTTTTTTTTTTTCCTTTCCAGTTCTCTTAGGAATATAAGGATTTCACAAAACACTTCTTTGAATTTGTTGATTCTTTATTTATTTTTTTCCCCCTCTTTCTTTCCTGTACAAAAGCAATTGCATTCTTGTTAATGAAAATCAGGATTATATTGCAAGGCAAAGGTATCTAAGGCTCCCTTGTGACATATTTAAAAGGTGAAAGTTTGATGGCTTGCTCCTTGGTCTGACAAAAGTTCAGAGTATTTCTCATAGGTTTTCTCATAGTTTCTTATTTAGAAAAAAAAAAAAGATTTCTGGTTAATAGCTGTATATCAAAAGGACCTTAAATTTAGGGCCTAATCTTGCAAACTTTTAAATACACAAGTAGTCCTAATGACTTGCTACGGTGAATAAGGATTTGCAGAATCATGTTCTCATTAACTGCAAACTTTATTTCCTTTAATGAATAAAAGATATTAAAGTATTTTTGACCTTTGAGACAAGTTTAAATGATTTTTATAAAATCCAAAGAGGAGAGTTTTACAGTAATGCAGTGATTGAGTCATTTATAAGCCTAAAGATCTTGCAAGAGTTTTGCAGTTGTCAGTGACCATTACAATACATTTGTGTTCATTTGCTCTGGAACACCTTTTTATGCTGAAATTTGGCCCACATCTGTTGTTTTTCTCCCAGATTTGTCATGTATTTGGTAGTCAGCATGGCTTTTTCATGATCCAAAGAGTAGGTGAGGCTTTGAAAAGAGATGTGGGGGTGTTTGTTTTATTTTCTTACTTTTAGCCTCTGCTCTTGTAATTTCTCTTTGGCAAAACTACCATTTATTTTGTTGGAAGTTGAGCCTGAAACTAGGACTGTAGTGCTGGCCCCTTAAAAATTGTTGGTGTGGCTCTTGCAAATTGTATGCTTGACTTTGTAAACTGTTTTGCAATATCTAATTGCATGAAGATAAAAATGTACAGGCTTCCTTGCTGAAATGCCTCTCGTATGTAACTTCTCGTGGCCACTTTTACCACTTGTTCTATAGAGACACACTTGAGACTCTGTGGACTTTGGCTGAATCATAATTTGAAAGCTGACAATGCATGTGTATTGCTCATCTGAAAGAAGTGTTGCACATTGCTTTCTCAGTTCATCTATGCTTTCTTTAAGGACTTGTCTTGCTTTTCAAAGGCAACTTAAATATTTTTCCTGGAAGAGAGATGTAGCTATAAATGCAACCCATGGCTAGTTATTACAACACATGTAAAATCAGCCATTGTTTGAAGCTCTGTGATATCTTAGGCATGGCTGGTTTAAGTTTTCAAATCTGAAGCAACTGAATTTTGGGGGGGGGTGGTGTTGTTAGTTTAAACTAGATCCAGCACTAACATTATTTTTAAATTGAGTTTTGTATACTATTAGATTTAAATAGACATTAACTTCTGTTTTTAGATTAGGCATTTAATGAAACATGTATAGATGAAGGATTGTAAGACTGATATACATACCTCATTTTTTCCTTGTCTGTTGATAAAATGGTCTTGCAAGGCAACAGGGAAAGAAAAAACCTATACAAACTCTTTAGGAAAAACAGTTAAAACATGTTAATTGGGGTCTTCAACGTTTATTCTTCTCACTCACATTTACATATAGGAAGGTAAGATAGTGCTCCTTTTCATTATTTTTAATTTTATATATTGGGAATGCATGTGAACCCACACATTTAAGCTGTGGAAGGAGAAATGAGAAAGGGAATCAGAGTTCTTAAATGTTCAGCTACTGTAGTGATGCCTTGGTACACCTTTTTGGTTTTAGACTGGTGCTTGAAAGAGGGTATGTATGAAGATGGCAGTTGCTGATTGAGCAGTGTGAATAAACAACTGTTTTGAAGTTTGTTAGTTTTGAGTTTATTTTAAATGCATGGATATTCACAGCAAATTGTTTTGTTTGTTTGTTGGGGCAGGTTTGGTTTTGTTTCAGAGAACAATTTTGTTGTTGTTATATTCTGTATTTTTCTCCCAGCAATATTTTGCTTTTTTTGCAAATGATAACACTAAAAGAATCTGTTAAAAGCAGGAATTCAGCAATATCTATTTTTTAATTCCTACAGTACTTGAAAATCTTAGTAATGTGCAAATACCTCTAAAATATTCACATGTTTCCATTAACCCACTAAATTTTGAGAGCTTGCTTTTTGCTCCTTGTGAGTGTCCTTTGGATATTTTTGTTTTGTGGATGTGTGTGGGTTTATTTTTGTCCATTTTTTTAAGCATTCAGGCCAAAGACTTTAATTATTTATTCATCTACTTCTTACTTGATAATGAAGGGTGATTTATCATTATTATTATTATTATTGTTATTTTAGTTCTGCCTTTTATTATTATTTTTTTAGTTCTCCCTCTTCCCACAGAAAGAAATCTAAGTATTTATATGACAGTTAACTTCAACTGATAATTTCTTACTTCAAAATATGTTGAGCATAATACAAGTCACTTTTAGATTAGCCAGGACTTCCAATGGATCTGATAAATGAAAACATTTGCTTTAGAATTTCTGTATTAGTTTGGAGCAAGATTTTCTTTGGGTATAATTAGTAGTTACTGTGGTCTTAAGTGTGTTATCACTTGAGTAATTCTGAAAACACTTAGCTTCCTCCTGTTGTAAGTTAGTCCATATTTCAGTCAATATCAAGAATTAGAAAAGGAGGATGCTTCACCTGTTGTGAAATGTAGAGGCTCACTCAAATATTGAAAGTATTGCAGAACAAAGTTTTCAGTTGATAGTGTCATGCTTGTGTCGGTATCTCACACAGACCAAAAAACCTCCTTATCAAAAAAAATAAAGGTTTGTGTAGTAGTTATCCTATCTCCATGTTCCCCTAAAACCTGAAGAGTTTTTTCCAAGTTCTCAAGAGAAGGGAAAATGATGCTTTTAATGCCAAGCACAGGAGTTATACAAGCAGCAGCTGGATGTGTATTTTTCTTCATCTTTTTTATCACCTTGGTCTAACAATACATTTCAGTTCTCAGGCAAAGTGAGTAATAGAGACTGTAGTTTGTATGACCAGAGCACATGCTGATCTTTAGTGCTGTGTATATCGAATCCACAAGCCTGTATGATTTGCAAGTATTGCTAACACTTGCAAGATATGCAAGTATTACTCCATACTACTTTAAGTTCTAAATTCATGGCCTTTCTAATCAACTCGGGAGTAGATGAAATAGTGTTTGAAATAAGCTCCCAGGAAAATGGGTGCATTTTCCTTTCTGGAGTTACCAGGTTTAAAATCTGGATCTTCCTTTGTATGGTGTCTGTTTTGCATCCAGGTTTAGAGTGTAACTACAAGACTCCTGAATTAGCAGTGAGAAAAGAATTCCTTTCAGGGTATTAGCACTGCTAGACTGTGTTCTGTTTTCACACCAGCAACTCTTTAATAAATTTTCATTATGGTTTTGATCCCAGCCATGTCACTGGAACTACAGTGACTTTGGCTCTGAATACTGAATGTTTGTTTCAGAAACTCACATTTTTGTGAAACTGCATAAGAAACGAACAGAAAAGAAAACTACAAGAATGCTCATAAGTTGTCTCTTAAATGTATTGCCCTTGTTTGGTTGTTTGGTGGGTTTTTTAATCTATTTAGATACAGAGGCTTCTTTTTTTTTTTCTCCTTGCATTTTTTGGTGTGTAAGGCTTAATTTGGCAACCCCACAGTCTCCCGACCTGGAAATGATCATTCAAAATGCTGCTCAAATTCTGTTTGGTTGGTTTATTTTTAGATTAATATAACTTGTGTTGCTGACCCACTTTCCATTATGTAAAAACCTGAACAGAATTTGTCATTAAGGTAGGAATTCATGAAGGCTAACACTAGAGGGCAATTCAAAGCAGCTGCTTACCCCAGGACAGTTAACGGGTGCTTGTGGGCGCGCGTTGAAAAAGATGGAGCCTATGGAGACTTGCCCAGTGTCTCCTCTAGGCACAAGCTGGTCTTTGCCATTCCCTTCCTAAAATAATTTATTTAGCTTGCTTTTCATATTCTTGGTTGCTCCAGTGAATGAGGAGGAAGTTAAGCCCCTTCTCCCTCTTTGCTGAATTACAAGTTAAGGAGCATCTTCCACAATACCCTACTGCACTCACTCCTGCCACTCTCCAAAAGGCATAACTTGGTGGTGGCTTTTGCTTGTTTTTAAATTGCTCTCATGCGACATCAGTCCTGCTGTCTGAAAGATGGTGAGCTGTGGGAGGTCAGGTGATGTTGCCCTGTAGTGTAATGCCTCTTAAGCATCAAGGAAAGCGGAATATATGGTGGGTGAAATGTTGTCTTACACGTTTCTTATCAATTTTCACGATTTGGCAGTATTTTATAGAAGTAATTTAAATTAAAAGGCAAAAACACAACCCCAAAACCAAACCACACCACAAAACCAAACCACACCCCAAACAGGATAAGGCATCAAACAGGTACTTCTTGGCCATAATATTATATTGAGTGCAATATAGAAAATGGCAAATGTTCTTAAAAAAAATATGTAAAAATTAAAGAAAATTAGAGATGAGCAATCAAGTTCTGTATTTAATATGTAAGTGAGGAGGAGAGCTCTCCTATGTATATTGTGCACAATTTAAGCAATTTATGCAACAGCACATTACATAATAAATTACAGTTTTCAGAATTGTAGTGTTCATTATAGATTTACAGAACACCCTGAATGCTTGTAAATAATAACCTGCAATGCAAATGGTGGTGTCATGGTTCTTGAAAAGCACTCAGGAATTCTTATTTTAGCAATGCAAATTCTCTCATTATATTGAAATGTATGCAACCAGCCATGAAAATCCTTGTGCCACAGTACAAATGTCTCCATGAGGGCATTTTGTAAGTGATTGTGTTTAGACTCATCTATCTAATTTTATATACATACATATATATCAGTTGTTACATATTTTATGTATAATGGTATGTTAAAAGGCTAACCTGAGATTAAAATGGCATGATCATTCTGTACCAGTGTTTCAAGCAGTATTGTCTTTGCCCAACTTGCTATGAGTGTCTGAAACTTCCTCTTGCTTTCACTGCTCTCAAATTTGTATTTTTATGTTTTTAATTTAAATATTTGTGGTCACTCTGGCAATGCCACAAAATCAACATAAACACCACGGTGCATTGTTGTGGTAAACATTTACACCTGTTTTCTGCAGGTCTGGTCAACAATTTCAGTGCAATCTGAAAACAATGTAATCCGCTGGCAACGATGTGCCTAACCTTAATCAGCGCTGGAGCCTCTGGGAAAGAGATTGTGTCACCACGCAGTATAGAGTCCAGCAATGACTGACCTTGATAAATCTGTGAAAGAAGAAAATAGTTTTCAAACTCCCTAATTTCCAAAATGCAGAGAAGGGGGGAAAGGGGAAAAGGGGCCGGGGGCGGGTGGGGTGGGAAGGGAAAAAAAGCCCATATGGAATTTAACCCACTGAAGTTGTTAGAGTCTCTGTGTGTTAGGGGGCCTGGCCTGTGGTTTGGGGGGGGGGGGCAGTGAGTGTTGAGGAATTAGTTAATAATTATGTACAGTGATAAAGAGGCCTTAATCAACTCTCATGATTTTAAGGATGTGAATGTTTATACCAAATCTAACTGTACACTCGAGTGCTTAAACCAAACATACGCGTAAGCTTTTAAGGAACTGAATCTTTAGTCTTTTGCAGGTAAGACACTACCAGTTTAAGAATAAGCATAGTCCTGGCTCTTGTCCCTCTCTTTTCCCTTTTATCAGCTTGTTTTATTTTATTTTCCCCCTACCTTCTGTTATTAAGTCAATGTTAAGGCTGCCTTGAGAATTTATTTGAACAGAGCAAGAGCAATGTGGAGCTCGGTATTGTGATATTGGTCTGTTCTGTCTTTAAGCAGGTGGTTTCATGTGGCAGGCTGGAAGAGAGACTCTTTTTCTTCCCAGCTTTTGACAAAAAGATGACGCATATGACTCAGAATTAGAAGGGGAAATCTGCCAGTTTGCATCAGTTCCTTAACTTGTGGGCTGCTATTCACCACAAGGAAAATCAGTATGCTCGCACCAGTGCTGCTTCAGAGATGAGGAGTAATCATTTCTTTCAGAAAGTGTAGGATGGTTGGAGTAGGCCTTCAATATATTACTCTGGGCTTTTCCTATAATAAGATATTTTTCAGTTGTATTACATTTTGGGGAAGAAAAAAGGAATGTGCTTAAATGCTACATTAAAATAGGAATCAGACATATTATAGCTGCATGCAAATAAAAGCAAAGGAATCTGCTTCCTTTTGAAAATAAAACACTTCTATTTTGCTGGGACTGAAACTCAGAAATCATTTAGCTCTCCACAATCAAGAGGTAAGTTGGTTTTTGTAATATTATTATTTTTTAAATCTAATTCTTTATATCTGACTCTCTAATGTGACTTTTAAGTGTTAGGACTTAAAAAATTAGAGTGATTTTGAGGGCAGAAGCCATCTCTTTTGAATGGGGAAATAACTACTTCTAGTAAGGAAAATCCAGGTTTTCAAAATGTCATGCTTGAGACCTGCTAAAATAGATAATGTGCAACTTAGTGGTAATGGCAATTTTTTTCTTTGTTTGGGTTTGGGTTGTGATGGAGAGAGACTTCTTTCAACACTGATGGTATAGCCAAATAGCCTTTTATTTAAAGACAAAGTCAAATGCTAATTGTTCAGAGATTAATGCCTTGGTTTAAGGGTATTTACTAGGCAGTTTGGTAGGGCTGAGAGAACAATATTTTTCTTTTTTCCTATTATTTTTTTTTCCTACTGGTGTGCTTTAGGTATTGGCTTATGAATCTTTTTCTTAATATATTAACTTGTAGTTAATTCAGCGTGGTTTTACTTTAAGCTTGTTAGTGAAATATTGAAAATCTAGCTTAATATAAAGCCATAAGAGTCACTCACCAGCCTTAATTTTTTTTTTCTTCTTTTTTCTTTCTTTTTTTTTTTTTCTGGTGGATGAAGTTCCTTCATTTGGCAAAACTGTTGTTTGGAAAAAAAAAGCCATCCTAAATGAAGTTCATTTTCTAGCTGGAAGTAGGCACTTCATTGCTTAGCAATCTGTCAGCTTTAGAAAGCACCATTTTCTTTTGCATTAGTTCAGTTCTATGAGGAGTGGGTCTCCCTAAAGGGGAAGTGGGGAACCAACTCAAAACATGCTTGAAAGGGAACGTGTGCATCTGTATGTTAGATGGTATCCCTTCTATGACTATTTCACAGAGGGGTGGGGGGAAGACTAAACCAGCCGTCTGAGTTGCTGCTCCTACATATTTTCTCAGCCACCGTTGAATAAACAATAATCTAAGTAGATAAAATGACAAGGAATCTGCATCCCCAAAATGTTAAGGACACTTGAAGCTTCTTTTGAAGTGACTAGTTAAATAATGAAGTTGTAGAAATACAGCTGAAGATTGGAAAAGTTTTATAGCAATTTCTAGGAGGAGTTCCTGTGCTGTTAACTAGTGAATTCCCTTAACAGTTGAGCTGGTGTCTTACAACAGTTCAGTCTCACCTCTCCTAACTCATACAGTTTTCTGGCATTTTATAGAAGTCATGTAGGGATGATGTCAAAAAAAAAAAGCCAAATTTACTGTCTGAGCCAGAAGGCAGACTTACAAAAAGAAACTTCTTTCAGGACACGAGAAGCTCTTTGTTCTGTGGCCTTGGTCTTTTTGTGCTTTGACCCTTATTTTATAGCATTGTCACTCTGACCCTAAATCTTCAGAAGCAGACATGCAGCAAATTTAGCCCTTTACAAGTGGGGTTGTATTCTGAGCTATGGGCCTGGTTTTTGTCTTTAGGCATTATAGTTCCATACAATGCTGAGATGTAACACAATGAGAATTGAAGATTTGTGGCTTTGTTAGTGCAAGCAGTATCACTGACATATAGGGCAGGTTTTATTTTTGGTAGTACATTGCTGTGTCACTGTCCTGTGCTGTGGTGTTATTTACCAATTTCAGATAAAGCAGAAATTACAGGCAGGCAGTCTGGTTAAATACTGACTAATGTATTTTCCACTTTCCCAGGAGTACTTTGGAAACTGATCCTTTGCACAGACCACCGAGGTTCCTGCAGAATGCTTCTTGAGTATTAAGTATTCTGTTGAGGTTAAGAAATGCTTTGCTCTATATTACAGAGCTACAAGTTTTTTAACAGCACTATCTGTGTGCCTGCCTTTCAGAGAAGATTGGGTGTCAGCTTAGGAGAGCAAAAAATCTTACACTATAGGCCTGTGACTGCTTCCTGAGCTAAATGAGCAAGTCTTGTGAGAATTTAATAAAACTTTTTAGTATTCTTTTATTCTTTTTAAAAGCTGGGAATTAATGAAAGGGACAGAAAATTAATAGTTAGCTGATATGTTTTAAGCTTTTATTATTTACTTGAAATCTAGTGTATTTAAAAGGAGAACATGTTTCCTTTTCATTACATAACTGCTTTGCATTGTATGGAAATTGTTCTTTGAGGAGGAATTGTTCCATTTTCTCTTTTACCAGCATATGCTTCAGGTTCTGTAAACATAAACTACAATCACAAGACAATCTTTTCTGAAGGCAGTAGTGTAATAATGTAAGGGTAGGTTTATTGGAGAGGCTGAAATGTTTGCTTATTTTTAATCTGAAAAGGTGCTATGAATGTTTAATGTGGTTTGTGTTTGTTTTTTTTTTCCAGTACCAGCAAAGAAACTCAGGTTGTATTTTAAGACAAACCTGCCTTTCTTTTTGGTGGGCCCACTAAACTATTAATATTTTTCTGTGATAAGATTGGGAGGAAATAAACATTTTAGTGACCGCTATAATGAAACATAAAACTTAACTTTGTAGAACACAGAAAATAGCTGCTGCTGCTTTTTCTTAATTCTGTGTGTGTCCTTTCAAGCAGAAAGAATGCTGGTACAGAATGAAAGTGTTCTCCCAGGTTTCTTCCTGTGTGTATGCTGAAAGTGCAGGGAAGAATGATTGATTTTTAATATTTTTTTTTAATAATTATTATTATTACTATTTTTTTGTCAGAAGTTGTGTGTAAGCTGTGTTAGTGCAACCCAGAGGGACCTGGAAAGCTTTTTCTGAAGTGCAGCTTTTACACACTCTCTTAGAACCCACTTTACAAGTTCCCTGCAAAATATTTCACATAGCAGTCCAGTTAATGCATCAGCATCTGACAGAACACTATTTAGAAGCTGGGAAAAGAGGTGTGAGGAGTTAATCTTACTCCATTTTATTTTTAAGCTGGAGTTGATACAGAAACATGCTGGTAATATACTAAAATACACTTTTGTAATATTTTTGTGCTACATCAGCTTCCCGTAGTTCTGCTTTTTTAGCCAGCAAGCTATAAAAGCTGTTTGCCATCCTGTACTTGTTCAAGGCCGAGCTGACTACCTTTAGTTTCTTGCTTTCTACAGAAATCCCCTGCATTTTGGTTGCTATTCTTTGCTGCAACAGAAGCATTAATAGTACAGTACCAAGTAACTGTCTTGCCTTCAGTTTGCTTTCATGACTGCAGTGGGGGGCGGGGGGAGGAAAAAAGGGACAAAAAAATCCCCAGTGCACCTCAGACAAACGACTATGTGAGTCAAACCACTAGAAGCAGTGGTTGGAGTGCTGAGGTGAAATAAAAACCTTGTAAGAGCAAATTTGATGCTGATAGACCCTAACTGCATTTCCAAATTTCCAGGTAGTTTTCTGCTTCTGTATTTCTTATTGGTTCTAAATCCTGGGTTTTATTTTTAGATGGCCTTGTTGGGAGGTTTTTTGGTTTATCTCCTGAAGTATTTCTTAGGGTGGTGTAAATATGTTTGTTCATGATCCTTGGAGAGGCAGCTGGGCACATCCTATAGATTCTCCAAATTGAGTACCAGTAGATTTCAGTTACTAATAATGAAAGGTAAGCTGGTATTTTACATTACAAACAGCTTCTGCAGTTCCCCCATGGGGACATGGTTACATGGGGAAAATTGTTAACACGGTCAGGAAATAGTTAACAGACTATTCCCCCCCCCCCCCCCCTTTTTTTCTCCTTTTTGTCAAAGTTTCTATTTTCAACCTTACTCACAATTTACAACCAAATTCAAATATTCCCCTCTGTGTTCAGAAAGTTATCCACAGCATTAATTGTGGCTTTTTAGCACAAATTGCTAACAGTCTCAGAAGTATTCAGCTGCTTGGTAGAAGGTATGGGAAGCTCTGTTACACGTGGAGAGTGTGTACAAGCCCGATCCTGAGTGACTGCTGATGTTTTTGGAGGTGAAGTGAGGCTAATTTGTTGCTTGACTGCAGTCATTTAATTTAAAAAAAAAAAAAATCACTTAATGCTAGCACAGAATTGCTAAGTTAGAGACAGATTGGGTTTTAGGCCTACAGTCTTAACATGGGTTCAGAATCTTACTGTTACTGCAGGAGAATAGCAAGTGTGTAGTTTATTCTCTTAATTCGTTTTCCTCTGTGACCACAAATTAGTCTCAGTTGAGTGAACTAACTGAAGTCACCTGAACCAAATAATAATGCAGTAGTGGCCCAAAGTACACTGGTACCTCCAAAGTAATACTTTGAAATATTTAATGTGAATCTGTTCTGCTTTTTAAATACATGTATATCCCTCTAAAGGTGGCTGACACCAATAATCAAAGCAAAAGAGGGCTCCTTTAACAAAAGAAACCAGAAGGCAAGAAGTAAAAGAATATACTTCTAAATGCAAGTCTTAACAATAAGTGAGAGTTACAAATTCCAGTGTGCTTGCAGTATAACTATTACAGTGTTGAGTGAGCATATATCAAAAATAAAGTGAAACTACTATTGTTTAAACTGGTGGGAGCAGGGGGGAAGTAAACCGTACATGAAGATACAGCCACACAGACTTTTAGGTCTCATTAATTGGGTGTTTGAGAACAGAGATGTATAGATTTCCTAATAAATAGTAAAGTGAGGTTACCTCTGATTCTATCTTTTGCTGAGATGAACTTAGCTTAAATGAAATTACATATTTGCAGCAAGAGTTGAACTGTCAGTGTGTATATTTGTATTGAATGGCTTGTTAGTGGCACTGAGCTGTGAGCTCTCAAAGGAGAGCTTTGTAAATTCAACAGCAGTTGTCAAAAAAAGCTATCACAAGGAAGTTGTCCTGTTGTCTGTACAGGTAAGTTGCTCTCTTTATGGGATGCACAGAGCAGGGGACACTTGTCAAAACTGCCCTGATTCGTGCTGTGCCATCTGAGTGCAAACCCTGTCTCAGTTCTAGTTTGAACTTAAGAAGCCGCACTGGGAAAACTGAGATACAGAGATGTGTTTTGTGATGTCTGTGCTATGGGAGAGAGTAGTACTGGTGAACAAATAATGCAACTGCTTTTTAGACTATGGAACACTAAGAGTCAGGGTCTTTCACCTTCCCATTTCTAATTTGACACTGGAAGAAGGTTGGGCAAGGGTCACAATGAGCAGCAAAGCCTTGCTTTCCTAGTACTGCAAGGAGTGGAATATGATTGTGTGCAAATGGTGTGTAATGCTATCAGTGAAGGTGGTTTGGAGGGAAAGGTAGCACGGAAGCGCTTTTGTTGTATGAGCAAAAGGTAAATGTTTAATCTTCTGTCATTCTTGGGCATCTGAGACAACAGACAGTATTTAATAGAAGAGTTTTGATGTGTGATACTACAAATCAGTGAGCTGTCAGATTGCTGGGTAGTGCTACCTTTTCCAATACAATAAGTTACATAGAACTTAAGAACCTTAGTAGTAGTTTCGGTAGGATTTAAGGAGCTTAGTAGTAGTTACAGTATCTAGAAACTTACCTGTAGCTAAGTTTTCATGGGGTCACAGAGAGATTGAATTTGGCTTGGTGGTGTTGTGAACTCTGAACCATAAATCACGAAAAACTGACTGTGATATTTTGTTAGACTGGGTCTTTGGTAAGTCAACTAAGAGCTACTGAAGTCAAGGAAAGGCTCCTCTCTTGCTTGGGACACCCCACTCACACCCTTCCCCCTCCAGTGTTGTTTGGTTTTTTTAACAGTATGCTTGTGTGGTGGTGTTTGGGTTTTGTGCTGTGTGTTTGATTGTTTGTTTGTTTTTTTTTCCTAACAGCATTTCTGACTTCTGTGCAATTTCTGTTCTGCATCTTCAAAACCCTTCCATCTTCCTTAGCAGAACTCTCTCTTTCATGGACCTAATGGATCTACCTGCATACATGATTCCCAGCTCCTATTGAGGTCTCCTCTCTCCCTCTGTCTCTACCTGAAGACCTTCATCTTAATACACAAGAATAGAGGTAGAAGTAGTACTCTTAACGGCATGGCTCTATCAGCTTTGTGACCAAAACACAGAGGTACAAAGTTTTGTGCACACAAAACTGGATTTCAGTGAATTTCTGGCTTAGATCCCACTACACTTTTTATGTTAGTCTTGTTCCTTTCATCCTTTCCTTGGTTCTTCAATGCTTTCTCTCATATACAATGTCTTCAATTTTATGTGAACACTTTCTTGTTCTCCTTACAGATAAAAACACATTTTTAGTAGCAACATGGGAAGCATACAGTCATGGTGTGTGTGTGTGTGTTTGTGGGCATTTTTGGTAGTAAAGTTGAACAAAACCAAAGAAAAATCACACTCTGCATGACCTCCCCTGAGATTTTGTAAGATATTGTGTGCATGTTTTGGGTGGGTTGGGGGAACTACCTGCAAGTTCTGGTGCTGGTGTGCTTATTTTCTCCTTACTGTAGAAAACAGCATAAAAGTTCTGCCAAGTCTTCATTTCGTGGTGTGTGTATTTTAATTTTAGAGGGATTTACTTAAGCAACAGGAAAAAAACCCTGTGCTGAAGCTAGAGGCTAAAAGCAGCTAGGCAATTGACACAACAGTATCTAACTAAACACATGTACTTCACAAATTAAGGCTTTGCTCTGAATGCACAAATGAGAAATGTGCTTCTAGAGGTATTAAATGTTGCAGCTGCATTATTTAAATACTTTCCTTTTAATGTTTTAAGGTAAATACAGAAGTGAGGAGCAGTATTTTCTGTTGCTGGAGAATTCTTTCCCAGAGAGGTTGGTAAATATTTCACTGCTGGCTAACATTTTGTTGCTTACATCAATTTTTTTCTATTTTTATTTTTTTCCCTTTGTCTTTGCCTTCCACGTTTTGCATATAGGGTGGAGAGTTTTTCTTTGCCTCTTCCTCTCTTGGATTATGCCTAGCACAATTTCCTCACAGGAGGAGACCAGTTGTCACAGCGTCCAGTTAAGTTGACTTCGATTTTTGCATTCGGGTTTTATGTCACCAAGGCACTGGGCAGGTTGTGCCAGCTTGATCTGGTTTGCCTGTTTTAGCTATCTGAATTAGAAAACTGGCATAGGTAGTAAGGGGGGCGAGGGATGGGGTGTAAATATAGCTGTGTGTGCATAAAAAAATAGCCATTTCTGGTATATAGTTCCTAAAGTAGCATTTGTACCGAGAGCGCTATATAAAAACCTGTGAATTAACACTAGCCACTCTGACTCTGTTATGTTTGTAGCAGCAGAGTTTGTCCTGTATTATTGTAGGAGCAAAAATAGGAAGGGAAAGAAGTGAAAGCTCACCAACCCTTTCCCACTTGTGGCCTGCCAAACCTTTTTGTGCCTGTGGATAGCCCTGCTAATTTGCAGATGATGTTTTATCATGAACTGATGAGAAGACTCACTACAGTGAAACTGGAGTACTTGGGTCCATGCTGTGTAAGCAGATTTTGTCTTGATCAGTTGGTATAAGAAAATTAAAGCAAGCATAATATATGCTGTCTGGGAGGGCAGTAAAAGTACTGTCTACACTTAGAATGCTGGCTTACTTTAGTATAAGGAAAGGGTACCTGGCAGGGATGTGAACTGTGAGTGTCTTGCCTATGTCTTCAAATAAACTAGCATGGCCATTCTAGGCTGAGGGTAGATTATTTCTTTCTCCTAATAAGAGATCGAATAGAATAGAATTAACCAGGCTGGAAAAGACCTTTGGGATCATCGAGTCCAACCTATCACCCAACACCAGCTAATCAACTAAACCATGGCACCAAGTGCCTCACCCAGTCTCCTCTTAAACACCTCCACTGATGGTGACTCCACCACCTCCCTGGGCAGCACATTCCAATGGCAAATTTCTCTTGCTGGGAAGAATTTCTTCCTAACATCCAGCCTAAACCTCCCTGGCACAGCCTGAGACTGTGCCCTCTTGTTCTGGTGCTGGTTGCCTGGGAGAAGAGACCAAACCCCTTGTCAACAGTCTTTTTGGGGTAAAAAACACCTGTAAATCTGCTCAAAACTAACGGCTGGGACAACATGCAGAGGTAACAAATGGCTTGAGGACCCATGTGGTACTTTATGGAAGCTCATTTCAAAACTAGCTGTTACTCTTTTATGTAAGAAAGCTGTGTTTTTCACAGCATTTCCAGATAACCAGAAGTTACATTATAGAGCAGCCCAGACTTTTTTTCTTTATGTAGATGTTTCCTTCTAAACTAATCTTTAGTTCCTCTAATCAGACTCAACCATTACCCAGTTCCTGGTTCATGTCGCATGGAGGTGTGATGTACAGTTGAGAGCACCATCTAGAACTTCCCTGCAAATAAACAGCCAGCTGAGCAATGGAGACATTTTGTACACATTTTGTAGTTGTTTCATGCAGCTGATGTCAGTACATGAAAACTGATGTTCAATAAGGCAATTCTGCATCTGGCTTTCAGCATCTGTTTCTGGTTTCTTAAAGTGTGGTAGACACCTTGGCATAACGTAGCAGCACATAATGGTTTGTGGGTTTTGAAAAGGTGCAGGCCATATTGTGCTGCCTCAAAAATACAAGGATTTCATCATCCTGGAGAGAAAAACCACTTAGTAATTAGTCAACCTTACGGTGCTGATGTCTGTCATACTTTAGCAGCACGTAAATATTGGTGTTAAGACTGTAAATATCTCCAGTATTAACTGTGCTGCTGAAGTAAGGCTAGCCACTTCTGCATGTGAACCATGAAAAAGGACCTTTCATGTGTTTCCTGATGCCTCTGCTGTTGGAATTTGTCTTGTTCCTTGGCTGTTGTTTGTATTTTCATCTGTGCAAAAGCAATATGTAGGACTTTGTAGTATCAGATGGTAAATATGAACTAGACATGTGTGTGTATATATATATAACTTTGAATGCTTTGGTTTACATGAAAGTTGAATTTCTTAAAGGAGCCATCTCCAGCTACATCTGTCTCACAGTGCTTTGGTAAGTGTGTTTCATATGTTTTGGGGGGGGGGGTGTGTTTTTAATTACTAAAATGGTGTTGCTTTAAACTTCAGTTTCTTACAACTCTTAAAGCTGTGCATTCATTTCTACAGCACTTTCTTAATGAATGGAGCTGGGAAATGTTTTGTCATGTTTTGAGCAACAGATGTTTAACCAAACTTAACAGAGCACTTCATTTCTTAAATCAGTGTGCCTGGAGACAGGTAACAGTTCTATGGTTAGAAATGTAAAAATCAGCACATTCATAGGAAGATACACATTTATTTTCCTTTTTTTTAATCCCCCTCCCCCCTTCATCTTCCACTGAGATGTTTCTCTTGCAGGGGAATCTCTCATTGAGGTGATTGAAATAACTGCAGTGAGAATGGAAATTACTTGGGCTCCTTTCCTTTTAAAAGCTGCATGCAAGAACTGTGGTGAGTCAAATGTAGACTAATGGTTATGTAAATGTCACTAATTTTAGATACAGTCAAGATCTGAAAGTGAGTTTCCTTTTAAGATTTTATTTTCTTCACTATCATGACTCAGTATCACTTGCTGATCTCACTTTATTAGCCCTGTTACATTTTACCATTAAAATACACATGCCTTCTGCAAACAAGTGCTTGCAAGTTAAAACAGCATATAGATGTTTTAAAACCAAGGGGGAAAAAGCTTATCTGCACTGGGAATTTGCTTTGACTTCAGGCTTTACAGGCCTGCCACTGGTACAGCTGCACAGGTGGAAACACGACATAGCAACTTGGACTCATATTAATCTATAATTTGTAAATCTGCATGATTTAACTGTGTAGAATTTCAGCCTGCTGTATGTGCTGGCAAAAATCACTGTCTGCCTCTGCTCTGGATTCGAACTGGTGAGATCACCGATGGCTAAAATGCCCAGTCTGATTCGAACCTGAGAAGTTGCCACTAGCAAAGCTGTGGCAGTATTACCTGGCATAAAGCTGTTCATTCAATAAGCACTTCTGCGTGCACATATACCTACAAGGGCTCATAAGGTATGTGGCCAAAATGGGGTTGACTACCCAGAAAAAAACATGTTGTCTGTCTCAAAGCTGGTTAGCTTTCTCTCTGAGGCTTCTTTAAGTAGCACCATGTTACATTTGCATCTCTCGAACTGCTTCATACTGAAGACCTGCATATACATTACAACCATTTGAAAACTTAGACATGCTTAGAAAGACCAGACTCTGTGGATTGTAAAACCAGGGAAAAAATTAATCACTTCCACCATTCCTCTCCCTTCGGAGGTCACTGATTTTTAGCACACTGCAGACTGCTGCTTGCATCCTGTTACTCTTGCAGTTCTTTTAATGTATCTAGGCTTTTCCTTTGTGACTTCTATGAGGAGGTGCTGAATTTAAAGAGCCGTTCATGGTATCATAGTAGCAGTCAGGGTTGGAAGGGACCACAAGGATCAGCTAGTCCCAACCCCCTGCCATGGGCAGGGACACCCCACACTAGAGCAGGCTGGCCAGAGCCTCATCCAGCCTGGCCTTAAACACCTCCAGGGAGGGGGCCTCAACCACCTCCCTGGACAACCCATTCCAGGGCTTCACCACTCTCATGGGGAAGAACTTCCTCCTCACGTCCAGCCTGAATCTCCCCGCCTCCAGCTTCGTTCCATTCCCCCTAGTCCTGTCACTACCTGATATCCTGTTCAGAAAGATCTGAGAGCCTGCAAGTGCTTTTGCATTGCTTTGTCAAAGTCCAGTGGCCAAACCTTTTATAGACTAGAGTAGAATAGAATTAACCAGGTTGGAAAAGACCTTCAAGATCAAGTCCAACCTATCACCCGACACCATCTAATCAACTAAACCATGTTCCTGACTACTTCACTGTGCCAGTGGAGGCCTTTGTGGAAACAGGGGTAAGGGACACTCAACCTGAAAGGCTGGTGTGTGTTTGGGTTTTGGGTCTCTCTGTGTGTGTGTTTAAAAAATAAACCAAACCACTTTTGTTTTGCAGCTGCACTGGAGTAATGCATTTCTTCATGGAATTTTCTGTGTCATTTATTGGTCCTGACCTCAGAGGAGGATGTGAGTATGGTGCATGTTTCGAAGATCAGATCTGCAAGCAACTTTCCTTGTTGCCAGCTGAAGCTGAGAAACCATGTTTCCATCTTACTGACTCACAGTCTATGTGTCCAGTCCTATGAACTCCAAAATGCTCTGGTTTGTGTCCTATCTTGTCACTAATTCATTTTGCTTGTATACCTGCTATCAAACACTTGTTTGTCCCATTTTTATTGGCTGTAGTTTCATGAGTGACACCTTGTGCAAAAGTTTTTCTACATTAAAGCTGCTGTTCAAGCCTGGATTTCAGCATAGTTTACAATGAATTTGCCTGTGAAGCTCTATGTTGCAGAGAGAATGAACTATTTAATTGTAACACTTTTATGTACAGTGGCAAACATTGCCTCTTAAAAAATGTGAAGTGACTTACAGCTGTGTACTTAGGGTTTCTACAGGCCTGCCTTCTTCAGATTTCACAGGCAGGGTTCTTGCTAGTGCATCTGGCATGCCTTCCTGAGTGAGTTGTTCTGTACCTGTTGCTCAGATGTCTGAATCTCCATTCAGACAGCTGAAAATATTTCAGCTCTCCCACCATAAGCACTGGGGCAAATCTCTCTTCATCAGGTGTCAATACTAACAGTAATGTTTGAAAATTGACATTGTTGACTCCCTTTATAGAATAGAATTAACCAGGTTGGAAAAAACCTTTGAGATCAAGTCCAACCTGTCACCCAACACCATCTAATCAACTAAACCATGGCACCAAGTGCCTCATCCAGGCTCTTCCTAAACACCTCCAGTGAGGGTGACTCCACCACCTTCCTGAGCAGCACATTCCAATGGCCAATCACTCTGTGAAGTTCTTCCTAACATCCAGCCTAAACCTCCCTGGCAGAGCCTGAGACTGTGTCCTCTTGTTCTGGTGCTGGTTGCCTGGGAGAAGAGACCAACCCCCAGCTGGCTACAAACTCCCTTCGGGGAGTTGTAGTGTCCTTCATCACCACTTCCTGTCTTAGAAGTCACAAGAAATGTTTGATAGAAATACATCCCAAGTGGTGACCTACTCTTTCACCACAGTTTAACCTGAAGGAGAGCAGCAAGTCTTCTTTTAAAACAAGCCAACCAACAACAGCTTAGACTGTGTTTAAAAGAAAACTTAGTCTGAGATCTGTGTGAATCTCCTTTCTAAGGAGGCAGTTGTAAATGTGTGCCATGAGAAAATGTTTAACAATAAAGAGAGAAAAAAAACCAAAGGGGAGAATACTGTAGCATGAGTGACATCTTTCTGTGAGAGGCCTAATATCACTGAGGTATTACTTTCCTCTCTAAACAGCTTATTTCTGTTGGAAGTTATATAAAGGCTAATAGGTGCAACAGCTCAGTATTCTTCCCAAATTTGATTCACTTATGTATCTAACATTGCTGCCATTTCTTAATGTAAAACCTGAACCCTATGTTCAATAGGTCTGGAATTAATAAATTGGTTATAGCAGCATTTATCCAGTTTGAACCATCAGTCTGAAGTATACAGTGCTGAGTAGCTAGAGGTATCAGAGTATCAGTCAGGATTGGAAGGGACCACAAGGATCATCTAGTTCCAACCCCCTGCCATGGGCAAGGACACCCCACACTAGATCAGCCTGGCCACAGCCTCATCCAGCCTGGCCTTAAACACCTCCAGGGACGGGGCCTCAACCACCTCCCTGCACAACCCATTCCAGGGCTTCACCACTCTCATGGGGAAGAACTTCCTCCTCACGTCCAGCCTGAATCTCCCCACCTCCAGCTTCATTCCGTTCCCCCTAGTCCTATCACTACCTGAGATCCTGAGAAGTCCCTCCCCAGCCTTCTTGTTGCCCCCTTCAGATACTGGAAGGCCACAATGAGGTCACCTGGGAGCCTTCTCTTCTCCAGTCTGAGCAGCCCCAACTCCTTCAGTCTGTCCTTATAGAAGAGGTGCTCCAGCCCTCTGCTCATCCTCGTGGCCCTTCTTTGGACACCTTCCAGCATAGTTCCTCTTGAGAGATGGGAATAACATATTCACAATGTGTTCTTCTGCTGTTTATAGCCACATAGAGGACAGCCATGGATAGCAAGTTCCACATTTTTATAGGGTTTTTGCAAGGCAAGCATGAAGCTTTATTACCTATAAAGGAACCTTCTGTCAACAGCTTTGGCTCCTTTAAGTGGTTTTAAAAGTTGAAGCATTTTGGAATCACTCATGAAATACTGAAAAATAAACAAACACACCAAAAAGCCTGAAGTAGTATAAAAGTTGAGCTGTATAAGGCACAAACTGTAGAATATAAAGTCTCAATTCTGTGTATTCTTAGTGTTCTGTTGAAATAAAGGCAAATGAAAAGCTTAAGGGATTACCTTACTGGACTGGCTGGAACAGTCACCAATAATGTATGACTATGCTCCTACAGTCCTGTGATGCTCAGGCCCGACAAGTTTGGGACTGACAGTGTCTTCCTCTTTCAGTGTTACCCTGGCTCTGATGTTTCCATGGTGGTTTTACTGAATGGCTTTGGGTTAGTTTTTAGTAAGCTCAGCCAGCTGAATATGTTTGCTGTGTGAGCAGCAGTGCTGGCACCAAGGAAAAGTTCCCTCTGCTCTCAGGAATGGCAGGCCAGTATTAATTACCAATGCTTAAACCCAATATTCAGGGTCTTATTCTTCCTTTCTTGATAATCCTACAGATAGACTTTGTCTATCTGCTCTCTAGTGTGGGGTGTCCCTGCCCATGGCAGGGGGGTTGGAACTAGCTGATCCTTGTGGTCCCTTCCAGCCCTGACCGATTCTATGATTCTTCAAATCAGTATCAAAAGGGCCAGTCAGATCTCGCTCTCCTTTCCTTCTGCAGAAGATTGGTGTCTGTACGTGAAACTAGCATTAAAAAGCTCACATAAATATAGATTCTTAGCTGGAAAGAGCTGTGGCACACCTTTCCTCTCACCAAGACAATATGAAGGTCTGCCTCTTGTCCAGTAAGCAGTATCTGTTGTTTTGGGGCATACCAGTAAATATATAAACTCTCTTCTTCCTTCATGTGTAGTGAAACTTCAGACACAAGCCCAAGAGACAAAGATGAGAAAGAGCTCTGTGGGTTCGGAGGTGTGACACCTGCACAACGACCTGCACAATAACCAGTGTTAGGAAGCCTGTGTGGATGTTGGGCTGTACAGTCAGAGAAAGGATTTCGCTGCAGGCTCAGTAACATCGTGTAGCCAGACAGCCCCCTGTTGGTTGTATTGATGCGGAGGTACCAGAGATGGATTGTGCTCGAGTCCAGCCCTCGGCTGCACTCAACAAGCCATTGTTTTCATTCCCATATCACAGGCAGAGAAAATGAGGCAAGCATGCATTTGCAAAAAGTGCCTTTGAATCACATTTTATCCCTCTTGGGTATGCCATAGATGTCAAAGCTTAGTTCAGTACAGTATCTGCACTCAGCTTTTTAATGTTTTTGTAGAAGCTTAAAGATCTGCAGTGGAAACACATCATGTTGTGATTAATTAAGAGGAGCATACACCAGTGTCATGTTTACAGCCTGGCTCATGCAAAGTGTTTAGAGAAGCTTCCGTGAGGAACACAGGTAATAGACTTCCAGCCATAAAAGTTTGTGAGGTAGTATCATAGTATCAGTCAGGGTTGGAAGGGACCACAAGGATCATCTAGTTCCAACCCCCTGCCATGGGCAGGGACACCCCACACTAGATCAGCCTGGCCACAGCCTCATCCAGCCTGGCCTTAAACACCTCCAGGGACGGGGCCTCAACCACCTCCCTGGACAACCCATTCCAGGGCTTCACCACTCTCATGGGGAAGAACTTCCTCCTCACATCTAGCCTGAATCTCCCCACCTCCAGCTTCATTCCATTCCCCCTAGTCCTATCACTACCTGAGAGCCTGAGCAGTCCCTCCCCAGCCTTCCTGTAGCCCCCTTCAGATACTGGAAGGCCACAATGAGGTCACCTGGGAGCCTTCTCTTCTCCAGACTGAACAGCCCCAACTCCTTCAGTCTGTCCTCACAGGAGAGCTGCTCCAGCCCTTTGCTCATCCTCGTGGCCCTTCTCTGGACACCTTCCAGCACCTCCACATCCCTCTTGGAATAGAGGCTCCAGAACTGGAGGCAGTACTCCAGGTGGGGTCTCAGCAGAGCTGAGTAGAGGGGGAGAATCCCCTCCCTTGACCTGCTGGCCACACTTCTGATGCAGCCCAGGATCTGATTGGCTTTCCGGGCTGCAAGCGCACATTGAGAGCTCCTGTTGAGCTTCTCGTCCCCCAGCACCCCCAAGTCTCTCTCCTCAGGGCTGCTCTCCAGCCAGTCCCTGCCCAGCCTGCATTTGTGCCTGGGATTGCCTCGACCCAGATGCAGGACCCTGCCCTTGGTCTTGTTAGGTGGTAGCAAACCAGCCAGACAAAAATCTCCAGCCTTATAATATAATGACTGGGACTCTTGCAGGCATGTCTACAGCAGCCTTGCTCTTTAACAAGGTGCAGTTTTACCCAGGAGGCTTGGGGGTTTTACTCCTGTCTGATTTGCTTTAATCTGTTCTTTTGTATGTGGTTTAAGCTGCTCCCCATGTAGCTAGCTGCTTACTTCCATTTTGTGTTTTCCCTTGTGTTAAGAACCCAAAATCCTCCTTCTTCAAAAGAAATGTGTTGGAAAGCATTAGGGAGTATTAGAAAATTGAAGGATGCTTATTAGGTGTTTTGTCTGTTTCTTAAAGTGCTTGTAAAGGGAACCTAAAATCTGCCTTGTAGTGGTCACTGTATATCCATATGGTGATGGGATGCTGCAGGTACTGTAGGAATGTATGCAAGCAGCTATTAATTAGGGGTCTGATGATATATCCTTTGAATCATAGAATGGTAGGGGTTGGATGGGACCTCTGGAGTCCAATCTCCCTGTCCAAAAGAGGATCACCCTAGGGCAGGTCACACAGGAACAAAGTCCAGACAGGTCTTTGAAGCTTCTAGAGAAGGAGACCTCCACACCCTGCCTGGGCAGCCTGTTCCACTGCTCCATCATCCTCTCAATAAAGAAGGTTTTCATCATGTTGAGGTGGAACTTCCTGTGTTCCCTTGCCCCGTGCTTAAAAGGCACTGTGATGGAAGTAAGTGATCCATGGAAAGTTTCCAAGAGGAACTGTGTCTCACAGGCACGGGCTCTTCTGTTGAGATAAAAGCACGCAGGTGATCTCTTTCTGCATTAAGTGTGGCCTAGGTTGTAGAAGCTCATCTTCAAATGAAGTACTGGATTTGTGGCTAGAAATCCCTAACTGTAACAGTAGTAGAGAAAGTGCTGTGGGAATTAGTATTCCACACTATGGAGCATAAGCCTAACATAATGCTGAGAAAGCCAAAGTATCATAGTATCAGTCAGGGTTGGAAGGGACCACAAGGATCATCTAGTTCCAACCCCTGCCATGGGCAGGGACACCCCACACACTACATCATGGCTGGCCACAGCCTCATCCAGCCTGGGCTTAAACACCTTAAAGGTGCTTAAGGACTTTCCCCACCACCACCATCCTTCAGTAAACATTAAAAACATTGATTGTAACCAGGTCTCATAGAACAGCTGGCAAAAACAGCAGAGGGTAAAGATGCATGCTGTGACTGAAGGAGGAGCATGGGAAAGACAGGAGCAGACCAAAGAGCTGCTTAAAAAATCATCACAGCTCACTAAAATCCATCAAAAGAGTTCAAGACACTGTCAGAAGCAATCTGAAGGCAAGGAGACTCTTGCCTTAAGCAGAAAGGCTGCCTCAGAAGCCCAGGGAGAGGCAGGTTCACATCTCCTGCTCCTGACAAAGTGCCTGGTGGAAGTTTCCCACAGCTGTTGCCCAGCTTTCTTGTTAAAGCAAGGATATGTGCAAGCAGGAGTGGAAGTTACGAAGTGGTTTGCTTTAGAGGTTGGCAGTGATAACCATTACCATTAGCAGATGAAAGCAAGCTGCAGGTGGGATTTCAAAGGGTAGCAGAATTTGCTTTTATTGGACTTCACTGTGCAGTTCCTTGCAAGCTTCGTATTCTTTCCCCAAGATGTTTCCTGGAGTAACAGTGAAAGGGGCATACAATAAATACAAGTACCCATTAAAGCTGACTAAAATCATGCTTGGTTTCCAGCAGATGAACACTGATCTAACAGTATTTGTGAACTGCATCACAGACCTCTTATTATGTTCAGGTTTGGGGTTTGACTGCTAAAGAGAACACCAGGAAAGGTGGTTTGACCTTGCTTTATGTTCCTTCCTTCTCTGAGGCTGCTGAAGAGGGAAACCAGGGAACAACCAGCAGCACTAAGAACTTTGTGGCTTTTCAGCAGCCACCAGGTAGATTCATCTCTTCCCTCCTTCAATCTACCCACAAACTGCTTTCTTTTTTCTGTGTTTGAAGAGGCTTTTTGAGTTGTGTTTTGTGACAGCAGGGTGTGGAATTTCCCTCACGAATCAGTGACACCGAGAAGAGCCTGTTCTGGATGGAAGAATATTCAAGTTCATAGTATCATAGGATCAGTCAGGGTTGGAAGGGACCACAAGGAGCATCTAGTTCCAACCCCCTGCCATGGGCAAGGACACCCCACACTAGATCAGCCTGGCCACAGCCTCATCCAGCCTGGGCTTAAACACCTCCAGGGACGGGGCCTCAACCACCTCCCTGGACAACCCATTCCAGGGCTTCACCACTAATAGAATAGAATAGAACCAGGTTGGAAGTTACACTCTGATCAGAAAAATTACCAAACATTTCCTTCTCTGAGGTCTGATTGCTTACTCTGTTTCCAAATTAAGATTAATCTTTAGGATTTCCTCATGGTTCTTGGAGCATCATTATATTTTGTTCAAGCAATTGTAGTAGCATTGTACATGCAGGTTACCTGTGGAGCTGTGATCCCGTTATGTTCATAGAATCATAGAATCAAGAAGGTTGGAAAAGACCTCAGAGATCAGCAAGTCCAACCTAGCACCCAACACCTCAGGACTAACTAAACCATGGCACCAAGTGCCACATCCAATCCTCTTGAACACCTCCAGGGAGGGTGACTCCACCACCTCCCTGGGCAGCACATTCCAGTGGCCAATCTCTCTTTCTGGGAAGAACTTTCTCCTCACCTCCAGCCTGAACTTCCCCTGGCACAGTGTGAGACTGTGTCCTCTTGTTCTGGTGCTGCTTGCCTGGGAGAAGACACCAACCCCCACCTGGCTACAACCTCCCTTCAGGTAGTTGCAGACAGCAAGAAGGTCTCCCCTGAGCCTCCTCTTCTCCAGGCAATGTTGTGCTTATTCAGGCATGAAGCAGCATAAGAAAGGCACTGCCTTACACTTTGAAAGTACCTCTGTTTCCTTGTGTTTCCTTTTTCTCTTCAGCTCCGAGTAACTCCCCAGAGCAGTGGATATTTCTAACAGTAATGGACAAACTCTGAACTGTACTTCTACTTTTTCACATTTATTTCAGAGTTCTTGTAGAAAAAAACAGCACCTGGTCCTGGTGACAGTATTTGAGCTTCTCAGGCTGCCAACTAGCTCTTCCTTTGAGACATCTAGGTCTGCTGAAACCACTGTGATTCCCTACAAAGTATGTCCTTAGGATAGGAATTTCCCTGTCACCCTCTAGATTAAACCCAAATCATTTACAATGAGCTTCTTCCCCTTTGCCAGTTTCTTTCATCCTCACAGGTCAAAACAAAACAGCCCCACCAACAAACCCCCAGGCAAACCAACCTCCTGGATCCTAACATCTGTAAGAATCCTTTGAATTCTTTGTGCATTTTTGTTTGTGCATGGGTGCCCAGGCACTGTCTGCAGCCACCTGTGCATCTGGTACTGTGTGGGAGGAGGCTGTTCAGCAGCCCTTGTGACAGCAGCACCTGCGTCTGTGCAGGAGCAGCGCTGACCCTGCCACCTCGCTCTTCAAACAGAGCTTTTCATTAGCCAGTGATGTACCAGGGAGTCTTTCATTATTCACTAATTCATGCTTAATGAAATTAACTTTTAAATGGCTGTTAAGATTGGTGTTTGTTTTAGAAATTGTATCATTTCTGTTGATTAGTAGTTGTTGTTGTTGAAGCTGCTTAGCTTGTGAGGAATGTCGTGTCCCTGCATACCTCAGGAGTGAGCAGGGCCGCCCTGGCACTCAGACACTTCCTGTCTACTGTAGTGGTGTCATTGAAGACTGTCCAGGAAAGATACATTTTACTCAGCCTGATGAGCATCACCTGAATCTCCTAAGAAGGCTGAGCCAGCAAAACATCTTGCCTCAAGATGTCAAGTGATACAGGCACCTGGCTGCTGGTTCTAGTTTGCCTGAGCAGAAACACTGAGAAAGACCAGAACTCTTCTGCCGTTCCTACTTCTGGCCCTAGGCTGTCAGCAAGTCTCTTAACATGGCTAGGCCTTGATTAGACTGTGACAAGGAACAGAACATCTGCAAAACAGATCATGATTTTCTCCTACATAAATTCTCCTGAAGTGAAGCATAGCTCAAACCTGGGAACTCCAGGCTGGCTGATGGTGCAGAGCTGGAATTGCCTGGGATATGCCACGGTACGTGCTCTGCAGTTCCTGCATCCCTCAGCAGCCACGAAGCTAAGCAGAAATTATTAGGAACAATGACACCAAAATTAATTTCGACAAGACTGAATCACCTCTGGATCCTTCAGCTGCAAGCAGGTGGAGCAATTGCATTAGGTCTGGCTGAGAGTTCGTTTTCCTCCTTGCAGCCCTCCTAGTGCAGTGCCTTGTAGCAACAGCTACAAAGGCATTGATAACAGACGTGGTATTTTGCCTATTGCTGAGCAGAGCTCACACAGCATCTTAACATCCCCCCACCACCTATGGGCTGGGGGTGGGCAGTATCTTGGGAGGGGACAATGCTGGGACAGCTAACCTAAACACCTCCAGTGATGGTGATTCCATCACCTCCCCAGGCAGCCCATTCCAATGGCCAATCTCTCTTGCTGGGAAGAATTTCTTCCTAACATCCAGCCTAAACCTCCCCTGGCACAGCTTGGGACTGTGTCCTCTTGTTGTGGTGCTGGTTGCCTGCCTGGGAGAAGAGGCCAATCCTCACCTGGCTACAACCTCCCTTCAGGGAGTTGGAGAGAGCAAGAAGGTCTCCCCTGAGCCTCCTCTTCTCCAGGCTAAGCAACCCCAGCTCCCTCAGCCTCTCCTCACAGGGCTGTGCTCCAGACCCCCTCCCCAGCTTTGTTGCCCTTCTCTGGACACCTTCCAGCAACTCAACATCTTTCCTAACCTGAGGGGCCCAGAACTGGACACAGGACTCAAGGTGTGGCCAGACCAGTGCTGAGTCCAGGGGCAGAATGACCTCCCTGCTCCTGCCAGCCACACTATGTTTCTTTGGTCTGACTATCTCCAGCCATATTTTCTTCCTTAACTCCCTCTGCAATGGGAAATGAGTGAGTTTGCCACCTTCTGTGGAGCTCTGCCCGCCCTTACCACGTAGCCTTTTACTCTGTCCCACCAGCAAGCAGGCCAAGGAAGAAGCTGACGACGTAACAGAGAGCTGTGAGGATTAAAGGGCAGAAGGCTCAGCATGCCTCCTGCCTGTTGCTGGATGCAGCGCTGCGAATGAAAGGGTATGTCAGCAATTATTTTATTACTCAGTTTAGTTATCACTGGGGAACAAAAACAAAAACCATAGACCAGGCTTTTATGAAAGCCCTCAACAAAAGCCTTTCAAATTCAAACCCAGCCGAGGTCCTCACTCCAAAATAGTAGTGGATCTGAGGCTTGCTGCTTCCCAGCCATTGCCCTTCCTCTCCCCGCCGGGGAATCGGGGTGGAACGACGTTGCGACATTTAATTCTTCACAGTTTCAGCAAGCGCTCAGCTGACTGCTGCGGCAGAAACTTGCTTAGAAAGCAAAGCTCTAAATCCATTCTCTGTGGCAGACTCGTACACATTACTGTTTTCCAACCTTCAGGGCTACATTCATCATCCTTCCGACCAGAAAGAAGCCACCAGTTATTGCACCCTTGCGTTGGAATGGAAACGGAGTGGAAGCGGATGAAGGGTTCTTGGAAAAACGGACACGCTTTGGGGGGTGGTTTCAGCAGAAACTCCATGATGGTCCAGAAAACTCACAGCCATGGCCCCATCTCCCCACTTTTTTTCCTTTTTTTCCCCCTAATAGGAGTCAGATTTATTTGTGTTTTATATGATGGGCAGTGATTTACATCCCACCCACCCATGTGAGAGTACTCGGGGCTCCAGGCAGATCTCCAGCCGGTTCCAGGCTATTCAAATCATTATTGGTCCATCCATTTTCTAGTCACAACAAGGCCTTCTGTGACTAATTATGGCCTGACTGCAGCAGGAGAGGCTGCTTCAAAGAATGGGAATCTTCAGGCACACCAGCAGTTCCCCTGGTTCCCAAATCCTTTATTTATGTGGATTACATTGAGTTGACAGATTTAACTGGGCTGTTGAAGATACGGTCAAAGCGGCAGAGTCACTCCCTTCCCTTTTATTGTTTTCTGAAGACATAACATTCAGACACATCTGTCGCTGGAAAGAGGAAGTTCTCCATCACTGGACTTCATCTGGGCTTTTATAGGCTGTTTCAGTAGCATCTGGGAATAGGTCAATATAATGTTTGGTAGGGAGCTGTGTTTCCTCCTGATGCACTGTAAATCTTTTATTGTAGATACTCCCACTGTTTATTGTTGAAAATCAATAAAAATAAACCTTGTAAAGTTAAAGCCTGGCAATGCTTCAGCACAAACCAGAGGGAGAGAGCAAGAGGCAACAAGTCTCCCTCTCCATCTTGAATAGCTCCCAGATTCTTTTCCAATGAGGAGACCTTATTGCTGTCTACAGCTACCTGAAGGGAGACTGGATGAGGCACTTGGTGTCATGGTTTTGTTGATTAAATGGTGTTGGGTGATAGGTTGGACTCAATCTTGAAGGTATTTTCCAACCTGGTTAATTCTATTCTATTCTCTATTCTATTCTATTCTATTCTATTCTATTCTATTCTATTCTATTCTATTCTATCCTATCCTATTCTATCCTATCCTATTCTATCCTATCCTATCCTATCCTATCCTATCCTATCCTATCCTATCCTATCCTATCCTATCCTATTCCTACCCTACCCTACCCTACCCTACCCTACCCTACCCTACCCTACCCTACCCTATCCTATCCTATCCTACCCTACCCTACCCTACCCTACCCTACCCTACCCTACCCTACCCTACCCTACCCTACCCTACCCTATCCTATCCTATCCTATCCTATCCTATCCTATCCTATCCTATCCTATCCTATCCTATCCTATCCTAATAACACTTTCCAGCAATCTGAGTTTCGGGGTGGGTTTTTTGTGGGTTGGTTTGTTTGTTTGTTTTTAGTTGTTTAAAGTTATGAACACTTTGCTGTGGTCTCAAACAGGACTTCTGATCCTCTTTGGCAGCTTTTTGGTATGGAATTCAGCTGTGGATCAGTACTCAGCACTGGTTAGGCCACACCTTGAATACTGTGTCCAGGTCTGGGCCCCTCAATTTAAGAAGGATATTGAAGCACATGAACATGTCCACAGAAGGGCAACAAGGCTGGGGAGAGGCCTTGAGCACAGCCCTGTGAGGAGAGGCTGAGGGAGCTGGGGTTGCTTAGCCTGAAGAAGAGGAGGCTCAGGGAGACCTTCTTGCTCTCTACAACTCCCTGAAGGGAGGTTGTAGCCAGGTGGGGGTTGGTCTCTTCTCCCAGGCAACCAGCACCAGAACAAGATGACACAGTCTCAAGCTGTGCCAGGGGAAGTAGCCAACTCTGTTACTAAACCAAGTCTCACTGTGTTGACACTGCTCCTGTCACTTAAGGCATGAAGTTAAAATGCAGCCTCAAATCTTTTTTGTCCCCTTTTGCCCATGAAAAGCTGACACTGTGTCTCGTGTTTCTTGCTGTTACTGGTGAGCCTTTTCACCAGCAACATTCACAGCTGCTGATTCACCCAATGCTCAACATTATCAGCTTCAGTTTGAGCTCCCAGTGGGAACTTTTCTGAAACGTCAGTGCACAGACCTCAGAACGAACTTACAAACCCAGGAGCATTGTCTGTGTGGTACAGCAACCTCTCAGGACAGTCACAGAATCACAGAATGGTCCAGGCTGCCAGGGGCTTCCAAAGGTCACCCAGTCTGACCAACCTGCAGTCTGCAGGACATCCCCAAGAGCCCAAGCTGCCCAGGGCCCCGTCCAGCCTCACCTCGAATATCTCCAGACATGGGGCCTCCCTCCAACCACCACCCTGAGCAACCTGTTCCAGTGTTCCACCACCCTCGTAGAGAAGAACTTGTTCCTAACATCCACTCTAAATCTGCTCTTCTCCAGCTTAAAGCCATTGCCCCATGTCCTGCCACTGCAGGCCTTTGCAAACAGTCCCTCCCCATCCTTCCTGTGGGCACCTTCAGGTACTGGAAGGCTGCTATTAGGTTTCCCCAGAGCCTTCTCCTCCAGGTTGAACATCCCCAGCCCCCTCAGCCTGTCCTCATTGCAGAGCTGCTCCAACCCCTCGATGTCATCCCATACAGCCTGTCTGCTGTGTCACCCAATTGTTGCCATCAGCTCTTTGACATCAAATTCCAGCATGACAGGTCTTCTGCTAGAGATCTGCACAGAATGTCTTCACAGAATCACAGAGCAGGCCAGGCTGGAAGGGATCTCAAAGGAAACAGTCCAAGCTTTCATGAAAAGGGAGCCCAGGTGAGAGTAGCTCTCACCCTGCCAATTGCATCTCAAAAACTTCCAGCAATGGTGACCACAGCCCTGGGCAGGTTTCTCCAGTGAATGATGGTTCTCACTCTAAAAAGTGCCTTCAGACAAATATGAGAAATCCCATTTGAACTGAAGGCATCCACTCTTACACCCCGTAACATGGCACTGCACAACCTTTAAGCACCTTAGATGTAGTCCCATAACCACACCGATCTGAACCCAGAAAGCTCTACAACATAGAATCATAGAATCAACAAGGTTGGAAAAGACCTCAGAGATCATCAAGTCCAACCTGTCACCCAACACCTCATCACTAACTAAACCATGGCACCAAGTGCCACATCCAATCCCCTCTTGAACACCTCCAGGGATGGTGACTCCACCACCTCCCTGGGCAGCACATCCCAAGGGCCAATCTCTCTTGCTGGGAAGAACTTTCTCCTCACCTCCAGCCTGAACCTCCCCTGGCACAGCTTGAGACTGTGTCCTCTTGTTCTGGTGCTGGCTGCCGGGGAGAAGAGACCAACCCCCACCTGGCTACAACCTCCCTTCAGGGAGTTGTAGAGAGCAAGAAGGTCTCCCTGAGCCTCCTCTTCTGCAGGCTAAGCAACCCCAGCTCCCTCAGCCTCCCCTCACAGGGCTGTGCTCAAGGCCTCTCCCCAGCCTCACTGCCCTTCTCTGGACACATTCAAGTGTCTCAATATCCTTCCTAAACTGAAGGGCCCAGATCTGGACACAGGACTCAAGGTGTGGCCTAACCAGTGCTGAGTCCAGGGGCCCAATGACCTCCCTGCTCCTGCTGGCCACACTTCCTGATGTAGGCTCACTGCAAGTGAAGAGGGCTTCATTGTAGCCACACTGTAGCTGTGCCAAACTAAAATGGACTGCAGTGGTAGCAAAACCAACCAAACAAGAGATGTCCCATGGTCCATTAGTGACATCATCAACCTGGGAAGGTCCATTTCATTGAAATACTTAAGGGCAAGGAACAGATGGGCAATTCCAACCACCCACTCCCATTTTTAAGTGCTGCAAATGAAGTAGTAAGTTCAACACTGTAAAGCTGGTTGAACAGCCAGATCTAATTAGTCTAAACAAGCTCTACTTGGCTGTGTGCAGCTTTGGAAAGACAGTGTGTTATCAACAACAAAAGTCAGATTCAAATAATGAATCCTTGCTCTCTTCTTGCCCTGCTTTGAAGGGAGGACAAAAGTGTCTTAATTAGCAAGGCATCATTATCTCACCTCTCCTGGCACCTGAGCCAACCTCGGAGCTTCACAAAGGGCTAGCATTCCCAAGGCTTTTAAAGTCACTTCTGTCAAGCCTTACTCCTAAGTATGTTTAGCACTTACCAAGCATTAAGGAATCCTTTCTACTATTTCATCTCACGTTGTGCTAACTCTTCCACCTGAAGGACTGATTATTCCATTCTTTTTATTATCACACTTCCATTCTTTTTATATTAAAGTTCAAAATAAATCCACTGACCCTTTGTTCACAACGACCTTTATCATTTCATTCTCAGACTGAAGAGCAGCTTACTGCCTTCAGAGTGGGAGGAGAGGACAGAGGAGCATTCTGCAAGAGACAGTAACACATTTCATGGACACCAGCAGCAGCTTCACAAAGCCACTTTCTCAAGTCTGAAGCCACACACTAACACAACTGGAGATGTTTCTGCTGTGCTGCTTCATGCTTCATGCTGCTTTATGCTTCAGCAGTGTGCTCAGGAGGCCAAGAAGGCCAATGGCACCCTGGCCTGCATCAGGAACAGTGTGGCCAGCAGGAGCAGGGAAGTCATTGTGCCCCTGGACTCAGCACTGGTTAGGCCACACCTTGAGTCCTGTGTCCAGTTCTGGGCCCCTCAGTTTAAGAAAGATGTTGAGATGCTGGAAGGTGTCCAGAGAAGGGCAACAAAGCTGGGGAGGGGTTTGGAGCACAGCCCTGTGAGGGAGCTGGGGTTGCTTAGCCTGGAGAAGAGGAGGCTCAGGGAGACCTTCTTGCTCTCTCCAACTCCCTGAAGGGAGGTTGTAGCCAGGTGGGGGTTGGTCTCTTCTCCCAGGCAACCAGCACCACAACAAGAGGACACAGTCTCAAGCTGTGCCAGGGGAGGTTTAGGCTGGAGGTGAGGAGAAAGTTCTTCCCAGCAAGAGTAATTTGCCATTGGAATGTGCTGCCCAGGGAGGTGGTGGAGTCACCATCCCTGGAGGTGTTCAAAAAGGGATTGGATGTGGCACTTGAAGCCATGGTTTAGTCCTGAGGTGTTGGGTGATAGGTTGGACTTGATGATCTCTGAAGTGGATTCAATCCCCCTCGTCCAGATCATCAGTAAAGGTATGGAACAGGATGGGGCCCAGCACTGATCCCTGGGGCACACCACTAGTGCCTGGCTGCCAGCTGGCTGTGGCACCTTTCACCACCACTCTCTGGGCTCAGCCTCCAGCCAGTCCCTAACCCAGCTCAGAGTGCTGCTGTCCAAGCCAGGGGCTGACAGCTTGGCCAGGAGTTTGCTGTGGGGGACGGTGTCAAAGGCCTTGCTGAAGTCTGGGCAGACTACATCCACAGCCTGCCCCACACCCACCAGGCAGTCACCTGGGCATAGAAGGAGATCAGGTTGGTGAGGCAGGACCTGCCCTTCCTCAATCCATGCTGGCTGGGCCTGAGCCCTTGGCCATCCTGCAGGTGCACTGTGATTGCCCCCAAGATGATCTGCTCCATAACCTTTCCTGGCACTGAGGTCAGGCTGCCAGGCCTGGAGTTTGCAGGTTCCTCCATCTGGCCCTTCTTGTGGCTGGGCACCACACTGGAGCTGAAGCAGGGTGGAGTGGTAGCTGGCACAAAAGCAAAGTTTATTTCCAAATATTTGAAAAAAACAACATTCATCTGCTGCTCCCCTCAGGAGCTGCAGTTTCAGACAAGCCAAGACAAAAAGGCCACTGGGACTGCCACATCCCTCCTCCACTTTCAAAAGGTGAAAGGAAAAGCCTCTATTTCCCTTTCTGCACTTGGCTCCTCTTCACCTGTGCTGTCCCAGAGCTCCCTGGGCTCTGGCTCACCGTGATGGTGATGCCTGCTGGTTTCTGCATCCTTTCCAAACTGTAGCATTCGACTTTTTCTTCACTGGACACTGTCCTGGTGCTTGTGAGGTGAAATCCATCTCTGAGTAAAGTGTCAAGCAGCAGGCCTAGCACATTAGTACCATTAATCAGCTTTCTATGATCAGGCTTTATGGAAACATACCTAAAATAAGGAAAAAGAGTTACAACACACCTTAATTACAGCTTGAAGGATGGAATTGCTTGGGTTGTTAAACAAACCAGGTCCTCAGATGGTGCAGTTCAGCACAGTTAGAATCACAGAATCATAGAATCGGTAAGGTTGGAAAAGACCTCAAAGATCATCAAGTCCAACCTATCACCCAACACCTCAGGACTAACTAAACCATGGCTTCAAGTGCCACATCCAATCCCTTTTGGAACACCTCCAGGGATGGTGACTCCACCACCTCCCTGGGCAGCACATTCCAATGGAAAGTAACTCTCTAGGAAGAACTTTCTCCTCACCTCCAGCCTAAACCTCCCCTGGCACAGCTTGAGACTGTGTCCTCTTGTTCTGGTGCTGGTTGCCTGCCTGGGAGAAGAGACCAAGCCCCACCTGGCTACAACCTCCCTTCAGAAAGTTGTAGAGAACAATGAGGTATCCTCTGAGCCTCCTCTTCTCCAGGCTAAGCAACCCCAGCTCCCTCAGCCTCTCCTCACAGGGCTGTGCTCCAAACCTCTCCCCAGCCTCGTTGCCCTTCTCTGGACACGTTCAAGTGTCTCAATGTCCTTCTTAAACTGAGGAGCCCAGACCTGGACACAGGACTCATGGTGTGGCCTAACCAGTGCTGAGCACAGGGCAGAATGACTTCCCTGCTCCTGCTGGCCACACTGTTCCTGATGCAGGCCAGGATGCCCTTGGCCTTCTTGGCCACCTGGGCACACTGCTGGCTCATGTTTAGGCAGCTGTCAACCAGTACCCCCCAGGTCCCTTTCTGCCTTCAGTTGTCCAGGTTGAGAGCAACTAAGGCTCTGGATTTCCCCACCCCTCCTATGGGCAATTTAACTCTTTACCTCTTTAAAGGAACTGCAATTCTCAGTCCATCCAGTTAGATGTTGGGCAAGAAGCACTTCTCTTTCACCCCCTACTTTCTCAAGAAACACCTGTGGTAACCTCCATCTCTTTTCACGTAATGGAGGAGAGGTGAAGGGCCTGTTTGATTCAGTTGGGCAAGTTTTTCAGGTAGGAGTGGCTGGTGAAAAGGGCAGTGAAGTCACATGCAGCCCAGCAGCATCCTTTCTCATCACACTGGGCCTCTCTCTACAAACAGTGACGTTTATTGCCAAGTTGCCTCCTACAGCAGGTCGTGTGGTAACCAGTACGAAAATCATTTTCACATTGCCTCAAATGATTTCACTTGATGCAAAGTACAGTTTAAGAATCTATCCAGACATTTGGAGGAACATAAGTCAGGTAAAAAATACTGTTACAAAATACATAAGTTGACAGAGGTGAAAGTCTTTAGCAGTCCACAGGAAAGTACACCAAACATTCATGGAAAGCACAAAAACAAGGCAAAAGAGTCCATGTTGGCACAAGGAGGTTGATAGAAACTTAGCAGGCAACATCATCAAACTACTTGTTTCATTACTCAAGATTAAGATTTTCTACTGATCTGCCGAGGAAGATTTTTATCAAGTCTCAAGAAACAAAGGAAAGCATCAGGAATCTCTTCCCCACTGTTCCACTTGCCATGACCTAATCAACCAATTGTGAGTCCACTGAAATTAGTGATACATTATAAAGTTAAGGCCTGGCTTATATCTTGCTTTGCAAATGCAAAGTGACTCTTCTTCTACTTGCTTAGGCTGAAGAAAGCTAAAAGGAAGATAAACTTCATTAATTTTTCTTCAACTACCTCAAAATATTGCTGTGTTGATTCACACATTCAACTTGAAGCACTTCCAAAAGGGTTCTTCTGTGAAAGTTCCATAAAATGCTAGATGTTCTGACAGCCACAGAGGACAAACCAGGTTACATTTGCTTATGCAGAAAGAATGTGTCTCCCTACGAAAGAGACATCCAGCACAAGCTTGCTTAAAAAATGGTAAGTTGTTACTAGAACATGATACTGCACCAAAATCACTGATAGGGAGGAATCTTAACAAGACCACAACCTGGCTCTGAATTCAAAGCAAACCCACTGTGCAGCATACAGTTAATAATCTACTCCTTCTCCCACTCCTCAACAAAAGACTCTACAGCATTTTTCCAGTCCCTGAACTGCTATCTTATTTCCAGTGGTGTTTTTAATCCTGTTTAACCATTCTCTTCTTTCTCTTTTCCATACCAAAGTCTTTTGGACCGTGAGGCAGTGGAGATTTCAGGGTTCCCCATTCCTTCGCTCCTTAGTTATCCTGTTTCCTGTGCTTCATTTTACTCTGTGTTTTTGGGTCCTCTGGAAGGTCACTGATGCTGTGAAATTCTAAAACCATGGAGAGCTTGTGAGAGGGAAAGGGCAGAGAGAATAGGCCCAAAAGGACTCAAACCCAAACATGAACATCAGCATTTTAGAAAGCTGAAGAACAGGACAATTGGTGCAACAGAAATTAACCTGGGTGTTTCAGAACTAGGAAAAGGTACCCTTAAACTAGCAGGAAGAAGGACAAGTATTTCTTTCATCTTAGCTGCCCAACAAGTTCTTTAAAATGAGCTTTGCTATCACATAACGGTGTGCACTTCACGAATGAGAAGTCACAAAGGTGTTTCCATAGTAGGAAGTTACAGTAAGGAAAGTACCTGGCCACAAACTGGTCACCGGCAGAGTAGTCAGTGCCACACTGAAAAACCACGTCATGGTGAGAAGGTCTTTCCAAAGGCAGGGGAACAAGTGGTTTCTGAGAAGGAAAAAGGCTGTTCCAGCTCTGTCCTGACTGCTGTCCTGAAAACACAGTGATCTGTTCAGCCAGTGTCTCAACAGTGGTACTGCAGGAACCAAAGATGCGGAAGAAGGCCTGCGTCTCCTGGAGAGAGAAACGCACTTCCAAGATCTCCAGCCTCGGCTTCAGTAAGTGTTCCTGCTTCAGGAGACTGGCCAGCGGGGAGAGACCATAGAATTCTGCTTCTCTCTGCAGCCTCTGATAGTCTGAAAAGTCAGGAGGTAAAGAGATCTGGAGAGTCCTCAAGAAGTCCAAGATGTAACTAAACAAAGTTCCATCTCTGTCCACAAAAAGCTCTCCGTTCCCCAGTTTCGCTTCCCGCTGATCGCCGCTCAGCATCTGGGCCAGCCTGGAGTCGGGGAACTGCAGCAGCGTGGAAGCCAGGGTTACAAACCTCACACCTCCCACGTTCAGAGCGACCACCTCGCGGCTGCTCATCGCTGCCTCACCTCAGCCACCCAAGGTTTGTAACTCTCGTGGCTGGGACTTAATCCTTCCTGAACTGCAAGGCATCTGCAGCCGGGAGGAGCAGGCGGTGTGTCCAGCCAGCGCCTGGAGGGAGGTGCGGAGCCGCGACAGGACTCCCGGGCAACAGAGAGGTAAATATCGTGTGCAGTAAGTTTTGTTGGCAGGGTTTGGTTGCTTGGAAACTTTGATTCTTGGAATCTAATCTTTTCTTTTTTTTTTTTTTTAATTAACAGCTCACAAAGACTACTGGAAGGCAGTGAATTGACTGTCTCATTAAACTCTCATTAAACCTCGAGAGAGGCCCAGGAATATGCCCCAAGTATGGCACCCATTATGTTTGTTTCCCAGAAATGCTGCTGGAAGGTGTCCAGAGAAGGGCAACAAAGCTGGGGAGGGGTCTGGAGCACAAGCCCTATGAGGAGAGGCTGAGGGAGCTGGGGCTGCTTAGCCTGGAGAAGAGGAGCCGCAGGGGAGACCTTCTTGCTGTCTACAGCTACCTGAAGGGAGGTTGTAGCCAGGTGGGGGTTGGTCTCTTCTCCCAGCCAACCAGCACCAGAACAAGAGGACACAGTCTCAAGCTGTGCCAGGGGAGGTTTAAACTCGAGGTGAGGATAAAGTTCTTCCCAGAAAGAGAGACTGGCCATTGGGATGTGCTGCCCAGGGAGGTGGTGGAGTCCCCATCCCTGGAGGTGTTCAAAAAAGGACTGGACGTGGCACTTGAAGCCGTGGTTTAGTTAGTCCTGAGGTGTTGGGTGACGGGTTGGACTTGATGATCTCTGAGGTCTTTTCCAACCTGGTTAATTCTATTCTATTCTAAATGGTTTAGTTCTATACATTGATGTGCATAGGATCCACGTTGTTCATATGCAAAAAGAGGTCAGGTGTGCTTCAAGCAATATCTTTCAATACCATATGCTCTTGAAGAAGGGCACTTCAGAGAACTCAAGCTTACAGTCCACTTTATATCAATTATACTATGGCAAAGTCAACACCTCCAGAAAATTTGATTAATTCCTGAATCAAGGTACACAAAAACATAGTAAAAAAAAAAGCCTTCATATGCTCTGCTGCTAAAGCACTTCCAAACACCCACAACAGCCACACTCCTGTCCCATCACACACTCTGTTCCAAGGAATCATCCCATCATTTTTCCTGGCTTTTGGAGAGACGGAGAGGGACATGAGAGGAGGTGCTCTGCCTGCCGCCTTTGCAGAGCTGCTGTGCAAGCTGCCTTGCTGTGGCTGACCCAGGCACACCTTTCACTGCACCCTTCACGTTAAGGCCACTTTAAGGAAGCGTGGCTTCAGGAAAAGATGGATCTGACAAGACAGCTCGGTTACCCCCAAAATCCGATGCTAGAAAAGTAAACTGCAAAGTATACCCTAGGTACAAAGTCCACGTTATCTTGTAGCTTGTTCTTCTCTTACTGACCTCATTTGATTTCTCTTCACCCCTAGAATTTACGCTTGCCCTGAAGACACACTTTTTGGATAGAAGATGTAAACAGTGACCAGGATCTGCAGTAATCTGAATGCACATTTGGTTATAACAAAAAAAAAAAAAACCCAAACAAACCAAAAAATCATCTACCTATTTCAGTGAGATCCTCAGATAGAAAGTGATTTCAGAAGGTGAATGAGGCACCCTGCATTTAGCAACGGAAGGGTGGTCTTCTGGAAGCCTTCTCAGCACAGCGCTCTGCTCAATCACAGCTCTTCTTATTGTCTCCAAACCACCTCCCACTTACCAAAAAAAACACCCAAAAATAATTTGTTTTGACTATTACCTGTGAGGATTTGACACTTTCTCCTCTTACTCTACAATGACATTGACATTAATATACTTGCACACAAACTGTGCAACATTATCCAGTACAACCAGCGTATAGTTTTTACACTTTTCTCTTAGAAGCGAGGCTCCATCTGTCATCTGTTCCCAGTAAAAGACCGCATGGTCTGCTATCTCCACCGTGTCTGCCCAGTAGGACATGCTCGCCGTAAAGACGTGAGACTGCCAGCACTGGAGATTGTCCACGACCGACTCCACCAAGGACATTCTGGTGACAGCGAGCAGCAGCAAGCAAATGAGAGAGTTCACGATGAATCGGCGTGAAAAGATGGAGGGAATCCTGAACTTCGGAGTGGTGTTTTCCTGAGGCAAGGAGAGCTTGTCCACATCAGCCAGCTTTATTGCGTTCCACTGGCTGGGATCAAAACTCTTCATTACGGGGCTGATGTCCACAGTGGAACAGGGCAAAGGGGCTTCTTTGAGCACTTTGATTTTTTCCCTGAACTCCTGCATCTGCTGCAGAAATACAATGGGCTCAGACACATCTTTGAAGGCCTCTGCAATGTTGAAAGCCATTCGCTGCTCTTGCAGAATCGTGTTCAGTTTATTGATCTCGGGGTCGTAGGCCTGCATCACCCCAAGCTTCATGGTCTCGAAGTCCGAGAGGATCTCGTTTTGTTTCTGCTCCAGCGTGTGCTGCAGCTTCTCAAAGAACTCCTTCACTGTGTCAGAATTTTTGGTCAGCATCTGCAGAGCTTTCCTCTTGTTGGTTTCCAAGGCATCCAGCCGTGAGAGGGCATCTCCGCACCGCCACGTTTCAAAGCCCTGAAACAGGGTCTCGAAAGCCCGCTTCTCCTGGGAGTAAGCTTCCTCAATAGAGCAGAATCCATGCTTCGTGTGGTCGCCACGGGTGGCACAAACCCCACAGATCAGCTGCGTGTCTGTCCGGCAGAAGATGTTCAGGGGCTGCCCGCTGTGCACCTTGCACACCGGCATCTTGGGGGTTACTTTGATTTTGTTGTACTTCTCCACGATGCCTTTCAGGGAGTAGTTGACCTGCAAGCTGTTGACTCCAGTCACAGGAGTTTCCTTCCTGCACGTGGGACACTTGAAAGGGGATGGCCTCCAGAGCACGTTCCGCACATTGCCCTCCAGAATTCCTTCCAGGCACTTCCTGCAGAAATTGTGCGAACAGGGCAGGACACGAGGATCATCAAACAGGCTACAGCAAATGGGACAGGTGAGATCTTCCTCCAGGAGCTCCATCGTATCCTAGGAAAGAGAAGACGGAAACACAACTTTAAAACGTCTTTCTCCTCCAGAGAAACCATGCAGAAAACAATCTCCAGCCGAGGTGTGGCTCAGGGAGAAAAAGATCTACTTTCTTTCACTGGTTAGGCCACACCTCGAGTCCTGTGTCCAGTTCTGGGACTCTCAGTTAAAGAAGGACATTGAGACACTTAAATGTGTCCAGAGAAGGGCAACGAGGCTGGGGAGGGGTCTGGAGCACAGCCCTGTGAGGAGAGGCTGAGGGAGCTGGGGTTGCTTAGCCTGCAGAAGAGGAGGCTCAGGGGAGACCTTCTTGCTCTCTACAACTCCCTGAAGGGAGGTTGTAGCCAGGTGGGGGTTGGTCTCTTCTCCCCAGCAACCAGCACCAGAACAAGAGGACACAGTCTCAAGCTGTGCCAGGGGAGGTTTAAGCTGGATGTGAGGAAGAAATTCTTCCCAGAAAGAGAGAATGGCCATTGGAATGTGCTGCCCAGGCAGGTGGTGGAGTCACCATCCCTGGAGGTGTTCAAAAAGGGATTGGATGTGGCACTTGGAGCCATGGTTTAGTTAGTCATGAGGCGTTGGGTGCTAGGCTGGACTTGATGATCTCTGAGGTCTTTTCCAACCTTATTGATTCTATGATTCTTCTCCAGCATCCTTAAGGCAGAGACTCAGCTGGGTCTTTGCAGCCAGCCCAGTTAGCTGTGGTATCTGGCCACCAGATGGCAGGCACAAGAACACCTAAATCTTCTGTCAGAACCACTTTTGGACTCTCAACTAGAAGGCTGGAACAATAGGCCTGCCAAGCCCAGCAAGGACTCTGAATGAAAATAACTCATGTACTTGTAAGTCTTGAACTGTTATTAAATTTTTCCTTAGCGACGTGATACACAGAAACTGGATTTACACAAAAGACAGCTAGCTGATGGGCCCTGCTAAGATCTGATTATTCTCTACCAGATCAACTCATCCAAAGCTTCCAGTTTCAAACCTTGAGCACCACTACTGTAAGAAGGCAATATTAAAGGTGACTAAAAAGCTCAGCTTCAGAATTTCTTCAGCTGCAGGAAAGGTGATGTGGCTGTCTGGTTTATCATAGTATCAGTCAGGGTTGGAAGGGACCACAAGGAGCATCTAGTTCCAACCCCCTGCCATGGGCAGGGACACCCCACACTGGATCAGGCTGGCCAGAGCCTCATCCAGCCTGGCCTTAAACACCTCCAGGGACGGGGCCTCAACCACCTCCCCTGCACAACCCATTCCAGGGCTTCACCACTCTCATGGGGAAGAACTTCTTCCTCACATCCTGCCTGAATCTCCCCACCTCCAGCTTCATTCCATTCCCCCTAGTCCTATCACTACCTGAGAGTCTGAGAAGTCCCTCCCCAGCCTTCTTGTAGCCCACTTCAGATACTGGAAGGCCACAATGAGGTCACCTGGGAGCCTTCTCTTCTCCAGACTGAACAGCCCCAACTCCTTCAGTCTGTCCTCATAGGAGAGGTGCTCCAGCCCTCTGATCAAACTCGTGGCCCTTCTCTGGACACCTTCTGGCACCTCCATATCCCTTCTGTAATAGGGATTCTGCAAAGATGAAGAGATGCCACCACTCCCTTTGAAAGTTCACTTTTCACAGAATCACCAAGACTGGAAGAGACTTCAAAGATCATCAAGTCCAACCTGTCACCACAGACCTCATGACCAAACCATGGCACCAAGTGCCACGTCCAATCCCCTCTTGAACACCTCCAGGGATGGTGACTCCACCACCTCCCCGGGCAGCACATTCCAACGGCAAATGACTCTCTCAGTGAAGAACTTTCTCCTCACCTCCATCCTAAACTTCTTCTGGAGCAGCCTGAGACTGTGTCCTCTTGTTCTGGTGCTGGTTGCCTGGAAGAAGAGGCCAACCCCCACCTGGCTACAACCTCCCTTTTCTCTTGTTCCTGCAATGCTTTTAAATAACTAAGTGAATGTGTTATTGTTGAGCTACTCAGCACAAAGTTAAAATACTTCTGAGAATGGCTGCCTTCTGAGAGACTGGCCATTGGAATGGGCTGCCCAGGGAGGTGGTGGAGTCACCATCACTGGAGGTGTTTAGGAAGAGACTGGATGGGGTGCTTGGTGCCATGGTTTGGTTGATTAGATGGTGTTGGGTGATAGGTTGGACTCGATGATCTCAAAGGTCTCTTCCAACCTGGTTAATTCCAGTCTAGTCTAGTCTAGTCTATTTATGGACAAAGCCCCAGAGAATAGGTCTGATGACTCCATTTAGCCCCTCAGGTTTTCTGTAAGGCAAATAGATCCCATTCAGAAACTTAATTTTCTGTGATTTTGAAGCACTTGCTGGAACGTGTCCAGAGAAGGGCAACAAGTTGGTGAGGGGTTTGGGACACAAGCCCTATGAGGAGAGGCTGAGGGAGCTGGGGTTGCTTAGCCTGGAGAAGAGGAGGCTCAGGGGAGACCTTTCTTGCTCTCTACAACTCCCTGAAGGCAGGTTGTAGCCAGGTGGGGGTTGGTCTCTTCTCCCAGGCAGCCAGCACCAGAACAAGAGGACACAGTCTCAAGCTGTGCCAGGGGAGGTTTAGACTGGATGTTAGGAAGAAGTTCTATACAGAGAGAGTGATTGCCCATTGGAATGGGCTGCCCATGGAGGTGGTGGAGTCCCCTTCATTGGAGGTGTTCAGGAGGAGACTTGCTGGGGTGCTTGGTGCCATGGGTTAGTTGTTTAGGTGGGTTGGATTGGTTGATGGGTTGGATGAGATGATCTTGAAGGTCTCTTCCAACCTGGTGTATTGTATTGTATTGTATTGTATCTTGCCCCTATACTCTTGAGCCTTCCTCTTCCAACTGCACTCAGAGCTTTTAACCACAACAGCAGGAAGATTGTTTTGCTCAAGTGTTAACAGGACAACTACCAATGTCAAATGACAGCTCTCAATCGTTCAGTAAATGGAAATTCTCAGCGCAGTAAATATTTCCCTCGACAAACTCCTTCAGCAGGGAGGATTTTATTCCTAAATTAGGGAGCTGGAAACACAGCTTTGCATGCCTGACAGTGAGGCCTGCAAAGTACTGCATAAAATGAAGGAAAAAACCCACCAAATGGGCAGCTCTGTTAGCACTGCTCCCTTCTCCTTTCATACCAGTAACACCAAACCAAAGAGACACTGAACACTGAAAATGTGCATCACTGCTTAGGACAACTGAACTTCTGTCGTCTTCAGCATAGTAATTCCACAGAGTAAGCTGTCTGTGGATTGAAACATCCCTCTGTATTAGTAACTTGGTATTTGTGTGAGGAAGTACAGCAACATTTCAGCTCTGGTACTGGGAATTTCTCTGTGTATCTTCTGATTCCAGGTTTGGGTGGTTCTTGAATTCCCTGCTCATAGCAAAGTCCAAAGGGCACAGTGGTTTCCTCCTTCACCTCAGCTACATAAACTGAGTACAAACCCAGCAAATGTCATCCATGAGAAAAAGCAATTTGCACAGTTTTATCATTAAGAAGAATCAGAGAATCAGAGAGAATCAATAAGGTTGGAAAAGACCTCAGAGATCATCAAGTCCAGCCTAGCACCCAACACCTCATGACTCGAGTGCCATGTCCAATCCCCTCTTGAACGCCCCCAGGGACAGTCAACACCAGAATAGAATAGAATAGAACAGAATAGAATAGGAATAGGAATAGGAATAGGAATAGGAATAGGAATAGGAATAGGAATAGGAATAGGAATAGGAATAGGAATAGGAATAGAATAGAATTAACCAGGTTGGAAAACACCTTCAAGATCACCAAGTCCAACCTATCACACAGCACCATCTAATCAACTAAACCATGGCACCAAGTGCCTCATCCAGTCCCTTCTTAAACACTTCCAGTGATGGATACTCCACCACCTCCCTGGGCAGCACATCCCAATGGCCAATCTCTCCTTCTGGGAAGAATTTCTTCCTCACATCCAGCTTAAACTTCCCCTGGCACAGCTTGAGACGGTGTCCTCTTGTTCTGGTGCTGGTTGCCTGGGAGAAGAGACCAACCTCCACCTGGCTCCAACCTCCCTTCAGGGAGTTGTAGAGAGCAATGGCAAAAGAAATCAAACCATAAACACAAAAACAATCACTGTAGCTTTTCCTCTACACTCCAGAGAGAAATTCACTTAGCATGCTTCTCAGCACAGAAGTTGGGTTTATCAGCAAGCAGCAGGCTGAAAGCGAACCCAAAGTTTCACCAAGCTTCAAACAAAACAAAAAGACAGCTCCTGAATTACAAATTTCCTGTAATGGCATATTCTAAATAAAACTTGACCGAGTCAAGCTGTATGTTCACAAGCAGTTGAGCCAGTCAGGAGAGGCCAGGAGAGTCCTCCCATCGTTTGGGAGGACCTCAGTCCTTGTCAGGACCTCTTATAAGCAATTTCACCAGCCTTCTGTCAGATTAGTGTCTGGAATCAGTCCAAAAAAGGGTGCCAAGCAGCTGAGGCAGGAAGGAAACAGGAGCTCCTACTTCCAGCAGCAGGAATATGAACTTTGCTCACCCCTTTGAAAAGAATCACAATCTGATGGCGGGTCAGCGCCGGCGTTTTAACATGGTACGACTGACCACCAGCTGCAGGCAGCCAGAAAGAGCTGGGAGCAGCCATGCTCTAAACCCGTTTTTCCGTGTCCAAAGTTTTTTCAGGAGTACCAGGTAAATCCAACACATTCAGTCTTCAGAAAGATAGAAAGGCCCGGAGAAATAAGCAATTCCGACCCCGTGCAGCTCCAGACCCGTAAGTATTTGCTCTGTGATCCACCTGGCAATCCCCCGTCCACATCCTGTGTTCCCTTACGTAGCTTTCACCCCGCTGCAGCTTCTCCTGCTTTCCTCCGTGCCTAATGCTGCCTTTTCCACGCTGTCCTACCCAATGAGACTGCTGTTCAAAAAAGGTGTTCAAAAAAGGATGGGACGTGGCACTTGGAGCCATGGTTTAGTTAGTCATGAGGTGTTGGGTCATAGGTAGGACTCGATGATCTCTGAGGTCTTTTCCAGCCTTGTTGATTCTGTGATTGTATTATTTCATCGACACGGCCTGACAGCCTGCGGAGCACAGGACGCAGGGGCCGCGCCGAGGCGCGCCTCCGCGCTCGCCTCCCGTCCTTCTGCCCACGGCATGACTTCCCTCTCTGCTGCTGCTGACAACCAACCCTCCCGCCAGCAGGGCGCCCTGACACTCGCCTAACCGACAGCACTCGGGCCGGGCCCGGCGCTGCTCCCCGCCCGCGGGCCATGGGCTCCCCGGGGCTCACAGACGCTCCGGCACAGCTGATCGGGAGTCTGCAGCCCTGCGGACCACGAGGGAAACCAAGGGCAAAGGCCGCGGCAGGGAGCCGCCCTTCGCCTCACAATGCCGCGGCCTTCGCTCGCACAGCGGGGCCTGCCCCCCCTGCCGCCGCCGCCCGGCCCGCGCCGCCCCCGGCCCCCACTACTCACCATGGCGGGACGGGGAAAGCGGAGGGAGCCGGCTGCCCAGGCCGCGCCGCGGCCGGCCCTATCCCCGGCTCGCTCCTCCGGCCCCGGGGCTGCCGGCCGCCGCCGCCGCTCGCGCTCGGCCCGGCTCGGCTCCACCCCTCCTCACCTCGGCGAGCGGCGGCGGCGCGGCCCTCAGCAGCGCTGGATGCCGAGGGCCGCCATCCGCTGGCCGCCTCGCCGCACGCCCTCCTCGCCGCGCCTGGCCGCCGATCGGCCCGGGAGGGGAGGGCAGGCCCCAGCCCTGTCCCCGACCCGCAGAAGCGATCGGCGGCGAGCTGTCGCCTGCCGTCCTGGGGATGGGGTGCGCCCACCCACCTTGGCCGGCGTCCGCCGATCCGGCCCCGAGGCAGGAGCTACTGCGGCTCTGCTTCTTCCTCTTGCCCGTGAGCGGCAAGGAAAGACTCCGAGGGTGCCAGGAGAGAGAAACGGGCACCTTCGCAGCCAGGCAAGGCGGTGGATGCCACTCGTCTCGGGGCTGGTGGCCGAGGTCTGCAGCCCGAGCACGCTGCCTCTTCCTCCACCGAGGTATTTATTGGTTTCTGTTGTTTATTAACTCTGCCAAATTGGACTTCACACTGCGGCTCACAGGCACGCGTTGTGCATCCTAGAGAGGAGCACTGCTGGGTAGCAATCCAACCAGGCATCTCCCACCTCCTGAAAGCACGTGTTAAACCAACCAAACAAACCACCAAACACCAAACAAATAAAACAAACAAGACAACCCACCACATAATTTTAGCCAGATATGTGCTCTATAAAACGATGGCATTGCATTGCTATTCGCTTTAGGCACTGGCATTTCCTACTGGTGAGTCTGTTGGAGAGTACTGTGGCCTGTCAAACCTATGCAGCTCTCCCACAAAACCAACTGATCCCAGGAAGATAGGTCAGGAGGTATCTCATGTTCATCTGGCAGGGCCCTCTAGTTAAAGGACTCTGAAACTATGGCTGGATGTGTTGAGACTGCAGAGAGCTGCTGCCTGGGGAGGTGGTGGAGTTGCCATCATTGGAGGTGTTTAGGAGGAGACTTGATGGGGTGCTTGGTTACATGGTTCAGCTGATTAGGTGGTGTTGGATGATGGGTTGGACGCGATGATCTTGAAGGTCTCTTCCAACCTGGTCTATTCTAATCTATTCCTATTCCTATTCCTATTCCTATTCCTATTCCTATTCCTATTCCTATTCCTATTCCTATTCCTATTCCTATTCTATTCTATTCTATTCTAATTCTATTCTAATGTTTTGCAGTCCTCCTGTCAGTTCTCAGTCAGCATACCACATCTCACATAAAAGCCAAACTGAACTTTCAAGTTAAGACTTTGTGAAACGCAACATCAAAAGTTGTTCCAAAACATACATACTCTGCCTTCTGCATCTCTGTCACTCACCTGCTCCTCATTCACAGCAGTCACATCACCCCTTGGCACAGGGGAAACTGTTCACATTCAGGATCACTCACACAAATCACGGGTTAGACCTAGACAGTACTCTACCAAATGAAGCTCCCTCATGCACCTGACATCTTCCCACCAATGAGTTAGCAATCTGGATCTAAAAAGTCTTTGATAACATACTAAGGCTGTGGTTCCCCAGTTTACTGCAGCTAGAATAGAATAGAATAGAATAGAATAGAATAGAATAGAATAGAATAGAATAGAATAGAATAGAATAGAATTAACCAGGTTGGAAAAGACCTTTGAGATCATCAAGTCCAACCTAGCACCCAACACCATCTAATCAACTAAACCACGGCACCAAGTGCGTCATCCAGGCTCTTCTTCAACACCTCTAGGGATGGTGACTCCACCACCTCCCTGGGCAGCACATTCCAATGGCCAATCTCTCTTGCTGGGAAGAATTTCTTCCTCACATCCAGCCTAAACCTCCCCTGGCACAGCTTGAGACTCTGTCCTCTTGTTCTGGCACTGGTTGCCTGGGAGAAGAGACCATCCCCCACTTGGCTACAACCTCCCTTTAGGGAGTTGTAGACAGCAATGAGGTCTCCCCTGAGCCTCCTCTTCTCCAGGCTAAGCAACCCCAGCTCCCTCACAGGGCTGTGCTCCAAGACCCCTCCCCAGCTTCGTTGCCCTTCTCTGGACACCTTCCAGCAACTCAACATCTTTCCTAAACTGAGGGGCCCAGAACTGGACGCAGGACTCAAGGTGTGGCCTAACCAGTGCTGAGTCCAGGGGCACAATGACTTCCCCTGCTCCTGCTGGCCACACTATTCCTGATGCAGGCCAGGATGCCATTGGCCTTCTTGGCCACCTGAGCACACTGCTGGCTCATCTCCAGCCTACTATCAACCAGCACCCCCAGGTCCCTTTCTGCCTGGCCGCTCTCCAGCCACTCTGACCCCAGCCTCTAGCACTGCATGGGGTTGCTGTGACCAATGTGTGGAACCTGGCACTCAGATGTGTTAAATCACTTGGTGCACAGGAGGAGCACACAGCCAGCACTGTCCTACAGTGTACCATGGCTGGTCTGAGCTTGACCAAATATAATCTGGACATTCTATCTGATGAATATAGTTGCACACTACCGTTCTGCACACATGTAAGTCCACCTTTCTGTAATATCTATCTATGGACACGACCTCAGGTGGCATCAGGGGACGTTAATATTGGATATTAGTAAAACAAATATTCACTGTAAGCGTTGCCAAGCACTGAAACAGGCTGCCCAGGGAAGTGGTAGAGTCACCATGCCTGTTGGTATTTAAAAGATGTATAAATGTAGTGCTGAGGGACATGGTTTAGTGGTAGACTTGGCAGCGCTAGGGCAACAGTTGGACTCGATGGTCTTAAGGATCTTTTCCAACTTAAATGATTCTATGATTCTACAAGTGTTTTCTAAACAGTTTATTGTTTATAGAGGTTTTGCAATAGCAATTTTCTTATGAGTTTGCATTCCCACATCTGAGAGCACAGAGTGTCTTCCTGAAGCAGAAGAGGCCATTTATTGAAGCTTCAGAGAGCTTCAAAGTAAAATTCTGTCTGATGGAAAAGAGCATTAGTAGATCTATGGCAATATTTGCCTGTCTAATAAGCAAACAAACCAAAGGGAAATATAGGCTCAAAGGAGAGGCCTGGCTTGAAGGTAAGTGTTACCAAAAATTTCAGATATCTATGGAGGAGTTGAAAATACAGGGGTAGGAGTTTGGGAGGAATTACAAAATAATGACAACTTCCTGCTCCTTGAGATAAATGCCATGGGTTTTGTAAGAGAAAGGGACAGCACCTATTGTCATCGTTAAGCTACAGGAAGAGCACAGTTTGGGGCTCTTATACTAAGCACTGCAACAGAAGATTTCTGAGACTGAAGCTGTAGGCTGTGGTTCTCAGTCAGTGACCTCAGAACTGGCTGCTACTGCCCTCCTCGCCTGTACCAGGTCTGGCAGCCTCAGCAGATGCTTTACTGAGCCGATTCAACCCACTAAGCCAGCAGAACACTATTCCCTTTTCTTTGCCAGGATGTTTTCTGCTGATTCAATGAGTTAAACCAGGTCAGTGCAAGATTAGACAATCACCAGGTCTAACATCAGAGGAGTGAGGAAAAGGGGAACCAGACTTTTCCCTTTCTGTGAAAGCAAGCCACTAATGTGAGTCAAGTTGCAACAGGTAATTTTACCCTGAGAGGTAGATTCACAGGGTTAAGCCTAGCCGAGACTGTGCTGCTGGCAAGAGATAGTTCCATCCTTTTCCCTTCCCTTAGTCATGCTTTCCTGATGCCTCCTCTCCAGTAGCTCCAGCATTCATGTGACCACATGTCAGGCTAGATCTGCTTGCCAACACAGAAGAAAGCTAATCCAGTTAAAAAAAAAAAAAAAAAGAGCCTTCAGCAGGATCAATTTTGGCAGCCAGGTGATCCTGCAGCCAGAGACACCAATGCCGGGATGAGGCCCTGAGGGCCTGCTTTGGTGGCAGCCTGCACACACGTCAGCATGAACCAGAAGTGCTTCTGCAGACCAGCATTTCACTAATGCTTCCAGCCAGCTATTGCTGGAGCTGCTGCCAAAAGTAACACAGCCTTGCCCTTTGGCCATGCCAGCTATCATTCCAGGCCCCAGGCACCCCCTGTGCTGTGCTGGAGAGGATGTCTCACACAACACTGATAGATAAATGTAGCTGGAGGTAATAGAAGTTGGTTGGTTGGTTTGGTTTCATGAGGTTTGTATTACCCATCAGTAAGACTTCTCTGAAGCCACGCTACCAAAGACCTGTCAGATTGTAATTGTCTGCTAGGGTGAAACACCAAAGAAAAGAGGTCAATTGAGGGCATTTTCCAGTCTTATCCTTGGCTGCAAGTTTGCCTTTTACTTCCCAGTGAAGGAGGCTAAGGCTTCACATCCCGTTGCAGAGAACACACTGGGACAGTGACTTCTTGAAGCACAGCTGCTTTATTCAGCCGTAGTGGTGTGAGCATACCCTCTAATGATGTACCATGTAGTTGCTGTGGAGACCTAAATATGGAAATAAACCTGCAAAAGCTTTGATCCCAATAGCAGCTCAGTAGGAAGATGCTGTAAGGTAACACAAACAAAGAAACTACTCAGAGCACCTCCTGTATCAAACACCTCACTCACGTCCAGTCCTTTCACAACTACGTTGTATCTGACCACATTTCTTTTCAACAGATACATCTGGACTGTATTAAACGCTCCAAACGAAGGATCAGAGAAAGCAGTTTCTTGTTACTGTTCCATAAAAGCTACTTTTAATATGCATCATAGAAATACCAGGCATTAAAAACCCATGAAGGACTGTCAGCAATCGAATCGATCAACTGTTGTTTTCAGGTTTGAATTTCAGAGTCTGGGCTGACATCGGCAGGGTCACTGATGACTGCTTCAGCAGCACCGAAGAGCTCTGTAGTTTGACATACAGAGCTTTGACCCACGCAGTTAACTAATATTCAGCACTTTGCCAGATTTTCCTGGGAGGGAGAAGGAGGGGAGGGGGAGAGGGAGAATTGATGATGAATTCAGTTAGCTCCTTAGCATAATCCTATTTATTTACAAAGAATGTACAGCCACGTCCCATTTCCTTGCACGCAGGGGAAGCAAATGGGAAGGAGTACTGTGCGGCAGTCCAAGTTTGCTGCTCTAGCCAGAATGCTTGCCCAGAAGAAGCTGTCCCTTGGCTTTTTCTCAGGGCCATGCACCACTGCTTCTCCCACTGTCTGCTGGCTCTGGCGTGGTGTTTCCGGTCCCGGACATGCACACAGGCAAACACAGCTGCAACCAATCTGCGCTTTTGCCGCCGCGTTCGCAAGCAGTCCCTAGAGAAACCTCTCTGACTTTCCCCAAATTAGTGCTTGCTCATACAAGTTATCTCATCTTAGTGCTTGGCCATGTAGTCCTGCGCTGTGGGCAGCAGTTTCTAGTTTTTAACAATCTTACACCATAAAAGAACTTAATTGCTCCTTCCTGAACAAAGCATGGCCAGCGCGCCTGTCAGTTTTAATGAGGTTTGTGATTGCCTCTATAGATCAAAGCTCTGCTCCAGTGCATTTTGCTTATATTGCATAAAGAGAAATGACCTCCAAAGTAAATAGAACAAAGAGGAACAAAATTAATTTTCATACACAATTTCTTCTATGACTTGGCAAGCATCAGATGCATTGTGCAAAACAGAAGACTTCCTACAGCATGTTAATCGTCACAAGAACACGTTATAATGAAGATTTCAAAAGTACAAGCACAACCTGTTTTTCATCTGAGACCTTGTCTGTATCATCTTCCAAACCACAGGCCTGACCCTGGGAGTGGAAGGACTGCTTTCAATAAACAAACCTTGATTTTCCAGTCCTGCACCGTCATTTACTTCTGTGCAAGCTGCATGGAGACGTTACTAAACCCATCCCAGCATATTTAATAACTTCTTTTCACTGGTTTTCACAGGTGTAACTGCCTCCACAAAGCCTGTGGCAGCAGAGAAGCGAGTCCCAGGAGTCTTCACTAGCAGGGCTAACAGGAGTTATTTTTCTGAGAACTGATCAGTTGTGTCCTGTCAACATGCTGTAACAACAGAAGAGAGTTTCCCTTTCTTCTGTGAATTGGGTGGGCTGTATCAGGGAATGTTTCTGAAACATACTCCTCTGCAGCCAGTAGATCTGCTTTGCAGAGCTAATGAGAGACAACTGCATTTTGTGAATGAAGCTCAGAGCTAGAGAACAAAACAAGTCAATGACTATCATTTTCTTTCAACAGGACCTCCAAATACTGCTGCGTTTGTGAAATGGATGGCGCTGGTCATTTTCCTGTTCTTCTAACATGGTTCCCAGACAAGATGTCTCTGCTGCTACCGTTCAAGGAAATAAAGTTAAAACCCTGTGAGCAACAAACATGTTTAGGCATGTTGAGCATAATTTTGCTCCCAGTGTGGGAGGGTCTCAAATACTTGGCTTCCCCAGCGAAAGAAATGCACGTTCAAGAAAGGCAGAATCTGAATTAACCCTTCCTTACTAAGCACTTAGAAGCATCTTCATTTCCTGGGCGCAGTTCTTTGTGCACTTGTAAAAATGTTGGTGCTCAAATACACTTTGATCAGGCTGACAAGCACGTTTACACACAGGACACCATCCTGCTGGCATCTCTCACCTCATCCTCCAAGAAACATAGACAAATAAGCCATATTTCTCACCATCTGAGCAGCTGACTTCTGCCTTACTTCCACTGGAGCAATATTGTTGCCTGCTTGATTTTGTCCAGTGCCACAGCCCTCAGTCAAGGTGTATCTTTGCCACTGTTCCTGCACAACCCATTGTGTCACTGAGGTGCCACCCGCTGCTGTCAGGGTGATGAGCAGATGGGCTTTGCACCTGAAAGGAGACAGGATGGATGCATGGATGAGAGTTGCACTGACCTGGGTTCCCCCGAGGCTGCTGCTCACTGAGCACTTGGGTACTGGAGTCAATGTGCCCTAGAGCTGCAGTGGCTTCTCCAGGCTGTGGCGTGTACCCACAGGTGCTGCAGTCTGCTGGCTTGTAAAACCAGCCTCTCAAGGTAAGAAAGTAGTGGAGCAGGAAACTGGCAAGAAGGCATGGCCAGTCCCTGCTGGCCCTCCCCTTGGGTCCAACAAATTGGGCAACTCTGGCTTCATGTGGCAAAATGGATTTGTATTCCCATTGCTCATTAGGGGAAAGAAAAGACTTACTGGGACACAGAGGAAAAAAATGGGGTGGGAGTCATTTGGAGGTTGTCTCTTTTTAAGTTGATTTTTTTTTTAGCTGTATTAACATTTGTCATTTAGCATTTACTGTAACAAACCTGCAGTGTGACAGACAATAAAAATCCTGCTGTGACTCAAATGGGACTAATTATGTGAACAAGAAGCTACCAAAGAGAATCGTGGTGCCCCCATACTAAACGAATCAACACCACTTTCCACCTAATATTTACTTCTTACAAGTTCAAGACTAATCCCCTTTGACATATTTTAAGGAAGTGAGCTCTTGACCCCAAATGTTTATGGGCTGTAACAGTGAGTCCAATAAAAGAAAGAAAGCATATTTTAAAGCTGCTCTTAAAATCCCTTTGGTTTAAGGCACAGTTTTGAAAAAGACAACAGTTTCACTTCATGTTTCAAGTAGAGGTAAGCATGACTGATACACAGCCCATTGGACCAGTAAGATATTTCTTGCTATGAAGATTGCTTTTAACAAGGATTTTTTAATACCCACTTAACCCTCTGTCCTCCCCCACTCTCCTGACAGATAACATTGTACCACATGGGTTACATTAGCTGCATCATATTATATACTGTAATAAAATGTTAAAGCTTTGTAGCTGGAATGCCAGAAAATAAGACACCATCTGAAAGTCATGGAGAACAACTATTTCATCTCAAATTGGTTTGGAGATAAATAAGCCCTTTAAATTGTAAGCATTTAAATTTTTCTGCCTGGAAAATATTCCAGATTTAAATTCTAAGCATCCTTTAAATTGTAAGCATTTAAGTTTCCTGCCTGGAAAATATTCTAGATCAGCAGTTTATGGCACAGCATTTATTGAATGTCCTTCTATAAATAAAAATGTCAGTAGGTACAAGTGGACTTTCATAGCCATGTTATCTCTATTTATTATAGCTGTTGGGGCCCAGTTTGTGACCTGTTCTGGATGCTGTGTGCTGCAGGGACAGCTCTAAGACTTTTGCTCAAAGAAGCACTTGTGTAACCTGAAGGCTGTTAAGTCAAGCTACAGCTTTTTACATTACATGGCTTTCTATCTCGATGGAAGGGACACAAACCTGATCTCAAAGGGACACAAACCTGATCTCAAAATGTGCTTTGCAAAATAAATAACAATAATAACAACAATAAAAGGCAACGATAGCATGTTGGCTTTTCACTGTAACAGTCTTCACAGCCGAGTTCAGCTGGCCCTGAGTAAATCAGGGGAAAAAAACATTCTACCAAAGCTTTTGAACAGTTAAGGAAGTACTCTAGAAGCAAATGGGACCCAAAAAATGTATAGTTAAGACTCACTAGCTGGACAAGTCTGGAAGGTGAGGTGAAACGGCATCCTCCCATAGGAAGCAAATGCTATGGAGGCAGGTGAAGAGATCCTGGATGAGAGGTGTTTGTCCCCCAGTGCACACGGCTGTGCAGACCTTCCACTTCAAGGAGCCCTGTTGTTTGCAACTTTTCCAAGAAAGATTTTAAAAATAGTAACAAAAAAATATCCCTCCTACAAACAAGGCAAGAAACAACAAAATAAAAGAAACAAACACACACCCAAAAAAAAACTGGGGGAGGGGGTGGGAACCGCCAAAAAAATCCAGGAACAAAAACGGTCCAAGAAGATAAATGATGCTGTTGTTACTTGGACCCAGGAATAACTGATCAGTAGATTTCCACAAAGGAGTCCCTTTCCCACACGGTCCAGCATTGCATCCTTGGACGTGACGCCTACCATCGCCCCATCATCATCACTGCTCCCTTTTAGTTCGTTTCATATCTATCTATCTATCTATCTATCTATCTATCTATCTATCTATCTATCTATCTATTTATGTAAAAAATATCTATATACGTATATAAATTGTTCTTTATATATACAGAACAATATACAGAAATAGGTTCTTTAGGCGGCGGCAGACAAGGCAGCGCGCTGACGAGCGAGCGCTCTACCACCCCCAGCCGCCGCCGCCGCCGCGCTCGGCCACACCCCGCGGCTCAGCGGACAAGGAGGAGCAGGCTTCCGGCTGCGCGCGTTTTAATTTGAAAGTTCACTTCCTGAGGAAAGATGGCGGTTTAATGGCATTTCTTTAGCCCGCTCTCGATTTCACGAGAGCCCCGGGCCGAGCTGCCCCAGGGGGCGTGTTGCCCGCCATGTCCCGCGGACTCCCTCCATGTCGCGTCGGGGCGGATTCCTCCCCTGTTGCGAGTCCTCTGCGCCGCGCGGCGGCGCCACCCGGCGCCCGCCAGGAGGCGCTGCTGCCGCCCTCGCGCCGCTCGCCGCCCTCCCGCTGCTGGCTGCCGTTGCGGCTGCGCGACGCCGCGAGTCCGGCCAGTCATGGCCGCCTCCGTGTTCTGCTGCTGTCCGTGTTGCAAGGATGGCGGCGATGGCAGCATCCCGCTGAAGGAGATGCCAGCGGTGCAGCTCGATACGCAGCGCATGGGTAAGCGGGGCGGGCCCGCGTGTCCCCTCCGTGATCCGCCGGAGCCGGGCGGGCGGAGGCTGCGGGGTGGCGGCGGCTCGGAGGACACCTTCCAGTACGCCCCATCCAACCTGGCCCTGAGCACTTCCAGCGAGGGGGCGTCCACAAGTTCTGCGGACATCCCGTTCCGGCGCCTCACCATCCTCACAGTGAAGAACTCCTTCCTTTACTCTGTGTTTACCCTCTTTCAGTTTAAAGCCGCTACCCCTTGTCCTGTCGCTGCTCTCTTGATAAAGAGGCCCTCTCTCATCTTTCCTGTAAGCCCTCTTTAGGTACTGCAAGGCTGCTGTACGGTCTCCCTGAAGGCTTTTCGAGGCTGAACAACTCCAGCTCTCCCAGCCTGTCCCGATAGTGGAGGTGCGCCAGGCTTCTTATTGCCGTTGTGGCCGTCCGCTGGACGCATTAGAACAGGTCCATATCTTCCTGGTGCTGGATTGTAACTGTTTCATAGAACCATAGAATGGTCTGGGCTGGAAAGGACCTCCAAAGGTCATCTAGTCCAACCCCCTCTGCAGTAATCGAGGGGATCCTCAACTGGATCAGACTGCCCAGAGTCCTGTCAAGATTCACTTGGACCATCTCCAGGGATAAGGGCAGCCTGTTTCAGTGTTCCACCACCCTCTTGGTAAGGAACCTGTTCCTAACATCCAATCTAAATCTGCTCTTCTCTAGTCTGAAGCCATTGCCCCTTGTGCTGTCACTGCAGACCTTTGTGAACAGGCTCTCTCCAGTTTGATGGAACTGTACTGTCCCAAACAGAAACGTGCACCTGCCCTTAAAACTTATCCTTTCCTCTCAGTGAAGTGTGCTGGGAAAATCACTCTTGGGCAACTTCTTTAGAAGGACTTGGCAGCTCTCAGGAAATAAATCTCAATTTGGTTGACATTTTGTTGAAGCTCTTCAGCAGAGTGAGTATGTGGAGGTGTGCCTCAGTCTCAGAGGGGATGTCTGAAGGAGGGAGGCTGCCTGATGAGGTAGTCCTAAAGAGCTTGGTCAGGTTAGCTAGGGGGTGGTGATTCAGAGGAGAGGCTACCAAGTTACAGCCATGAAGATGCAGTAGGAGCCAAGCCATACAGAGTATTGCCCATACTGCTCTCTGATCACCATCCTTAAGATGAACTATCTAGAAAACCATATTTGGGCTTTGTCGAGGAGAGAACTGAGCTGGGTCAGGTGCAGCAGAGTCAGGGAAAGGGCAGAGAGGAAAGTGATGCTGGCCTCTCCAGGATCCAATGCGCAGACACAATTATTACCCTCTTTTTCTTCACTTGTATCAGTGAAACTTGACTGTCTCCCCTATTCTTGACTGACCGCGGTGCCTGGAGATTGTCTTCCACCGCAGAAGGAACGCTTGGCAGAGAATTTTTCTGATTAAAGGATTTTTTTGTGTGTGTGTCCATGAATAATTAAACACCTTGCAATTCCATCAAAAGTTTGTATCTGATGTACTTCTCCTTCTCTTTTCAGAACTTTTTTTCCTCCAGTGTATAGAGGGTTATAGGGCTTTGGTCTCACAGTGAACCCTTTCTGACTCAATTGTATGCTACGCTGCTGATGTGGCTGAGCAAAGGCTGTAATCAGCATGGTGCTGTAAAACCCACGAGGTGAAATTAAAGCAGTGTATATATGTATTTTAAATAAATAAACAAACTCTTGTTGAAATGTGGACTAGCCTGTAAACAGCTTTCCATTCCTTACTTCAAGGCATGGCACATCATAATTCTTACAGACTAATGAAACTCTTACTCGGGGCAGGGAGAGCAAAAGCTCTTCTGAGTGTTTAGCATTTAGCCCTCCGCTAAGGACTGCTTCCAGAGCTCTAAAAAGGTTTTGAAGGTTTTTATAGAGTTTAGTTTTGGTTTTGTTTTGTGATGATTTTTGTTTTCCTTCTTGCAGGAACAGATGTTGTCATTGTTAAGAACGGCAGAAGAATATGTGGCACAGGAGGCTGCTTGGCCAATGCACCTTTGCATCAGAACAAGAGCTACTTCGAGTTCAAAATCCAGTCCACAGGTTAGTCAGCAAAAATGCACAGCTTGGAACTGGAGGGTATGTTAGATTGCCTGTTGGTGGTCGTACCTCAAATGCCAAGCACAGGCATCTTTCTCATTACATCCTGCTGCTTTATGAATAGTCATTGTGTAAAGGGAAATGTCTTGGGGTTTGATCTTCTTTTTTTCCTTTTTTCCTTTTTTTTCCCCTTTTTTCTTTTTTTCTTTCTTACCTCTTTCATCTTTTCTTTCCCCTTCCCTCCTTTTTTCTTTCCCCTTCCCTCCTTTTTTCTTTCCCCTTCCCTCCTTTTTTTCTTTCCCCTTCCCTCCTTTTTTCTTTCCCCTTCCCTCCTTTTTTCTTTCCCCTTCCCTCCTTTTTTCTTTCCCCTTCCCTCCTTTTTTCTTTCCCCTTCCCTCCTTTTTTTCTTTCCCCTTCCCTCCTTTTTTCTTTCCCCTTCCCTCCTTTTTTTCTTTCCCCTTCCCTCCTTTTTTCTTTCCCCCTCCTTCCCTCCCTCCTTCTTTTCTTCCTTTTCCCTTTTTTCCTTTTTTTCTTTTTTTTTTTAATAATTAATGAAAACCCAAGGTAGGTATGTTACTGAAGGAGTGCAAATGCTAAAGCACTGTACTGTTTTGTGTGCTGTTCTATGCATGTTTTCCAGTTAGCATATTCTAGTAGTGTAGTTACGAAGTACACTTACCTAAGTAGTGCTGTTCATCCAGCAGTATTTGTAGCTATTTGCACAAGCACTGTTTGCACACACAAGAGTATCACTCCTTGTGCTACACTGTGCTCTTCAAATCAAGTGTTCAGCACTTATTCTGACACAGCCTTATCAAGGGAAGCCTTTCAGCACCCTGCTTCTTTATTTCTTTTTCACAGGTCTAATGCAAAGCAGCTGAAAGCGAATAAAATTTGGCAGGATTATGCATTTAGTGATATGGCCAGCTTCAGAAATGCAGAGTGCACTCCACACTTGCCTGTGTTGTAGCATTGAAAGTCACCCTGTATTTTCTAAAACAACAGAGACTGTGCAAATGAAGCTTTTCTTTCCTTAAGTGTGTAGAGAGTGGGGGGCAGAAGAAGGGAAGTGTTAGTCCAGAGACAGATAAAGCTCAAACCCAGCACTTTCTGGGTAAGGATTGTTTACATTCAGTTGGATTGGAGTGTAGGCAGCTTGAACAGAAGTCTGTTCAAAACACATTGCAACCAAACCAGCTGTTTAGTTTCAAACTGCAGGTAAACCCCAGATCAGTCTTAACCTTAGTGTCCTTTCTGCCGGGGAAGAATCCGCCGCAGGTGCTGCTCGTATGTGGTTGTTATTCACACAGATGCACTATCTGTCTTCTTATGTATATAATAAACTCTGCCATGTCTCATCCATTCCTGTGCCCCAAGGCTGGAGCATTGTAGATCATTTAACTTAAACCTTTGATCCTCAGAGGGGTCCCTGCACAATCTTTTAGGGGTCAGCCTGACTATTGGAAAGTTTTCTCAAGCCTCATCTGAATCTTCTTCACACTCTTGTCCTTTTCATTCAAGTCCTGTATGCACCAGAATATTTCTTTCTGCAGCTTTGTTCTTTGAAACTAATTTTCTTGATTTTTTGCCTCATTTTCTTCTCCTGTAGATTTAGCAGTCTGAGATTGTTGGAGGTTTTGACACTGTCTCCCTATGGGTGATGTTTTCATGCTTTTGATTGGCTTTGTTGTTTCTTGTAGAATATCTACAAATGACCTAATTTGTCTTGAGGTATGATGCTAAAAATGGATGATGCTTTGCCCCAGCTGCAGCAGCAGTAGATGCCCTTCATCTGCTCTACACACTGTATGTCTTCTTTAACATATGACATACCTCCAGAAGCCTTTCACAACAGCATGGCACAGACTCATGCTTGGCTTGTGGTCTGTGCTAGCCCCCGAATCGAGTGAACAGGCTGCCAAGCCACTGCTGTATTTGTGCCGCTTACCGTTCCTACTTACCTCCTGTTCTTCGAGAATGAGCAAAGACATTTTCCTTATTTCAGACCTCTTAACCAGTCTGTTAGGATAACATAAACCTTGAGGGGCCTCTGAAGAGCTTGCAGTCCTGTTGGGTTGGGTTTGGCAGCATGTTTAGCAAGCACATTGTCAGATTACCCAAGTTGCTGATGTGATCTGACCTTGTGCATTCAGTGCAAAACCTCAAACCCTGATTGAGTCATCTTTTTTGATTTGACAGAGTGCTGCTGCTGAGTAGTCCTGGAATACAGTTTTCTAACCACTTGTGCATTCACATTGCTGTAACTGTCTAGACCATGCTTTCATAATTTGGCTGTTTCAGTGTTTTATGACTTTCAAAACCATTACCAAATCAAAATCTATCATATTTGCAGTTTATTCTTTTTTTTTCCCTGAGACTAGTCTAACCAGCTGAAAAAGGAAATAGTGTTGTTTACAAACCCATGCTAGCTTGATTTATTTTTTACATCCCCCCCAATGTCAGAGTTTGTTTGCTATAGTTTTTTTCTGGGAACAAAAATTAAGTGGTTACAATTCCCTGGATCCTTCTTTTTCAGGGTAGATGCTGTTTATCTTCAGATTCTTGTGCCTGATTGGATTGGGTCTGGACAGGATAAAAACACTGTTTTTCATAGCAGCTCCTGTGGTGCTGTATTTTAGCTCTGTGACCAAAACAGTGCTTACAAAAACTCAGCTATTACTGAGCAGTGTTTGCACAATACCAAGGCCTTCTCTCTTTCTCACTCTGCCCCTCTGGTGAATAAGGTCAGGGGTGCACAACAAACTGGGAGGAAACACAACCTGACAGATGACTTGAGCTAAACAAAGAGATAGTTAATGCCACATAATGTCATGCTCAGCAGCAAAAGGGAGGGGAGGAGATTGAGGGAGGTTAGCCCTCTTTTCCTTGGGAAATGCCTAAGCTGACCCCAGCCTGTGGCACTGCATGGGGTTGTGGCCAATGTGTAGAACCTGGTGCTTAGATGCGTTCAGTCTCCTGCCCTTGGACTCTGACCATCTGTCCAGCCTGGCAAGGTCCCCCTGCAGAGCTTTCCTACCCTCCAACAGATCAACTCCTGCCCCCAGCTTGGTGTCATCAACAAATTTACTGATGATGTCACATCATCAGTACTGATGATGGACTCAATCCCCTCATCTAGATCATCAATAAAGGTATGGAACAGGATGGGGCCCAGCACTGATCCCTGGGGGACGCCACTAGTGCCTGGCTGCCAGCTGGCTGTGGCACCATTCACCACCACTCTCTGGGCTCAGCCTCCAGCCAGTTCCTAACCCAGCTCAGAGTGCTGCTGTCCAAGCCAAGAGCTGCCAGCTTGGTGAATGTGGGGTCTTTTTCTTACTATGTTTGTTACTGTGGATTTTCAGGCATTTGGGGTATTGGAGTTGCAACCCAGAAAGCAAACTTGAATCACATTCCGCTTGGTCGAGACGTCCATAGCCTGGTGATGAGAAACGACGGAGCTCTCTACTACAACAATGAAGAGAAAAATAGGCTACCAGCAAACAGCCTTCCTCAGGAGGGTGATGTGGTGGTGAGTTTCTTAAGGCTTCTTCTGGAGCTGTTTGCAGATTCTTCTTGTTTATGGCTCTGTGGTCCAACTGACTGCTTTGGTCAAATTGTTGATACAAACTCACAGTATCACAGTATCACCAAGGTAGGAAGAGACCTCAAAGATCATCAAGTCCAACCTCTCACCCAAGACCTCATGACTAGACCATGGCACCAAGTGCCACGTCCAATCCCCTCTTGAACACCTCCAGGGATGGTGACTCCACCACCTCCCTGGGCAGCACATTCCAGTGGCGAACGACTCTTGGTGAAAAACTTTCTCCTCACCTCCAGCCTAAACCTCCCCTGGCACAGCTTGAGACTGTGTCCTCTTGTTCTGGTGCTGGTTGCCTGGGAGAAGAGGCCAACCTCCTCCTGGCTACAGCCTTCCTTCAGGTAGTTGTAGAGAGCAAGAAGGTCTCCCCTGAGCCTCCTCTTCTCCAGGCTAAGCAACCCCAGCTCCCTCAGCCTCTTCTCACAGGGCTGTGCTCCAGACCTCTCCCCAGCCTTGTTGCCCTTCTCTGGACATGTCCAAGAGTCTCAATGTCCTTCTTAAATGGAGGGGCCCAGAACTGGACACAGGACTCAAGGTATGGCCTAACCAGTGCTGAGCACAGGGCAGAATTGACTTCCCTGCTCCTGCTGGCCCCACTGTTCCTGATGCAGGCCAGGATGCCATTGGCCTTGGCCACCTGGGCACACTGCTGGCTCATGTTCAGGCAGCTGTCGATCAGCACCCCCAGGTCCCTCTCTGCCTGGCTGCTCTCCAGCCACTCTGACCCCAGCCCGTAGCCCTGCATGGGGTTGCTGTGGCCAAAGTGCAGCACCTGGCACTTGGATTTGTTGAATGCCATCCTGTTGGACTCTGCCCATCTGTCCAGTCGTGTGGTGTTTGAACAGATCAGCTGCTGGGAGAGCAGTGGACTTCATTCTTAGCATTGCTATGTTTCTGAGTGAGGGACTCGCTTTGCCAGTGTTTCTAAAGTAGCCTCTGATGCTCTATTTCAGCTTGGTTGCAGTATGTACCTGATGCACAATTCCTGTCACAGGGGTCATAAGTTGGTGGAGGTGGTGCCTTCCCGAAAAAATGATGTTCTGGAATGCATTGCAATGTCTTCATTATTATTGGCATGCACCATGCCCAGGTGAACTCAAGAGTCCTTAGCTAACTGCTTCGTGATTAGAAAGACACAGCTGAGCAGGGATAGGTTCCAAGTGATGAATGTATTGCATTTTTAGCCAGACTTCTATAGGGAGGGAGAGGTACTAAGTGTGGAGGGGATAATGCTCACTGGGAAAACAATTAAGAATGTGAGCAAATGAGCAAATGGAGAATCATAGAATCAGTCAGGGTTGGAAGGGACCACAAGGATCATCTAGTGCCAACCCCTGCCATGGGCAGGGACACCCCACACTAGATCAGCCTGGCCACAGCCTCATCCAGCCTGGCCTTAAACACCTCTAGGGACGGGGCCTCAACCACCTCCCTGGACAACCCATTCCAGGGCTTCACCACTCTCATGGGGAAGAACTTCCTCTTCACGTCCAGCCTGAATCTCCCCACCTCCAGCTTCATTCCATTCCCCCTAGTCCTATCACTCCCTGAAATACTGAGAAGTCCCTCCCCAGCCTTCCTGTAGGCCCCCTTCAGATACTGGAAGGCCACAATGAGGTCACCTGGGAACCTTCTCTTCTCCAGACTGAACAGCCCCAACTCCTTCAGTCTGTCCTCATAGGAGAGGTGCTCCAGCCCTCTGATCATCCTCGTGGCCCTTAACATGTTTTGAACTTTGCTAATCCAGGTTTCTCAAAACAGCTTTAAGTGGCTTTGCTCAAAGGGTTCTGTTTTATTGCTGTCTTTTTTTCAATGTCCTGTTAGAGGACATTTAGTTGTAAAAATATATAGTAGCAATTATCCCTGCTGGTGTTTCTTGCTGGGTACACTTACCTTTATAGAGCAATGGCTAGAAATCTCATCTTTAGAAGCCCCAAACGGCTTAGGCTGATGCTTCCATCCTTTAGCCTCAGATACTCATAATTTATTTCTGAAATTGTCTTTTCTTTTGAGGGATAGATAGAATAGAATAGAATAGAATAGAATAGAATAGAATAGAATAGAATAGAATAGAATAGAATAGAATAAGACTAGAATTAACCAGGTTGGAAAAGACCTTCAAGATCAAGTCCAACCTATCACCCAGCACCATCTAATCAATTAAACCAGTCTCTTCTTAAACACCTCCAGTGATGGTGACTCCAGCACCTCCCTGGGCAGCACATTCCAATGGCCAATCTCTCTTGCTGGGAAGAGCTTCTTCCTGACATCCAACCTAAACCTCCCCTGGTGCAGCTTGAGACTGTGTCCTCTCATTCTGGTGCTGGTTGCCTGGGAGAACCCCCACCTGCCTACAACCTAAATGACCAGGAAATGTTACTGGTCATTTATTAATGTATGACTAATCTGATCTCCTTCTACAACAGGGTGACCTGCCTAGTGGATGAGGGAAGTGCTGTGGACATTGTCTACCTCAACTTCACAGAAGCCTTTGACTCTGTCTCCCACAGCATTGTCCTTCAGAAACTCAGGGCATGAGGCTTGGATAAGTGCACCCTGCATTGGATTGAAAACTGACTTGAAGCCCAGGCCCAAGGAGTAGTGGTGAATAGAGTTAAGTCCAGCTGATGGCCAGTTACTAATGGTGTCCCTCAGTGCTCAGTACAGGGGCCTGTTCTCATTAATATCTTTATCAGTGACCTGGGTGAGGGGGTTGGGTGCACCCTCATAGCCTGGAGAAGAGGAGGCTCAAGGGAGACCTTATTGCTGTCTACAACTACCTGAAAGGAGGTTGTAGCCAGGTGGTGGTTGATTAGATAGTGTTGGATGATAGGTTGGACTCGATGATCTCAAAGGTCTCTTCCAACCTGGTTCAACCATTCCATTCCATTCCATTCCATTCCATTCCATTCCATTCCATTCCATTCCATTCCATTCCATTCCATTCCATTCCATTCCATTCCATTCCATTCCATTCTATATTAGCAGATGACACCAAGCTGGGTGGCTGCTTGAGGGTAGGGAGGCTTTGCAGCAGGAACTGGGCAGGTCAGACTGATGGTCCAAGGCTAACTGAGGTTTAACAAGGCCAAGTGCCTGGTCCTCCACCTGGGTCACAGCCACCCCATGGTAAGCTACAGGCTTGGGGATGTCTGGCTGGAAAGCTGCAGCTCGGAGAGTGACCCTGGGGAATTGGCCCAGGTGGCCAAGAAAGGCAATGGCATCCTGGCTTGTATTAGAAACACTGTGGCCAGCAGGAACAGGGAGGTCATACTCCTGTACTCAGCGCTGGTGAGGCCACACCTTGAGTACTGTGTTCAGCGCTGGGCCCCTCACGAGAGGACATTCAGGTTCTGGAGGTCCCCTGAGAAGGGCAATGAGGCTGGTGAAGGGCCTGGAGCACATGGCCTGCAAGGAGTGTCTGAGGGAGCTGGAGTTCAGTCTAGAGAGGAGGAAGCTGAGGGGAGACCTCATCACTCACTGCAGCTACCTGAAGGGGGAAGGGGGCAGCCTCTTCTCCTTGTTGTCAAGCAACAGGACTAGGGGAAATGTTTTCAGGCTGCACCAGGGGAGGTTCAGGGTGGATGCTAGGAAATATTTCTTCACAGAGGGGGTTATCAAACATTGGAAGGGTCTGCCCAGGGCAGTGGTGGAGTCACCATCCCTCCAGTGGAGGTATTTAAGCAGCATGTGGACCTGGCGCTTAGGGACGTGGTTTAGGATTGACCCTAAACTGTGTCAAGGGTTGGACTGGATGATCTTTGAGGTCTCTTCCAGCCAGGTGTTTTCTGTGATTCTAGTCCTTTGCAGAAACACTTCAGGTGAGTTTTTCTAGGGTGCTGTGATTTGCACAGTGGTTTTAAAATTTGCCTGTGTCTAAGAAAGCTCCATGAAGTATCAGACTCATGCACATGAACTTGTTGATGCTTTTTGTGTTGCTTTTCTACAGGGTATTACCTATGACCATGTAGAATTAAATGTGTATTTAAATGGGAAGAACATGCACTGTCCAGCCTCAGGAATCCGAGGGACTGTCTATCCCGTGGTCTATGGTAAGTCAGTCAGGTTCACTCTTTCACAGTAGGGATGATACTTTGGATACCAGGTCTGTATTGTGGGCTAGGTATTCTTCTCACTTAAATAGAACACACAGCAAGCTCTTTTCCCCTTTTTTCTTCTTTTTCTTTTGTTTTTCTTTTTTCCTTTCCCCCCTCTCTCCCTCCTCTTCCTTTCCCCCCTCTCTCCCTCCTCTTCCTTTCCCCCCTCTCTCCCTCCTCTTCCTTTCCCCCCCTCTCTCCCTCCTCTTCCTTTCCCCCTCTCTCCCTCCTCTTCCTTTCCCCCTCTCTCCCTCCTCTTCCTTTCCCCCCTCTCTCCCTCCTCTTCCTTTCCCCCTCTCTCCCTCCTCTTCCTTTCCCCCTCTCTCCCTCCTCTTCCTTTCCCCCTCTCTCCCTCCTCTTCCTTTCCCCCTCTCTCCCTCCTCTTCCTTTCCCCCTCTCTCCCTCCTCTTCCTTTCCCCCTCTCTCCCTCCTCTTCCTTTCCCCCTCTCTCCCTCCTCTTCCTTTCCCCCTCTCTCCCTCCTCTTCCTTTCCCCCCTCTCTCCCTCCTCTCCTCCTTTCCCCCCTCTCTCCCTCCTCTTCCTTTCCCCCCTCTCTCCCTCCTCTTCCTTTCCCCCTCTCTCCCCTCCTCTTCCTTTCCCCCTCTCCCCCTCCTCTTCCTTTCCCCCTCTCCCCCTCCTCTTCCTTTCCCCCCTCTCCCCCTCCTCTTCCTTTCCCCCCTCTCCCCCTCCTCTTCCTTTCCCCCCTCTCCCCCTCCTCTTCCTTTCCCCCCTCTCCCCCCTCCTCTTCCTTTCCCCCTCTCCCCCTCCTCTTCCTTTCCCCCTCTCCCCCTCCTCTTCCTTTCCCCCCTCTCCCCCCCTCCTCTTCCTTTCCCCCCTCTCCCCCCTCCTCTTCCTTTCCCCCTCTCCCCCTCTTCCTTTCCCCCTCTCCCCCTCCTCTTCCTTTCCCCCCTCTCCCCCTCCTCTTCCTTTCCCCCTCTCCCCCTCCTCTTCCTTTCCCCCCTCTCTCCCTCCTCTTCCTTTCCCCCCTCTCTCCCTCCTCTTCCTTTCCCCCTCTCTCCCTCCTCTTCCTTTCCCCCCTCTCTCCCTCCTCTTCCTTTCCCCCCTCTCTCTCTCCTCTTCCTTTCCCCCCTTTTTAATTTTTTTTCCCTTTTTTGTTTTCCTTTTCTCTCTTTTTTTCCCCCCAACTGCAGCAATCAGTTGCATGAACATACAAGCTCAGGAAAAATGCACAAGTGTGTTTTCACTTCATCTTTAGTGCCACTTAATAATTAGGGAAAAAGGGCACCACTTACTGACCACATGCAGTGTCCATGTCCAACAGGCTGGGGAGTTGCTGCACTCAATCTAAAAGTTGCCAAGCAAACCAAAGGGAAACATGAAAAAAAAGAGAAACCAAACACATTCTCAGAATACATACCTGGCTGGAAGAGATCTCAGAAGAGATCTAGTCCAACCCTCAAATTCAAAGTGCTGTAGGCTTGTGGGCTAAGCTGACTTACCTCTGAAGTTTGTTATTTATGCTGTTCATTTCACATACTTCATAAATGCATTCAGTGGTAAATACAAATAGAGAGAGAACTGCTCTGTGTGTTCTTACTGAAATAGGAACTTCAGTGCAGTGCTAGTAGTGCAGCTTCTTCTTGTGCAGTGGTACAGCTCTTCGCTGCTGCACCACACTGATGCCCAGCTTGGAACCCCCACAACCGGTGACCAAGTTGTGGTGGCTGTTTTGCCAGCAGTCATCAATGCAGCACAGCAGTTTTGAGCAAGGAACAAATGCCATACCCAATTAATCCCTGCACAGGCAGTTTAAGAAAGAATTTATGAATTACAGAGGCTGGAACTTGGCCAAGAGATGTGTTAACAATTTACTCTTCCAGACCTTGGCGGTAGTTTTGTAGTTCCCAAGTAGTCAGAATCTGTTTAACATCTCGTTTGAAAGGCAGCACTTCCCCTAGCTCAGTGCATCATCAGTGCTGTGCTCTGGGCTGGCTTGTAACTTACAGCATATGAGAACTGCTTGTTGTGTTCCCTGTATTACTCCCACAGCCCTCTCCAGTTTCTATTTCTTCCTCCTGTGTGAGCTTCATCTAAGTAGTAGCCTCTTCCAAAATGATTTTTCTCTTGAATCATAGAATCAATAAGGTTGGAAAAGACCTCAGAGATCATCAAGTCCAACCTGTCATCCAGCACCTCATGTCTAACTAAACCATGGCTTCAAGTAGAGTAGAATAGAATTAACCAGGTTGGAAAAGACCTTTGAGATCATCAAGTCCAACCTATCACCCAACACCATCTGATCAACTAAACCATGGCACCAAGTGGTATCCAGTCCCCCCTTAAACACCTCCAGGGACAGTGACTCCACCACCTCCCTGGGCAGCACATTCCAATGGCCAATCTCTCTTTCTGGGAAGAACTTCTTCCTAACCTTGTGCCTAAACTTCCTCTGGTGCAGCTTGAGACTGTGTCCTCTTGTTCTGGTGCTGGTTGCCTGGAAGAAGAGTCCAACCCTCACCTGGCTACAACCTCCCTTCAGGGAGTTGCAGACAGCAAGAAAGTCTCCCCTGATATACTGTCAACTACGTGACATGGATAATTTTTTCATGTCATGGTTGGTTTCTAATGAACCTTCCCATTTATATCTTGGTACATTTGCAATACTGAATTTTATGAACAGGAAGAAAATAGTTCTAAAGCCTCTGAGGTCTGTAAATGTAGATAACAAATTACTGGTGTATCAGGTCATTTCATCCTGTGTCCCTAAGCCACGTGGTGGCACTGCTAAGGTGCTCGCACAGTCAGTAGCTGCCCTGCAGCACTGTGGGGTCTCCTTGTGCAAGAAAACTTCATGGGCAGTAGGAAGAGAGTGGCTAAGGGAGCTGGGGTTGCTTAGCCTGGAGAAGAGGAGGCTCAGGGGAGACCTTCTTGCTCTCTCCAGCTCCCTGAAGGGAGGTTGTAGCCAGGTGGGGGTTGGTCTCTTCTCCCAAGCAACCAACACCAGAACAAGAGGACACAGTCTCAAGCTGTGCCAGGGGAAGTTTAGGCTGGAGGTGAGGAGGAAGTTCTTCCCAGCAAGAGAGATTGGCCATTGGAATGTGCTGCCCAGGGAGGTGGTGGAGTCACCATCACTGGAGGTGTTCAAAGAGAGATTAGACATGGCACTTGAAGCCATGGTTTAGTTAGTCTTGAGGTGTAGGGTGCTAGGTTGGACTTGATGATCTCTGAGGTGTTTTCCAACCTTATTGATTCTATGATTCTGTGAACTGCAGCTGATTGTTGCATCTTCCCTGTGTTTTGGGAGTGGTATTAGATAGCATAAGGAATGTGGGTTGCTTTCAGGAGATGTTTGGTGGCACGTTAGCCTACTGTAAATCATCTCTTTCAGACTAAAGAAATTCCATGCCTGGGGCACGCAGTGGCCTTCTATTGTCAGGCTCTTGTTATCATCTTCCACAAGTGGGCATAATTTCATCATAATTATCACATCTCTTACATATGACTGTAACAGTTGAAGCCTGCAAATTGCTTTTGTCTGGGACTTCCTTGATACAAACTTCAACTATAAATGTCCTTAATTTCATGTGAATTGCTGCTCACGGGAAAGGATTTGACTGCAGAGGAAGTTTTTTCAGCAGTCAGTCTGCCCATAATTCATACTAGAGCTATGAGTATTTTTCAAAGAGAAACATGACAGAGTAGGCAAACACTGTGTCAAGCTTAAGAATGCTAACCAGGAAAACAGACTTACAGCTTGTTCCCTCCAGCTGCTGTTGGGAACCTGAGGCATTTGTGCAGAAGTGAGGTACAAACGCTGCAGAAATGATACACCGCTGTAAAAATGTACTGGTAGGAGTTTTAACTGAGCCTGGAAGGGGGAAAAGGTCCTACCTTGGCTCTGAGATCTCTAAATTCCAACCCAAAATATGGAAATGAAGCTGTTCTCTTTTGATCTAATGTTGGTGCACTAGGTTCATCTTGGAAGAAGCTGCTTTTGAAAGAGATCTTGCTGTTCTGGCTGGTTGGGTGTTTGTTTGGTAATGCAATGCATGAGAGCTTTGCTCTGAAAATTCACAGCGGTTTCTTTATTGTATTGTAGGGTAGGGTAGGGTAGAGTGGAGTAGAGTAGAGTGGAGTAGAGTGGAGTAGAGTAGAGTGGAGTGGAGTAGAGTAGAGTGGAGTGGAGTGGAGTGGAGTAGAGTAGAGTAGAGTGGAGTAGAGTGGAGTAGAGTGGAGTAGAGTGGAGTAGAGTAGAGTAGAGTAGAGTGGAGTGGAGTAGAGTGGAGTAGAGTAGAGTAGAGTAGAGTAGAGTAGAGTAGAGTAGAGTAGAGTAGAGTAGAGTAGAGTAGACCAGGTTGGAAAAGACCTTTGGGATCATCCAGTCCAACCTATCACCCAACACCATCTACTCAACTAAACCATGGCACCAAGTGCCTCATCCACTCTCCACTTAAACATCTCCAGTGATGGGGACTCCACCACCTCCCTGGGCAGCACATTCCAATGGCCAATCTCTCTTTCTGGGAAGAATTTCTTCCTAACATCCAGCCTAAACCTCCCCTGGTGCAGCTTGGGACTGTGTCCTCTTGTTCTGGTGCTGGTTGCATATAGGTAATAGCTGTATTGGAGAACACTCCGTATGGTTAGCATGTTGTGTGTAATCCAGTAGGGTGGTGTAAAGAGGGATCAAACCCTGTGTGTGTTCCTTCTCTAATTCCTGCTGTTTGGTTCTCTCCTGCAGTCGATGACAGTGCCATTCTGGATTGCCAGTTCAGTGACTTTTATCATACACCTCCACCAGGGTTTGAAAAGATCCTTTTTGAGCAGCAGATCTTCTGACTGTCTTCATCCCGAGCCCTTGCAGCCTGCACTGTTACAAACGCGTTGTCGTCGTAAATAAAGCTTCACTTTACTGTTAGGAAACATATCTATGTTTTTAGTAAGTACTTGTGGCTGCTGTCTGCAGAATTGAATGTTAACTGCCACACCAGGTAACTGTTCAAATGGAGAGTTCTGGCAGTGTTTTGTGGTTGGAAAGGCAGTGTTTGGGGGCAGGTTTCTCTCCGGTGTGTCCTAGGTGCGTGGGGGATGTTGCTGTCATCAGTGTTACACTCAGTGTTTGGAACAGGCTGGAGCTCTGTAAAGCAGTTATTATGCGTATGATAGCTATGGAGGTGGAGAGGAGTTGTTTCCCAACTGGTTTTTTTTCCCCACACAGAAGTTATGTACTTTGTATAAAAGCATCTCTGTGTTTCCAGCCTGTGATTTGGAGTTGCAGTGTCCCAGTTGTGCACAGTGAGTAATGGCATAACTGGTAGCTAGATACAGCTGGGGACCTTCCTGTTGCTCTTTCCTTCCTGTTGCTCTTTCCTTCCTGTTGCTCTTTCCTTTCTCCTGCTCTTTCCTTTCTCCTGCTCTTTCCTTTCTCCTGCTCTTTCCTTTCCCTTCTCCTGCTCTTTCCTTTCCCTTCTCCAGCTCTTTCCTTTCCCTTCTCCTGCTCTTTCCTTTCCCTTCTCCTGCTCTTTCCTTTCCCTTCTCCTGCTCTTTCCTTTCCCTTCTCCTGCTCTTTCCTTTCCCTTCTCCTGCTCTTTCCTTTCCCTTCTCCTGCTCTTTCCTTTCCCTTCTCCTGCTCTTTCCTTTCCCTTCTCCTGCTCTTTTCCTTTCCCTTCTCCTGCTCTTTTCCTTTCCCTTCTCCTGCTCTTTTCCTTTCCCTTCTCCTGCTCTTTTCCTTTCCCTTCTCCTGCTCTTTTCCTTTCCCTTCTCCTGCTCTTTTCCTTTTTTCCCTTCTCCTGCTCTTTCCTTTCCCTTCTCCTGCTCTTTCCTTTCCCTTCTCCTGCTCTTTCCTTTCCCTTCTCCTGCTCTTTTCCTTTCCCTTCTCCTGCTCTTTCCTTTCCTTCCTCCTGCTCTTTCCTTTCTCTTCTCCTGCTCTTTCCTTTCTCTTCTCCTGCTCTTTCCTTTCTCTTCTCCTGCTCTTTCCTTTCTCTTCTCCTGCTCTTTCCTTTCTCTTCTCCTGCTCTTTCCTTTCTCTTCTCCTGCTCTTTCCTTTCTCTTCTCCTGCTCTTTCCTTTCTCTTCTCCTGCTCTTTCCTTTCTCTTCTCCTGCTCTTTCCTTTCTCTTCTCCTGCTCTTTCCTTTCTCTTCTCCTGCTCTTTCCTTTCTCTTCCTCCTGCTCTTTCCTTTCCTTCCTCCTGCTCTTTCCTTTCCTTCCTCCTGCTCTTTCCTTTCCTTCCTCCTGCTCTTTCCTTTCCTTCCTCCTGCTCTTTCCTTTCCTTCCTCCTGCTCTTTCCTTTCCTTCCTCCTGCTCTTTCCTTTCCTTCCTCCTGCTCTTTCCTTTCCTTCCTCCTGCTCTTTCCTTTCCTTCCTCCTGCTCTTTCCTTTCCTTCCTCCTCCTGCTCTTTCCTTTCCTTCCTCCTGCTCTTTCCTTTCCTTCCTCCTGCTCTTTCCTTTCCTTCCTCCTGCTCTTTCCTTTCCTTCCTCCTGCTCTTTCCTTTCCTTCCTCCTGCTCTTTCCTTTCCCTCCTCCTGCTCTTTCCTTTCCCTCCTCCTGCTCTTTCCTTTCCCTCCTCCTGCTCTTTCCTTTCCCTCCTCCTGCTCTTTCCTTTCCCTCCTCCTGCTCTTTCCTTTCCCTCCTCCTGCTCTTTCCTTTCCTTTCCCCTGCTCTTTCCTTTCCTTTCCCCTGCTCTTTCCTTTCCTTTCCCCTGCTCTTTCCTTTCCTTTCCCCTGCTCTTTCCTTTCCTTTCCCCTGCTCTTTCCTTTCCTTTCCCCTGCTCTTTCCTTTCCTTTCCCCTGCTCTTTCCTTTCCTTTCCCCTGCTCTTTCCTTTCCTTTCCCCTGCTCTTTCCTTTCCTTTCCCCTGCTCTTTCCTTTCCTTTCCCCTGCTCTTTCCTTTCCTTTCCCCTGCTCTTTCCTTTCCTTTCCCCTGCTCTTTCCTTTCCTTTCCCCTGCTCTTTCCCTTCCTTTCCCCTGCTCTTTCCCTTCCTTTCCCCTGCTCTTTCCCTTCCTTTCCCCTGCTCTTTCCTTTCCTTTCCCCTGCTCTTTCCTTTCCTTTCCCCTGCTCTTTCCCTTCCTTTCCCCTGCTCTTTCCCTTCCTTTCCCCTGCTCTTTCCCTTCCTTTCCCCTGCTCTTTCCTTTTCCCCTGCTCTTTCCTTTCCCCTGCTCTTTCCTTTCCCCTGCTCTTTCCTTTCCCCTGCTCTTTCCTTTCTCCTGCTCTTTCCTTTCTCCTGCTCTTTCCTTTCTCCTGCTCTTTCCTTTCTCCTGCTCCTTCCTTTCCTTTCTCCTGCTCCTTCCTTTCCTTTCTCCTGCTCCTTCCTTTCCTTTCTCCTGCTCCTTCCTTTCCTTTCTCCTGCTCCTTCCTTTCCTTTCTCCTGCTCCTTCCTTTCCTTTCTCCTGCTCCTTCCTTTCCTTTCTCCTGCTCCTTCCTTTCCTTTCTCCTGCTCCTTCCTTTCCTTTCTCCTGCTCCTTCCTTTCCTTTCTCCTGCTCCTTCCTTTCCTTTCTCCTGCTCCTTCCTTTCCTTTCTCCTGCTCCTTCCTTTCCTTTCTCCTGCTCCTTCCTTTCCTTTCTCCTGCTCCTTCCTTTCCTTTCTCCTGCTCCTTCCTTTCCTTTCTCCTGCTCTTTCCTTTCTCTTCTTGTTGTTGTTTTTACTTTCAAAGTGTAATTTAATCTGTTCCCTCAGTCTTACACCAGCAAATGTGACTTAACCTGTTTCTCCTGGGTGTTCATCTGCTTTCATTGACACAAACAGTAGGGCACTCTCTAGTAGTACCTTTCTGTTGAACCTTGAAAAGTAAACCTCAGCATGAGGTGGTGTTTTTTGGAGGGTCACCGCACTGTGTTACTCTGGTAGGACAGTAAGTACAGAGCACTCAGCTTGGGTATGCAGAGGGCCAGGTGAAGGGTGTGAGATGTTCTGGTGAAGCCTTATGTCTAAACTGTAAATGAGATTATTCTTTTATGGAATAGTGTATTTAATTTCTTTGTGAACCATTTATAAATTATTAATGGCTAAGACATTGTTATAAAATGTGATGCCCCTGAGTATCAATTGTGAGAGGCTTTTCCCCCCCTTCCCCCCTTGTCATATTTAATATACTTCCTAGAGGAAATCTTTATGGTAAAGAAAATCTTAACACTGGATGCTTGGGGTGTTGTTTGTTTTGGTTTTGGCTCTGCCTGGGTTAATGTGTTTGCATAAATGGATTCTTTCATTTCAGTGGTTTTAGGAATGAGCTGATTCTGAGATTTTCAAATACAAAACCTTCTCAAAGCCTTTCACCTGGCGATTTCCTGCTGTCTGTCTCGGAATGCACAGTAGCTCCTTGTCCTGGTTTGAGGCCAGGCAGATCCTCTCTTGCCCCTGCGAGGGGCGAAAGAATGACACTCATCACACAGAGGGATTGCAGAAGTGATGGGGAGTTTCAATGGAAAAGCAGTAAGTCTGCTATGGAGACTGCAAGCACAGTGACAAAAGAAACCCCAAAGTGTACAGAGTCCCTTCCAGCACACCCAAAGGTCCCCAAGGTTTCCCATCTCCCCACCTGAGGGTACACCCAAAACCCCCAGGGCTCTTTCTTCCCCCCACTCCCCCTCCCCCCAATCTGCTAGGCTAGCCTCAGGTCTGAGACTGCCCCTTCCCCTTCTCCTCCTGGCATTAGGCCTAAGAGGCCTTGAGATAACTCCCCCAGTGTTACCTGATAGAGAGCATCTCCCACAGGAGCAGAGAGGGAAGAGAGAGGAAGTAAATTACTTTGCAGCTGGATTTCTGGGGTGCAGGATATTATGGGTATGAAATACGCTATTTCCTGTGTCCACCTTATTGGGTTGGACCCTCTGGACACTGGAGGTGTAACTTATGTGGCAGGAACAGGAGGGACCCAGCCTAAACTGCCACGCTGGTGTTTTCCTTCCTTTCAGCCTTGATGTCACACAGCAGGGCTGGGTAGAATTGTTGAACCTGAAAAGAAGGGTGAAGCCCATGTCAGCATTGTGGTGCAAAGCTTGGGAGACAGAGTGCAGTTTCATCTTCTTCCCTTGAAAGCTGCTTTGCTTTGCTGTGCTCAGATCCATGATCTGAGTTAAATGGAAATATTCATAGGCTTCGTTTCAGTTTCACTAGTAGATGTGGGACCAGCTGTCCCTGCCAGGGCAGAGGCTTCTGTGGTGGGTTGACCCCGGTTGGAAGCCAGGTGCCCACCAAACCACAGAATTTCAGGGGCTGGAAGGGACCTCGAAAGACCATCCAGCCCACCCCCTTGCCAGAGAGGAGCAGCTACACCAGGTCACACAGGAACGCATCCAGGCGAGTTTTGAGTATCTCCAGAGAGGGAGACTCCACAGCCCCCTGGGAAGCCACCTGTGTCACCTCCTTAGCTGGACAGGGTAGAGGCTTGTGGCTCAAGCTAAGGACAGGTACATCACGTACTGGTTGCTGTCGTGGGCAAACCAGGCTCGACTTGGGGAAAATTAATTTCATTTATTACCAATCAGAGTAAAGTGATGAGAAACAAAACCAAATCCTGAAACACCTTCCCCTCACCCCTTCCTTCCTCCCAGGCTTAACTGGGAGACCCAGTGACACAGGCCATGCAAAGGGCTGAGATCCCTCTCTTGCTTAGTATCATAGTATCAGTCAGGGTTGGAAGGGACCACAAGGAGCATCTAGTTCCAACCCCCCTGCCATGGGCAGGGACACCCCACACTACATCAGGCTGGCCACAGCCTCATCCAGCCTGGGCTTAAACACCTCCAGGGATGGGGCCTCAACCCCCTCCCTGGATAACCCATTCCAGGGCTTCACCACTCTCATGGGGAAGAATTTCCTCCTCACCTCCAGCTTCATTCTGTTCCCCCTAGTCCTATCACTACCTGAGATTCTGAGAAGTGCCTCCCCAGCCTTCTTGTAGACCCCCTTCAGATACTGGAAGGCCACAATGAGGTCACCTGGGAGCCTTCTTTTCTCCAGACTGAACAGCCCCAACTTCTTCAGGCTTCAGTCTGTCCTCACAGGAGAGGTGCTCCAGCCCTCTGATCATCCTCATGGCCCTTCTCTGGACACGCTCCAGCACCTCCAGATCCCTCTTGGAATAGGGGCTCCAGAACTGGAGGCAGTACTCCAGGTGGGGTCTCAGCAGAGCTGAGTAGAGGGGGAGAATCACCTCCCTTGCCCTACTGGTCACACTTCTCCTGATGCAGCCCAGGATCTGATTGGCTTTCCGGGCTGCAAGTGCACACTGAGAGCTCCTGTTGAGCTTCTCGTCCCCCAGCACCCCCAAGTCTCTCTCCTCAGGGCTACTCTCCAGCCAGTCCCTGCCCAGCCTGCATTTGTGCCTGGGATTGCCTCCACCCAGGTGCGGGACCCTGCCCTTGGTCTTGTTGACGCTCATGAGGTTGGCTTGTGCCCACCTCTCCAGCCTGTCCAGGTCCCTCTGGATGGCATCCCTGCCCTCCAGCGTGTCTGCTGCACCACACAGCTTGGTTTCATCAGCAACCTTGCTGAGGGTGCACTCAGTGCCACTCAATGCTTCAGTCTTTACTAGGAAGATGAACCTTCAGGAATCCCAGAGACTGCAGGCAAAGGTTAAAGCAAGGAAGTTGTGCCCTTGGTGGAAGGCCAGCTAAGCAAACTAAACACCCACAGGTCTGTGACGAAGCGCACCCAGGAGTGCTGAGATTGCTGTCTCACAGTGACATCCGACAGCAAGCCTGATAACCTTTGGTCAGTCATGGTAACTGGGAGAAGTGCCTGAGGCTGGAGGAGAGCAATGTCATTCCTATTTTTAAGCAAAGTGAGAAGGAGGACCCAGGGACCTACAGGCCAGTCAGCCTCAACTAAACCTCTGGGAAGGTGATGTAGCATTTAATCCTGGAAATCATTAGGAGCAGTCAGCATGACCTCATCAAGGTGAAATCATGCTTGACCAACTTCATAAACTTCTGTGACAAAATGCCTGGCCTGGTAGATGAGGAGAGAGCAGAGCAGTGGATATTGTTTATTTTGACTTCATTAAGACCTTTGATACTGTCTCCTATAAGGTCCTTACAGGCAAACTGCTTTTCTGTGGGCTGGATGGGCAGCTGGACTGAACACTAGCTGTGTGAATGGGTCCGGAGAGTGGTGAGCAGTGGTTTGAAATTTAGTTTGAGGACAGTAACTAGAGGTATGTTCATGTGGTCAGTACTGGGTCTAGTCCTGTTTAACATCTTCACTAGCAATCTGGATGATGGGGCAGAGTGTACCCTCAGCAAGTTTGCAAATGACACAGAACTGGGAGGAGTGGCTACTATGCCAGAGGGTTTTGCTGCCTTCCAGAGGGACTGCAGCAAGCTGGAGAAATGGGCTGACAGGAACCTCCTGAAGCTCAAAAAGGTAAGTGCAGTTCTGCAGATGGGGAGAAACAACCCCAGGTGCCAGTACATACTGGGAGCTTGACAGAAGAGGACCCGGAAGTCCTGGTGGACAACAAGATGAACCAGCAATATATGCCCTCATGGAATTAGATGTATTAGATGTTTTACCCACAGATCAAGAGAAGTGATCCTTCACCTGTGCTCAGCACTGGTAAGGCCACACATGGAGTGCTGTGTCTTGGGTGTCTTGCTACGAGAGAGATGTAAACACGCTGGAGAGAGTCTGAAGAAAGGTCACAAAGATGAGTAAGGGACTGAAGCTTCTCTTCTGTGATGAAAGACTGAACTGCTCAACCTGGAGCAGAGCAGGAGGAGTCAGATCAGTGTAATAAGATGCTTGAGGAGAGGGTGAGAAGAACACAGAGCCAGGCTCTTCAGTGGTACCCAGCATCAGGACCAGTGGCAGTGTGCACAAACTGAAACACAGAAGGGTTCCTCTGAGCATCAGGAAACATTTTTAGCTGTGGGGGACAGAACACTGGCACAGCTTGGCCAGATTGGTTGTGGAGTCTCCATCCCTGGACATATTCAAAAGCCATCTGGACATGGTCCTGGGCAACCATAGTATCATAGTACCAGTCAGGGTTGGAAGGGACCACAAGGATCATCTAGTTCCAACCCCCTGCCATGGGCAGGGACACCTCACACTACATCAGGCCGGCCACAGCCTCATCCAGCCTGGGCTTAAACACCTCCAGGGATGGGGCCCCAACCACGTCCCTGGTCAACCCATTCCAGGGCTTCACCACTCTCATGGGGAAGAACCTCCTCCTCACATCCAGATGAGGTGACCAGCTGTAGGTGACCCTGCTTGAGTAGGGGAGTTGAACCAGGTGACCTTTGGGGGTCTACAACCTCAACCATTCTTTCATTCGTCCTTGAGGTGATGTTGCTGTTCTAGTTGGCACGTACCATGATGCTTCTGTAATCAAGTTGCCCACCTCTTCAGGCTTCAAATGATGGCATACAACTACATGCATGCATTCATACATAGAGAATCATAGAATGGTCTGGGTTGGAAGGGACTTCCAAAGGTCATCCAGTCCAACCCCTCTGCAGTCAGCAGTGACATCTTCCACTAGATCAGGCTGCCCAGAGCCCTGTTGAGCCTCACTTTGATTATCTCCAGGCATGGAGCCTCAACCACCTCCCTGGGCAACCTTGTGCCAGTGTTCCACCACCCTCATAGTAAAGAACCTGTTCCTAACACTCAATCTAAATCTGCTCTTTTCCAGTTTGAAGCCATTGCCCCTCGTCCCGTCGCTGCAGGCCTTTGCAAACAGCCTCTCTCCTGCGAGAGACGGGAAGGAGAAGGAAAGGTTCTGTCCTTTCATCCTTCTGTTATCTTTCAACAATGCCTTCAACAGTGGTTCTTCACCATGAAACACTATTGAGATGAGAGTACTTCTTGTGGAATTGTATTTGTCATGTTTGTGGGGAAAGGAAGCAGTATTAAAAGAACTTCTTACCACTTTATCTAGCTGCAGCCACCAAACACCTCTTTTTGGAAGCCTGCTGTGTTTAAAAATACTTAACAGTAAAAAAAAAAAGCCTCTACCTTGAGCTCAGTGTGGACTTGTTTTGCAATGCAGAAAAGGCTGTCTCCCTCAAAGCCAGCGTTCAAAATGGAAAACATTTTGGTAGATATATTCAAATAGCTGATGAATTCACCAGAAGCATGGCAATAGGCTGTTCTTACAGGTCAAAGTCACTCATCTCTCCTCTTAAACAGAGTAAGATGCATTTCATAGAGTTGTAGAATCAATAAGGATGGAAAAGACCTCAAAGATCATAGAATCATAGAATCAATAAGGTTGGAAGAGACCTCAGAGAGCATCAAGTCCAACCTGTCACCACAGACCTCATGACTAACTAAACCATGGCACCAAGTGCCACGTCCAGTCCCTTTCTGAACACCTCCAGGGACAGTGACTCCACCACCTTCCTGGGCAGCACATTCCCATGGGCAATCTCTCTTGCTGGGAAGAACTTTCTCCTCACCTCCAGTCTAAACCTCCCTGGTGCAGCTTGGGACTGTGTCCTCTTGTTCTGGTGCTGGTTGCCTGGGAGAAGAGACCAACCCCCACCTGGCTACAACTTCCCTTGAGGGAGTTGGAGAGAGCAAGAAGGTCTCCCCTGAGCCTCCTCCAGGCTAAGCAACCCCAGCTCCCTCAGCCTCTCCCCACAGGGCTGTGCTCCAGACTTCTCTCCAGCCTCACTGCCCTTCTCTGGACACATTCAAGTGTTTCAATGTCCTTCTTAGATTGAGGGGCCCAGAACTGGACGCAGGACTCAACGTGTGGCTGAAGCAGTGCAGAGTACAGGGCAGAATGACTTCCCTGCTCCTGATGGCCCCACTGTTCCTGATGCAGGCCAGGATGCCATTGGCCTTCTTGGCCACCTGGGCACACTGCAGGCTCATGTTCAGCCTACTCTCACCCAGTACCCCCAGGTCCCTCTCTGCCTGGCTGCTCTCCAGCCACTCTGACCCCAGCCTGTAGCACTGCCTGGGGTTGTTGTGGCCAATGTGCAGCGCTTGACACTTGGGCTTGTTAAATGCCAAGAGTGTTAAATTTCCAAGAGTGAAGAGGTGGTAAGACTGGCCTCTTCATGAGCTGGATTCTATGAGAGACCTTTTTTCCCCCTTTTTTCCCCTCTCCAGACATTTTAGCTGTTTCTAGCCCCTTTTCTACCCTGTATTGGATCTGAGGAAACCCACCTGATCTGGCTGCCAAGATGAGTCAGCAGAAGAGACTCTCTCTCCCCCCACGTGGTCCAAACCACTGACACTTCCAGGAAGAGAAATAGTTGCTTAGGCACTGGAATTTCCTTTGCTGCAGTCAGGAGAGGTGGGCTGGGGATTAAATGAATTTGAAAGAACATTCCTGTGGGGAGTCATCTGCTAAAACACCAGAAATCCTGTGTGAAGGGAAGTGCATAAATAAAAGTCAGGTCACTTTTCTCTAATTTCAGAACATGTCAAGAGAAGGGAAAACTGCAGATCTTTGTGTGTGTGTATCTAGGTTGCATGCTGCCTGCAGTCTAATTCAAGATAACACAGGGAGAGAAAAAAATAGAAGCCAAATCACATCCATAGAAAACTCTGGCATATTTAGCAGGCAAGGCAGTGCCTAGCTTCAAGCAGCATGAAGATTTGAGTCATGTTTCTTGGAGGCACTCGTTCTGTTGGCAAGCAGCACGTGTCACAGTCCCCACTGTTGAGGAAGCTGAATTCCCTTTTACTTTCAAACAGCCACGCTCAGTCTAAGATGGCTGTAGGACCCTTTCACGAGTGAAAAAGTATGGTACTGAGTTGTGGCAGTGTGGTGAGGGGTTTTGTGTGGAACAAAGTGCAGCTCTTGGCCAAAGTAAACTCTGGGAACATGGAGATAAGCTGGTGGGAGCAGCTCCTTCCGTGCAAGCTGGTAGAATTCCCCAGACAGAGTCATCTTTTCCTGTCCGCAGGATGGAAACGGAGCTTCCCGCTCCGGGGGGGACATCAGGGGAACAGATCTAGGGCGTGCGAGGCAGCCAGGGCCATGTTCAGACTGCTTCTACTCTAATGCCTGTCACAACTCCATCTCATCTTCACTGTCTGGGCAATCAAGTCTGAGCAGTCTGAATCACTCATGACTAATCTGAATGTAGTAGTTATAACTCCTAAATTAAGCTGCTCGAGTGGGGGGTGTGAACACACCTTCAGATGTTACAGTAAAGGGAGGGCCATCTAATTATCTTAAGAGTCTGTATTTTGCCAGAGATTTCTTTAGGAGAGGATTGGGCTGCTTATGGCTTGTTTCCTCCTTTCTCGTCTACTTCATCATCTGTTTTTTCCTTTCATCTGCTCCAAAGGCCCGTTTTCCCACCAGTGTTACAGCAAGTAACACACCAGCCATTTCTTTGTCACAGGCTGACAGTTCTCAAATGCTGGGAAACTCTGTCTCTGCTGAAAAAGCAATGGTCAACATAATCCTGTCCACTAACCCCCTGGGGGAGATGCATGTCGTGCAGCTGAAGAACTCTGCTGATGCTGCTTGAATGATTTCCTCAGACAGGCTGAGCAGTGGTGACAGATGGCCTTTTTTCCCTTTTCTCCACCTATTGCCCGAGCTTTTCCTCGCAGAGCCGTGCTGGTTGGGATAAGAAAGCAAACCAAGCTGCCTGGAGGCTTCTCAGCCCTAGCGGCACATTGCAAGCTTGGGCTCCAGGGAGAGGAGCCAGAGTCGGACCAAAGAGTGAGGGAAAGCCCCAAATCCTCTGCATTTGTTGCCACTGCTGCTGTTCCAGCATGTTGGGAAGGGAATAGTCAGTGACTGTAACTGGTGGGGAATCACACCTCACACACCTCACCCACCTCATCCAGCAGGGCTCTGGTAGACCTCTACACTGAATATTTTGTCTCAGGTCACATAAAGTCTGAATCCGCTGAACCAAACCAGCTCTGCTGATGAGATGAGGGAAGCGCTGGTATCCCCAGCTAGCACAACTATGCAAGTGGGAAGGAGCTTCTGGGCTAATGAGTGTTACACTGTCAAAAACGCTGCTTGTAGCTGCATCACTGTGCTCAGGAGGGTGTTATCCTGCTAAAAAAACCACCATTCCAGTTGTACTGAAATAGCTCTGTCCTTGCCAGACGTGCTTCGCAGGGTAGCAAGCTGCTATTCCAGAACCGGTAAAGCCCTCCTGTTGTGCAGATAGCCTTAGCACCACCGCTCTTCCTTCTCCTCTGTAGAGCGGCAATCGTAATATTTCTGTTCCCTTACCCTTTGTCTCCACCCAAAGAGCCAGGGATGTCAGATCCATCCTGGGGAAACGGCCAGATCCCCTGGCTTTAGCTGTCAATTCGGCTCTGCATCCGTCGCTCCACAATGAGCCTCCCACTGAGGGCAGCTGTGGGGGAAGGTAGGCTGTGACTTTGTGCAGCAATGAACTGCTTTGCTCTGCTTTATTGTTTAGTACCTTATTGTTGCTTTCAGGGTTCCTCTGTAAAAAAGTAAGTTCCCTTTTAGGGCCATCTCTGTTTCTGCCCTTTGTTTCTCTTCCTTCCTTATTTTCCTGTCTCTGGATGTAGTGACGCCCATGATTTATACCAGTGCAAACCCTGTCGCATTGACTTCAGAAGAATCTGTGGCTGCTGGTGTTAGCCTCACTGCTGAATGGCTTGGTGGCTTGGACTCCTTCTAGAGCCTGCAGTTATCCTACACTAGACTAAGTTGCAATCCATCCCTGCCCAGCTCCTCTGTTGGTCTGCATGGTTTTGCTGTGGTGTGTAGCTGCGCTGGCCTGCAGCCAGGCTCCACTTCATGTCCGTGCACTCCAGGAAATATATGCAACGCTCTTTTAAGTTAGCTCAGTACTTTCTCCTGGTCCTGCTTTCCTTATCCTCTAAGCAGAGGACTAAGCACAAGTCCTGAAAAGAGAAAAAAAAAGATTCTGCTTTACAGAACCACAGAATCAAACAGGTTGGAAGAGACCTCCAAGATCATCAAGTCCAATCTATCACCCAACCCTATCTACTCAACTAGGCAATGGCAATAAGTGCCTCATCCAGTCTCTTCTTGAACACCTCCAGGGATGGTGACTCCACCACCTCCCTGGGCAGCACATTCCAATGGCCAATCTCTCTTGCTGGGAAGAACTTTCTCCTCACCTCCAGCCTAAACCTCCCTGGCGCAGCTTGAGACTGTGTCCTCTTGTTCTGGTGCTGGTTGGCTGGGAGAGGAGACCAACCCCCACCAACCCCACAGCTGAGTTGCTCAACTGTGTCCAGAGAAGGGCAACAAGGCTGGGGAGGGGTCTGGAGCACAGCCCTGTGAGGAGAGGCTGAGGGAGCTGGGGTTGCTTAGCCTGGAGAAGAGGAGACTCAGGGGAGACCTTCTTGCTCTCTACAACTCCCTGAAGGGAGGTTGTAGCCAGGTGAGGGTTGGTGTCTTCTCCCAGGCAACCAGCACCAGAACAAGAGGACACAGTCTCAAGCTGTGCCAGGGGAGGTTTAGGCTGGAGGTGAGGAGAAAGTTCTTCCCAGCAAGAGAGATTGGCCATTGGAATGTGCTGCCCAGGAAGGTGGTGGAGTCACTGTCCCTGGAGGTGTCCAAGAGGGGATTGGATGTGACACTTGGTGCCATGGTTTAGTTAGTCCTGAGGTGTTGGGTGCTAGGTTGGACTTGATGATCTCTGAGGTCTTTTCCAGCCTTGTTGATGCTATGATTCTATGATCCCCTGAAGTTGCATTTAGACAACAGTGTAAATCAGTAACCAATAAAATTCTAGACACAGCTTCTGTTCTGTACATCTCACCAAGGCCTTTTGTTGTTTTAATTGGAGGAACTTTAGCAACACTTGCCACTGGCTGTAATTTTTTCAGTGCAGTCTGAACACTGGGGCTGTACAGGGTCAGGGTGGACACAAATCTGTAGAGCACCTTCAATTTTGTAGCTAGGAGGGAGCTGCTCTTTGTGAGGAGTTTCTGGACCCAACACAGAGAGTGGTCCTTCTCCCCTCCTCACGCACCACCTGTGTGATGACACCAAGCCTTTCTCCTGCAGTGCAGGCAGAAGCCAGCCTGGGAGATAGATAAAAGTATGAGTCTTCCTGCCGGCTTCACAAAGGGTTAAGTGACAGCAGCAAGTGAGGGCTTGCTCCATCTCCAGCACTCTGCTACTACATGACGCTGCAGTGGCCAAATTGTGTGAGGCTCAATCTATAGCCCAAGCACTGCTCCTCCTGTGCACACCTCCCTCCACTGCAGGCATGAAGGCATTATTCTGAATAATACATTGTTAGTCACGAGTGATACTGCATATGGATTCATGGTGCCATTTGAATGCATCACTGCTGAAATCTGCTTTCTAATGCCATTAATGATGTTAATTAAGAATCATAGAATCAGAGAATTGTTAGGGTTGGAAAAGGACCTCAAGGATCATCTAGTTCCAACCCCCCTGCCATGGGCAGGGACACCTCACACTACATCAGGTTCCTCACAGCCACATCCAGCCTGGCCTTAAAAAACTCCATGGATGAGGCTTCCACCACCTCCCTGGGCAACCTGTGCCAGTCTCTCACCACCCTCATGGGGAAGAACTTCTTCCTCACATCCAATCTGAATCTACCCACTTCTAGTTTTGCTCCATCCCCCCAGTCCTATCACTCCCTGACACCCTAAAAAGTCCCTCCCCAGCTTTCTTGTAGGCCCTCTTCAGATACTGGAAGGCCACAATAAGGTCTCCTTGGAGCCTTCTCTTCTCCAGACTGAACAGCCCCAACTCCCTCAGTCTGTCCTCAGAGCAGAGCAGCTCCAGCCCTCTGCTCATCCTCATGGCCCTTCTCTGGACACCTTCCAGCACCTCCAGGTCCTTCCTGTAATAGGGGCTCCAGAACTGGAGGCAGTGCTCCAGGTGGGGTCTCAGCAGAGTGGAGTAGAGGGGGAGAATCACCTCCCTGGCCCTGCTGGCTGTGCTTCTCTTGCTGCAGCCCAGGCTGTGATTTGCTTTCTGGGTGAAGAAGAAAGACTTTTTCCTTTGGTTTTTTTTTTTTTTGTAATTAATTTTAATTGCAGGAAACAAGCAGCAACCCTGTCTGCTTCCAGACACGTCATGAGACCTGCAAAATAGTTACTAGCAACATTACTTGCATTTGCAAGAAGTATTCCTGGGTTGTTTTTTTCCCCCAGTACATTCTAATGAATTTCTCTAATCATGGTAACCCCTCCATAAACATCCCACAGCGTGGTGGTAGCATTTTACTCAGCAAGCTTTGGTGGAAGGCGAAATATCAAGATTAAGGGAGAAATCTGAGGATCAAGTGTTTGGGGAAATAGGCTGCTTTTGGACATGGTGACCTTCACAACCACTTCTTGAGGTTAGACCCATAAAAACCGTCTTTAAGACCTCTGCAAGTGAAATGAGCTGATGAAGGAGTCTGCAGGAGAGGACAGACTTGCAGTCAGATGGGAACAAAGCCCACATGAGAGGAAACACAATTTAGTGGATGCTAATTTGCACCTATAAACTACTGGGTGCAAAAGCAGCTGGGATTGAATTCCCTGTTCCTTCTTGGCTGTTAAAAACATGGCGAAAAAAAACCTGCAGCATTAATGGCTTAATTACCCTTTGAGAAAGGCTCTCAAGGGTAAGTGAACAGGAGCAGAGAGAAAAGAGGAAACCCAGGATTTAAGCCTAGCAGCAGCACCAAGAACTCTGGCTGCAGATGCCCAGAAATTTGCTACTGCCTCTTCTTCTGCTCCCACTTACGTGGTAGGACAGCTGCATGGTGGAGCACACTACTGCTTCAGAAACGAAATGGTGTGTAATCAAAGAATGTTAGGCACTGGAACAGTCTTCCAGAGATTATTGAGGCCAAGCCCCCTGCCCAAGCAAGATCATCCAAGGCAGGCCCCACAAGAACACACCCAGGTGGGTTTTGAAATTCTCCAGAGAAGGAGACTCCACAACCTCTCTGGGCAGCCTGCTCCACTGCTCTGTCACCCTCACCACACAGAAGTGTCTCCTCATATTGAGGTTGAACCTCCTGTGCTCTAGCTTGTACCCTTTGTTCCTTGTCCTCTCACTGGGCACCACTGAAAAGAGACTGGCACCTTCATCTTGACACCCACCCCTCAGATTCTTACAGACATTGACAAGATCCCCTCTCAGCCTTCTCCTCTTGAGACTAAACAGCCCCAGTTCTCTCAGTCTTTTCTCACAGGAGAGATGTTTGAGTCCCACAATCATCCTTGTAGCTCTGCATTGGACTCTCTCCAGCAGATTGCTGTTTCTCTTGAACTGGACCCCAAAACTGGGCAGAGTATTCCAGGTGTGACCCCACCAGGGCAGAGTAAAGGGGGAGAAGAACCTCTGTAGACCTGCTGGACACACTTTTCTTGATGCACCCCAGGATCCCATTGGCTCTCTTGGCCACAAGGGCACATGGTTGTCCCACACAGAACTTGCTGCCCACCAGGACTCCAAGGTCTTTCTCCATGGAGCTGTTTTCCAGAGGGATGACCCCTAGTCTGTATTGGTGCCTGGTTTTATTCCTCCCCAGATGCAGGACTCTTCACTTGTCCTTATTGGACTTCAGGAGGTTTGTCTTCACCCATCTCTTCAGCTTGTGCAAATCTTATTGAATGGCAGCACTGCCTTCCAGTGTGTCAGATGCCCCCCTCCCAGTGTCATGTCATCAGCAGACTTACCAAGGGTACACTCAATCCTCTCATCCAGGTCGTTGATCAGTGAGTAATCAGTGAGGACACTTGCTAAATTCATGGTTGAGTACTATTATGATTATGACTACTATTGCTATGATTACTATTACTATTGATATGGCTATTGCTATGGCTATTACTACTGCTATGGCTATTGCTATTACTGCTGCTATGGCTGTTGCTATGGCTGTTACTACTGCTATGGCTATTGCTATTACTACTGCTATGGCTATTGCTATTACTACTGCTATGGCTATTGCTATTACTGCTGCTATGGCTATTGCTATGGCTATTGCTGTTGCTATTATTACTGTGGTCACTCTGATAGACCCATTTTAAGCACGCCAACCTCTCCAGTGTGCATGCCCAGCAAATGCACTCTATGTGAATCTGAAGTGATAAATTCCTGGGTGTGCTCCTGGTGCTCTTCACACCAGTTTTTTATTTGGAAAGGAGTGGGACAGTTGAGAAGATCGAGCTGCAGCCTGACCCAACCCTTCACAATGCACTGAGGAGTTGCAGTGCCAGAGTTCTTGCCTCAGACGCGTAGACTGGCTCACCAGCTGCTCTCCCCTCCTGAGATCTGGCTCATCTTGGACAGCCATCAGCCTTTTCCCTTTTACCTTGCGAAATTCCCTGTAACAGCTTCAGAGCTTGGCTGCAAACACCTTTGTTCAAAACTCGAAGTGACAAGAGCAGATGCTGTTGTGGATGAACAAAAGGCTTGGAGAAGGGCAGAGTAAATAAACAGCAAAAACTAAGCATGTAATATTGCCACACAGAGAGGAGCTCTCCCTGCAGAATGAGGCAATTAGCATGTACAAACTCATTCAGTGGGCTGGGAGGAAGCAGGAGGCAGGTTATTTAAACGAATTGCCACGTAGCCCGTGATTATCATTAGGATTCATTCAGACCCAGGCATTCAGTAAAGCTTCTGCTCGGCGGCTGCCTCTATCAGTACCTATTGTTTCATAATCTCACCATACTTGACGCTTTTTTATCCCAGCCGAGGCTGCCTCGCTCATTCCCCTCCCCAGTGACTAAGCCGGAGCGCGTTAACAATGCAGGGTTTCATTCGGCTCTTTCTCTCATGTTAGCGGAAAGAGAGATGTCTTCTCCCTAATTGCAGAGAATCTCTTCGGCTTTACAATTGCTGTATTGAAAGATTGGTTAGGGGAAGGCACGGGGATACACATACATCCGAGTACTCACTGGCAGAGGACACAATCGCCCTCTCCCTCCAAGCATGGCAGAGCCCTTCTAAACTGCCCTGCACAGGCAAGTCTCTGTGAGACAGACAGGAACCTCACACATGGCTCAAGCAGCCACAGGTTCTCTTCATCCCAACCGGATGGCTTCCCTCTGCTAACAGCAGTGAGGCTCAGGCAAGCTCTCCGGAGCCAGATCGGGCCATTCCTGGCTGCTCTCCACCCAGGCAGCTCACACATGGGGTCTGCATTTGAGCAGGGCAGGAATATGCCGCTGAGGACAAAGCTTGCCCTTTGCACCCCCACTGCATGCCTCCCACAGGGAAGGAATCACTTTGGGGTAATTCTTCCTCTCCTTTGCAAAAAGATGGGGCTTCTAACATGTATTTCCAGATTTCAATTTTTTTTTCTCCCTCTGTTCTGCTTCAGAACAAACCAAACATCTTTCATAGAATAGAATAGAATAGAATAGAATAGAATAGAATAGAATAGAATAGAATAGAATAGAATAGAATAGAATAGAATAGAATAGAATAGAATAAACCAGGTTGAAAGAGACCTTCAAGATCATCGTGTCCAACCCATCATCCAACACCACCTAATCAACTAAGCCATGCAACCAAGCATCCTATCCTTCCTCTTAAACACCTCCAATGATGGTGACTCCACCACTTCCCTGGGCAGCACATTCCAATGGGCAAATTGATGCTTTGGGGGCATTGACTTAACCATGGGGAAATCTGCCTTCCCAAATGTCAGGAGGAGCAGCCTGGTCATCTCCAAGCAGCCTCAACGCCTTGCATGGCCAGCTTCCCCCGGCACCTCTGTGATGGCCCCCGTGCTCAGAGTCCGGTAGGCAGGTGGATTGCAGCACCGGGAATCCCATCCCTCCCCAAGACCCAGCATGCTTAAATCTCCCTTGGCATCTTCCTTGTCCCTTCTCTCCTCTTCCATGAATGTCTGTGCCTCCCAGCATGGGCTGAGCACATCCAGTGCCTGTGCCACCTCACCACATCATCACACAGACTTGCCTTTGCTCACTTTTCTCCTTTTGCCAGGAACATGTCACAAAACCACTCAAAACACCTGCAGAGTGCTAGCCCCAATCTCTTCCAGCAAACCTCCACATCTCTTCTATCAGAACCTCTAAATGACATTTTCAAGAGGAAGTTGGAACATTCCTCAGGGTGGAATAAACTGATTGGAACTGGGTTGTGTTTTGCTTTTCCACAGGCTATGCTTCAAAGATGTGCTCTTCACAGCATCAAAGCCTCTCCACCCATGACCGAAAGGAAAGTGCAGCACTAGGTACATGGAGTGCAAAGTGCAACTGAAACATATTACAGAATCACAGGGTGGAAGGGACCTTGAGAGATCATCCAGTCCAACCCCCCTGCCAGAGTAGGATCGCCCATAACAGATCACACAGGAACACATCCAGGAGGGTCTTGAATATCTTCAGAGAGGGAGACTCCACAACCCCCTGGGCAGCCTGTGCCAGTGTTCCATCACCCTCACAGTGAAGTAATTCTTTCTTCTGTTTCCATGGAACTTCCTCTGCCTCAACTTCCACCCATTGCCCCTTGTCCTGTCATTGGGCATCGCCCAGCAGAGCCAGGTTCCATCCTCTTGGCACTCACCCTTTGCCTATTTATAAGCATTAATGAGGCCACCCATTAGTCTCCTCCTCTCCAAGCTAAAGATCCCCAGCTCTCTCAGTCTCCCCTCATAAGGAAGATGTTCCACTCCCTTCATCATTTTCATGGCTCTGTGCTGCAGCCTTTCAAGCAGTTCCCTGTCCTTGAACTGAGTGGCCCAGAGCTGGACACAACATTCCAGATGTGGCCTCAGCAGAACAGAGTAGAGGGGGAGGAGAACCTCTCTCGACCTACTAACCACAGCCCTTCTAATACACCCCGGAATGGCACTGGCCTTCTTGGCCACAAGGGCACATTGCTGGCTCATGGCCAACCTAATACATTATTCATATACAATGTGTCTATATAAACAAAAAATACATGGCTTATATAGATCTGTTTAGACACATGTAGAGGATGAGACTCGTAGGAATGTCCAGAGAAGGGCAACAAAGCTGGGGAGGGGTCTGGAGCACAGCCCTGTGAGGAGAAGGGTTGCTTAGACTGGAGAAGAGGAAGCTCAGGGGAGACCTTCTTGCTCTCTACAACTCCCTGAAGGGAGGTTGTAGCCAGCTGGGGGTTGGTCTCTTCTGCCAGGCAACCAGCACCAGAACAAGAGGACACAGTCTCAAGCTGCACCAGGGGAGGTTTACGCTGGAGGTTAGGAAGAAGTTCTTCCCAGCAAGAGAGATTGGCCCTTGGAATGTGCTGCCCAGGGAGGTGGTGGAGTCACCATCCCTGGAGGTGTTCAGGAAGAGCCTGGATGAGGCACTTGGTGCCATGGTTTAGTTGATTAGATGGTGTTGGGTGATAGGTTGGACTCAATGATCTCGAAGGTAATTTCCAACCTGATTAATTCTATTCTATTCTATTCTATTCTTCTATTCTATTCTATTCTATTCTATTCTATTCTATTCTATTCTATTCTAATAGTACAGAACAACAAATACAAATCCCTACCTCCCCTCCATCGATAAAGATCTGTTATGGCTGTGCACTGTACCCCAGTCAGTGATTTTACCTCAAATAAGATGTTTTTCAGACTAACCCTTTCCCATCTGTCTGAGAAGCCTGTGCCCAGAGGCACATACCTGTGGTTCACACACTGCAGATGGGGATGGAGAGAGGGTCTTGGAGGAGCTTCTGTGCAGTTAGTGGGGAGACCTTTAGTGAGAGCAGGATGAGGGCTTGGCTTTAGGTTGCATCTTGTTTGTGAGAGAAGAAAGTGCTTACTCCGCTCACGCCACTTGCTGGTGCCTGTAGCTGTTCCTCTGCAGATTAGAGTAACCCTGTGCTAGACCAGATCTGAACAAGACAGGAGGAGGACCATGTGAAGTGTGACAAGTAGCTGTGCTCAGCACAATGAACCCAGAGAAGGTCTCTATGCCCCAGACCATCCAGGGTGGGCTTGGATAGGATGCAGGTCCCTGGCTCTTGCTGCTTGTGCTTTCTAAGCCTGAGATGCATTGATGCTGTGTCCCCAAGTTTGAACCACTTCCAAGCTACAGAAGCATCTTGCTCCTCTAGAGCAGAATCTTGGTGTAGTGCACCCAAAAAAGTGCCTCCCAGTGCAAAACTGGATTGGGACCTGGAATTGTGTGTGGCATGGCAGCTGGGCAGATGTGCTCAGCAGCGTTAAGTCAGCAAAAATGCTGAGCAGTGAGAGCCAAAACCAAAGCCAGGTATCTAAGAAGTGGTTTTACCTTCTCTTTGAGCCCTGAGAGGCCAGCCAGCAGTGCTAGCCCAGCTTTCCCATCCTGAGGCTTTTAAGTTAATAGAGGCAGATGAAATCCCTAAATAGAGAGCAAAAGAGGAAAATGCAGGGACCAAAATAGCAGCAGTTTGCAATTTCTGTTTTCTGAATCATGCAGACATACTAACAAGGACATCTTCAGTCTGTACTCCCTCCAGAAGGGGAAAGCCACACTAAATGCTAACAGAAGCACCTCATCTTCACTTAGTATTGATTTCCCCTCCTCTTATTTTCTCATCTGTGAATTTTGAAGTTCATTTCCGTGTTTTTTGAAGTTCAACTCCCAGGACATGTTAGTTGTGGAGAAACAAGCTCAGGGCATTCCTGAAGATGGACATTGCACAGCTAATGATTAATCATGGTGTGCTTAATAATAATAAGGATGGTGATGGCTATGCAAAGACTAACATATGGTGAGCAGTGTAAATACTCTTCACTCAGTCTTTTTGCTTTTCGCCTTGATACTCATTTTGCTTCTGGGAATGCTAATATTGAGAAAGAATTAGCTAACAGATTAAATTACAAACCCATCAGCACAAAAGTATTGTGCTCCTGCAAGTGGGATGTAAGAGAGATGCAAACGGCTTCCAAGCTGGTTATTTTGAAACATTAAAAGTGAAATAGCAAACAGGGGCTAGATCAAACACTCCAGCACTGACTGATTGGTGTTAGCTTATCCAGGCTTGAAAAGATTTATCTTCCTCAGATGAATCAAGAATCATAGAGTCATAGAATCAATAAGGTTGGAAAAGACCTCAGAGATCATCAAGCCCAACCTAGCACCCAACACCTCAGGAATAACTAAACCATGGCTTCAAGTGCCACATCCAATCCCCTCTCAAATACCTCCAGGGATGGTGACTCCACCACCTCCCTGGGCAGCACATCCCAATGGCCAATCTCTCTTGCTGGGAAGAACTTTCTCCTCACCTCCAGCTTAAACCTCCCCTGGTGCAGCTTGAGACTGTGTCCTCTTGTTCTGGTGCTGGTTGCCTGGGAGAAGAGACCAACCCCCAGCTGGCTACAACCTCCCTTCAGGGAGTTGTAGAGAGCAATGAGGTATCCTCTGAGCCTCCTCTTCTCCAGGCTAAGCAACCCCAGCTCCCTCAGCCTCTCCTCACAGGACTCTGCTCCAAAACCCTCCCCAGCTTTGTTGCCCTTCTCTGGACACATTCAAGTGTCTCAATGTCCTTCTTAAACTGAGGGGCCCAGAACTGGACACAGGACTCAAGGTGTGGCTGAAGCAGTGCTGAGCACAGCGCAAAATGACTTCCCTGCTCCTGCTGGCCACACTCTTCCTGATGCAGGCCAGGATGCCATTGGCCTTCTTGGCCAATGTGGTGCTGCTAAAGAAGAGGCTGACTCCAGTGTCAACACAACTGATGCCACCTGAGTTCAGCTTTCAGTTTTCAGCTTATTTCAGTTTCCTGAAATATTTGTGCAATTCCAGCCCCCATAAGGGCCTAACCTGCTGTTCCACATCCCAAAGCCTTTCTGAGGGCCATCTGGCTCTTGGCATGAAATCCACAGCCCTACAGACCGCAGCAATGCCACTCATGCTCGCACAAACCCATCAGAGCTCACCTGACTCGGTGTCTTATGGCTTGGTGTGACCCAGCACATCAGCCCACATTATCCATGTTTTTCTGTAAGACTTGAGCTTGCAGCAGACCACAGGCGTGCCCTTTGGCAACAAGTGCATGGCACCTCGCAGCCAGCATGCCACAGCCCAGGCCACCATGTTGGCCCCAAACTGGCCATACCAGAGGGTTGTTCCTCATCCCGGGCATGCTGCAGAGGACAGACAGCACTGTAAATCCTTGGGGTTTGAGGTGTCCAGCTCTGGGGCAATGTTCTATTGCTTCCAAATAACTATGAAGAATAGGCCATGGGTAGACCAATCAGGAGAACAAGGGGGCAGTGCAGGGTGGTAGCTGCCATCCTACTGAGCACTAAGTGGCTCCTGTAAGCATTATCTGCACAGGGGCTGCTCCAGCTCCCTGTGATAGCAGAGCCTACAAAACCCCTCCATTAGCTTAAACCATATTCTCCTTCTTCAGCAGAAGCCTGTTGGGGAAGCAAAGAGTTAAACCCCTGTGACTTTCTCAGAGCATGCTTTTCACACAGCCCTCCCTTCCTCCTTTCTATCCCACAGCCTTAAGATTGTAGAATTTTCTTTCCTTTCAACTTGGGTTTATCCAAAGGAAAAACAACTGCTCCCTAGCCAGTTTAAACAACTGTCAAGCAGCCTGCCATGACCAGGCAGAAAGGGAAAATGTGGAGGACAAAATACCCTGCCCTCCCTTGCCAAGTCGCTTTCCAAGGCATTATCTGCTCCTCCAGCCAATTACAGGTGTCAGGTTGCCTCAGGAACCCTTGGTGATTTTATGGGATGATCCATCAAGAGAACACATTACACGAGTCTGAGCTCATAGGTTTATCCAGGCAGCTGCCAGATCTGTGCATGCAGAGATGCAGCTCAGGCCGTGGCCTCTCTTCCCACAGTGGGGTGACTTTGCTGGAGACCTGGAGTGGGCTTTGCAATCCACATCCTGCCTGGAGCCTTTGCTTGGGCAGAGGTCCCAGCACTCATTAGGAGAAAACTTCAGAGGAGGAGGCAGTGCTTTTTAGAGCAGCATCTGAGGAAGGATGTTAATCCATGCCATCATGGAAACCTGGACAAGGGCCTCTTCTCTTGGGTAGAATGCAATCTCTTAGCTTGGTAAAAAGCAGAGATGTAATGCAGTTGTCACAGTATGGTAAAACTGCTCGAGGTTTTTTAGCTCTATATGTATATATACCCAGAAGATGCAGCAGCAAAATGCAGTAGTTCTTCCCTGCTTTCCTTCCCAGACACACTGATGTTTGCTGTTTGACCAGCATCAAGCACCCTTGCCCTTCCGTGTCTTCCCTCTGAGCTCACCTAAAATCCGACATCGTCAGCAGTTTGCTGTGTCCACCAGCAGGAGGCACTCAGTACACCAAAACAGCCACGCTGCTGCGAAACAGCTTTGGTGCCGAGCTCAACGAGTGCTGCTGCTCGTTTCACCTTTTCATCCCACGTTGCACCAAGAGCTGTGAATGATCTCAAGAAGGGGACTCGCATCCCTCGCTCATTTCCAGGGACACTGACTTCTTTGAAGAAGATGCTGCCCCCTCATGACTGTGTAGTTCATGGCCAATCATTTCATGGCTTATACATGCTGTGAGGATATTCATAGAATCATAGAATCAATAAGGTTGGAAAAGACCTCAGAGATCAGCAAGTCCAACCTAGCACCCAACGCCTCAGGACTAACTAAACCATGGCACCAAGTGCCACATCCAATCCCCTCTTGGACACCTCCAGGGACGGGGACTCCACCACCTCCCTGGGCAGCACATTCCAACGGACAACAACTCTCTCTGTGAAGAACTTTCTCCTCACCTCCCGCCTCAACCTCCCCTGGCACAGCTTGAGACTGTGTCCTCTTGCTCTGATACTGCTTTCCTGGGAGAAGACACCAACCCCCACCTGTCCACAATCTCCTTCAGAGAGTTGTAGAGAGCAAGAAGGTCTCCCCTGAGCCTCCTCTTCTCCAGGCTAAGCAACCCCAGCTCCCTCAGCCTCTCCTCACAGGGCTGTGCTCCAAACTCCTCTCCAGCTTTGTTGCCCTTCTGCGGACACATTCAAGTGTCTCAATATCCTTCTTAAACTGAGGGGCGTAGAACTGGACGCAGTAACATACTAACAAAGCCTTTGATCCCAGAGTAGGCACATCTGTGTTAAGAGGCTGGAGGCGATGGGCACAGCCTACACACACTAGTTGCTCACACAGGGTGGTGTGTGGTGGCTCAAGAGGCAATTAGCACCCAAACAAGAGGACACAGTCTCAGGCTGTGCCAGGGGAGGTTTAGGCTCAAGGTGAGGAGAAAGTTCTTCCCAGAAAGACAGATTGGCCATTGGAATGTGCTGCCCAGGGAGGTGGTGGAGTCACCATCACTGGAGGTGTTCAAAAAGGATTGGACGTGGCACTTGGAGCCATGGTTTAGTTAGTCCTGAGGTGTTGGGTGGCAGGTTGGACTTGATGACCTCTGAGGTCTTTTCCAACCTTATTGATTCTATGATTCTATGAATTTAATCTTCCTGCTTGCTCCCTGTGGTGGGTTGAAGTTTCCCCCAGCATTAACTTTGCCAGACCAACTCAGTTAGAAGCAGTTCTGTATTGTGTACAGCAAAGGGCTACAAAGATGATTAGGGATCTTATGAGGAAAGGCTGAGGGACTTGGGGCTTTTTGGCCTGGAGAAGAAAAGACAGAGGGGGAATCTTACCAATGCTTATAAATACTTAAAAGGTGGGTGTCAGGGGGATGAGGCCAGACTTTTTCAGTGGTGCCCAGCAACAGGACAAGATGTAATGGGCACAAACTTGAGCAGAGCAAGTTCCATCTAAGCATGAGGAGGAACTTCTTTATGTTGAGGGTGGTGGAGCGCTGGAAGAGACTGCCAAGAGAGGTTGTGGAGTCTTCACCTCTGAAGTTACTCAAAACCTGCCTGGACGCCGTCCTGTGCAACCTGCTCTAGGTGAACCTGTTCTGCAGTGGGGGTTGGACTAGATGATCTCCAGAGGTCCCATCCCACCCTTACCATTCTGAGATTCTCTGAGTCAGTGAAACAGCATTACCTATTGTTTTGAAGGGTATGTAGGAGACGAAAGGTGGCAGCCAGTTTAGGCCTGAATCAGTCTGAATCTTTGTCCCTGCACCATTAGCAATAAGCATCTGCTCTCAGTCCTTTGCCCATTTCTGGCTTCTACCAGCTTGGTGTAAAATCCATTTCCTTGAACCACAGGCAGTGCTGGCACCTTGAGAAGTCAGTGCTGTAACAGCCTGGGTCAGACCTACTCTTGTGACAGCTATCCAGTTGGCTGCTGGTGTTTCCCATGCCCATCATTATGGCATCTTTCATCACCGTGCCTGGGCTTTGCAGAGATCTTCTGCTGATCTGCCAGAAATACAACCTAGGCAGCAATTAAGGAGAGCTGATGAAAGGCATCTGCCCGCTAATCCATTGTTTCACCTCTTGGCATCCTTTTAGGGAACGAATTAAAATACAGATGCTAATTAATGCACACTGTGAGGGATTTATTGCTATTTTAATGATGTAAGTAGGTTCCAAAAACTGCAGCTCCCAATCACATGTGTATATTGGTCAAATATATCTAAGACATGAAGTCATAATAGCTGCATTCTTCTGCCTGAACTGCATTTCCACTAGGTTTACAAAATCCCTTCATATCTCCCTCTCTCCATACCACTATGGGCTTCTAATGAACTGCACAGATATCTTACCATGTCTGCCTTAACTCTTACATGTAAAAGTTAAATGTAAATGGAAGTTGAACAGTGAGTGACCTTCTTCCCTCCTCATAACCCTCAGGGATTTCCCCTCCAGATTCAGGACCCCAAAGTATATTCCCAGTGCTTGACATTACTGAAAAGTGTAACTGTTAATTGTTAGCAAACCACCAGCAGCCAGACTCCAGCTGACCCCCAAACACACGAGCTGCCAAACCAGGTATTCACATCTAACTGCATCTCAGGCTTCTGGGCAAAGGTATTTATTCTGGCACTTTCCTCACAGCAGCCTATGAGGTTTCAGATACAACAGCCATCAGTCAACCCAGATTGAGCATATTTGGAGCAGAGAGACCCCCTGCACTGCTGTCATGATTGCAAGGTTAAATTAGAATAGAATAGAATAGAATAGAATAGATAGAATAGAAGAATAGAATAGAATAGAATAGAATAGAATAGAATAGAATAGAAATAGAAATAGAATACAATAGAATTAACCAGATTGGAAAAGACCTCTGAGATCATCGAGTCCAACCTATCACCCAACACCATCTAATCAACTCAACCATGGCACCAAGCACCCCATCCAGGCTCTTCTTAAACACCTCCAGTGATGGTGACTCCATCACCTCCCTGGGCAGCACATTCCAATGGCCAATCTCTCTCTCTGGGAAGAACTTTCTCCTCACCTCCAGCCTAAACCTCCCTGGCACAGCTTGAGACTGTGCCCTCTTGTTCTGGTGCTGGCTGCCTGGCAGAAGAGACCAACCCCCACCTGCCTACAACCTCCCTTCAGGTAGTTGTGGACAGCAAGAAGGTCTCCCCTGAGCCTCCTCTTCTCCAGGCTAAGCAACCCCAGCTCCCTCAGCCTCTCCTCACAGGGCTTTTAAATTAAAAGGCAGAGTTTTCTTTTGTAGCCTGGAGCATTGTTATCTCTTCAAATATTCCTTTTACACTGATGGAGCAACAGCAGAGATTCACCAGATATGCTCTATGCAACACCTAAAAAGATAAATAAATCACCCAAACCCTGACATGACTTAGCTGAAGTCTCACTGATGACCTGGAAGGACAGAAGTCTCTCAGAAATTGTGGTAGAGTCGGGGCTGGTTTCCTGGCAGGGAAGGAATTCCCCATCGCAAGGAAGGTGGCTTTCAGTTTCTCTTCCACTTGGCCTCTCTCTTGTTTTAATACTGGCTTGCTGAGTGCTGACAAAGGCTGTGGCAGCGTGCAGAGCACAGGGGGCCGGCAGGCTCAGCATTTCATCAAGTGAGCAGCGCTCTGGATGAAGGGCGAGAGGGAGCATGCGGCTCTGCCAGGGGGCTCTCTAAAGGGGACCCAGCCAGGAGTCCATCCAAACAGAGGCCTCTGTTGCTATCATTTTTCAAAGTGGATGAAGAAATCTTGCAGGGTTTTGGGGGTTACCGCTGTTGTTTTTCCTCCCTGCTTGTATTTACCTTGGCAGCATGGGAAATAGAGTCAAGTTGCTTCAGGTTTGCTGGAGGGTTTCTGGGAGGCCCCAGTGGTCTCTTGCTTAGTAACTGGCCAAGGGCATGAAAAACAGCCTGGAAAAAAACACCCAAACAACCAAAAAGTCTCTTTATTGCTTTTTCTCTTTTCCTCCTGGATTAGTTCTCTGACATGGTCCACCACCAGCCTGCCAACTACCCATACTGGCTTGTGGCAGGGTCCCTCAGGGAGCATACCCAGCCCTCTTGGCTGGGCTGGCAGAAGAGCGATGCTGCCCAAAACGATGCCCAAGAGGCAGCACCCCTCTCCTCACCTAAATAAATCAGTGTAAAATACCCATTTCAGCTGAATTTTCATAGCCACACTGGGCTGGCTGACACCCAGTTCAACCCAGTCCGATTTTACATCAACTGTGTTGAATCATCATAAAACTATCTGCAAATAAATGCTTACAAAAAGCTCCCTCCCCTCTCCATTATTCCACACTCACATTTTGTATTAGTGTTATTTTGTCATTGTCATGCTTTGGCTTAGAGCATTGCTAACATGCTGGTGGGGCTTGCACTTTAAATCCACTGCAGCCTGAGACAATCGGAGAAGTAGGAACCATCATGCTCCTTATTTTCTTTTGTCCTCCCCTCCCTTCCTCTCCCCTCTCCCCTCTCTTCCCCCTGCTATTTTCCTGCCTTTTCTTGCCTCTGCTTGTGTTTTCTTTTCCCTTACTTTGCCTTCTTTCTTCCCTTGCCTCACCCCTTACCCTTCCCTTTACCTTGCACTGATGAAGAAAAGATGAAAAATCCCTGCAAGACTTATCCTGAAAACAAACTCAGCTTAGCTTAGCTCAGTGCCTGCTGCTGGGAAACTGCAGTTGGTGAGTTCACTTCACCAGCTGGATGCTGGATGCCCCTCTTGGGGACAGGAACAGCAGTTGGCTGCAGCAGTGCCTCTGGGCTGCAGCCAGATGCTTCATGATGTGCTCAGAGATGATGACCCCAGCCTCCTCCAGCCGTGACCCAGCAAGTCCAGCATGGTGTCTGGCATTACCCCACCCTGGCCAATGAGCCACGGGACCTCTGTCACCTCAGCCAAGTTCCATGAGGATGCATCAGGGTGCCCTGGTGCCTGCCAGCCTGCAAGAGCCAAGGAAGGAGCTGAAGACACTTGCACTTAAACACGCTTACCCACAGCTGGTGAGATACCACGGTAGCAAGTGGTTGCTCTGATGACTGTGATAATAAAAAGAGACAATTTAGAGCTGTACAGCTCTCACTGGGAGTGTTTCCCAGATCCTGCCTCTGCATGTGATTTCCAGCCATGCCCTGGCTTTGTGTGGGGCACAGGCTCAAGTGTCTCAACTTGTGTGACCTTGGAGGGCCCCTGTCTGCAGGTCTGCAGCATCCTTATTGCTCCTTGTGGGTTCTCTCCGTCCCCTGGGTGGTGTTTTTCCCTTGTGAACCCATGTTGGTTTTGTAGTATTCTCACAGCCCTGCACCTGAAAGCCCTGTTACAAAAGTCTCCCTTGAGAAGCAAAGGCCACCAGAGGGAGAAGCAGCTTCCTTTCCCACCTCTCTTCCTAATCCTGGGCTGTTCCCTTCAGCTTACACTAGGAGACCACAAAAAATGCACACATAAAGCTTCACAAACAACTGGTGTGTCCCATCAGTGTGTGCCCCCAGCAGCACCAACAGCTTTGTGAGTTCCTGTAAGGAACAATCAACAGGGAGCTTGTGGGGAAAAGGGAAGGGAAAAAAAGTATAGTTCCCATGGGAAATTTGTCTGCAGGGAGGGGATCCATGCCACCAGAGAAGATGGCCAGGGGAGGATATGCCTCTGGGCACCTCCTGTTCCTTCTCCTGACTGGTCATGGGGGTGAACTTCCTTTCCCTTCTGTTTCTCTCCTTTTATGTTTTATTTTTGTTAACCTTTCCCAGAAAGAAGCTGTTAGCTCTGGAGTCAAGCATGCCACCAGCTACAGGCCCTGTGAATAAACCATTGTGCAGGTCCAGCTGTCTCAGCGTCCTCTGCACAACGACTTGTGGGAGGCTGCAGACAGCTGAGCACCAGCCAGCTTCAGAGCACTGACAGCACATGGTGCCCATTTTCCTGTGGGACCCAGAGCCCTCCCCTTGGCACTCCTGCATTGGGATCACACAGGGGGCAGGCTCCAGGAGTGATGCAGAGCTGCACAATCAAGAGATGAGGCCCGTGGGACCTGTAGCAAGAGGTCCATCCAAGCACAGCCCTGCTGGAGCAACTTCACAGGACCAAATCAAGGCCCATCAGAAAGGCAGAGAGCTGTGAGCAAAGCAGCAGCCCTTGCAGTTGATTCTTCCTTCACCATACATTATGTTCAATTACCTAAGGCAACATTAAAGATGAGAACAAACTCCTGCTCTTAACCAAAAACAACTCACAAGGCTTCCCATTTTGTTTAACAGCTCCAGTCCAAAAAGAGAATGCAAACCAAGGTTAGGATCCATTTCCCTGCCTCTCTTCTCCCATGGCACCAATTCAGTGGTATTTTTCTGGGAAGAGAGATGTCCAGTGGGTTCCCAGCGCACATGAACCACGTCAAGTATCATTAGAAAGCCATTCAAAAGGAGGAGTGCAAGTGTGCTTTAAAAAGTGACGACATAAAAATAGCACTCCCTCACCTGACACATCTGGCCAAGTAGAGAAGATCTCTAGGTGCACTTGGAAAGCAGCTATTTACTTTCATGAATCACAGAATCAATCAACAAGGTTGGAAAAGACCTCAGAGATCATCAAGTCCAACCCATCACCCAACACCTCATGACTAACTAAGCCATGGCTCCAAGTGCCACATCCAATCCCCTCTAGGGATGGTGACTCCACCACCTCCCTGGGCAGCACATTCCAATGGCCAATCTCTCTCTCTCTGGGAAGAACTTTCTCCTCACCTCCAGCCTAAACTTCCCCTGGAGCAGCTTGAGACTGTGTCCTCTTGTTCTGGTGCTGGTTGCCTGGAAGAAGAGACCAACCCCCACCTGGCTACAACCTCCCTTCAGGTAGTTGTAGACAGCAAGAAGGTCTCCCCTGAGCTTCCTCTTGTCCAGGCTAAGCAACCCCAGCTCCCTCAGCCTCCCCTCACAGGGCTGTGTTCCAGACCTCTCCCCAGCCTCGTTGCCCTTCTCTGGATACGTTCAAGTGTCTCAATGTCCTTCTTAAATTGAGGAGGCCAGAACTGGACACAGTCCTCAAGGTGTGGGAAGGAGCCAAAGCTTCCCCGTGCAAGTGCACACCCGTATGCCTGGCAGCATGCATGTGTGGTGTCTGGTTTACTCAGTCAAAATAGCTGTGCACATTGTTATTTTCAGGATCTGAGAAGCTATTGCCATGGGGACTGAAGATCCAAATAGATCCTGAGATCAGATCACAGGAGGTTTTAAAATAAAATTGCCATTTCTGCCTATAGTCCCTGGGAAAGCAGCTTCGATGTGTAAGCATGAGGAGCCGCTGCTTCCCTGGCTTTTACACGCTGAACTCACTGAAACAGGAACATTGTATGCTGTGCATAACAGCCTAGTACCAGGTGGATCATTATTTGCAGGGTTTAAACACGCAGAACATCTCCTCAGACGAGCAGGAGATGGTGGTGGTGGTAGCCAGCTGTGGTGGGTCTGTGTTGGTACCAGAAGAATGAACACAAGTGAATTTTCTCCCATCGAGGCACACAAAGAGAAATGTCACACAATCACAGAATGTTAGGGGCTGGAAGGGACCTCGAGAGATCATCCACTCCAACTCCCCCTGCCAGAGCAGGATCACCTAGAGCAGGTCACACAAGAACTCATCCAGGCAGGTCTTGAATATTTTCAGAGAGGGAGACTCCACAACCCCCTGGGCAGCCTGTTCCAGGGCTCTGTCAACCTCTCAGGGAAATAATTTTTCCTCCTGTTTCCATGGAACTTCCTCTGCCTCAGCTTCCCCCATTGCCCCTTGTCCTGTCATTGGGCATCCCCGGCACAGCCTGGCTCCAGCCTCTGGGCACGCACCCTGCACATATTTATAAACATGAATGAAGTCACCCCTTAGTCTCCTCCTCTCCAAGCTGAAGAGCCTCAGCTCCTTCAGTCTCTCCTCATAAGGAAGATGTTCCACTCCCTTCATCATTTTTGTGTCTCTGTGCTGGACTCCTTCAAGCAGTTCCCTGAGGTCCTTCTTGAACTGAGGGGCCCAGAACTGGACACAACATTCCAGAAGTCTCTTGTTCCAGATTCATGGCATTGCAGCTGTGATTTTCTTATCTCTGCACCAAGATAAGTTATTACACAAATATACAAATACATACATAAATCAACATATAAAGCTTATACCACAGTAGAAACTAAAACTTGTTTTGCAGAAGAGAAGTTATTGGAATCTGCTTCTACTTCTGCATAATCTCTGCAGCGAAGCAATCTCAGGCTGTTCTGGATCACCTCTGGCAAATGAAGTGATGTCAGGGCAGGCTAATACTTGGATATTAGAAGAGAGAAGAAAATCTGTCTTTCTAAGGACACTGCAATCAGAGCTGCTTTACCCAGGGATGGAGACACCCTGCTCTGGGTGGCTGTGGAGAGGTGCTGATTGCACAACACGCACATGAAGCAGAAAGGAACATTGTGCTGCTGGGACCAAGAGGAGGGGAAGGAACCAGAACCTCCCCCGATCCACCTCAGTAAATCTTTGTCTTTTCTGTCCTAATTATTTGCATTGAATTGTCTTTGCTTATACAAAAGTTCTTAATCTGAGCTAGTGGAATCAGATCAAATCTAAGTGACGGCTCCCAGTCACCTTGAACAATACTTCAGTGTCACTGCAATCCCACACCGAGATACTTCTGTTGAAAAAATGCCTCTGTTCTGCAGTGCAGATGCAAGTCCAGCAGCTCTCAGCAACTGTGTTTTCAGCTTTGGTCCCCAGTTCTCTATATCCTTCCCCACAGTAGTGCAAGGGGGCAGGAAAAGGGAGTTGTCAATTCGTCACACATTGTCTCTGCTGCTCCCTCCTCTTCACACTCCAGTGTGGTGTCCCTCCCATGGGACACAGTCCTACACAAACTTCTCCAACACAGGCCCTTTTCAGGGGCTGCAGCTCTTCAAGAACTGCACCAGTGTGGGTCCTTTCCAGGGAGTATATTCCTTCAGAAATGGACTGCTCCAGTGTGGGTCCCCACAGCGTCACAAGCCCTGCCGGCAAATCTGCTCCTGAGCGGGCTCCTCTCTCCACAGTGCCTGACAGGAGCCTGTCGGGTCACAGCCTCCTTCAAACATACACCTGCTCCTGTGTGGGATACTCCAAAGGCTGCAGATGGATATCTGCTTCTCTGTTAACCTCCATGGGATGCAGGGGGACAGTGCCTCACCATGGTTTTCACCACCTGCACTTGGAGCACCTCCTCCTCCTTCACTTGCTTGGTGACTGTAGAGCTGTTTCACTCGCTCTCACTCCTCTCTCTGGCTGCTGTTGCTCATCATTTTTTCCCCACTTCTTAGATATGTTAGCACAGAGGCCTTACCATCATCTCTGATGGGCTTGGCCTTGGCCAGCAGTGGAGCCTTCTTAGAGCTGGCTATCATTGGCTTCATGAGACATATGGGCAGCTTCTACTAGGTTCTCACAGAAGCCACCCTGGCAGCCCCCTGCTACCAAAGTCATGTCATAGAAACCCAGTACAGAGAGCAGCATCCTGGCTATTCACATCTGTGCTAGCTAAATATATCTGACTATGGTGGATCAAAGCACCATTTCCCTATCTGTCACAGCACCATGGTGTTTAAGCAAGCTGGCAGTATGGCTTCACATTATGATTTGGAGACGATGAAGGTCACTCCAACTGCAGAGCTCCAAACCTATAGTTAAGTTACTTCAGAAGTGACCCTCCAGTGCCACCAAACCAGAAGCTACAAAAGGAAAGCCATCTTCTTCCCTCGTGCCGCTGAAATACGAAGAGTTGTCTGATGTGCATCAAAACTCTCATTGCTTGAAGTTGTCAGCACAAGGGAGTTTGCAAGCTGAGACCTGACCTAGCAGACTACCAACACTCCAGAGACATTTTTAATGTTAACTAAAATTAGGTTGTTCTGTCTGGATTGCCTCTGAGAAACCGGCCAGGTCTCTCCCTGTTTCGTGGTTCAACCATAGCCCTGAGATGGGTATGCAGCCTGGCTTGCAGGAGCTTCAATACCTCTGGGGAGGACAGGACAAGGGCACACATCTTGCCAGCCCACAGGAGTCCGCTGTAACAGCAGGACTGCCTGTTCACTGCTGAACCTCACCACCAGCAGGCCTGGCCAGCACGCCTGACCACCTCTGCATTGTCCTTCTCATGCACACGCTATGACCACATGGAAACGTGCAGTACCATCATGCTGCTGCAGGTGAGGATGAGGAGGAGGTCTGGCCACAGAGGATTGCCCCAAGCTCACCTACAATCTTCAAGGCAAGACCAGATGGTTCATAGCAAGTGGATCCTCCTCATGCTAGGGCTTACAGGCTGAAATATGCACCATGGCTGATGTCAGTCGTCTCCGTGAGCCCAGTGACCAAATCCTCACAGAGAGCAGCAACCTGCAGCTGGGCCCATGACTGTTGCAGGATGGAGTGCAGGGGGCTTTGAGTAGCTGACTCTGAGTCCCAGGGCTCCAAAGACAGGCTTTTCCTCACCCACTGTGACACTGCCTCACCACAGTTTTCACAGCTTGCATGAAGGCTTCAAGGAGACCTTTTGCCTAGGGTATGCACCAAGGCTTTTCTGCTCAAAATCTGTAACTCAATTTTAAAGGCATATCCTAAAACCATCACAACCGGGTTCCCCTTGAGGTGACAGCACTGCCTGGCACTGCCATGGGTGATAGGCCTGATGTCCTGGCCAAAAGGGACATGTGGGAAGCCATGCATGATCATAAACCCAGCACAGGGCTACACGCACCATGCCCCCTGGTTCATAATACATGAGCTTGCGACAGTCTGGTATCACCCAGGAGCACTGACGCTCCCCTCCTCTTTGCCATGACATAGATGTAAACCTCTCCTGCTCCAGAGGATGAGCAACGTGGTACCCCACACCCTGTGACTAGCATGTTTAAAGGAGATCTTTATTACCCTTTCAGTTTCCCAGATGGGATGACATTATTTACACAGTTGCAGGCTGCTTCTGCTGTGCGTCCCTCCCAGACATACTTCCCTCTCACTGCCTCTGCTACCATATTCTGTGCACCCATAATGAAGAGAAGGAAGAAAGCTCCCAATTATGCCAATTAAATTATCCACTTTGAAATATAAATTAAGAGAGCCATCCTGCAGACAGTCACCACCAGGTCCCCAGGCACCTTTCCAGTAAACTGCATCCCTTTGATGTTTCCTTTAGGCACAGCCTAGTCTGTGCCAAGGATTTCCTGGCTGGTTTTGGCTCTGGGGCTGGGCTTCAGCTGACGCTTCTCTGGGCTGTCTGTGCCCAAAGCTGACTGCCCAGAGCTGAACCTACCAGAAAAACCAGCAGCTCCATCAGGTTTTGCTGTTTGTGGCACAGCCCAGCCTAGCCCAGCCTCCTGAGAACCTACATCCCAAGGGCAAAGCCTAGGAGGCTGGTGGACCCATGGCTCTGCAAACAGTATCTCAGGAGCTTTGCTTGGATTGAAGCCCTGGGCAGGATGGCATTCTTGCTCCTGATCACCTCCTGCCTTTAACTTGCAAAAGCTGACCAGGACATGTTGCAAGTCTCCATGACTCCTTTGGCTCTGCAACAGCCTGGAGCTCAGAGATCAGGAGAAAAGGCTATCTTCAGCTCCAGGTGGGTGTTTGTGCCCTGAGCACATCCCCCTCCTCCTGGGGCTTGGGCTGCCTGGGCCCAGGGCCAGCTTTGACAGTGCAGCTGCCTGGTCTTGAATCAAAGAGCTGTTTGAGAACAAGCTGTGAAGAGCCTTGGTGAGGATTCACCCCCTTGTCTGAGGAGCTGCTTTCAAGGGAGCCTCTTTGCCCTTGGTCTCTGTCTGAGCTACACTGCAGCTAACCCTGTACCTGGCCGTACAACTTACTGGTCTGGATCCTGACGTGATCTGGGACCTGCATCATCACTACAGTCCTGTGTAGTGATTGGGGTTTTGACTGACTCAGCTATCATGACTGAACCAAGCTCTTAATGCTTGGGTATCATGGCAGAAGACTCTTGCCCATGAAGTCCCTACCCCACACCCACCTTCCTGTCACCCTCAACCACAGCTCAAGCTGCCTGACAGTGGGAAACAGCAGAAGATGACAAAGTGGTGCATACTTACTTTGAGGTTTCTTAAGAGAGTAGTAGAGGAGGAAAGTGGTGGCTGTCTAGGAGGAGCTTCCCCTAATTCTCCTCGAAGTGTGGACAAAGACAACAGCTTGGCTCAGACTGAACAGAGAGGGTATATGAGTAACTGAAGGTTTTATGGTTCCTCCTTCACTAACAAGATCCCTCATATTCTGGGAATGCTGGAACACCACTTGGCTGCTGCCTCAGTGCCTCTGTTCCTGGTGTGCAGATAATGAGGCATTTACAAATCCCAGCCCTGGGCTCTTCACTGGTTCTTCCAAAGCTAGCCTCATGCCACCTCCTTTACCAGCTCTTTGTGCTGCCCCTAGAAGCAACTTCTCCCAGCAGCAAAGGTGCTCTCTAGGGCTGGTCCTGGCACCCACATACTAAAGATTTTCTTCATTTTCCTGCCTGTGTACCAGTTTGCACAGCTCCTGACAGCCCAGTGGAGCTGCCTGGTTTTCCAAAGTGCCACTGACTGTGCTGCCTGTGTGCAGCAGGATATGGTACACCACTGCACAGAGGTATTTAAGACTATCAAGTCTGTTGAGACACTGTTGAAGGATTGGGAAAGGACACTGGAGAGCCAGGCTTGACAAGGATCACATCACCACCCTAGACAGTGCAGGATTTTCCTGTCTGCACCCTCCTAGTCTGTGGATGGAGTTTTCTGCCAAAAGAGCAGCTGCTTTTATACTAGACTGGAGTCAGGCACAGAGTAAGCTGCCTTAAGGGTAGGTGACTGGAGAACTCCAGCTCTGGATTGAAAGGGGCAAAGCAGCAACAGTACTGCCTGGTGTCAGCCATAACTTACTGCTTTGAAACAGGAGGACCACACTGTACACTGATAGCATTTAAGTGCCAAATTCATAGTGATGTGCTTCACTGAGCACTAGCTTTCTGCTGTAAAATATAAGAACTCTTGTGTTTGAGATAAAAAGCCTGCCTTGTTCAGTATTATTTCTCCAACAGTCACCAGTAAATGGATGTCCTAAGAAAGCATAAGAACAGGGAAAGAAGAACAGTCTCAAGCTGTGCCAGGGGAGGTTTAGGCTGGATGTTAGGAAGAAGTTCTTCCCAGAAAGAGAGATTGGCCATTGGAATGTGCTGCCCAGGGAGGTGGTGGAGTCACCATCCCTGGAGGTGTTTAGGAAGAGACTGGATGAGGCACTTGGTGTCATAGTTTAGTTGATGAGATGCTGTTGGCTGCTAGGTTGGACTCAATGATCTCGAAGGTCTTTTCCAACCTGGTTAATTGTATTGTATTCTAGAAAGTGATGCTTCCCCCAGCACTTTCACAGTGTACAACCAGGGGGTTCCTGAGCTTGGGGTGTGGATCTTTGTGAAGAGCAATTTCCCATGGTCTTCTTATCAGTGGACCTACCTCATCTTTCCTTGAGCCTGTGTTACCTCTTAGCATCCCCGCTATTTGATTGCAGCCTTTGACACAACTGGAGTCTTCACCAGAATTTCTCTATCATTCATCACTAAGCCTTAGCTACCATGAGACAAGAACATAGTTCTTTTGCTATGAAGACAAATTTTTACTTTAGTGATGAAGAGAACTGCAAACATGCATCAATAGTCTCAGCAAAATGATACAGGTATCTTAAGGGAAAAATCACTGTCAAGGGCATTGTTTGTATGGGATTTTGCCTTGGTTTGCTTTAGGCATTATTCATTCCTTTTTGTCAGAGAGCAACACCCAGAGAGATGCTGCTCAGCTGGGTGCTGAAGAGCTATACATACAGCAAGGACAGCTGGAGATGACCTGGGCAGGAACCCTGAGCACACACGTGTCTGAGCCAAGTGCCTGTCATGCTGTTGTTAACAGCTAGGCACGAGAAAGCAAGGCATGAAAGTTAACATCTGCTGGGAGTTAGAGAGAACACACAGAGTGGCAAATTTTGTAGGCAAAACCTTTCTCTCACTCTGCCATGCCACTGGTCATACATGGTTACAGCTGTCATGCAGCCCAAGACAGAGATGCTTAGGCATCCGATCCTGAGATGGGCAAGAAGGACACGAGACCTGTGAGTGGTTCAGGTTAACTTAATGCTTAAGTACCAATCCTTGTACCTTTCTGTTGATTACAAGTTGCATGGTTCTACAGACTGTTCTTGACAGGTGGTTTGTAGCCAAGTCAGCAGCAGTGGTTTAAGATGGTATCACCTTGCCAGCTGCCCTGCTTCTCTGCTGGGGAGGTATCCACACACCTCTCCACCCCACAGGTCCCGGCTTCAGCTGCTCCTGGCTGTGAACTGAGAAACTGAGGAGCTGACATACGTTTTCTTTGCCTCTCCTGTCTTGCCTTCTAACATCCAATAGCAGGGTGGGACTGACAGCAGGTAGCATCTTAAAGCACTGCACCTAAATCTCCTCAATCCTTCCGGGAAGGGCTGCCAGCAAAAGCATGACTCAGGTTCTTTCCATTTCTTTTACATCTCAGCTTTCTTGCAGCTCTAGTGACTGGTGGATACAGACAAAATCACTGACTGCAAAAGAACAAATGGCCAGTCACCACAAGGGGAGTGGCCTCTGACTCTGGAGCTGCAGGTAGGTTTCTGAGCAGGTCACGTACACATCCCCAACACATGGCAGTATCCCCTGCTGGGTTAATTTTATTTTGCTGAAGGCAACAGGTCATCCCAGAAACATTCACAGTTTAACTCTGTTCAGCACTGTAATGGAGTTGTTGTCCCACATATTCCCATAGCCCTTTAAGCTATCAAGTTTATGTTGTTGGGGCTCTGAAGGCACACACAGACCTTACTGGCCATAACCAGGCTCCTTTCCTCCCCTTCACCTCTTCCCATCACCCAGGACCCCTATTTCAGCCCAGCCAGGACAGCAGCCTGCACATTTGAACCAAGGCTTTTGAGAAGCTAAAAACTGGCACCACTACAGAGCTGCAGAAGCAGGGGTTGAAATGGGAGTGTGCAGAAGCTGCTCAGGGCCAGTAAATTCTACTAGTGTGCTCAAATCATAGAATCATAGAATCATAGAATCATAGAATCATAGAATCAGTCAGGGTTGGAAGGGACCACAAGGATCATCTAGTTCCAACCCCTCTGCCATGGGCAGGGACACCCTACACTAGATCACGGTGGCCAGAGCCTCGTCCAGCCTGGTCTTAAACACCTCCAGGGACGGGGCCTCAACCACCTCCCTGGACAACCCATTCCAGGGCTTCACCACTCTCATGGGGAAGAACTTCCTCCTCACCTCCAGCCTGAATCTCCCCACCTCCAGCTTCATTCCATTCCCCCTAGTCCTATCACTACCTGAGAGGCCTGAGAAGTCCCTCCCCAGCCTTCCTGTAGCCCCATTCAGATACTGGAAAGCCACAATGAGGTCACCTCGGAGCCTTCTCTTCTCCAGACTGAACAGCCCCAACTCCTTCAGTCTGTCCTCACAGGAGAGGTGCTCCAGCCCTCTGATCATCCTCGTGGCCCTTCTCTGGACACGCTCCAGCACGTCCACATCCCTCCTGTAATAGGGGCTCCAGAACTGGACGCAGTACTCCAGGTGGGGTCTCACCAGAGCTGAGCAGAGGGGGAGAAGCACCTCCCTTGACCTGCTGGCCACACTTCTCCTGATGCAGCCCAGGATCTGATTGGCTTTCCGGGCTGCAAGCGCACATTGAGAGCTCATGTCGAGCTTCTCGTCCACCAGCACCCCCAAGTCTCTCTCCTCAGGGCTGCTCTCCAGCCAGTCACTGCCCAGCCTGGATTTGTGCCTGGGATTGCCTCGACCCAGATGCAGGACCCTGCACTTGGTCTTGTTGAAGCTCATGAGGTTGGCTTGTGCCCACCTCTCCAGCCTGTCCAGGTCCCTCTGGATGGCATCCCTTCCCTCCAGGGTGTCCACTGCACCACACAGCTTGGTGTCATCAGCAAACTTGCTGAGGGTGCACTCGATGCCACTGTCCATGTCACCCACAAAGATGTTGAACAAGACCGGTCCCAGGACTGATCCCTGAGGGACTCCGCTTGTCCCTGGCCTCCACTGGGACATGGACCCGTTGACAGCCACTCGTTGGGTGCAGCCATCAAGCCAGTTCTTTATCCATCTAGTGGTCCATCCATCAAACCCATGTGTCGCCAGCTTGGAGACCAGGAGGTGGTGCGGGACAGTGTCCCTGACAAATCCCTGACATTTATCTTGCAGGTCTTGGCAACAAGAACATGTTGATGTGAAGTTCACATGATGAGGAAGAGTGGCCACCCTGAACCACATGGTTTGTTCAGTTTTCAAAGTAGCAAAGTATTTGTTCCTTGTATTTTAGTGGTGTCTCTTAACTGCAGTGCCAAAGAATAGTATTTGCTTAGCTGCATCAAAATGTTTTCTCCCTGAGCACATGCAAGTTTAATTATCTAGTCAGGAACTACACCGAAAAGCCTTATTTAGGCAGTGAAACTAATCAGCCTTCCATGTAGCTCTGTTGAAGAGGTGTTCAATTCCTGAGTGTCTACTAAGACTAGTGAAATGCACTGTAAAACATTTTGAAGAGCTTAGATCATGGATAGGACAAAATGAGAAAGAAAAGTCATCACCACCGTTGTATCTATAAATCCTATCTAGAGGAACTGGTATCGATTCACGGATTGGTAAAATGAATTGTCCCAGTCTGGACACAGTTTTTATGTGCAAGTTTTCCTTTCACCTCACAGATCATGCTGAATGGACCTGAACAAAGCTCTTCTGCACATGGCAACGGTGAACAACACCTCCAGAGGATAACTGCAACACTCCCACCTGGCAGGGATCAGATCAGCATTGCTCTTACGTCCTACCAGGCCTGAGTAAGCCACAGCTGCAGCTGGCAGCTACAGCCACCCTCCCTGGCAGGTAAAACAAAGTTCTCAGCTATGGCATCTGCTGTAGCAGCTCTCTTCAAGACTTCTGGATCCCATTACTCTTCAAAAGAGCAAGTGCTAGAGCTTAGAAGTCATCTCTGACATTAGTCACATTGACAAACACTGGTTGCATCAGTTGTGCCATTTGGGCTTTGCCTGCTGCTGGATCTTTCTCCTCTTCCATTGCAAGGCATAATGGTGCAGCGCGCCCAGCCAAAGCAGTTGGGAAAATGCATAGAGCAATGTGCACTGGGAGCTGAAATTACTTGGAAAAGAGAAGAATGGAAATGCTACATGATCCCCCAGATAAGAACATTTGGCACACAGCTGAACAACAGCGAAGAAGAGCATGTCTTCCAGATTTTTATTCATCTCCATCAGGCTGCAAGCCTTGTTTTGCCAGAACTGCGACTTACAAGTTACACTGATTTGAATCATATAAAGAGGAGTTCAGGGAAGGCAATTAAAAAGCAGAGCTGTCAATTAGAGGAAGAGACTCAGAAAGAGGTCTGTGCAAAGCTTATATATAGCTGTAAGGCTCTGTTGCAGAACCTGATGTGGTCTAAGATGAGCTAGATATGAGCAAGACATGTTTTTGTTATTTTGGAGGTTTGTTTTTTTTTCTGGATACTTTTCTTCCAAAGCAGTAATACTCTCCCTTATGGAAAGCGTTAGATTACTTCTTACCACTGCCTGCAACTATCTTACATGACCCCCACATATCCCCTTTTCTAGCCAGGTGGGACCTTGAGGTGCTGTATTTGAGGTGCTGTGCTCATGCTACTACAGATTTGGAGGTCCTGGGTCTGTTTGCAGCATACAGAACTGCTGCCACAGCTGCACTGACAACTTGGAGGGGGCGGGGGAGGTGCACGTGCAGTAATTCTGGTAGTTCAGGGACGACTGGCAGAGACCATTTGTGCTCTGCATTACAGTAGGTACCACACCACAAGGACACGCTCAGCTAGGATGTGCACACGTGGTATGAAAGACGTGTTTGCAAAGCGCTGCATTTGCTCTCCAGGTTGGGCTTGCTTGCGTAGCAGGTGAGCTGGAGACTCAGGACTTCTCAAAACATCTGGATTTGCTAGACCGATGCTTGTTGTGCAGCATTTCCCAGGTGACAGCGTTAGTGCAGCCGTCGGAGGCAGAGGGAGGTGGAGCAGACCCTCAGTGCGCCCTGGGCTGCAGAGCTTCCTGGGGCTGATGTTGCAGGTGAGCCACGCCAGCGAGGTCACCGCACACTGCAGTTGTGGGGGACAAAACTGCAGCTGCCAAGGGTGCAGGGGCTCAGGGAGCTTCCTGAAGGGCAAGCTCTCTGTGGGGACCGGGCGCCCCCAAAAGCAAGAGGCCATGGATCATATGCGCTCCACTGCCTGCCCCCGCCCCGCGCCGCGCCGCCCTGGGGGTTTCCCAGAGCCTCACAAAGCTCAGTATGGAGATGGAACTGGCCAAACAGACCCGCGCAGGGCCGGGCCAAGGCGTGAGGCCGGCGGCACTCCCGCCTATCCTGCAGGGCGCGCTCCTTCCCGCCCGCTCCACGTGCGAGACCACGGCAGCCGCGCCCCAGGACTACACCCCCCAGCACCCAGCGCGGAGCCGCCGTGGTGCATGCCGGGGAGCGCAGCGTGGCCCCCCGTCTCCGGCCCCGCTAGGTCACACCTCCGCTCGTTGCGCAAGGCGGGGCCAGGCGGAGGGACCGCGCCGCGATTGGCGGGAGTTGGCCGCCTCGTCACGTGCGCTCGCGGCCGCTCTCTCAGTCACTCAGCAACGGCGCGCGCGCTTGCTCCGTCGCTCGACTACTTTTCCTCCTCTCCTCCCCCCTCGCGCTCGTCACGGAGCGTCCCGCTTCCCCCGCCCCCTCTCCTCCCCCCCGCGCCCTCCCCTCGCGCGAGCCGCCGGGAGCCGCCGCCGGAGCCGCCTCGCAGGAGCTGGGAGCCGCCGCCGGGAGCTGCCGCCGCCGCCACCATGGCCGAGAACGCCGCCGCCGCCGCTGCCGGCCTGGAGAACCACCGCATCAAGAGCTTCAAGAACAAGGGCCGCGACGTGGAGGTAGATGCGGGGCCCCGGGCGCACCCGGCCTCCGCCTCCGGCGGGCGCGAGAGGAGGGGCCGGGGCTGGGGCCTGGCTGCGCTCGCAGCGCTGCCGGCGGGCGGCGGGAAGGAGGCGGGGAGCGGCCGCCCTGGGCGGGCGGCGGTGGGGAAAACGCCCGCGAGGTTTTTTCTCCTCCGTCATGCGGGTGCGGCCGGCGGGGGCGGAGGAGGCGGTAGCGCCGGCGGGGGGAAGGGTTGGCGCTGCCGGGCCGCGCGCGGCCCCGCCGCGCCCCCTCTGCCGCCTTCCTGGTTTGCTGGTGTGCGGAGGGCCCGGTGGGCCCGGGGCCGGAGGCGGTGCCCGGGCAGGGCCGGCAGGCGGCGGGATACACCATCCCCCGCTCGCCCCGCGTCCCCTCCTCCCGCCGCGTTCCTTTCTCCCACTCCAGCTGCCTCCCCGTCCTTCCTCCTCCCCGCGCCCCCTCCCCCGTCCTCAGCGGGGTCGAGGCTCGGATGGGGTGGACAATGGTGCCGGCTGCCTTTTGTGCCAGCCCCTCTGGGCGGTAATAGCCTTTCCGCTGGGGCGAGGGGCTGCCCTGCCCGTCCTGCTGTGCCCCGCTGTGCCACTGCCGCGCAGGGAGGCCTGTGCTGGAGGCAGGGACTGCTCTCACGCTCTGATGAGCCTTTTTACAATGTACTGTACAGCGCTCAACGATTTTACTCCCTATATTGCCTTAGATCACCATTGTTTTATTTTACTTTGAATTGGTAGCGCACCAAGTGATCGTCTTCTGGGCGTCTGTGTATAAATCGGGAAGGAGTGTGGTGGTTACTTGGGATAATGGGGTAGTAGTTTACTCCCCCGAATTTGAAAGGCGCTGGGTGATGAGAAGTTATTCCTTAGAGCGACTGCGAAGATCTTCTGAATGTGTGTGCCATTGCTGGTGACATCTCCAATTCTAGTCGTTATCGAAAAGGGAGGAAATACTAAATCGTGCGTTTAAGTTTCTGTAGTAGGAAAGCTAGGGGGAGGAAGCTGCTCTGAAATCAGGCTTGGATTGAAATCCGATTAGGATTCACTAGAGTGAAAACCTAAATAATGTGTCTGATTATTTGGACTTTACCTGAGGGCACTTTCCATGCTTCTGTTGATTTTATCACTTAAATTCACTTCTGTAATCGGGAGGTCTGATATTCTACTCCTTTGAAAGTATGTTTTATACCTTAGCAGAATTCACACCTCTGCTGCTATTGTTTGGGTGGAGACAATTTTATGCAGGTCAGGCTTAGCAGCAGCGTCTTTAAGATGACATTCGTGATGTAAACTAATCTTAATTTTTGTTTAGCTTGGTGACAGAGAATTTTACAGAAAATATTGTATGTAGAGAGTGTGCTAACTTCAACACTTCTGGCTAACATTAGTAAATGTTAAAAAGTAACTAAAAATTGCCCATCCTTGTGTTTGGCAGTTGCTTCTCATGGTGAGGATGAGGAGGCGGCATGGTGGGTTTCTTTTTACCCTTCTCATCCAGTGAGACTCTTCCTGCTGCTCCTCATTCATTTTGTCCTTGTCTCATCTCCCTGTATTGGTTTCTGGCTTTGTTGCTGCTTTCTCAGTCACTGGCCTGAATCCATCAGAGCTCTAAACAGGGAAAGGTTAGGTGTGTTCATGCCTGGTGTGAACTGATCTGTCATCCGTACTTGCTTGTATTATAGCATACCCGAGACGAGGGGAATTAAATGTCTGCCTCGGGGGGGGGGGAAGAAAGGAGTTGACTGCCTAAGCTTTGCTGAAATTAGTTACACCAGCCCAGCTAAGGTAGCTTAACTCTCATTTCCTCCTGAAGGGGAGTAATTTTGGAATAGGGTATTTGCTGTACAGAGAAGTACATCCTCTGGGGTTATTTTCCAGTGTGCTGACTGACTACTTTTTGTGGTCGAGCATAAGACTGTTTGGTGAATAGCTCCACAACGTTAATGTGATTAAAGATTCCAACTATGCTTTTTGAAAAGTGCTAAAATCTTAAGAAGCAGCAGCATCTTTTTTTTTTGGGGGTGGGGTGGGGAGGGCAACAAAGAGATGAAATGCAGGAGAATGTAAAAGCTCTGAGACTATGGAGATACATTAAAATTTCTTCAAATGAATCTAAGTGTATTGTAGAAGATTGGAAATGTGTCAGCACCTTTCGAAACAACTGAATTTGTATTAAATGCCTGAAATTGCCTATTCAGCCTCCTTTTTGACTCTCTTTTTTGATCATGGTACTTATTTGAAAGTTTGTGTTAGAAGTACCCTTCTAAGTAATGTTTAGCTAACTGAAATTCCCTGAAGTAAAACAATGTTAGTGAAGTTTACCGTGGAGAATGGAGGAGTTCAGCAGTGCTATAAAATTGCTGTTACTTACTGCATTTCTCTTGAGACACTGCTACACAGATTGAAGTGGTGATTGGACAGTTTGTCTGTATTTACTGAAAGTTATCAGCTCTCCATCAAATGTTTGTTTTCTGAATCAAATATTATGTGTAGTTCACAACTGTTAGTAATTACATACACTTGTTTTCATTCCTGTGCTACGGTTGGGAGTTTTATGTAGAGATCCTGCCTCCGGTTTTATCTACCCTGGAAACCAGGAGACATCAGTGCTATTGTTGGCCTTGATCTGCATCTATGCATTTGTCAGATTCCACCAAAGAGAAAATAAATGGTTAGGATGATGGAGTAATAGATCATGGCCTGATATTTAGATTATATCCTTTGGAAAACCTAAAGTATTCAAAGCCCATATGCTCTCCAGTTTGAAAACAGTGGCGATTGAGTCACCTTTTGCCTGGAGACAGTCACTGCCTTTGAACTCATTGGACTTGAACACATTCTTTGGTGATCTTCCTTTGGCTTCTAACAAATACTGAGGAGTTATTATTGATCCCCTCTGGGCACAGACTCTTCTGGCAGACCAAAACACTTACTCCTTTAATTTGTAGTTAACTCATGTTTTATTGCTGGGTTTGTTAGGCTATGTAAGCCTTTGCTTTTTGTTAATACAACTTTAAGGGAAACAAAAGATGTGCCAGTAGTTTTGTTTGACGTTAAGACAGACCTCAGTACCACATGCAGCTTCTCACTGGGCTCCTTTTATAAGAGCAAAGAAACATATCTGTTGATCAGAAGTCAAAAATTCTGAATCTGTGACCTTCACAGGTTCCCTTTCCTTTTCCTAGTTTCACATGTGGGTGGGAGTTACCTGAAGTTTTTTGCTGTCTCTGTTAAGGAGGTAGAGCTGCGTATACAGAACTGGAAATGCGCCTCTGAGTTTAGCCCTCTGAAGGTATAACAACAAATCAAAAGCTGGTAACTTGTGTTACCACAAAATGAAAAGCTTGGTAATGTGTTACTCGCATAAAATGAGTTTGTGTTCCTGCTTTTATTTTTGAGACCCTTCTATTTTTATAGGTACTGACATGTGATTAGCAGCAGACAGAGCTAACCTGAACCTGCAGAGCTTGAGCGATAAGGAGCCAAGACACTAGTCGCTTCATCTGGACAAACAACTGCTAGAACAGTTTCTCCTTGCAATCTTCTCAATGCTATATTCTCTGGAGTTATGAATGGGCTGTTGAAATGGTCAGTTATGGGAAGCAAAACCTTTCTCGTGTTGATCTTAGGCTTGCAGTCTTAAGTCTCGGTGGATTTCTTGTAAATGTACAGCCCTGATCATGCCAATACAATTGAGGGACAAGATTAAACAATTGAAATCACTTCATTTGTAATCCCCCTGCTGCATTCATATGTTTATATTGCTATCTAATTAACCCAGCTTTTAGAAAACCTAATTTGAACCTCCTTTTATTTTTTTTGTTCCCTGCTTACAGTTCTTCAGCTTCATTCTTTGCCTAGTAACATCTCTCTTACACTTTTTCACTCCTCCAGCTTCTTGGACCAGAAATGTAACTTATTCTTTAGTACAATAACAGGCATCCATATGTTGGCTCGCTGTTCTGATGTTTAAGGTGACAGATCATACAATTCAGCCCATTTCTTGTAGTCAGGATTAGTCAGCATCCCTCACTAAAGCTGAGGAAAAATTCTTGAGTTACAGAGATGTTGTAATTTGTGGGACTGTTTGCATGACTTACGGGGTTTTTTTATGTGTGATGCAGTGAGCCTGTGTGGTCATGTAATTAGCAAAATGCGTACTGCATCAAAAGTAAAGCCCCATGTACACTTACTTAATAATTAAACCCCTCCACAACCACCAAATCTAAAAGAAGCAAATAAAACCAACTAGTGAGGAGTCAGTGCATTATAACCTAAATAACTTTCTGTAAGAACACTTCAGTGACTGGGATTAAAACTTTCTTTTTCTGTACTTGTGCTCCTAATCATGGGAACACAAGTTCTTGAACTTCTGTTGCTTAGGCCATAGGATTAACCTGAAATGTGTTGAAGGCTATTTACCAAAAGGAGAGACAGCCACTCTCTCATCTTTCACCTACTCCTGCTTTGATTTTAAGCTTCAGAGATCCTGGCCATGAAAGTATTTTCCCCAGTTTTAGATTATATATTTATTTATCACATTTGGGTCCAGGGAACTTAAAAGGATCCATTTTTATTCTGTACCTTCAGCATCTTGAGACCAGATGAGGCAGAGGAAGAAAGTGGGCTTGGCCCAGATCTCCATCACCAGCTCTGGCAGCATTGGTGTATTTACTGTTGCTGCATTGCTAACAGTGTGGGTCTATGAGGATGCTTGGATTTATTCACGTTTTTCTGTCATGCTGCCATGACTTCCTTGCCAGCAGAAGAATATAATTCTGGGGAGGCCAAGTCTGTGCAGGCTCTGAGCAGCTGAGGAAGGTGGAGGTACCATAGCTGTGCGGTGTGAAGGAATGAGCATCCATGCCACTGCCAGGGCATATTGTGATGCTGTTCTTTCTCTGCACGGACTAGTGTTTTTGCTGTCTCCCCCTACTACCCTCAAACACTGAAACAAATAAGGCTTGTAGCAGTCCCAGAAAGCCTGCTTTTTCCCATCTACTTTGCAGCAATCCAGTTTCTTTCAGGAGCTTACTTTTACAGGTTTCTGTTTTCCACTTTGCAGGAATGGATACTGGCAAAGGGAGGTCTGGGAGTAAGGCTGTAATATCTGATTTAGGTTGCCTTAAGGTACTGTGGCTTCTGTCCCAATAGCCTTACTGGCTGGGTGAATCTCAGCGGTTTTAAGTGAAAACAGCTGTGTCAGGTAGCTTCCTGTTGGGAACTGGGTTTAATATAAGATATGGTACTACTATGCAAAATTTCCAAGCTGTGACTCCTGCAGCTTTATTACTCTTTCAGGTCAGTACATAACACTCTGGGGAGAATACAGGTGTACATCTTTGTACCTTGGAAATAATTGCGTGGGTAGGAAGCAAGAGAGAGATGTAGGAAGGAAGCCTCCTTGGTTGATATTGCTGTGGAATTCTCCAAACTTGAGTTAGTCTGCAAGTCAATAATACAGTGCTGTGAACTGCTAGTGACTGTTGGCAGAAAACAAACACCTAATGAGTCCACTTAGGTATGCCATCTTTTATTTGCCTTGTGAGGTTCAAAACTGGTTGAATGCATTGCATTTTAAAGCATTTAAAGACACAAGTACCTTAGGAAGTCATTGTTTATTTCAGAACTACCTGTGGAGAAAGCAATTTGGAGATGGCATCTCATGATGAACATAATCTTCATAAGCTGATTGGGATCTTCAGCTGGCTGTACTGAGGCCCAGTTATTGCTGTTTGTTGTTGTGATAGACCAAGCCTTAGCTAATCTTTCTGTAATTACAGAATTCATTTTTTTTCATTCTTGTGTATTTCTAATGCTACAGCAGTTGCACAGATACCTCAAAAGGTTCTTCTGTTAAACAGCTTGTAAGCTGTTGAAGTCTGTCCACGTTGGTAGTGGTATAACTTGCTAGTTTTAAGAGCACTTTAACTATTTTTACGTAAGCCCTTGGAGGCTTTTGTAGTACTTGTGCATTTCCAGCACAAATCCAAGCGGGATGTTTTGTCCTCTGAAACCCTGCTATCTGAAAAGACAGCAATCAGGAGGATGTTTCAGCTACAGCTGAATGATCATGTTTGTGTGTATTGTGGGATTGGAAGTGGAATGAGACATCTAATTTATGAGATTAGGCTAGAAGAGGCAATGAACTGTTTAAAGCTGATGGGGTGCGTCATCAGGTAGTAAAGACAAATTGCCAAAGTGAACTGACTTGAAAGAGAAATGTAAACCTTGTATATTATTGGGAGCACAAGCCCTATGAGGAGAGGCTGAGGGAGCTGGGGTTGCTTAGCCTGGAGAAGAGGAGGCTCAGAGGAGACCTTCTTGCTGCCTACAACTACCTGAAGGGAGGTTGTAGGCAGGTGGGGGTTGGTCTCTTCTCCCAGGCAACCAGCACCAGAACAAGAGGACACAGTCTCAAGCTGTGGGAAGTTTAGACTGGATGTTATTGGCCATTGGAATGTGCTGCCCAGGGAGGTGGTGGAGTCACCATCACTGGAAGTGTTTAAGAAGAGACTGGGTGAGGCACTTGGTGCCATGGTTGAGTTGATTAGATGGTGTTGGGTGATTAGGTTGGACTTGATGATCTCAAAGGTCTTTTCCAACCTGGTTAATTCTATTCTATCTCCAAAATATCTGGCACTGTGAGACTCTGAATATTCCTCACTACTTCTGCTGCAGCAGGAGCTGTGGGCTTGGCATCCCATTTCACAACATTTGACATGGGTAATCTAAAGAGCTAGTTTCTTCCACAAAGTTAGATGTGCATCAGATCTGTCCGTGCCTTGGAGTGAACTGGCTGCAAAGCTCTTCATGTTTCTTGTATTTTCTGCTGCCTTAGCTTCCCAAGCCAGCCTTTCATGTCTGGAAAAGAACAGCGCTGGCTCAAAGAGGTCAGTGTGAATGGGAGAAAGTATACCTTGTCTAGTGTTATTTAACTGTTGGGTGGTTATCCATTCACAGTCCGAGTTACAGCACTGAATCTGCTGGGGAAGTTCTGTATTGTTTATTCTGTGTCAGCTGGCACTTGTCTCTTTTCTTAGGTTAAGCAAGTGGTTTGTAAATTATAAAGTTGCTTTTGTGTGCTTTTAACAAAAAGTGGCAGAACAGGACACAAATCTAGTATCCTCCCCATTCACACACCCATTACTGAATGACTTGTTTCCCTCATTCTCTCATGTCTGACCATTTGAGGATCTCTTCTTGGACATTTTTAACCTTGGTTACTGTCAGATACAGTAACAGGTGAACTTTGGAGGTAATGATAGTTGATTTGCAAAATCAGCTTGGAGAAATTACTTCCTTATAGTTTGACTTGTTAGCCTTGATGGAGATGTATTTTAGTGAGTACTGAAGCCCCATTGCATACTTGCTGGTGTAGAACATAGTCAAAACTCACCTGCATGAGGCAGCGGCCAAGTATTCAGACAAGGTGCTAGAGTGACTTGTGGCCAGGTTGTCAGACATGCACTAAGGGATTCCTGGACAGGCATGGTGTGAGACTTTAGGTTTGCAGTTCTTAGAAGAATGTCCTAGTCTTTGCCTTTTCTTGGTCAACTACAGTGTAAGTCAAGGTTGATGGAAATAATACAGAGACATGTTGTGTCCCTCAGGTAAGCTACAGTCACCCTAACGAGCAGATACTGTCTTGTGCATGCAGCTTTTCATCATCAAGGTCTCTGTTTCTTTTCATGCATGCAAATGGTAGATGCTAAGTCAGTGGTAGTGATTTCTGCTCTAAAAATCTGACTGCAGCCAGGTACAGAAGGCTTTCCACATAAAGAGAGAATTCTGTAATGAGTGCTTCTAGGAGTCAGGGGGATCTTGTTCATGGCTGTTTGTCAAGCATGTAAGAACACAGGCTGGCAATGGGTGGAGTTTGTAACACTGAAGAACAGCAGTGAAGAGCACCCTTCCAGACAAGAATAGATGCCTGAGGAGCTCTGACACAAGCAATTGACATGACTCTGCTTTTGAGCTTCATGAGCCTGCCAGTGCAGTTCAGAATCTCACAGTACCCTCTTCCCATGCCCTTTGCTGGTGGGGGTGTGGCCCATTATACCTATGTGCTCAGGGTAACCTTTGCTTTGGTGGGCACTGCAGCTGGTGGTTTGGAGTTTTGTATTTGCTCTCATCCATCAAAACCACAATGTCTAAGCATCTTCATAGGGCTAGCTGATACTCTTTTTATGAGAGGGTGTATGAATTGGGATTTTGACAGACTGAAGGTATCCTTGAGGCAAGAAGTAAGATGCCCAAAACTTTCAAATGGCAGAAACTTGGAATCATGGCATATGTCTCTGTGGCGGGTTGAAAACTCCCCCAGCATTAAATTTGCCAGCCCAGCCCAGTTGGAAGCAAGTGAGGCTGTATTTACAAGCAAAACCAGAATCTGCAATGAAATGCAATGACTATGTACAAAATATACAGTATTGACAATATTTACAGGTATTTACAATTAATAAACATCACAAAAACCCTTCTGGCCAAAACCCAAGGGAGCTGCAACAGCTTCTTCTGACCCTGCTCCCCTCCTTACCCACCCCCTGAACACAAAAGGGACAAGAGAAAGAGCAAAGAAGTTCTTACTGATACAAGTCACAACAAAGGCAATGCAGTCAAGGTCAGGAAAACCAGGAGAAGCATCAGCCAGAGCCAAAGAACCAAAAAGAGAGATTGTTTTCATTACTAGCTTATGTTTGTTACCTGGTCCAATGGATTGTTTGGAACTTACCATTATTTTCCTTTTTACACCCAATAGTGATATATTTACGTTTTACCACTTTCTGTTCAAGATCTGTGGAAGATTTTAAAGGTACAGCCTAAAACTACCACAGTCACATTAAGAATTGAGGTAGAAGAAGCATCTAAAATTCCTGATATTGAAATGATTAGTACCATAGTATCAGTCAGGGTTGGAAGGGACTACAAGGATCATCTAGTTCCAACCCCTGCCATGGGCAGGGACACCCCACACTACATCAGGCTGGCCACAGCCTCATCCAGCCTGCTCTTAAACACTTCCAGGGATGGGGCCTCAACCACCTCCCTGGACAACCCATTCCAGGGCTTCACCACTCTCATGGGGAAGAACTTCCTCCTCATGTCCAGCCTGAATCTCCCCACCTCCAGCTTCATTCCATTCCCCCTAGTCCTATCACTACCTGATAGCCTGAGAAGTCCCTCCTCAGCTTTCCTGTGGGCCCCCTTCAGATACTGGAAGGCCACAATGAGGTCACCTGGGAGCCTTCTCTTCTCCAGACTGAACAGCCCCAACTCCTTCAGTCTGTCCTCATAGGAGAGGTGCTCCAACCCTCTGCTCATGGCCCTTCTCTGGACACCTTCCAGCACCTCCAGATCCTTCTTGGAATAGGGGCTCCAGAACTGGAGGCAGTACTCCAGGTGGGGTCTCAGCAGAGCTGAGTAGAGGGGGAGAATCCCCTCCCTTGCCCTGCTGGCCACACTTCTCCTGATGCAGCCCAGGATCTGATTGGCTTTCCGGGCTGCAAGTGCACACTGAGAGCTCCTGTTGAGCTTCTCATCCCCCAGCACCCCCAAGTCTCTCTCCTCAGGGCTGCTCTCCAGCCAGTCCCTGCCCTGCCTGGATTTGTGCCTGGGTTTGCCTCGACCCAGCTGCAGGACCCTGCCCTTGGTCTTGTTGAAGCTCATGAGGTTGGCTTGTGCCCTTACATTAGAAGGACTGTGGACAAGGTTCATAAAAGATCATGGGGTGTTGCTGGAGTGTATTTTTGAATTCGTAAGGCTCCATCATCTTCCTGGATTGTCAGATGGATTTGTTTTCTCTTACATCTTGATCAGAATGATCTTTTCATAGATTTAATTAGGCAGCTAGCACATGCTTAATCTTTATTTTTGCCTTTTGATTTTTGTCTTTCACAAAATGGGGAAAAATTGACATAAGGCGTGTCGCGTTGCACGAAAAGGATTGCAGTGCTTGGCTATAGGCTCGAATAGGGACTTGAATGGTTTTTTACATGGCCCCCTGTGAATGTGTGCAAATTAAAGTTAGTGTTTCCCTTTTGATAGCTGGAACAATAGGACTTTATTTTTCTCACTTCACAGGGAGGTGCTTGTAAAGCACATTATAAAATGATTTAGAGGTGCAGAGTCTTCAACTAGAATATCTAAGTAAGTATCTGGGAAGGGAGAGTCTTTGTTCAAACACAGATTGCACAAGAAGGTGTCTGTCTAATATTTAGTGTAGTAGGTTTTTGGTTTGTGTGGGGTTTTTTTTTTGTTGTGTTTTGGTTTTGTTGTTCATGTGTGGGTTTTGTTTGGGCTTTTTTGTTTGGTTTTTATAGTTTGTGTTTGTTTTGGGGTTTGTGTGTAGTTGGTTTTTCTTTTTTCTTCCAAGGGAAAACTAGTATAAACACTTCACAAGCTTAAGAATGTCTGGTGTTCTGTGGTGCTTGCCCCAGAAGTCTGTGAGACCTTCATGTCATTTTCTGATTAGATTCTTGAACATGGTAATCTACAATTTTGTGTAAGCTCTTACATTTAAAAGAATTTAAGTCTCTATGCTGATCTGAAGATCAAAATGTTAGTCTGGTGTTTGCACCTGGTTACCCTGAACAGTCATTTTAATTTTGCTTGGCTGTTTTCTGCTTTTGTTATGTGCACAAGTAAAGACAATATTTTGGCTGTGCAAGTGTGGCATTAAAAGTGGTGTACTTAGTGTTTGGTAACATCTGTTAGGCAGAAACTCAACCTATACCTTCTAGGCTATAGAAGAGGAGAGGGACTCTGCTTTTGGAATGAAAATCAACTGTTCTGCATGAATAGACAGGTTAGTGTACTTCCCCTCTTTGGTAGGGAATTGAGAAGGATCATAGTATAGTATCATAGTATCAGTCAGGGTTGGAAGGGACCACAGGGATTATATAGTTCCACCCCCTGCCATGGGCAGGGACTCCCCACACTAGATCAGGCTGGCCACAGCCTCATCCAGCCTGGGCTTAAACACTTCCAGGGACGGGGCCTCAACCACCTCCCTGGACAGCTCATTCCAGGGCTTCACCACTCTCATGGGGAAGAACTTCCTCCTCACATCTAGCCTGAACCTCCCCACCTCCAGCTTCATTCCGTTCCCCCTAGTCCTATCACTACCTGAGATCCTGAGAAGTCCCTCCCCAGCCTTCCTGTAGGCCCCCTTCAGATACTGGAAGGCCACAATGAGGTCACCTGGGAGCCTTCTCTTCTCCAGACTGAACAGCCCCAACTCCCTCAGTCTGTCCTCATAGGAGAGGTGCTCCAGCCCTCTGATCATCCTCGTGGCCCTTCTCTGGACACCTTCCAGCATGTCCACATCCCTCTTGTAATAGGGGCTCCAGAACTGAACGCAGTACTCCAGGTGGGATCTTACCAGAGCTGATACTTGCTTAGAAATTCATGGGGAGCACAGAGGTGGTGGTGTGTAGGTGCTTCACTTGCTCTGCCTTAAGGAGAGGATAAACTTCTGTTTCTGTGAGATTTTAAGGCATCTGCTATATTGTTCATGCAGCACAGGCAAAGAACATGCATATTTTTCTTGTTCACATATGTGCATAGAAATTTGCATACTGGCAAAAGCAGATCCTGTAACATAAAACTGTACCAAATCTCAAATCCTTAGTCAAAAAGCCTCAGCCTTTGAACTTGCTGGGTTTTGTTGAAGTGTGACCGGGATAACCGATTACAAATGATTCCACTGTGTGTGGTGCTTACGTGCCACGTTATTCAGATGAGGCAGAGCTGGCATTACTGTAAAATTCAGGGAGCCCTTCATTCCAAAAAGTACAGGAAAAGCAGACTTGATGCAGGAATTCTTTAGTTTCTTTCAGGCTGCAGAATAAATGACCAAACTCCACAGTTAAGTTCTTATATCCACTTACCAAAGTGGACATAGCAATGGCTGCATTGTCATCTCTCTTTAGGGCACTACATGGACAGGTTCCTTGCCCTGCTAGGACCACAGGATGAAACAAGTACTCTGAGTTAGTTGGTGATCCTTCTTGCCTGCTTGTTGACAGACCAGCAGTGGTGAGTTAGCCTGGGATGCTATGGGATTACCTTGAAATTTCAGCCTGTCTTCAGGTGGAACCCATATGGCTGTGTTTGTGGTAAAGGTGTGGTTGGTAGTCTGAAGATCCACATGTGAATGGAAGTGCTGTACAGTTTTTGACTAGATACAATGTCTTGATTCACACAACAGCTGCAGCTGGAAGTCTACTGGATTCTGCCTTCCCTCAGTTGTTTTGATAGAGAATTCCAGCTCTTACTTTATTTTTAATTAAAAGTATATAATGAGTTGCTTGTGTTCTGGACTGCTTTATGTCTTTCAGTATTGCTGCAATTAGTGTTGAATGCATCCAACCAAATTGCTTCAGGTCCAGTCTCCTGAGTATAGTTTGATATGTCTCTGCTTGTAGATTGGGTAATTTTTATATGCAAATTAAAACATGAGTGCTCACGTCTCATTTTGTTGCCAGTACTCGCTCAGTATGCAGGTTAAACAAATGTGGAGGGGGTATTTGGACCTCGAAGAATATGCTTACAGAGGGGTCAGTAGGAAGTAAACTTTGCAATTGCTTTTTTTCTGAGGTCTTTTGGAACAGTAGAAGATGATGTGGATGGGCTTTCAGGTGAGTCAGCACCAGGAGCAGCAATAATTGGAGTCTTGTGGCTTTTCATCTTGGCGTGTACATCTGACTTCAGTGAGTCACTGCCCATCACTAAATAGAAAGAATTGTGGTGGATATCATGCATCCAGTATGCTGTGACTTGCCAGGTTTAGATACTTGAATTATCTTGCCATGGACTGGCTAACAAAAAGCAGCTGATACTCATTTTAAGGGCCCCAAACTAAGGGTGAAAAACACCCTCAAACCACCCAACATTGCAGCTCGATCCGTGAGAGGACTGTTTTCCTTCAGCGGCCTTTATTAACCCTGAGGAACACAAATCCCAGATTATGGCATAACAGACAGTGTAAATACAGCACACTGCTTCTAATGTACATAGTACTGTGTTAAAGGTTGCAAGTCAAAAGGAAGCATTCTAATTTTAGGGTTCTACAGCACACAGAGAATCTGAACCAAGTTTGAATACTTTCTGCAAAATAATAGAATGTTTCCCTAAGAAAGGAGGAAATACTTCTTTGGTCAAGCAGTAATTGAATGAAATAAAACTCTGTTGGAGTCTCAGGTCAGGCTGCAGGCACACTGGAAGTGAATTTGGCTGCTTCGGTAGATTGGTTGCTCGTACTGTGGAATCCATACCCCCTGCCTGCATTTCTAACTGGTTCAGCATAATTTAATACAGAGTTTTAATAATAAAGCCAGAGGTGAAGTTGTTCTAACTTTGTGACTGAAAAGAGCTTCACTGTTTTTCTTAGAAGGACAGTTTGGAGCTTTAGAGGAGCACTTGATAATTGGATAAATCTCAAAATTAGGTTTGGGGAACAAGAATCAGCCTAGAGCATACCACTGGCAGAAAAAAAAACAGGCTGGGTAATAATGATGCTTGTAATTAAAGGAATAAAACTAGCAGGAAGGGTTAACTTTGACTAACCATTTGGCATGCACATCAAATCTTGGCGTGTCCAAAAAAGATAGAGGAGATCTGTGTGCATAGCATCATTGGTCCTGGTCTTTCCAGTTTTTATTAAGCATTTGCATTCAGACTATCATGATGCTTTCCCAGAAGTTAGATTTAGTAGTTCTAGAATTTTCCCGTCACTTACTGTGATTTGCTTGCAGTGCTTGGAGTAAGCTATCTGCATTTTGAAAGTGTCAACTGGTAGAATGGCAGTATTGCCTTCTGTCAGCATCCTTTTGGTTTTTTCTTAAGCCAGCTGAACCAGAGCAAGTAGAACAATATCCTCAGTCTAAGCCTCAACTTTGCACATACTGAAAAATTACATTCCTATGCAAATAAGGGATATTTAACTTATGTGAACCAAACAGGCAGCTGCCAACCTGAATCATCTCTTGTATACAAACAGGCACTTGCCTTTTTTCTTGCCCAAACCAAGCCCATCTCCTGAGGCTTCTGCATTTTTATGTGCATTGCGGTAGTTCATGTTCATTAAAAGGTGTCAGAGAAGGAGTAAGAGGAAAAAAAGGAAAAAAGCCATTTCTAGGGAAGAACTGTGTTTACTTCAGCAATGTAAACACCTTCTCCTTTCACTGTATTGCACCCACACCTGTGTTGTAAAGTATCTGAACTATACTCCAGTGTATGCTTATATGCAAGAGGGGAGATATTAGCTAAATCCAATCCAGCTGTTGGAATGGGGCCAGATTCCCCCCCCCCCCTTCATTTAGGCAGGTGGAAGTAGTGTGGAACTGACTTGCAAATGCTAAGAACTTTGGGTACCCTCTGTGTTTAATCAAGCTGCTTTGCTATTTCAGTTATGTATATAGGGTAGCTCTTTCCTTTAAGCATCAGTCTTCTGATTTCTTTTTTTACACCTGTAATGTTGAGAGGCAAGAGCAGAAATAGAGTTAAGTGACCTGTTACCTTTCAATGGAGTTTGCAGTTGCAGAGAAATTGGAATCAGTCAGCAAATCTGTTCTCTTTTAACTTTCCAAAGGAACAAAATGTACATCTTAAAATTCTGGAAAAGGTGTCTTTTTATATCCACAGAATAACCCAAACTGACATAGGTGTGTGGTGTTCACCTTGTCAAGGTGAGCCTGGCTTTCCCACTTCCTTGGACTAGCTGGTAGCTGATAAGCATGCAGGAGACCAGGGATGGCCAGCTACCTGCTTGTAGGGCATCTGATAGGCCAGCTGCATGGGCAGGATCTATATGCTGTGTAGCACAAAACATTTATTTCCTGCCACTCCACTTCTGATGTTTTCTGGACTTGCTCCTGCTGCAATTGAAATGGGGTAAATATGATGATTAAAAGATGATACTCCTCAGGTACCCCACTTAATGAGGTGGCTAGTTTGGGCAACACCTCACTGAGCACCAGTTCTCATTGTTATAGTGGCAGGTTAGTCACACAATGATGGTTCTGCTGTAACCTTCCTTCTGACCCAACTGGTCTAGATGAAAATAGTTAAAATTTCACACCACTTACTGTTGCAACATTGGACTTTTTGTGAAGAGAATTTTGCATTACTAAACACGTTGTACATGAGCTTGGTTTTTAATTTCACATTAGAAATCTTCATCCCAGCATAACAAAGGGAATGTAATGACTTGAGCCTCTCACTAGTTGTATCATTCACACATTTAATAGAATAGAATAGAATTAACCAGGCTGGAAAAGACCTTTGAGATCATCAAGTCCAACCTATCACCCAACACCATCTAATCAACTAAACCATGGCACCAAGTGCCTCACCCAGTCTCTTCTTAAACACCTCCAGGGATGGTGACTCCACCACCTCCCTGGGCAGCACATTCCAATGGCCAATCTCTCTTTCTGGGAAGAATTTCTTCCTAATGCCATCCTAAACCTCCTCTGGCACAGCTTGAGACTGTGTCCTCTTGTTCTGGTGCTGGCTGCCGGGGAGAAGAGACCAACCCCCACCTGGCTACAACCTCCCTTCAGGGAGTTGTAGAGAGCAAGAAGGTCTCCCCTGAGCCTCCTCTTCTGCAGGCTAAGCAACCCCAGCTCCCTCAGCCTCTCCTCACAGGCCTGTGCTCCAAACCCCTCCCCAGCTTTGTTGCCCTTCTCTGGACACCTTGCAGCAGCTCAACATCTTTCCTAACCTGAGGGGCCCAGAACTGGACACAGGACTCAAGGTGTGGCCTAACCAGTGCAGTGTACAGGGGCAGAATGACCTCCCTGCTCCTGCTGGCCACACTAGTTCTGATGCAGGCCAGGATGCCATTGGCCCTCTTGGCCACCTGGGCACACTGCTGGCTCATGTTCAGCCTTCTCTCAACCAGTCCCCCCAGGTCCTTTTCTGCCTGGCTGCTCTCCAGCCACTCTGACCCCAGCCTGTAGCACTGCATGGGGTTGCTGTGGCCAATGTGTAGAACCCGGCACTTAGATGTGTTCAGTCTCATACCCTTGGACTCTGCGCATCTGTCCAGCCTGTCAAGGTCTCTCTGCAGAGCTCTTCTAGCCTCTAACAGATTAACTCCTGCCCCCATCTTGGTGTCATCTGCAAATGTGCTCTTGATGGACTCAATCCCCTCGTCCAGCTCAGCTAGTGGCAGTGTTACAGCACTGATACTTGCTCTTCAACATCTACTGAGCATCTTGGGCATCTTTGTAGAATATTCAACCAGTGGTACTTGTGAAGTCGGAGTGGTTGATCCAGAGGGTCCCAAACATTCAGTCACTTTAAAATATTTGAATGTGCTCTGGTAAAGGTTGCTGTTCTGCAGATAATTCTTAATTTCAGAGTTCAGTCATTGCTTTTTGTTATGAAAAGTTGTCAGTGTAGTTTCATGTTCTGTGGCAAACCATCACCTGAAAAATCAGGGAGACAGTTCCCTTCTCCGCAGGTGGCTCTAAAGCAGAGCTTTGAGTTTCTCATCAGCTTCTTTTTGGGAGAGAGGTGCCAGAGCTGAAACACTGATCTGATGAAGATGCCTGTGTTCTGTGTCATTTTTGACCAGCTGAGTGTGTTGAAGACAGTTTTACAAGGACTGCCTTGTTTTGGGACTGGAGACTTGCTTTGCTTTCAAGGTCCAGTGTCTCTTAAATCCCTTCTTTTGTCAGCCTAGCAGTTTTGTTTCACTGTGAAACAAAGTTTCCTTGCAGCCCTTATCACAGCAGCCCTAATGTGTGCAGTGATTTCTTTACTGGCATATGAAAAGAGTTTCAGCTTGGATACTTTGAGGGAACTAGTGGTTATATTTTCTTCAAAGTGGAAGGTGTTAGGGAGAGATTCTTCACATGTAATGCTTGGTGCCTAGCTTTGGAAGAGTATTCAAAGGGTGGAAATGAGAATGCTGGTTTACCTAACAGCATCTAGTAGGTCTTTTGGGGTTTTTCCTTCTTTAATTTGTACAATAACATAATGCTGAAGAACTGCTGAGCATCTGCTTTTAACTTGTAACATGACCTACGGTGCTTGGTGTGTTACTGTGGTTATGTCAAAACCACTGGTAAGTAGTTGTTCTTCACAGATGAACTGTGGAGAAGAAATCTCTTGTTACAAAAGCTTTGTGAACATAGGTCTGGCTTGAGTCATGTTCCCCTCTACTCAGCACTTGTTAGGCCACACCTTGAGTCCTGTGTCCAGTTCTGGGGCCCTCAGTTTAGGAAAGATGTTGAGTTGCTGGAAGGTGTCCAGTGAAGGGCAACAAAGCTGGGGAGGGGTCTGGAGCACAGCCCTGTGAGGAGAGGCTGAGGGAGCTGGGGTTGCTTAGCCTGCAGAAGAGGAGGCTCAGGGGAGACCTTCTTGCTCTCTACAACTCCCTGAAGGGAGGTTGTAGCCAGGCGGGGCTTGGTCTCTTCTCCCAGGCAACCAGCACCAGAACAAGAGGACACAGTCTCAAGCTGTGCCAGGGGAGGTTTAGGCTGGATGTTAGGAAGAAATTCTTCCCAGCAAGAGAGATTGGCCATTGGGATGTGCTGCCCAGGGAGGTGGTGGAGTCACCATCCCTGGAGGTGTTTAAGCAGAGACTGGCTGAGGCACTTGGTGCCATGGTTTAGTTGCTTAGATGGTGTTGGGTGATAGGTTGGACTCACTGATCTTGAAGGTCTTTTCCAAGCTGCTTAATTCTATTCTAACAATTAAGCTGTAATGTAGCACAACCTGGTAAGTGCTGTATGTTCTTAATGTACATACTGACTGATAGTTAGTAATTTTACTTTGTGCCTTGGGTATGGTACAAGCAGCCTTGCAGCTAAGGTGCTGCAGGAATAAACTGTCTTTTGTGTGTGTGTGTGTGATTTTGGAAGACTTTTGCCTGGGCTGAGGTTTTTCTTCCTGAGATTTGGAGGGTTTGGTTTGCTTTGGTTTTAATATTTTGGTTGTTTTGGTCTGTCTGAAACAGTTGAGAATTTGTCCTCAGAGTGAGTTTTAAGATGTGCTTTTGCAGTGTGGCATGAAGCCACTTGATAAGAGTACTTGAAGCTGTGAAGTGGCCATAACCTGACACTGGATGTCAAATACTATATTCTATCCTCTGGTGACATCTCACTAGGTTTCAACTAGTGTTGCATATAGACTGTAGCAGATGGTTGTCCTTCCAGTCTGAAAGCTGGTAATGAATCCTTGGGGTTAAGTTGCAGAATAATTTTTGTCTCTCCACTCTGTTTTAGCTGACCTGTGTTATCTGGGGAAAGTGTTTATCCTTTCTGCTGCTGTATAAATCTCTTGTAAATGCATATCAGTTCACTACATGCTGAGGCTTGCAGCTAATACAAGTATGTGGCTGCCTTCTTACAATGGTAGTGCTTCCTTAAAGGGAGGCTTGCAGTGGTACTTAAGATTGTTTCTCATATGTGATGTTGGATTATAGTATGTTTACTACTTCAGAGGCTGTAGGAAGATGCTGATAACCTGCTGTATTTCTAAAATGCTTCATCAGAAACACAGGCTTTACATATGTGCCCTTCAAGAAATGCCAAATCAGGAAAAAAATTAACTGGATCACTGAAGTTTGGGTTTTGGGAGTAAAATTTAAGCTTTGCCAACCTTCCCCACTACCAACAGGTGGGATCAGAAGTTGTGCCTTTCAGCCTGCAAAAGCCCAGCAGGAGAATCCAGGAGATAATATAGTGCTTTATGTATATCTGCAGGTGAGGTTGAAGCATGTTTTTGGTCTTAAGGCTATTGTCTCTCAAGGCTAGGATGGCTGAATTGCAAACATTGAGAAGGCTATCATAGAGCAGTCACTAGTGTGTCAGCTTCTGTGGTAAAGAGGGGGAAAATGGGGGAACAGTCTCAATAAATCTCAGGCATAAACTAAGGAATGGGGCCGAAGTGAAGCGCATGCAATGTGTTTTTCATGTGCGGTCTAGAAATGCAGCAATTGACATGTAGGAAGTGGAATGAATCATCTTAAATATATTGGTATACAGTGGCCATCTCCTGTGTCAGGGACATGAAGTGTCAGGTGAGAAATAATGTTAATATGCATCTAGCTGAACGTGCTGATCGTGATCTAGCCATGGCAACCAAGTTTAACTGCCAGAATGCACCATTGGCTCTTTGGGACCTTCACTTCCATATACTTGTAGGAAGACTGTAGCCCTAATTGTGTATGAGTGAATCTTACATTATCCTGATATGCTGAATTCTTAAAGATGCTGTGCCAGCAGGAGACTCTGCAAGACTGGGAGGCCTTAGTTCACTAGAGGCCAGATAGCATTTATCAGTTCTGTGAAGTTATGGCTAAGTGATATCCCAGTTACCAACCTGCTTGTTCTGTGAATGGGGAAGCAGCTCTGAATAGAATAGAAGGGCATTAACCAGGCTGGAAGAGACCTTTGAGATCGTCGAGTCCAACCTATCACCCAACACCATCTAATCAACTCAACCATGGCACCAAGTGCCTCATCCAGTCCTCTCTTAAACACCTCCAGTGATGGTGACTCCACCAGCTCCTTGGGCAGCGCATTCCAATGGCCAATCTCTCTTTCTGGGAAGAATTTCTTCCCAACAGTGTAAACTTCCCCTGGCACAGCTTGAGCCTGTGTCCTCTTGTTCTGGTGCTGGTTGCCTGGGAGAAGAGACCAACCCCCACCTGGCTATAACCTCCCTTCAGGTAGTTGCAGACAGCAATAAAGTCTCCCCTGAGCCTCCTCCAGGCTAAGCAACCCCAGCTCCCTCAGCCTCTCCTCACAGGGTTTGTGTTCCTGTGCTCCAAACCCTTTACTGGTGAGTACTGCCTGTTCTGCCTTTTAAAGGGGGGGGGAAGGCAAAATGTACCAGAACTGCTTTGAAAGAGGAATTACACATAAGTTTAAAAGGAAATAAAGCTAAAAAGGTAAAGCACAAGTAGCATGGAGATTGCCTTAAGAAGACTATTAAGGCTCAGAAAATGTATGCTCCTAGTCAGCAAAAATGTTCACATAGTTGATAACCTTTTTTGAAGAATGCTTCTACAAAGTGGTATCTTGCTAAATGAGAAAAAGATGAGTGGTTCTTACACAATAAATGCAAAACCATGATGGAGCAGTCAAATATTTTGAAGATCAGCTTGATAAAACCAAAAAATAATTAGACAGAACTGTAATAGGTTACAATCAGTGGGCCTGGAATAATCACAGTGTCACAGTACATTAGAGGTTGGAAGGGACCTCCAGAGACCATCAGGTCCAACCCCCTGCCAAAGCAGGATCACCTAGGATAGTCCACACAGGAATGCATCCAGGGTTTGAATGTGTCCAGAGGAGGAGACTCCACAACCTCTCTGGGCAGCCTGTTCCAGTGCTTTGTAACCCTCACTGTAAAGAAGTTTCTCCTCATGTTGAGCTGAAATCTTCTGTGTTCAAGCTTGAACCTGTTGTTTCAGTGGTGCACAATAATAAGAAAAGAGATTGCCCCCATCCAATTGACACCCACCCCTCAGGTGTTTATAGACACTGATCAGATCCCCTCTCAGTCTTCTCCTTTCAAGACTAAACAGCCCCAGGTTTCTCAGTCTCTCTTCATAGGGGAGGTGCTCAAGCCCCCTAATCATCCTTGTAGCTGTCTGTTGGACTCTCTTCAGCAGGTCCCTGTCTCTCTTTAACTGGAGAGCCCAAGACTGGACACAGTATTCCAGATGTGGTCTCACCAGGGAGAAGAACCTCCCTAGAACCTGCTGGACACGCTTTTCTTGATGCATCCCAGGATACCATTGGCTCTCTTGGCCACAGGGGCACATTGTTGTCCCATGGAGATCTTGCTGTCCACTAGGACTCCAAGGTCTTTGTGGAGCTGCTTTCCAGCAGGGCAGCTCCTACCCTGTACTGGTGTCTGTTGTTAATCCTCCCCAGATGCAGGACCCTGTACTTGTCCTTATTGAACTTCATGAGGTTTGCCTGCACCCAGCTCTCAGGCTGTCCAGGTCACACTGGATGGCAGCACATCCCAATGGGGTGTCAGCCACCCCCCCAGTTTTGTGTCATCAGCAAACTTCCTGAGGGTACACTCAATCCCCTCATCCAGATTGCTGATAAAGACATTGAACAAAACTGGACCCAGTACTGATCCCTGGGGAACACCCCTGGCCACAGGCCTCCAAGTTGACTCTGTGCCACTGCTGACAACCCACTGTTGTCAAGCCAGTTTTCAATTCACTTCACGGTCTAACTGACAATAGAAGTATGAAACAAAGATAAAACCCTAGCTGAAAATCTGTGTGAATTATTTGCCTTTAGAAAGAAGGCTAGGATCTTCCCAGTAGAGTCTTTGTGGATGGATGACTCTGAGTGACTCTCTTTAGTCAAAGCATTGTTAGAAAAGGGTTTAGAGTAAATGGAAGAAGAGCAATGCCTTGCCTGGGACTACATTGCATTTTTTAGTTTCCTAAACAAAAAATTAAGCTGCTCAACTGTTCAACATAGTATATAGGCTTCCCTGACCTCCCTTGCTTCCAGAATAGAATTAACCAGGTTGGAAAAGACCTTTGAGATCGAGTCCAACCTGTCACCCAACACCATCTAGTCACCTAAACCATGGCACCAAGTGCCTCATCCATTCTCTTCCTAAACACCTCCAGGGATGGTGACTCCACCACCTCCCTGGGCAGCGCATTCCAATGCCCAATCTCTTTTTCTGGGAAGATTTCTTCCTAACATCCAGCCTAAACCTCCCCTGGCACAGCTTGAGACTGTGTCCTCTTGTTCTGTTGGTGGTTGCCTGGGAGAAGAGACCAACCCCCACCTGGTTACAACCTCCCTTCAGGGAGTTGTAGAGAGCAAGAAGGTCTCCCTGAGCCTTCTCTTCTCCAGGCTAAGCAATACAATACAATAAACCAGGTTGGATGAGGCCTTCAAGATCATCGTGTCCAACCATCAACCAATCCAACCCACCTAAATAACTAACCCATGGCACCAAGCACCCCATCAAGTCTCCTCCTGAACACCTCCAGTGATGGTGACTCCACCCCCTCCCCGGGCAGTCCATTCCAATGGGCAATCACTCTCTCTGTATAGAACTTCTTCCTAACATCCAACCTAAACCTCCCCTGGCACAGCCTGAGACTGTGTCCTCTTATTCTGGTGCTGGTTGCCTGGGAGAAGAGACCAACCTCCACCTGTCCACAACCTCCCTTCTGGTAGTTGTAGAGAGCAAGAAGGTCTCCCTCAGCCTCTCCTCACAGGGCTGTGCTCCAAACCCCTCCCCAGCTTTGTTGCCCTTCTCTGGACACCTTCCAGCAACTCAACATCTTTCCTAAACTGCCCAGAACTGGACACAGGACTCAAGGTGTGGCCTAAGCAGTGCTGAGTCCAGGGGCAGAATGACTTCCCTGCTCCTGCTGGCCACACTGTTGCTGATCTAGGCCAGGGTGAAGAGTGGTAGATGGCAAATGTGTGTGTTCCCAGAAGGGCTTCAGATTTTTTCTGATTTTTCTGTTTCTGCTCACTGAAGGTGTTCTAGAATATTTTTGCACAGATAAATGAAAAATAATGTAGGAGTAAATTGTAACTAGTGTGAAAAACCTAAAGCAAATTGTATCATTTATATCACAGAGACTTCAAATCTGGATTTTTTTGGGGGAAATGTTAATGGAGATTTGTTGGGAGGTGTTGCTAAAGAACTTTGGTGTCTGTCAGAATGATCAAGAGAAAAGGGTTTTACAGCAGAAATTGATGATAAGAATATGAGAGGGCATAACTGCTTCCTTCCATTGAAGTGCTGTCATTGTGGGGAAGAAGTACTGAAAAATACTGTTAGGCTATTCAGTGCCCTTAAACCTGACACAGTCATTAAAGATTATTCAAATGTAAAATTCTTACAGAATGAGGAACTGGAATGACAAGTATTGCTAGTTGCCTGCAGTGACTTGAGGCTTTTCATTTGTTCATTCCCTACCTACCCAATACCCTCCCATTCCTCACCAATCCAGTCCTGTCATACTGAGCTTTTGCTCAGATGGTCACAAGAATCAAATGAGTTAGCAAAACTGGGGGGGGGGCAGATGTGTTCTGATAGATGCTGTAGTGCCCAGTGTCATCATACTGTAATGAGGACTTGCTTTGTTTAAAGTAGTATATATAGTTTATGCTCCTAGAAGTCAAAGGATCATTGTGTCTGTGTTCACTGGAGGGAGTTGGTTAACCAAGCAGCATAGAGGAAGACAAGCCTTCTTTACTCTCAAGTCAACCTAAGATAATTGAATGAATACTGCTATGCAGACTAGTTGAGAACAGTGAGGCTAAGAATGGTCTAAGCATTGTAACTACATTCTGTATAGATTCATAGTGTGAAGTCTGCTTGTTTCATGTACCTGTGTTAGAGCTTTAGCATGTTTGGTATTTCCTTAGGTGGCTGATGGGGAGTGCTGGTCTTTGCTGTGTGCACTGCTGGTCTTTACTGGTACTTTTTAGCTCAGGGAAGTTATTTGCCCTAACTCAAAAGGAATGTGGTAGCAGCAGTGAAGGTCAGTAGCAAGTACAGGACACAGAAAGTATTTTAAAAGGCTAATTTTAGTTAGTGTGGGTGATCTTTTTAGGCTGTCAGCAGTCATCCAGTCCTGATTCTCTCTGAATTGCATTCTAATAGTACATGTCTTTTCCTCTGAGTGTAAAACAAACCTGGGGAGATTGGAAAAGAACTAGAGCCTACTGAAGACAGTCTTTTGATCTCTTCTAGCTAAGAGGTGTAAGCAGAGTTGTAGGCAATGCGTCCTAAGTGCTCTGTATATTTAGTAAGTGAGATGTTTATCAGCTGATTTTCCTTTGCAGTATTTAGGTTATAGATTCTAAGTAGACTCAGTACCACTGTATTCCTTTGTTTCCTATTGCCACAAGCCTCATCTGTCTGGTTTGCATTGAACCTTCTGTCACTCATGGTTGATTTTGGCCAGATAACTGGCATAGGATGTGTGTTTGGGTTGCGAATGGGATCATGTGGGGATGTGAGACGGTCTTAATTTGCGTTTACTGCTGCTTTAGGTGTGCACATACAAACACCTGGAGAGTTGTTTAAGTGAAACTCCATGGAAGAATTAGTGTTTGTGTGGTGGGTTTAGGAATTTCCCCCCAGTGTGGATCTGGAGACCTACCCCCAAAATAAATCACAGGACTAGCTCAGAAGGGTTTGGAAGCAAATGAAGCAGCTATGTTTACAAGCAAACTAAAGTCCAGAACTATGAAATGCGGTGAATACATGCAAAATATATATTCATATGTATTTGCAATTTATACTCAACACAAAGACCCCTCTGGAGAAAGCCAGGGGGCTGCTCGTGGCTTGCCTGCTGCCCCTGTCTTTCACTTCCCCTTCCGCCGGACCTTAACGCAGTCTCAACAGAAGACAGGTCAGCATGCAAGGTCAGAGGGATAAGGGAGCAATGCATAAACAGAGAGAAGAAACAAGAAAGAGAAAGCAAATTTATGCAACTGCTTTCTATTCCAGTTAGCAAGTGAATGGAATGATATATACCTATCTATGTTACTGTTGTGTGTCCAGTGGTGATGTTTTCACCCTTTTACTCACAAATGTCCAGAAAGTTCCTATTCTTGTTTTTGCAGTTAGGAACTAGGCAAAAGTTCCACCTTCAAACCATAACAGTTTGCCCCTGGGATACTTACTGTGGTTTATGACATAGATTTTAGTAAATTATATCATCTTAAAAAAACCCCAAAGCAACTCGTTCATCTTGCTAGGAAAGATTGAGTTATAAATTACATCTGCTGTTTCCCTTATCCCTTTATGAGTAACTGCACTTTTGACCTAAACCCAACTGATCTTTAAACAATACTGTTTGCTTTGCATACAAATGATGTGTTTGTTTGTTTGTTTACAGACTATGAGAAGACACAGAAATGAAGTTACAATTGAATTGCGGAAGGTAAGTCTGCTTTCACCAGGTGTTGCTCTGCTAATAATCCTGGCGTGTCTTAGATAAATACTTTGCCATGAACTTTGCTTTATGGCCCCAACCTCACATGGAAAAGCTGTAAATTTATGGATTACTAACTGTGGATTCTAATGTTAGTTCTACTCTCCAGCTCATTAAGCTCAGTACAGTATAACAGTAGTGCTTTACTCAGTGTATTGCTTGGAAATAATCCATGTTCAGTTTCTGCGTCAGCTGTTAAAATGTTTGAAGTCTCCAAATGGGAAAAGGGAGAGTTTTAACATTTAGAAAGTGTGGATGTTCTTTTATTTTGTTCTCTTGAAATCACTCCTCCTGTGCTTATAGAGGGAGTTAATTTTAGGGTCATGTTTTGGTTGTGTTGGGTAAATGCCAGTAGAGCAGGGAAGATCATGAGCCTGAGAGGTGATCCAGATTAGTGCTTTGCCGGAATACAGCATTTGTTACACTCGTCACTCATGACTCTGCCACCAGCCTTTCTGGACACCTTAAAAGCTTCACTGCTGAAGGACATTTTCACAAGCTACTCTTTTGCTGTGTATGCAAAGAGAAGGGGTGAACTTTTATCTGCCTTTGGCTTCCTTCACTATGTTTGAGGACTGATAACTAGCCCTTTCTAGTTTTATCTCGTTGAGACAAATGCAGGTCTTTTCTTTCCTTAAACATTCTGTTTCCTAGATTTGATTTGTTGCTGCTCCTCGGATCCAGATTGCCTTTATCTTTCTAGAAGTGTGGAAGTCTGGAAGGGTGCAGGCTACAGCTGGGGTTAAATGGGACAGGGCAAAGCCATTCTTACATGGTATTCCTATTTATATTAAGTATGTTGTTGACAGGCACTCAAGGCTGTGATCTGTTACATGCTTTGGACACTTGTTACAGTACTGCAAAGCAAGGGTAGTTTGTTCTCTGTTTGCATAGTTAAATGCAAAAGTTTTAAACATGATTGCTTTTTGTCTTTTGAATTGCTTCTACTTTTTCCAGACATTCTTAACTTTGATCACCAGCCTGTTTCCCACTATGCTTCAAGTCCTCACCTTTGTTTTCTGAGATTTTTGTTAATGACTTGATGGAAGTGTGTGTCTTGAATATTCTAGATACAGGCCAAGCTCCTTTCAGTCTCCCATTTAGTGTATATCTCCAGTTTGTCACTGGAGTCACTGACAGTCCGTGAATGGTGCTTGCCTGGGAATGCACACCCACCTAATTTCACCTCATTGGGAGAGGACAAAAGCCTTGCTAAAATCAGAGAAGGATTTGTGAGTAGAAGTTACATTGATAAAACTGAGCCTGACTTTTGGAAAATTTTTACCACCTGTTTGTGTAGGAGCTGCCAAAAATCTAGTGCTGGTATTTTCCTGGGATCCTTCTGCTGAGGAAAAAAAAAGACTTTTTTTTTCCCCTTAGATCTTGCAGAAAAAATTCTGTATCTCATTACAGTATGAAAAGTAAATATAAGATTCATCTTAAGGGGGCCTGCAAGAAAGCTGGTGAGGGACTTTTTAGGGCATCAGGTAAAGATAGGACTATAAGGAATGGGGAAAAAATTGGAAATGGTTAGATTCGGATTAGATGTTAGGAAGAAGTTCTTCATCATGAGGGTGGTGAGACACTGGAACAGGTTGCCCAGGGAGGTGGTGGAAGCCCCACCCCTGGAGGTTTTTAAGGCCAGGCTGGAGGTGGCTCTGGGCAACCCGATCTAGGGTGAGGTGTCCCTGCCCATGGCAGGAACTAGATGATCCTTGAGGTCCCTTCCAACCCTAACAATTCTATGATTCTATGATCCTGAGACTATAGGAATTAGTTGAAGAAACCTAATTGGACCCAGTTGACTGAAAAAGAAGTAATCTTAGCACTTACATGGGTATGATGTGTCATCTAAAAATTGTTAAATGCTTTCATAGTTTCCTAATCAAAGAAACCTGCAGAAGATGTATTGTGTGAATGTATTGTGTGTCATGACCTGCCTGTGGCCTCCTCAGTACTGGCAGGTATCACAGTATTGCCAAGGTTGGAAGAGACCTCAGAGATCATCAAGTCCAACCTGTCACCACAGACCTCATGACTAAACCATGGCACCAAGTGCCACGTCCAATCCCCTCTTGACCACCTCCAGGGACGGTGACTCCACCACCTCCCTGGGCAGCACATCCCAATGGCGAATGACTCTCGGTGAAGAACTTTCTCCTCACCTCCAGCCTAAACTTCCCCTGGTGCAGCTTGAGACTGTGTCCCCTCGTTCTGCTGCTGGTTACTAAAGAGAAGAGACCAACCCCTTCCTGGCTACAACCACCTTTCAGGTAGTTGTAGAGAGCAATGAGGTCACCCCTGAGCCTCCTCTTCTCCAGGCTAAACAACCCCAGCTCCCTCAGCCTCTCCTCATAGGGCTGTGCTCAAGGTCTCTCACCAGTCTCATTGCACTTCTCTGGACACGTTCAAGTGTCTCAATGTCCTTCCTAAACTGAGGGGCCCAGAACTGGACGCAGGACTCAAGGTGTGGCCTAACCAATGCAGAGTACTGGGGCACAATTACCTTCCTGCTCCTGCTGGCCGCACTATTCCTGATGCAGGCCAGGATGCTGTTGGCCTTCTTGGCCACCTGGGCACACTGCTGGCTCATGTTTAGACAGCTGTCAATCAGCACCCCCAGGTCCCTCTCTGTTTGGGAGCTCTTCAGCCACTCCAACCCCAGCCTGTAGCTCTGCATGGGGTTGCTGTGGCCAAAGTGCAGCACCCAGCACTTGGACTTGTTGAATGTCATCCCATTGGACTCTGCCCATCTGTCCAGTCGGTCGAGGTCCCTCTGCAGAGCCCTTCTGCCCTCTAACTGACCAACATCTACTCCCAACTTGGTGTCATCTGCAAATTTGCTGGTGACTGTTTCAATCCCCTCATCCAGATCATCAATGAAGACATTAAAGAGGATGGGGCCCAGCACTGATCCCTGGGGGCCGTCACTGGTGACTGAGGTGTGGAGAAAACTTAGTTTTGCATACAGTGGCAGGTACCAAGTGAAAAATAAAATTAGCCAGTTCTTGCTTAAAATGACATTCAGGTAATTACTTTTGATATTATCAGCAATTGAAGTTTATGTTCACATGTTACAGGCCTTCCCTGTTCAGGGTTTGTGTGTTGACTCAGTGTCAAACTCGCTATATAACTGTGAAATCTGTACTGGGAAGCATCACTCTCGGCACTCAGGCAGCCTATGCCTCCTAGCAGAGCACTGCTGTAAAGGATGGCTTAGCTGGTGCAGTATATCCTCATGCGTCTCATTAAACTGAGACTGCATGTGGGCATTTCAGTGCAGTCTTTGGAGAGAGCTTTGCAGTACAAAGTGAGAATTTTAGTTTTAATTTAATTCTCATAATTGGTTTTTGTAACAGGTCACAATTTTCAAGCCTGTTACTACAGAAGCGTGGTGGGAAACAAGTCATAACCTTAAGGCAAGGCAACAGAATGTTCTATGTAGAAGGTATCTTGTATCTGCCAGTGATACATGAGAGAAAATGAGGAAGAAGCAGCAGCCTATGAGCTGCTAGTGAGTTTTCACTGAAAATGGTACATGCAGAGATCAGTTACAGGTTTAGAGGAGCCTGGGTGCTGGATGTAGGTCAGATTGTAAATCAACAGTGAAGAGCAGCTGCAGAACTCTTGAAGGCAGGAAGTTGTGTTCCTCTGGAGCGTTTGCTTGAACAGCTTCCACTGCAGAGACCAGAAGATAGAATAGAAGATAGAACTAACCAGGGTGGAAAAGACCTTCGAGATCGAGTCCAGCCTGTCACCCAACACCATCTAATCAACTAAACCATGGCACCAAGTGCCTCAGCCAGTCTCTTCCTAAACACCTCCAGTGATGATGACTCCACCACCTCCCTGGGCAGCATATTCCAATGCCCAATCTCTTTTTCTGGGAAGAATTACTTCCTAGCATCCAGCCTAAACCTCCCCTGGTACAGCTTGAGACTGTGTCTTCTTGTTCTGGTGCTGGTTGCCTGCGAGAAGAGACCAACCTCTACCTGTCTATGACCTCCCTTCAGGGAGTTGTAGAGAGCAAGAAGGTCTCCCCTGAGCCTCCTCTTCTCCAGACTAAGCAACCCCAGCTCCCTCAGCCTCTCCTCACAGGCCTGTGCTCCAAACCCCTCCCCAGCTTTGTTGCCCTTCTCTGGACACCTTGCAGCAGCTCAACATCTTTCCTAAACTGAGGAGCCCAGAACTGGACACAGGACTCAAGGTGTGGCCTAACCAGTGCAGTGTACAGGGGCAGAATGACCTCCCTGCTCCTGCTGGCCACACTGTTCCTGATGCAGGCCAGGATGCCATTGGCCAATACCATTGCTTCAGTCTCCCAGCTTTACAGCTGACACTGTGAGCCTAGCATGAGCCTGCCAAATCCAGGAAGCACGTGTTGGCAGGACGTTTGCAATCCAGCCTCCCACGCCTCTTGGGAACAAAGGGTTATCTTCCCTTTATCTCTGCTACCCAGTTGCTGAGTGTACAGCAGGCTTGTGAAGGAAATGGGCAAACTGAGAATATTCCTGATCCCATACAGTCAGAGCACTGCATAGTCATGAGTTTATCTTTTGAATCACTGTGTGTATAAATATTAAATGAATGGATCTGATGAAGTTGCTCACATCTCTGTTTTGTAAGAGAGAATGAATAAAAAAATGCACAGCTTTGAACAGTAGTAAACAGTTCCTGCATGCATTAGTGTGAGATGTTTATTCTTTTGAGATTACAGATGCCAAGGTGCATTTGCAGCACATTCTGTGTTTCAAAAGTATAGTATCTCTGTTCACTATCTTCACACCACAGCTTTTCTTCAGAAGGAAACTTTCCCTTTTTTCCCTTTTTTGTCTTTCTTTTCCCAGTCACTTGTTATCTGTTTAGGAATGAGCTAACAAAGCTCTCTGACATAAAAGGATAGCAGTCAACTGGCAGAATCCTGGCTGAGGCATGGGTTGGCACCATGAGCCAGTCAGATGACAGTCCTGATGGTCAGGTGCCCTTTCCCTGATTCCACATTGGCCTTGCTGAATAGGTGGTTTACTTTTTTTGGGAATGGACCTCCTGCATTTCTGGAAAATAGAATAGAATTAACCAGGTTGGAAAAGACCTTTGAGATCATCAAGTCCAACCTCTTACCCAACAGCATCTGATCAACTAAACCATGGCACCACGTGCCCCATCCAGACTCTTCTTAAACACCTCCAGTGGTGGTGACTCCACCACCTCCCTGGGCAGCACATCCCAATGGCCAATCTCTCTTGCTGGGAAGAATTTCTTCCTAACGTCCAGGCTAAACTTCCCTGGCACAGCTTGAGACTGTGTCCTCTTGTTCTGGTGCTGGGTGCCTGGGAGAAGAGACCAACCTCCTCCTGGCTACAACCTCCCTTCAGGGAGTTGGAGAGAGCAAGAAGGTCTCCCTGAGCCTCCTCTTCTGCAGACTAAGCAACCCCAGCTCCCTCAGCCTCTCCTCACAGGGCTGTGCTTCAGACCCCTCCCCAGCTTTGTTGCCCTTCTCTATGGTCTTGTTCTCTGGCTATATTGTTAGTGCAGCAGTGAGCCTAAGAGATTAAGAAGTAGCCATCTTGCTTTCCAGACAGACATCATAACCATGGTAGTTTTGGTGATGGAGAGACTGCCTCAGGATTTAGATGTTGAACTTCTCAGCTCGGTTTCTTCATGAAGTTTGATTTAGAATGTTTATTGCTTAATTTCAGCATCACAGAAAGCTGAAGGCTGCTGTGTTAGTTCCAGGGTCCCTGTTGATAATTGGCTAACCTAGCTGATTAGTCTCACTCCAAAGAGGAATGGATGAGCAATGTTTAGGATTCACAGAATGTTAGGGGTTGGAAGAGACTTCCAGAGATCAAATCTGACCTCCCTGCCAAAACAGGATCACTTAGGGCAGGCCCCACAGGAACACATCCAGGCAGGTTTTGACTATCTTCAAAGGAGACTCCACAACCTCCCTGGGCAGCCTGTTCCAGTGCTCTGTCACCCTCACCATACAGAAGTGTCTACTCATGTTGAGGTGGAACCTCCTATGCTCTAGGTTGTACTCTTTTTTTCCTTGTCCTCTCACTGGGCACCACTGAAAAGAGACTGGCACCTTCTTCTTGACACCCACACCTTGGACAGTTAAAGGTGCTCATAAGACCCCCTCTCAGCCTTCTCTTCTTAAGACTAAACAGCCCGAGTTCTCCCACTCTTTCTCCATAGGAGAGATGTTTGAGTCCCACAGTCCTCCTTGTATCTCTGCATTGGACACTCTCCAGCAGATCCCAGATTCAGTTTAAGGTTCCATATGTAAATGAAGTCTTTATTGCTGTAAGAGATCCTTTGGTTCTAGGTGCTTGGCTTTCCGTGAGGAGGAAGCTTGACTTGAGCTGCTTGTGTGCTTTAGGAAAGGTAGTCTGTGGTGGGTTGAAATTTTCCCCCTCAACATTAACTTTGCCAGACCAGCTCAGTTGGAAGCAGATGGAAGCTTAGCCAGGTCAGTGACACATTCATTCAAATAGGTGCCACCCTTCAAAGGACGCTGTCACCTCCGCAGCCGCAGAAGAGCCTGCCCTTCGTTAAGGCCTGCTAATGAACTGGAATCCTAAGAGCTTCCAGGATCTCTCACAAGGTTTACTTCTGACTTTCTTGGCAAACTCAGCTGCTTCTGAGAGCTCAAACATGTGCTCATGAAAGCTCCAATTGCAAATTATGTTGATGCAAGGCAGAGCAATTATTTGTGGAGTAAGTGGTGGATTAAGAAGCCGTGGGCATACATGCCTTTTCCACCTGTTTCTCTGGTGCCCTGTAATGTCCCTGTTCTGATCTTTCTTAAATAAGACTATGTCCACAATACCTCCTCAACAAAGTAGTAAGCCTTGAAGAAAGGAGTCTCTCTTCATGTTGCTTGGAGAACTAGGGTGGGGAAAATCTTTTTCTGATTCTCTGGAAGTCCGAGACAGCAAAAGAAAAATGTGAAATGCACATTTTCAAGTTCAGGACAGTAAAACTGGTTTTCATTGTGCCTGTTTCTCCAGGTGAGTGTGAATGTGTAGCTTCTCACTGAAAAGGACATTTTTTTTAGGCTTGAGTCTACGAACTTCAAAGAAACAGCTACAGTCAGAGGGACACTGAGGTGTGCTTTGCCTGGAGGCTTCCCTATCCAGTGTTGGTAGTTGGGGAAAGAACTCGCATCTACCCTGCCTTGACTGATTCTTCCAGAAGGAAAAAGTAGAAAAAATGGCCCTAGGGGAAGAACTTTACTCCTAATGTATTCTTTTGGAGACTAAGTTCAAAAGGACTGTGAAGAAATTCCTTGGAGGCTTGGAGCATGCTTTCCACCTAATTTAACAGGCCTCAACCATTGCAGTGTCTGCTTGGGGCTGTTGGGCCACACACTGAGGTACATGGAAATCATAGACTCACAGAAATCATAGAATCAATAAGGTTGGAAAAGGCCTCAGAGATCATCAACTCCAACCTGGCACCCAACACCTCATGACTAACTAAACCATGGCTTCAAGTGTTACATCCAATCCCCTTTTCAACATCTCCAGGGAGGACGACTCCGCCGCCTCCTTGGGCAGCCCACTCCAATGGCTAATAGCTCTTTCTGTGAAGACATGAGTGTGTCTACTTATTTTTAGTCAACATGCTCAGCTGAGAGAGATGTGCACTAGCCAAACAAAACCATTGTGTTAAATCTCATCCAAGGGCATGAGATTTGACACATCCAGGTGCTGGGTTCTGCATATTGGCCACAGCAAGCCCATGCAGTGCTACAGGCTGAGGTCAGAGGGGCTGGAGAGCAGCCAGGCAGAGAGGGACCTGGGGGTACTGGTGGATGGTAGGCTGAACATGAGCCTGCAGTGTGCCCAGGTGGCCAAGAAGGCCAATGGCATCCTGGCCTGCATCAGGAACAGTGTGGCCAGCAGGAGCAGGGAGGTCATTCTGCCCTGTACTTGGCACTGGTTAGGCCACCCCTTGAGTCCTGTGTCCAGTTCTGGGCCCCTCAGTTTAGGAAGGATGTTGACTTGCTGGAGCGTGTCCAGAGAAGGGCAACAAAGTTGGTGAGGGGTTTGGAACACAAGCCCTGTGAGGAGAGGCTGAGGGAGCTGGGGTTGCTTAGCCTGGAGAAGAGGAGACTCAGGGGTGACCTTCTTGCTTGACCTACAACTGCCTTAAGGGAGGTTGTAGCCAGGCAGAGGTTGGTCTCTTCTCCCAGGCAACCGGCATCAGAACATGAGGACACAGTCTCAAGCTGCGCCAGGGCAGGTTTAGGCTGGAGGTTAGGAGGAAGTTCTACGCAGAGAGAGTGATTGCCCATTGGAATGTGCTCCCCAAGGAGGTGGTGGAGTCACCATCACTGCAGGTGTTCAGGAGGAGACTTGATAGGGTGCTTGGTTGCATGGTTTAGTTCATTAGGTGGTGTTGGATGATAGGTTGGACTTTGTGATCTTGACGGTCTCTTCCAACCTGGTTTATTCTATTCTATTATTCTATTCTATTGTCACAAAGGTGAATTAGTAGAATTCAACTGCAGAAAAGTTGGCTTTGTTTTCCAAGTGCATACCTGTAGCTATGCTTTTTATCTGGAGAATAGTCTTGGAATCTGTTTGACTGCTCTTGGATGCAAAAAAACCCCAAAGAACCTGGTTCACAAAGCATGTAGGATATAATTTTGATACCTGTAGATTAGATTTGTAGGATCCTCAGATTGCCCTGTTCAGCTTTGCAGTGTTTTCAAAAAATCTTTCTAGGTGTTAGTAAGTTCTAATACAGTGAGTAGAGCCAACTAATGGTCCTTTCCCAGCCATTAAACACAGTGAATCTTTCCCCAGGTTCACATCCAAGAGCTGTTACTAGAAATTCACTACATAGCCCAACCTAAGAAAACTTTCATGTAAAGAATATGCAATAGAGATTTTCAGAGCATCCCTTTAACATGCTGAGGCTGGAGTGGTGGGCATTTCCTTTTCCTTCATAGTGGAGGGTAGCTCTTATCCCCCAAAACCAAAACTGAAGATTTTGTGTAAGTGAAACCTAGTAGTTCAGTCTAAGTTTTCCAGCATAAAAAGAACATCCAGACAACTTGAATAGACCGCCATCACTGGCTTCATCCTTGAGTCCTTCCTAAGAAGTAAGAGCAGAATTGCTTGTTGTCACCTGAGACTATAGCTAATGCTGGCTAGAGCTCTTAGTAGAATAGAATTAACCAGGTTGGAAGAGACCTTCGAGATCATCGAGTCCAACCTATCAGCCAACACCATCTGATCAACTAAACCATGGCACCAAGTGCCTCATCCAGGCTCTTCCTAAACACCTCCAGGGAGGGTGACTCCACCACCTCCCTGGGCAGCACATTCCAATGGCCAGTCTCTCTTTCTGTGGAGAACTTCTAACTAACATCCCGCCTAAACCTCCCCTGGCACAGCTTGAGACTGTGTCCTCTTGTTGTGGTGCTGCTTGCCTGGGAGAAGAGACCAACCCCCACCTGGCTACAGCCTCCCTTCAGGTAGTTGTAGACAGCAATAAGGTAGCAATAAGCAAGGTGGAAGTGTTCAGTGAGTACATTACTACTGAAAACTTGATTATTTTTTTTCAGTAGTTCCTTAAATGAGCTGAAGCTGGAGGGTGCTGTAAGTCAGGAATTAGACAAACAGTGAGTGGGGAATGGTGCAAGTGCCAGTGTACAGGCTGTAGCCAGTGGGGGTTGGTCTCTTCTCCCAGGCAATCAGCACCAGAACAAGAGGACACAGTCTCAAACTGTGCCAGGGGAGGTTTAGGCTGGAGGTGAGGAGAAAGTTCTTCACAGAGAGAGTTGTTAGCTGTTGGAATGTGCTGCCCAGGGAGGTGGTGGAGTCACCGTCCCTGGAGGTGTTTATGAGGGGACTGGATGTGGCACTTGAAGCCATGGTTTAGTTAGCCCTGAGGTGTTGGGTGCTAGGTTGGACTTGATGACCTCTGAGGTCTTTTCCAACCTTAGTGATTCTGTGATTACAGACCAAGCTGAAAATGCATGTAACCAGGAAACTCTGAAGCAGGTTTAGCAGAAAACTGATCTTGTGCTGTAAAATGATTTCTGTTTTATCTGCCTAAGTGTTAATGCAATGCAGATCTGTATGTATTATAAATAACTGTTACAATATTGATCCCCAGACTCTTGTTTTAATTCATTCAAATGTCATAGTTCTGTCTGTGATTAGCAAGCTGCTAGATTCTTAGAGCTGAAACACTGCATGAAACAGAAAGCTTCTGAATTCAAGCATTTGCAATGCCTTTTAAAAAAGGCAATTTTTTCCCTAAGGTTTTTGGAATGGTTCCATGGTGCTGTCACCCTGTATTAATAAGCATTAAGTGGTTTTATTTTTGTTCCTTTACAGAACAAAAGAGATGAACATCTTTTGAAAAAAAAGAAATGTTCCCCAGGAAGAAAGTTTAGAAGATTCTGATGTTGATGCTGACTTCAAAGCAGTAAGTTCCTTGATTCTGGAATAGTTGTGAAAACTTTAGTGGTACCACAAAACACTGTGTTGTGTTTTCCCTTTAATACTGGCAGTCTTGCAGTTAATTTGAAAGCAAAATTGACAGACACAGTGTTAAAATGAGTTTGATTGTTTCACATGTTTAAAAAGAGTCTACCTGGACTCAGCAAGGCCTTTGACACCATCCCCCACAGCAAACTCCTGGCCAAGCTGTCAGCCCCTGCCTTGGACAGCAGCACTCTGAGCTGGGTTAGGAACTGGCTGGAGGCTGAGCCCAGAGAGTGGTGGTGAATGGTGCCACAGCCAGCTGGCAGCCAGGCACCAGTGGTGTCCCTCAGGGATCAGTGCTGGGCCCCATCCTGTTCAATATCTTTATTGATGATCTGGATGAGGGGATTCAGTCCATCACCAGTAAATTTGCAGAGGACACCAAGCTGGGAGCAGGAGTTGATCTGTTAGAGGGTAGGAGAGCTCTGCAGAGAGACCTTGGCAGGCTGGACAGACGGGCAGAGGCCAAGGGCAGGAGATTGAACACATCCAAGTGCCGGGTTCTGCACACTGGCCACAACAACACCATGCAGTGCTACAGAGTGGCTGGAGAGCAGCCAAACAGAGAGGGACCTGGGGGGACTGGTGGATAGTAGGTTGAACATGAGCCAGCAGTGTGCCCAGGTGGCCAAGAAAGTTAATGGCATCCTGGCCTGCATCAGGAGTGTGGCCAGCAGGAGCAGAGAAGTCATTGTGCCCTGTGCTCAGCGCTGGTTGGGCCACACCTTGAGTCCTGTGTCCAGTTCTGGGGCCCTCAGTTTCGGAAAGATGTTGAGTTGCTGGAAGGTGTCCAGAGAAGGGCAACAAAGCTGGGGAGGGGTCTGGAGCACAGCCCTGTGAGGAGAGGCTGAGGGAGCTGGGGTTGCTTAGCCTGCAGAAGAGGAGGCTCAGCGGAGACCTTCTTGCTCTCTACAACTCCCTGAAGGGAGGTTGTAGCCAGCTGGGGTTGGTCTCTTCTCCCAGGCAAGCAGCACCAGAACAAGAGGACACAGTCTCAAGCTGTGCCAGGGGAGGTTTAGGCTGGATGTTAGGAAGAAGTTCTTCCCAGCAAGAGAGATTGGCCATTGGGATGTGCTGCCCAGGGAGGTGGTGGAGTCACCATCACTGGAGGTGTTCAAGGGGAGATTGAATGAGGCACTTGAAGCCATGGTTTAGTTGATTAGATGGTGCTGGGTGATATGTTGGACTTGATGACCTTGAAGGTCTTTTCCAACCTGGTTATTTCTATTCTATTCTCTTTTAGCAACAAAATTACTAAAACTTTTTTTTTCTCTTTTCAAGCAAAATGTAACACTAGAAGCTATACTGCAGGTATGTTGCACTCAACTCTTTGGGGTGTTTACTGGAAGGGCATGTCCTGTGCATTTTCAGTATGCACTGTTTGTTTGTTTGTTTGTTTGTTTTTGTTTCAGAATGCCACAAGTGATAACCCAGTGATCCAACTGAGTGCTGTCCAAGCTGCAAGGTAACAATCAAGGAAGGCACAGAAATACATTTCCTGCTTACTTTCTCATGAGGAAAGTTACTGACTTTATTTTTATGTTTAATTTCACAGAAAACTCCTATCCAGTGACAGAAATCCACCTATTGATGACCTAATAAAATCAGGAATTTTACCAATTCTGGTGAAATGCCTAGAAAGGGATGATAAGTAAGTATGCCTCTAAAAATGTTCAGCTTTGCTGAAAAACTGCATCCAAAAATTGATCTCAGTGTTTCAAATGAAGCAGAGAAGACATGGCACCATAAAATCTGACCCAGTGGATCCCATTCCATGATGAACTATATATTCTGCAGGAGTATTTATTGTGCCACTGGAATGTCAGTTTAAAAGCTTGCATGAGCATATCCAACTATTCTACACATTGGCCACAACAACCCCATGCAGTGCTACAGGCTGAGGTCAGAGAGGCTGGAGAGCAGCCAGGCAGAAAGGGACCTGGGGGTACTGGGTGAGAGTAGGCTGAACATGAGCTAGCAGTGTGCCCAGGTGGCCTAGAAGACCAATGGCATCCTGGCCTGCATCAGGTATAGTGTGGCCAGCAGGAGCAGGGAAGTCATTGTGCCTCTGTACTCAGCACTGGTTAGGCCACACCTTGAGTCCTGTGTCCAGTTCTGGGCCCCTCAGGTTAGGAAAGATGTTGAGTTGCTGGAAGGTGTCCAGAGAAGGGCAACAAAGATGGGAAGGGGTCTGGAGCACAGCCCTGTGAGGAGAGGCTGAGGGAGCTGGGGTTGCTTAGTCTGGAGAAGAGGAGGCTCAGGGGAGACCTTCTTGCTCTCCCAGCTGCCTGAAGGGAGGTTGTAGCCAGGTGGGGGTTGGTCTCTTCTCCCAGGCAAGCAGCACCAGAACAAGAGGACACAGTCTCAAGCTGTGCCAGGGGAGGTTTAAGCTGGATGTTAGGAAGAAATTCTTCCCAGCAAGAGAGATTGGCCATTGGAATGTGCTGCCCAGGGAGGTGGTGGAGCCACTGTCCCTGGAGGTGTTCAAGAGGAGATTGAATGTGGCACTTGAAGCCATGGTTTACTTAGTCCTGAGGTGTTGGGTGCTAGGTTGGACTTGATGATCTCTGAGGTCTTTTCCAACCTTATTGATTCTATGATTCATTCTCACTGCAAGGTAGGTTTCCTCCTGGCTCTGTGCTACTCCTTCATGTGATGGTACAGTACAGCTCTCTGTTGTGATTGTTGTAAAGCAAGAGCTCCAGTGGAGGAGGTAGAGAATCCTGAGTGCATGTTTGCACGGATGTAACAACATGAGAAAAACCACCACATTCCACAGCCTGTGTTGAGATAGATGGAGATTAATGCATTTGAAATCAATGTTTTAGCCTGTTTCAGTCAGCCATAAATATATTTCCATTTCCAAGGATATTTCTGTGGCCACAAGGGCTGGGAACTTGAAAAATGCCAATTGGCCTTTTGGCTGTAAGTTGGTGGTTGCACAAACGTGAAGCGTGAGTAGCTTTGTTTCTCGCTTGTGTAACAAAACAGTAGCCTAGAAGGCAGCTGGCAATAACACTCCAATCAAGAGAGAATTTCAAAATGGCTAATGAGTGCCTGTCTGCTCTAGAAGTAGATGGTTCAGTGCTGAGAGAGTTCTTTTAATTTGAATTATCTGTCTAGATTTTGTGTGATTTACTTCTGTAAACGTTTCATTAGCGTTTTCAAACGGAGCTCAGCATTTTCTTAAGCAGTCCTGTTGATTGTGATGGCTGTGTAGTAGCCAGGTAGTGATAGGACTAGGGGGAATGGAATGAAGCTGGAGGTGGGGAGATTCAGGCTGGACATGAGGAGGAGGTTCTTCACCGTGAGAGTGGTGAAGCCCTGGAATGGGTTGTCCAGGGAGGTGGTTGAGGCCCCATCCCTGGAGGTGTTTAAGCCCAGGCTGGATGAGGCTGTGGCCAGCCTGATCTAGTGTGGGGTGTCCCTGCCCATGGCAGGGGTTGGAACTGGATGATCCTTGTGGTCCCTTCCAACCCTGACTGATACTATGTAATATCTAAGAGAGGTAGATTCTGTAAAGACATTGCATAACAGATCATTAAACTTATTCTTGTGGTGACTGAAAAGAAGAAAACACAGACCAGCCTAGAACTGAAATTTTAGTGCATTTGATCCTAGAATGTAATTATAGCTAGGTGCTGGCAAGTACTATTTGTTTTCACAAACCCTCATTTACATATCTCGAGCCCTCCCATCTGATTCTTTTCCAATCCTATCCCCACTACAACCTTAAAATTCTTTGGGCACTAGTGGCAAAAAAAGAGCTTAAAGGAAGCAGATGCAGTAACTGTGTATAAAACATATCCATAGAAGGTAAAATCTTACTTTTTTTCCTTACAGCTTTGACTCTGAAAAGTCCAATCTTACAGGTTGTATTTTTAAAAGCTTCTAGGCCAGTGGCACTACATAAAGTGTCTCACAGTGGGTACAGCTGATAATACTGAAATGAACCATAAAGTAATCTGCAGGTCATGTTTCAACTTACCACTGTAAAATTATTTCATTACAGTCCTTCATTACAATTTGAAGCTGCATGGGCATTGACCAACATAGCATCAGGCACTTCTGCACAGACTCAAGCTGTTGTACAGTCTAGTAAGTATTGGAGTTTGCCTTTTGCAGGGTGGGGGGTACTGGGGGCAAAAAGGAAAAGGGAGTATTTGGGTAGCAAGGGGTATTTGTTAGCAAAATCATTCAAATAATAAATGCACGTCTCTCCTCTTCTTGCACAAATGTCTACATTTGCTCTTAAGCATCAATCTGCTTGCCATTGGCAATTAATATTAAGGATCCCAGACTTGATTTTCCAATGAAGAAGGTAGAGAATGACAGATGACTTAAGTATGACAAAAAGTTAGTGCTTTCTTGAAGGAGGGTACTGCTAATTCTCTTACGGCCAAAACTTCTATTAGGAACTAATTCTTTCTACCTCAAAGGTGTGGTCATAAATCTCACTGAAGTTGTTAAATAGACATAGTTCTGTAAGGTTGCCTATTCAAATATAGTTAAGAAAATTACTGTCCATTCCTTGACCATGTGATGATTATCTGCTGTATACACTGAGTTTGTGCTGCTCTATTTCTGGCTTAACCAACCAGTAAGGCTTCCTTTATAAAGAGATAGGAAGTAAACACTGAAACTAGTTGAAGGGAAATTACATACCTTATTGCTGTCTACAACTCCCTGAAGGGAGGTTGTAGCCAGGTGGGGGTTGGTCTCTTCTGCTGGGCAACCATCACCAGAACAAGAGGACACAGTCTCAAGCTGTGCCAGGGCAAGTTTGGGCTTGATCTTAGAATGAAGTTCTTCACAGGAAGAGTTACTGGCCATTGGAATGTGCTGCCCAGGGTGGTAGTGGGGTCAGCATCCCTGAAGATGTTTAAGAGGAGACTGGATGGGGTGCTTGGTGCCATGGTTTAGTTGATCAGATGGTGTTGGGTGATAGGTTGGACTTGATGATCTTGAAGGTCTTTTCCAACCTGGTTTGTTCTGTTCTGTTCTATCCCGTTCTATCCTATTCTATCCTGTCCTATCCTGTCCTATCCTGTCCTATCCTATCCTATTTTTATTCTTAACTCTTACTCTATTCCATTCAGATTTTCAGGATTATGTATATAGTTTCTATGTATCAGCACACTTGAAACAATGACCTTTATGCTAAATATGACATTTTGTCATTAAACAAGAGAATACAGATAAGCAAATATATAAGAAATGTCCTGGCTTAGTGTTTTTATGAGAGAAAACAGTGACTTAGCTAGTTACTTTTTTTTTTTTTAAGTGTATGAACCTGTCTGTCAAATCAAAATGCTGTTTTATACATTTACTAGCTAGTACATTAACTGTGCAGAATCTAACAGCCAGATGAGATATTGGAACAGTGGAATAAGAATGCCTATGAAAATGAGCTTTGGACAGAAATCCAAAACCTTGTTAAAACCTCCAAAACCCCCAAAGTCTTGTCCAAAAAGAAAGAAAAGCCTTCTGATGTGACTTGGGTGCCTCTGGTTTTCTGGTGTCTAAATATCTTTATAAATCTGTTCCCAAGATTGTTGTCTTTCCCAGATTCTTCATTGATTACTCATTGTTTTCTTTTCAAGTCCCACAACATTATTATCTTTGAATGAGTGTATCTAATGAAAAGGCTGTTTATAGTATTAACCTTGCAGAAAAAAGGAAAATCTGGGGAAAATCCACAGACTGAAGGAGTTGGGGCTGTTCAGGCTGGAGAAGAGAAGGCTCCCAGGTGACCTCATTGTATTCCAGTATCTGAAGGGGGCCTACAAGAAGGCTGGGGAGGGACTTCTCAGGCTCTCAGGTAGTGATAGGACTAGGGGGGATGGAATGAAGCTGGAGGTGGGGAGATTCAGGCTGGAGGTGAGGAGGAAGTTCTTCCCCATGAGAGTGGTGAAGCCCTGGAATGGGTTATCCAGGGAGGTGGTTGAGGCCCGTCCCTGGAAGTATTTAAGCCCAGGCTGGATGAGGCTCTGGCCAGCCTGATCTAGTGTGGGGTGTCCCTGCCCATGGCAGGCGGGGTGGAACTAGCTGATCCTTGTGGTCCCTTCCAACCCTGACTGATACTATGATGATACTATGAACTAGAATGAAGATACATACAGCATGGCCAAAAGCATTGCTATTACCTTAACAATTACTGGAAGTTCAAGCTGGGTTATGTCTCCCAGAATCTGCTTAGCTCATGCTTGAAATTAAGAAAATGTGACAAAAACACTTTAAAGAATCAAAAAAACCATTTTTGTTTCCTCCTGAAGGGAAAATGGCAGAAGTTTAGTCTAAAAGGCCTGCTGTTTTGACGAGGCAATGGCTAAGGGAAAACAGCCTCCTAACTGTACTCCCTTTAGGTAAGGGGTGGTTTGGCGAAACAATGTGTCCCTGCCCATGGCAGGGGGGTTGGAACTAGATGATCCTTGTGGTCCCTTCCAACCCTGACTGATTCTATGTGGTAGACCCTTGCAGCTGTAGAGGAGGCTGGTGCAGCTTAAATACAGGAGGCCCTCTTTTGTAATGAAGAGGGACAGATGGCAGTTGGAAGGCCCGGCAACAGAGGCAACAGAGTACTGTATGCACAGAATAGACCTTGGCAGGAGCCAGCCTGTAGCAGAAGTAATTAATTTTTGAGACCAGTAGATCAGATAACTTGCAACTCATGTTTTCTCAGGCCATCTTGCTGCCTGAGTGCTGATAGGAAATTATTTCTCTCCTGCTTTTGAAAGCATACCAGGAGTGCAGTCTAATATAAGCTACACACTTGACCCTTCTCTCTGAAATACGTTGAATACGCACGTGGCTGAACTACAATCACTGAGAAGGAAGCTAGAATATTCCACTTGAGGTAATGGAAGTGGGATGATTGTTACAAGAACTAGAGAGAGTGTTCTTCAACAGTGTGTTGTTGGCCCTCCTAGCTTGTCAGTTACAGGCAATTGCTGAATTACTCATCTAGGGCAAGGGAGGAATTTTAGGTTGTCTTTATTCTTCATAGTTGTGCGTTTTCCAGGAAACACAAGAGGAGGACACAGTCTCAAGCTGCACCAGGGGAGATTTAGGCTGAATGTTAGGAAGAAATTCTTCCCAGCAAGAGAGATTGGCCATTGGAATGTGCTGCCCAGGGAGGTGGTGGAGTCACCATCACTGGAGGTGTTTAGGAAGAGCCTGGATGAGGCACTTGGTGCCATGGTTTAGTTGATTAGACGGTGTTGGGTGATAGGTTGGACTTGATGATCTCAAAGGTCTTTTCCAACCTGGTTTATTCTAGTCTAGTCTAGTCTATTCTATTTCTATTTCTATTCTATTTCTACTCTATTTGGATTTTAAAAATTGCTGCAAGCCTTACTGTCTTTCAAACTGTATGGGCTGTCTGAAGGGAAGTAGTGCATGGGAATAGTAGAGAGATGGTTTCTTGGCTCCATTAAATGCATTTAATTCAGCAGAGACTGATACCTAAAATGAGTACCACTTCCTTCATCTGGTACATTGCCTGCGTTATATAAGAGCAAATTAAAACGTGTCTTAGGACTGGCAGATGGGTGTAAATCTTCCCTGCATATGGAAACTAACTATAGCCACCTCTTGGGAGGGAGCTGTTGTCTCAGAGTCGAGATTCGAAGCAGGTTTGCACGAGTAGTCATGTCACTCTGCTAGGTATGTTTCATGGGTAACTGGAAAATCTGAACTGCTGGGGCATGAAACCTAGCACCTACCTACCTGAGGCTCTTCTGTCTCTCTTTGAGAGACATGGAGAGATGTTTAAATGTGAGGAGCAGGGTGGTTTAATTGTTGCTTGTTCTCAAGTTTGTTTCTTCCCCTCTCTAGATATGTATGGAAGTATTTAACTCTTCCTGACAGAAACATGTAAGGCGTGGTTTAGTTGGTCATGAGGTGTTGGGTGGTAGGTTGGACTCGATGATTTCTGAGGTCTTTTCCAACCTTGTTGATTTCTGTGATTCTGTGATTCTATGATTGTGTGATTGTATGGCTTTTGTATTAATGAGAATATTGTACACATGCCATGTTCCAGTAAAACCAAGTCTAATCTCTGTGTTCTGCAGATGCAGTACCTCTCTTCTTGAGACTACTTCATTCACCACACCAGAATGTTTGTGAGCAAGCTGTGTGGGCTCTCGGAAATATTATAGGTAACTCTTTGTTGTTGCAATGCTTTGAACGCAGGGAGCATTTTGGTTGAGAATTTGACTTCTTGCACATTGGCATTATCATATGAGACTATGTTTCCTCTGAGTTCTGAGGCTTACTGTAATTTCTCATGTGGCCAAAATTACATAGGCACGTCCTGTTTTTTCTGAAGGGTAGTATCACTTGCTACACAAACTATTGACAGTTGATTACCACTTAATGTTGTGTCTTGTAAAATATACATATGTGTCTGTATGTATATTGAGTTGAACAGGACCTTTTAGTAGTAGAGTGTTGGTGAGGAAACATAGAGTTTCAGTATCCCGACATGTCATGGCATACATTTCAAGATTCTTTCATTTTTAATGTGATTTCTTTTGCAACAATTTTCATTTCTGTAGGTGATGGTCCTCAGTGTAGAGATTATGTCATATCACTGGGAGTTGTCAAACCTCTTCTGTCCTTCATCAATCCCTCCATTCCCATCACCTTCCTTCGGAACGTCACATGGGTCATTGTAAATCTCTGCAGGAATAAGGACCCCCCACCGCCTATGGAGACAGTTCAGGAGGTAAATAAAGAATTACAAGAGAGATCATTTGTTTTTAATTCTCTGGGCTAGAGGCCAAATGCTTTTACAGTGTCATGCTATGAATTTATGCATGTTTTTTGTCACAGTCTTGTGCTGTTTACCAGTTGGTAAGTGAAGTAATTTGACCAGCCTTCTCAAGAAGTAATTTGAAGTGATTTGACCAGCCTTCTCCAGAAGGCTGTAATAAAGCATTTGTAACATCTGAAACTGAATAAGACACATTAAAAAGGGACACAGCAAAAAAACAAAAAAATAAAAGCACTGGAAGTGTTAACATACTCAGCATTTCATGTTGTTATCAAAGGGATACAAATGTGATTCTGTATGTGGAAGTATTCAGATGCAATTACTTTCAGTAAGAGGAAATGTAAGTAAATGATAGGTTGGACTTGATAGAATAGAATAGAATAGAATAGAATAGAATAGAATAGAATAGAATAGAATAGAATAGAATAGAATAGAAGTAGAATGGGAATAGAATGGAATAGAATAGAATAGAAGTAGAATAGAGTAGAATAGACCAGGTTGGAAGAGACCTTCAAGATCATCGTGTCCAGCCTATCATCCAACACCACCTAATCAACTAAACCATGCAAATCTCAAAGGTCTTAATGCATAATCTCCAAGGTCTTTTCCAGCCTGGTTAATTCTGTTCTATTCTAAATGTAGTGCAGTTTCTGTGTTGAGTAGCTGAATGTGTGAACTTGTAGTCAACATCAAGGCCCTGCTTGAGAGCGGAAGCATCTGCAAATCCTTTTAAATTGGTGAACAGAGCAATTGTGCTTTTAGAGTAGGTGCAGCTAGTGAGGTTGTAATGTACATGAAGTTCTTTGAGATCAATTCCACATCCATGTGAAGTATAATATTGTTGGCAAGTAAACTTTTAACTACATTTTTAAAATGAAGCAGAGAAGGGAGCAACTTTTGCAAGTAATACTTTACCAAATGAAAAAAAACAACCCCAAAGCTGTGGTGCCATGGTTGAGTTGATTAGATGGTGCTGGGTGGTAGGTTGGACTTGATGATCCCAAAGGTCTTTTCCAACCTGGTTAATTCTATTCCATTCTATTCTAAGCAGTCTTATCATGGCTTACTTTTGTACTTTCTCAATATATGAATACAAAACCAAAATCCTGCTTCCAGAGGGTTTTATATGTGGATCCTGGGCTAATGTTTTTAATTGCATTGTGTGGTAAGAAGGCTTTCAAACCAGCAAAGGATGTTTTATCTCCCTTTGCTTGTTTGCCCTCAAACTGCAGTCTGCTTTCTGTGTCTTTTGAAGTACTGTCTTTTTTTCAAAGTAGCATCTTGTATTACCCATTTTAAATATGGGTGGGGTTTTTTCCCCTTTTATACATACTTTGAGGGAATGACCTGAGTGACTGGGAATTGTGTAAATGTGTAAATGCAGTATGCTTGGCTTGAGCCTGCAGTACTTGGATTTGTGATTGTACAGCCAGTTTGATTATATTGTAATGACTACTGAACTTCTTTTCAGATTTTGCCAGCATTGTGTGTTCTCATTTACCATACAGATATCAATGTAAGTAATTTCTACAGATTCAGATCTTTAGATTATTTGTTTTCTCTAGGGAGAAAATGCTGCGAGATTGTGTTTAAGTGGCAAACTTGGTTTTGTGTGTTAATTCGTGTGTAATTAAGTAGTAAATGTGCAATTAAATACAAAGGCTGATCTTAACTATAGTCATCCAGAGTATTAAAGTGCAGATAGCATTGCAGAAATACCTTTCCTAGAAAGTAGGTTTTGCTACTCTTTACATAGTAGAACTGAGCACTAGAACTGCCAGCTTTAGCATCAGCTTCAGCATCAGCTTCACTTCTGGCCCCAATGATAATTTTGCATGGATGATACAGAACATGTGCATAAAATCTTTCCATAATTCTGGCTATCAGTGCAATCAAATATTGTGTTTGCATGAGTAAATCTGACTTTCAGAACCTCAGTGCCTGGATTTGCAAACTCTTTAAGCAAATCACACATGAAAATTTACTTAAACGGCAATCAACTTCTCTTTTGTGGCACCCTTGACAACTTTTATTCAGGTTTTTAATACTAAACCTTCCCTGCTTCCCACATTCCTGATCCATGGGTTTACACACAGTTTCTGAGTCAAATCCTAGAGGGGTGGACTTAACCTCCAGAAGTCTTACACTGGGTGCTTAGGAACAAAGATCTTTTAACGAAGGGATAGTGAGCTGTTCTCCTGTCGGGACTGTGGTGTCTTTGACTCTTGCTCCATATAGTGATCCTTCAGTTTAGGGATGCAGGAACTGAACCCTTGTGGTGGTTCTGGGGATAGAGCATGAGATTTGTGGAGCTGTCTTTGACATTGTGGTGGTGGTGTTTCTGCTGCTGCTTTAATGATAGGTGAGCTTGGCTTCACAAAATCCTTGCTGACGATTTCATGGGGGGTTTGGCAGGGTTTTCCCAGTGTAACGTGGGCAGAAGACAGCACGTGCTGACTTCCCAATTTGTGATCTGGACAAACCTGTGAATGGAAATTGGTAGCAAAATCAAACATACTTCTAGCCTGTAGGCTTTTTTTCTTTTCTTTCTTTTTTCCCTTGTCAAATTTGAAAGCTTTTACAAGCAATGGTTGTGTGAGAGCTTCTTGAAGCAGTTACGAGACTATGTGATGCCAGGTTTTGACTGATCTCAATTAGGGTGCCTGCCTTTTTGATCCTGAGAGTCAGGTGCTAGTTTGGAGGTACCAGTCTGGTCCCAGCCTCTCTGTACTGGAGCAGCAAACCTATCTTTGGAGATGAGTCAGTGATGCAGGTAGGTCAGACAACAGTCCTATGAGCGCTTCTGGCGGCTGCTGCTCTTATCACCACCAGGGCTGTGGGGCAGCAAACTGGTGAGGCACCATCTCTCACTGCTTCTGCTGCAATACTGGCTCCACTGCAGCACATTCTGCTGTCCTGTGGCATTGGCAGGTGAGGGCAGCAGCAGGCTGTGTCAAGAAAGTGTTAGGTCTGTGTTGTCTGGTCCCTGGAGCTGAGTGTAAGCAGCCTGCGGGTCAGGACTTTGAAGTTCTTGCTGCATTTCAGTACTGTAGTATTTAGCTGTCTTACTGCCAGGAAAGTTTAAGTACCTGTTTTAAAAGCAGAGTAGATCTAAGTACATCAACAGATGATGCCCTCAGTGGGGTCCAGATTGCTCTTCCCACAGATCCTAATATCATCTCTGTGATGTGATTTCCCTGTTTCTGCTGGCTTTGTTTCTGCTTCAGATTCTCCCTTTCAATGACTGTAACCTTTGTCCCTTTCTATTTTTTTTTTTTTTGAGTGCTATCAAATTATCCTTAACAAGTCATCAGTGACTTGTCTTTATTTTCTTTAAGATACTAAGATTGCTCTGCATGATAGTGATTTCTCTGGGTTTTTGCTTTGCTTGAACAGTTGCCACCTTACAATAATTGCTAGTCCATTAGTTGGTATAAGAACTCCTTTTCTTTTCTGTGGACTTCTGTGTTAATAGGAAGGCAGAAAAAAGGCATAACATCCAGAACAGCTTGCAGCTTCACTTCAGAACAAAAGACCTGGGGCTTTTTAGTGTGGAGAGAAGACTGAGAGGGGATCTAATAAGTGTATCTGAGGGCTGGGTGGCAAAGAGGAGGGGACAGCCTCTTCTCTCTTGCACCCTGTGATAGGACAAGGGGCAATGGATGTAAACCAGAGCACAGGAAGTTCCACCGCAACTTCTTTACTGGAGCAGGCTGCCCAGAGAGGTTGTGGAGTCCCCTTCTCTGGAGCCTTTACAGCCCTGTCTGGATGTGTTCCTGTGTGACCTGCACTAGATTCTGTGGTCCTGCTCTGGCAGCGGGGTTGGACCTGAAGATCTCCAGAGGCCCCTTCCAACCCCTAACATCCTGTGAACTGCTCTGTGGATCAGAAATGTGTAGATAGATTAGACACCAAGGGAACTTGTGTGTTCTGTAATAGGGAGCTAGCACAGCTAACAAACTACAGCTGTGCTAGGAGGCTGGGTTGGCACTTTCTGCAAAAAGCTCCTAGCACAGGTACTTACCTGAGCTGGTTGTCTATCTTTGAGATGCAAATCCAGCTTACCTTTGTGAGGTGATCTATGCATTATTTAACTAAAAAGAACACTTGAGAGAGTACCCCTAGAAAGTATTATTGTGGAACAAGTGGCCCCAGTTTCCATAGTTATACATAATAGGCTAACATTTTACTCACTAGGTCCTGTTACAATCATGTTTGGGTTTTTGTCTGTAACTTAAGCTGCATGCTCTTCCCCCCACACCCCATGTGGAATGTTGGTCACTAAATAAAGCCTCTGTTGTACAGACTTCACTGTTCAAAGTGTAAATCATGTCCTTTCTAACTTACAGATTCTTGTGGACACTGTTTGGGCTTTGTCCTACCTAACAGATGGTGGAAATGAACAGATACAAATGGTGATTGATTCAGGAGTTGTACCTTTTCTAGTTCCCCTTCTGAGTCATCAGGAGGTTAAAGTTCAAGTAAGTCTGGGTCAGTTGCTGTTAAATAGTCCATTGTAAGCTACTTTCAAAAGAATGTGCCTTAGATTGTTAGTGGAGTAGTGAGATGAGCATTTATAGCTACATTTGTTGTAGGTAAGACTGAATGAAAAGTGTTACCTACACAGGGAGGGGGGAAAATGATGAAAAAGGAAGAAGCCTCTAACAAAACTGTTCCAAAGTAGTTTAAAGTGTCAGGTTAAACATTAACTTCTGTTGTGTGATTACCAGGTTTGCTTTCTTTTTGTAGCCCTAAAATCTGTAATGACAGCAGATTGCACAGTTTCCACAATTCAAGTTACAGGCACTCTTGTCTGTTGCTGCATATGGACTTGTGCATATTCTGTCTGAACAGCTGAGGGAAATCAGTTAATATTTTGGGGATCTTTTGAATGTTAAAATGTTTTCAAGTGCTGAGTCCTCTTAGTAAAGTAGATTTCTAATAGCTTAGGGAAATCAGTTAGTATTTTGGGATCTGTTGAATGTTAGTATTTGCAGCTGCTGAGTCCTCTTAGTAAAGTAGATTTCCAGTAGCTTAGGGAAACCAGTTAATATTTTGGGATCTGTTGGATGTTAATATTTGCAGCTGCTGAGTCCTCTTAGTAAAGTAGATTTCTAATAGCTTAGGGAAATCAATTACTATTTTGGGATCTCTTGAATGTTACTATTTGCAGTTGCTGAGTCCTTTCAGTAAAGTAATTTTCTAATTAGCTACAAAAGTTAACTGAGCTTGTAAAAGGATTGGACGTGGCCCTTGAAGCCATGGTTTAGTAAGTCCTGAGGTGTTGGGTGCTAGGTTGGACTTGATGATCTCTCAGGTCTTTTCCAACCTTATTGATTCTGTGATTATTTGAGTCATTTCAAAGACAAAGGGAAATTAAAGTCAGTTAATGTGTGCTTAGTCTTTATAAACCAATCAACTCTTCAGCTGTTTTAAGTTCTGATCTTTACACTGTTTGAGTAGAGCCTCAGTGTGTCTGTTCAGTGAAATGCTGCACTGTGTGTTTCTGTTTTGATGAAACAGTCCCCGTTTTTAGGATGTAGCTCAGAGGATGAAGTGCTGAATTGTGTTCTGCAGTGTTTTTGATGAAGAGACGTCTTTAAATGATCTTTGTTTTAGCACAAGCAACAGCAACGCCTTTAACATGCAATTCTCTTTCCTTCCCACTTTGGATGTTCAGACAGCAGCACTGAGAGCAGTAGGCAACATAGTAACTGGTACTGATGAACAGACACAAGTTGTTCTCAATTGTGATGTTTTGTCTTATTTCCCAAATCTCCTGACGCATCCAAAAGAGAAGATAAACAAGGTAGGATTTGGTCTCTTCCTAACTTCTTTTCTTGTGTGTTTAAAAAATAAAACAGTCTATAAAATACTGCAGAAGAATTTCTTGCAGCTGATTCTTCCAAGCTGTGAGCAGCTTTGTATAAAGGTGCAGCCTCGCAGGGGAGACCTTCTTGCTCTCTACAGCTACCTGAAGGGAGGTTGTAGCCAGGTGGGGGTTGGTCTCTTCTCCCAGGCAACCAGCAGCAGAACAAGAGGACACAGTCTCAAGCTGCACCAGGGGAGGTTTAAGCTGGAGGTGAGGAGAAAGTTCTTCCCAGCAAGAGAGATTGGGCATTGGAATGTGCTGCCCAGGGAGGTGGTGGAGTCACCGTCCCTGGAGGAGTTCAAAAGGGGATTGGATGTGTCCCTTGAAGCCATGGTTGAGTTAGTCCTGAGGTGTTGGGTGGTAGGCTGGACTTGATGATCTCTGAGGTCTTTTCCGACCTTCTTGATTCTATGATTCTATGAAGCTGGTGCTTAATGAGGGCTAAAGTCAAACACCCACAGTGCAGGTCCTTGTATTGGTGTTGCTGCGTGGTGCTTTCTGGGACTACTGCTGTTTTTCAGTGTGGATTGTGATACCTTGTGAGTAACTGATTACCTTGCATTACAGTGTTAGAATCATAGAATTGTTATGGTTGGAAGGGACCTCAAGGGTCATCTAGTTCCAACCCCCTGCCATGGGCAGGGACACCTCACACTAGATCAGGCTGCTCAGAGCCACATCCAGCCTGGACTTAAAAGCCTCCAGGGATGAGGCTTCCACCACCTCCCTGGGCAACCTGTGCCAGTTTCTCACCTCCCTCATGGGGAAGAACTCCTTCCTAACATCCAATCTGAATCTACCCATTTCTAATTTTGCTGTATTCTCCCTAGTCCTATCACTAACTGACAGCCTAAAAAGTCCCTCCCCAGCTTGCTTGTAGGGCCCCTTCAGATCCTGGAAGGCCACAATAAGGTCTCCTTGGAGCCTTCTCTTCTCCAGACTGAACAGCCCCAACTCCCTCAGTCTGTCCTCATAGCAGAGCAGCTCCAGCCCTCTGCTCATCCTCACTTCTCTGGACACCTTCCAGCACCTCCAGATCCTTCCTGTAATAAGGGCTCCAGAACTGGACACAGTACTCTAAGAGTGTTACTTTTGCTTGAGTCCAGTGAGTTGAGTAAGGCTGATGCATTTTTTTCACTCCACATTTTTCATAGTGGAATTTCTTCTCTTGTCCGTCTTCACTTGCATCGAGGCAGGGAGTACCACTGTCCTTTCCTGAAAACTGTCACTGCATTTCCTCTCCTTAGTTTTGGCAGAAGTAACTTCACCTGCTGCAAGGACTGGATGGAGTAGAGGGAGTTTGGTGAAAGTGATCAGTGCACTCTTTTCTAGAGCTGTACATCACATAATTTGCTTTTTTTTAAATCACTGTGCCCTCTTCCACTGCAAAGATGTGGCTGGCTGATGAGGAGGCTCTTGTTTAGGTTAGGTGCTTCCCTCACTCAGTGTACCATTGAGGGGAAATCTGCTGGTGAGGAATCTCTCTTTCTTCAGGCCCTGTTAGCTGTCAAGAGCTCAAAGGAATTATATTCAGCAGTTCAGACTGCTCTGATTTGTGTTTGTCTGACCTTCTAGCTCTCACAAAAGAATGAAGAAGAGCTCTTTCTGAATGTCAAGAAAGGAATTATTTTTATGTAAGAAGACTCTAGAAATGCTTTGACTTTTAAGGGTATATTGTGAGGGGAAAAACACAAGCAAAAGCAAGATACACATCCCTGAAAAATGGAACCCGTTATGTTTTGTCCCCTGCAGAAATTCATAGCTGGCTTCTTGCCATGTGTTTGTCTTTTAGTTAAGGCTGAAGCCTTTTTTAAGATGTTCTATATTGACCTGACAAGTCTGCACCTTTGTAACCAGGAATTTGTAACTGCTTTTAGATATATGTTAGCTGTGTCGGTGAACCACCCAAAGGAGATAACTGCTGAGTAATGGCTCGAGACTGAGAGTCCTGTCTGATACCTGAAGGAGCTTTGCGAGCTTCACTTCATGTTTCAGCAAGAAAATAGGAACTGGATTGGTTTTCCTTGTAACAGCACTGAAAGCTACTACTGAGCTGTCAGTAGCAGGATGTTAAGTCCTGGCTTCTGTGAGGTTTTACCAGTTTTCCTATTTTCCTTGTAAAACTCATTGACAGTTTAAAACATGGGTGTGACTGCAGCCAGAGGGGATGTGTGGTGCAAGCCAGTGGTGCTGGCTCCACGTGTAAGTAATAGCCTGGCCCTGTTAGTTAATGGTGTCAGTTTTGCCTTGATCTCCTGCATGTTTGGCTTCCACAGTGCAATGAAAGTTTGTGTGCTAGAAGTGCTGTTGAGGAGGAAACCTGGAGGTTCTTTAAAGTCACGGTGCAGTTTTAGGTTTTGAGATTGTTTGGTTTAGTTTGGGATAATTTCTTGCATGATTTGTTCATTATTTTTTTAAAGTGCTTTGGGGTTTTTTTTGTTTTGTTTTGTCCAATTGTAGGAAGCAGTTTGGTTCCTTTCCAACATCACAGCAGGAAACCAGCAACAAGTTCAGGCTGTAATAGATGCTGGGCTAATCCCTATGATCATACACCAGCTGGCTAAGGTCAGTCAAACTATCAGCTCTGCAACTTGTCATTCTCTTTTTATAAACCTGGCATGAGGAGTCTGTGATTCTCAATAATCAGCCTGACAGATGTTTCCATGCTGATTTTAATGAGCTGCTAATTTTATTTTTCAGGGAGACTTTGGAACACAGAAGGAAGCTGCTTGGGCAATTAGCAACTTGACAATAAGTGGGAGAAAAGATCAGGTATGTGCGGTGGGGTTTCACATCTTTCCTCAAACGCTGCACATGCAGCAATTTGCATGAAGCACAGCACTGGAAGCAGCCTTTTTATTGATTTATTTGTAATTCATTGTTTAGGTTGAATACCTTGTACAGCAAAATGTAATCCCACCATTCTGCAATCTGCTCTCAGTAAAGGATTCTCAAGTGGTACAGGTGGTCCTGGATGGCCTGAAAAACATCCTGATAATGGCTGGTGATGAGGCTAGCACAATAGCTGAAATTATAGAGGAGTGTGGAGGTAAGGACTTAGGAGGCTTTCAAAAAAATTTGGCTTGCTGGATCTCCTTCTGTCTTCCCCTTGCTGCTGTTGATATTTACCACAGCATTTTTTTCACAGTGGGTTCTTTGAATAAGCACTTTGACCACAAGAGAAATTACATTTCTCTTTGGTTAGGTTTAGAGATGGTCACGTTGGAGGCAACTATTGAAGGAGCTTTCTGCAGCTTAGGGTTGTTTCAGTTGAAGTGAGGATTGTGTTTTCCTTTGATTATTGCATATACTTTGTTCTGTGGTAAAACACACAATCCTCGCTTTAGTTCACTGCTTTGGAAGCAGTTATGATCATGATTTCCTCACAGACCAAAGCAGGATGAGAAGCCTTTTAGATATTGCAATCCAAGTTTTTACACATGCTAATTAGTGTATTAAAGTAAGATAGCAGCAAAAGGGTGCTGAAGAACTGAATACACTGGAAGTCTTTCCCTTTAATTACTCCATATCCAGTTTTCAAATAGGACTAGTGGTTTAAGCTGCTCTTGATGTGAGACTTTATTGCCTCGTTTCAGTCTAGTATCCAATACCCAAATGGAGCCACGTCCATTTGGGAGATGCACAGAAAGAACAATGAAACAAAAGCTTTGTGGCAGAAGCAGTCTTTAAACAGAAATTAAGTACAGAGAATGTTATCTAAAAAGAGAGAAGGTTTTACTAAGTTCTGTTCCTAAAATGGGATATATTGTGGCATGCAAAAATTCACCAACTTCTTTTTCTTTCTAGAGAGAAAGATAGCTCATGTATCTAGTACTTGCAAACTGAGCTCCATCTGTTCTAGCATGTTTCAGTAGTAATGTTTCATTGTGTTTCTTATTTTTAAGTAGTCAGTAACCCCATCTTTGATTTAGAAAACGTCTCCATTTCTCCTCATTCAGGCTTAGAGAAAATTGAAGCCTTGCAACAGCATGAGAACGAAGACATTTATAAACTAGCATTTGAAATCATAGATCAGTATTTCTCTGGTGATGATGTAAGTATGCTAAAGCTTGAAGGCTCTATGCACTGTGCTGTTTGCTTAGTATGTTCTCACTGTGCCTCACTTCCAGTTGTCATGAACATGCATTATGTGGAAAGTCAGCTTTCCTGCTCCTTTTTCAGTACAGCTTCCCTTCCCGTAATTGAAAGTCTTTGAAGAGTGTTTCAATAACAAGAATTTTCTTGAACAACATCAAGACTGCTCCAGTTTTGTCTAATAAATTGATTGACACTGACCTAATTTTATCACACTGACATGTAAATTGATGTGTAATTGCTTGTGATTAGAATCTAAACAACTCTCTGACTCTCCTTTTGACTTTCTCAGACATCAGTCTGTAGTGGGGGTGGTGGACCTTACTTTCAGCTAGATTACTGTATATCAGCCTTGTCATTACTCAGTCTGGATTCTGCACTGAAGAGCTTCTGCATCTAAGTGTGGGGCTCTACACATTGCCCACAACAACCCCATGCAGTGCTACAGGCTGGGGTCAGAGTGGCTGGAGAGCAGCCAGGCAGAGAGGGACCTGGGGGCACTGGGTGAGAGTAGGCTGAACATGAGCCAGCAGTGTGCCCAGGCAGCCAAGAAGGCCAATGGCATCCTGGCCTGCATCAGAAATAGTGTGGCCAGCAGGAGGAGGGAAGTCATTCTGCCCCTGGACTCAGCACTGGTTAAGCCACACCTTGAGTCCTGTGTCCAGTTCTGGGCCCCTCAGTTTAAGAAGGACATTGAGACACTTGAACGTGTCCAGAGAAGGGCAACGAGGCTGGGGAGGGGTCTGGAGCACAGCCCTGTGAGGAGAGGCTGAGGGAGCTGGGGTTGCTGAGGCTGGAGAAGAGGAGGCTCAGGGGAGACCTTCTTGCTGTCTGCAGCTCCCTGAAGGGAGGTTGTAGCCAGGTGGGGGTTGGTCTCTTCTCCCAGGCAACCACCAACAGAACAAGAGGACATAGTCTCAAGCTGTGCCAGGGGAGGTTTAGGCTGGAGGTGAGGAGAAAGTTCTTCCCAGCAAGAGAGATTGGCCATTGGGATGTGCTGCCCAGGGAGGTGGTGGAGTCACTGTCCCTGGAGGTGTTCAGAAAGGGACTGGACGTGGCACTTGAAGCCATGGTTTAGTTAGTCCTGAGGTGGTGGGTGCTAGGTTGGACTTGATGATCTCTGAGGTCTTTTCCAACCTTATTGTTTCTATGATTATTTTTCCTGGTGCATCCAATGGTAATTTACTTTGCTTTCAGTCTTTGCAGTCAGGATCTAGACTGAAGTTCCCCCTTCAAACCGTAGCACTGATGCGGTGTTCTCGTGTCTTGCAGATCGACGAAGACCCCAGTCTCATTCCTGAAGCCACTCAAGGCGGTACTTACAACTTTGACCCAACAGCCAACCTACAAACAAAAGAATTTAATTTTTAAGTTCAAAAAAGTGCAGCTTCTCTGTCCCACACCAGGATGAAGCACCACCAGATGGCTACCAAGAGAAGAAACAAAAGGCTCCAAGACACACAATGCCTCTTCGTTTTGATGCTTCTAAAGCAAGCCATGTATCGGTCACTTTGCAGTTGCCAAACGTCACTATCACATGGACTGTAAATGCATATGCATGATCTCTTAAACAACTGTTTCAGAACCCTTTTTAACAGTCCCAACTACCTTTTTTTTGCCTTTTTCCTGGTGCCACGTGCTGACAACCGCAGTTTTGTTAAGAGAGATTCCATAGTGGTGGCACATTGGCTTTCCATGGAAAAGTAGCTTCTTTGGAACATGGTGCGCTGTGGATCAAGACACTTGGGTATGATGCCTACATTTTGGAAGACTTTACAGGGGCCCAGTTTGCTCTGAGCCTTCATCCTCCTCATCCTCCTCCTCAAACATATTTTCGTAATACTTCACGTGGAAGAATAGATACAAAATAAAATGCAAGCCAAATGCATTTCATTGGTGAAACTGAACCAAGAGTAACTTTAAACACAGCAAAACCAACAACACTTGGCAATTGATTGAACACTTAAGTTTAGAACAAACAAACAGAGAAACAAAAAGAAACTACTTCAAGCTGTCGGTAATTGATGTGTGTTCATTGACTGCCTCAGAAACCAGGGTTGGAGAATGAACTGTAGATTTGGACTGGTAAAGCTTTTTTGCCATTATACCTAATTTTTTTGAGAACAGCGAGCCCTATTTGACCACTCACTTCAGCCTGTGTGTTCCTGCTGTTTTGAAGTAATCAAATGCTGTGCATGGTATTTTACCTGAGCTACAACCTGTTATGGACTTGAACTTCTGTTTAAGCTGAAAGCAAGAGTCCCAGACTGTAGAAAACAAAACAAGGAGAAAATTTCTGTCCAAAAAAAAAAACAAAAAAAAAAAAACCAAACAAAGGTGTATTAGTTCAAAAGAATCTTGCTTTCAACTTTCAGTAGTCAATATATTTTTGTTTTCAATTGATAATTGGATATGGTTGATTTATATTGGGTTTAAACTGTGGAGCTTTCATGTTTACTGTAATTTAGTCTTAAACTATTTTTTACTTAGTAACCAGTGCTTATGATGTGGTTGGCAACAAACCAGCAACTACTTAGAAGCGTCATAAAAGCTTCGTTCTTGGAGTATCGGGAGAGTCATTCAGAGATTAGTCTCAAACCTTATTCAAGTGATTAAAAAGGAGAAAAGAAAACAAACACACACACACACACACACAAAAAAAAAAGGAGAAAAAAAAAATGCAAACTGGTTGATGTGTGAGGCTGTGTGGAAGCTGCCGTTCCCCAGCATAAACCCTGACGTGCAGCACACGTCAAGTAACTTCACACGACGCGTGCGGGGTCATCGCTGTTGGAAAACCGCCTGCCCCAGCCGCTTTCAAAGGGATTTTGGCACTGCTGAGGCGGAGATCGACGACGTTGGAAGTTCCCGTAAAGCTGTCACACAAACTGGTTCTGTTGCTGTTGTTTACTGGGTGTCATTTCCCAATGCATTGATGTGAAGGGATAGAAAAAAAAGAGAAAAAAAAAAAAAAAAAAAAAAAAAAAAAAAAAGGGGGAAAAAAATGGAAAAAAAAAAATCTAAACTAATTTTTAGTTCTTGGATGTGGGTTGTATTTACTGTGATGAAGATAAGGACAGATGCCATCAGAGCTTTGTGGATCAGCTGTTTTTCCACTGATGAACAACGCATAGCAGGTGTGCATTCATTAAATATATAGCTGCCAAGGTGGAGCCACTTTAAAGAGCGAGTTGTCTTGTATCGCCGCTGGATACAAGCGTATGTTTAAACTGCAAGATTTTTACTTGCTAGATAATCTGTTTTAATAGAGTGGTTTGGCCTCTGATTATTTATAGGTTTTATAAATTTTAGAATTCAATTTCTCTTTAAGGTGGCTCGGAAATTTTTTCAACTCTTGTGCACATAAAATTGAGTTGAAGTTCATTGTGCCTTTTTTCTTTTCCCAGAAGTTGAGTTGAAGCTTCATATGGTAACTGCATCCTATTCACACACTGTAGTCTACGAAAAACATCTTGAAACTGTGTGGTGTTCGCTAAAAAAAAAAATCAACCAACTGAACAGTAAAAAGTCAAAGTTAGGTAAGGTCACAAAGCCTTGGCGAAAGTGAGAGTTCCGGCAGATGTTACTGTGAACAAATATTGGCCCCCTTCTAACTCGGTCTCCCTCTAGAACATCTAGACTGACGGCCGGCCTGTTCGGCCGTAGACTGACAGCCTGTTCGGCCACAGACTGACAGCACTGACGGCCAGCCTGTTCGGCCGCAGACTGACGGCACTGACGGCCCTGACGGCCAGCCTGTTCGGCCACAGACTGACGGCACTGACGGCCAGCCTGTTCGGCCGCAGACTGACAGCCTGTTCGGCCACAGACTGACGGCACTGACGGCCCTGACGGCCAGCCTGTTCGGCCACAGACTGACGGCACTGACGGCCAGCCTGTTCGGCCGCAGACTGACAGCCTGTTCGGCCACAGACTGACGGCACTGACGGCCAGCCTGTTCGGCCGCAGACTGACGGCACTGACGGCCCTGACGGCCAGCCTGTTCAGCCGCAGACTGACAGCCTGTTCGGCCACAGACTGACGGCCCTGACGGCCCTGACGGCCAGCCTGTTCAGCCGTAGACTGACAGCCTGTTCAGCCGCAGACTGACGGCACTGACGGCACTGACGGCCAGCCTGTTCGGCCGTAGACTGACAGCCTGTTCAGCCGCAGACTGACGGCACTGACGGCCAGCCTGTTCGGCCGTAGACTGACAGCCTGTTCAGCCGCAGACTGACGGCACTGACCTGTTCGGCCGTAGACCAGCCTGTTCGGCCACAGACTGACACTGACCTGTTCAGCCGCAGACTGACGGCACTGGCACTGACGGCCAGCCTGTTCAGCCGTAGACTGACAGCCTGTTCAGCCGCAGACTGACGGCACTGACGGCACTGACGGCCAGCCTGTTCGGCCGTAGACTGACAGCCTGTTCAGCCGCAGACTGACGGCACTGACGGCCAGCCTGTTCGGCCGTAGACTGACAGCCTGTTCAGCCGCAGACTGACGGCACTGACGGCCCTGACGGCCAGCCTGTTCAGCCGCAGACTGACAGCCTGTTCGGCCGCAGACTGACGGCACTGACGGCACTGACGGCCAGCCTGTTCGGCCACAGACTGACAGCCTGTTCAGCCGCAGACTGACGGCACTGACGGCCAGCCTGTTCGGCCGTAGACTGACAGCCTGTTCAGCCGCAGACTGACGGCACTGACGGCCCTGACGGCCAGCCTGTTCAGCCACAGACTGACAGCCTGTTCGGCCGCAGACTGACAGCCTGTTCAGCCGCAGACTGACGGCACTGACGGCCAGCCTGTTCAGCCACAGACTGACAGCCTGTTCGGCCGCAGACTGACAGCCTGTTCAGCCGCAGACTGACGGCACTGACGGCCAGCCTGTTCAGCCACAGACTGACAGCCTGTTCGGCCGCAGACTGACAGCCTGTTCAGCCGCAGACTGACGGCACTGACGGCCAGCCTGTTCGGCCGCAGACTGACAGCCTGTTCAACCATAGACCGGCGGCCGGCCTGTTCAGCCTGCAGTCACTATGACCCTAGAGACTACATACAAATTGATACTGAAACAACACTTTTCCACTACTGTGAAGATTTGATCCTTGTCTTGCACTCAATGCATTAAAGTGAACACAGAGAACTGGGTAAGGCAGGACAAAGCGTTTGCTCAGTTCCTTCTGTTGTGACCTTATCAGCTTTTGATTGGGATTGCACCATTTCATAGTTAATAAAGGAAACAAAAAGTCTATTGCTGCACTTTTAAGTTTTCAGAACAGTGTTTAAAATGGCATTGTTTTTATTATTTTTTTAAAACTATCAGTTAAAATAGACTAAAAACCTTCTTTCAAAGAGGCATCTAAATGTGTTCCTAATTTTGTATATGGGCTTAGGTTTTGTAACCAATAAAAAAAAGCTGCTATCAAATACTATTAAAAGAGAAAAAAAAAAATAATTCAAGAACTTATTTTGAAGATTATGAAACTGCTTAGTCTTCATGGATGATGGACTTTTAGGGGTTTGTTTATTTTTTTTTTTTTTTGTCTTTGACTAGATATTAGCTGAACTCCACATCAAAGTTTGAAGTCTGTTACAAGAACGAATAAAGTAAGCTAATTCAGTCACCTCTGAAACTTTGGATGCTGTTCCCCTAGGGAGTACACTGTAAGGAGATGTTTCCCACCAGGAAACTGGGCTGGGAGGGGAAGGGCAGGGTAAGTGTAGTGGTGTGATGGTTGAATAGAATTAGACTAGACTAGACCAGATTGGAAGAGACCTTACAATACAATACAATAAACCAGGTTGGAAGAGACCTTCAAGATCATCGCATCCAACCTATCAACCAATCCAGCCCACCTAAACAACTAGACCATGGCACCAAGCACCCCATCAAGTCTCCTCCTGAACACCTCCAATGATGGTGACTCCACCACCTCCCCTGGCAGTCCATTCCAATGGGCAATCACTCTTCAAGATCATCATGTCCAACCTATCATCCAACACCACCTAATCGACTAAACCATGCAACCAAGCACCTCATCAAGTCTCCTCCTGAACACCTCCAGTGATGGTGACTCCACCACCTCCTTGGGGAGCCCATTCCAATGGGCAATCACTCTCTCTGTGTAGAACTTCCTCCTAACCTCCAGCCTAAACCTCCCCTGGTGCAGCTTGAGACTGTCCTCATGTTCTGGTGCCAGTTGCCTGGGAGAAGAGACTAACCTCTGCCTGGCTACAACCTCCCTTAAGGCAGTTGTAGAGAGCAAGAAGGTCTCCCCTGAGCCTCCTCTTCTCCAGGCTAAGCAACCCCAGCTCCCTTAGCCTCTCCTCATAGGGCTTGTGTTCCAAACCCCTCACCAACTTTGTTGCCCTTCTCTGGACACCTTCCAGCAAATCCACCCCCACCCACGTAAAGCACAGCTGAACTCCCACCAGAAAAGAGAATGGAAAGCTGTATTTTACAAGCACTAATGAAATGCAATGAATAGGTACAAAATATCCAGGAGCTACAATAGGATACAGGAATTTACAGGAAAGAACACAAACACAGATCCTGCCAAGGAGAACCCCACCTTGGGCTCCCCCCAAAACCCCTCTCCCCCTCCTCACCTTTTCCCTAGTAGTTAATTAGGTGAAAAAGGGGAAAAAGAGAAAAGGATATTAAGGGAATTTGTTAGCTCAAAGCTTTGTTAGAGAAGTTAGCTTCTTATCATCAGAGGACACAGTCTCAAGCTGCACCAGGGGAAGTTTAGGCTTGAGGTGAGGAGAAAGTTCTTCACTGAGAGAGTCATTCATCATTGGAATGTGCTGCCCAGGGAGTGGTGGAGTCACCATCCCTGGAGGTATTCAAGAGGGACTGGACATGGCACTTGGTGCCATGGTTTAGTCATGAGGTCTTGGGTGAGAGGTTGGATTTGATGATCTTTGAGGTCTCTTCCAACCTTGGTGATACTGTGATACTGTGATCTTATCAATTCCAGCCCAGGGTCAGTGTCACGCTCTCTGGCCAAGAACAGAAAGACTGAAGACAGACTGTAAGTTCTTAAAGCTACATTCTACTGATCTACCAATGAAATTCGCTTAGAATTATCTCCTTTTGTTTTCCTTTTTACACCAAAGCATTCAGCTAGAGAATTCTGCAGCTGACCTTCTCTTAAAGGCAGAGCCTAACTTCTCACAGTAAGTGAACTGCAGCTGATCTACCTCTCTATGTGACTTCAGTTTGAAGGGATTGATTTAAGCCGTTGGAGACTTGTGTCCATCAGCCTCCTCATTAGTGCAGTCCTGCTTTAATTATGTGACAGCACCAGTGCAAGAAAAACCTCTGATGGGTGCCTGCAACTCTGCAGCTGTGGCTTTGCCATCCTTACTCCTGTCAGTTGGGTGAGTCACAAGGACAAGTCCCTTCCTCTCCGTGAATAGGCTGATGATTGACATGACCCCCCCATGGCAGGGGGGTTGGAACTAGATGACCCTTGTGGTCCCATCCAACCTTGACTGATACTATGATACTGTGAGCTTCCAGTGCAGTCTTGAAATCTTTGCAAGTCCTTTTCCATGGGGATATAAAGGATAAAGATTTCAAGAGAATGCAATCCCAGTTCCAAAATCTCTGTCTCCTTCAGGAGGGAGGTTTAGGCTGGATGTTAGGGAAGAAGTTCTTCATAGAGAGATTGGCCATTGGAATGTGCTGCCCAGGGAGGTGGTGGAGTCACCATCACTGGAGGTGTTTAGGTGTTTAGGAGACTGGATGGGGTGCTTGGTGCCATGGTTTAGTTGATTAGATGGTGTTGGGTGATAGGTTGGACTTGATGGTCTCAGAAGTCTTTTCCAATCTGGTTAATTCTAGTTGATTTCTATTCTATTCTATGCTATTCTATTCTGTTCTGTTCCATTCCTATTCTATTCCATTCCTATTCTATTCCATTTCTATTTCTATTTCTATTTCTATTTCTATTTCTATTTCTATTTCCTATTTCTATTCCTATTCTTCTTCAGCTTTCAGCTTCCAGAAAGAAACTCATGAATTGTGTTGTTTTGGAGGTTTTCCCCCCTTCTCTTTTTTTGCAACCTATTAATCATCCACCAGGTCTTACCTAGAAGACTTAAAAGACACTACATTGGAACAAAGAATGCATTGTCTTAAGAGACATTTAGAACAAAGCCTAGGGGATGGCTTGATGTTCCCCATACGTCTAAAATGCAGACACTTCCATTTTGTTTGCTTGATCTGCTAAACAGAACTGAGTAAAAAGATCCACCCACAGGATACCTTTTAAAATCTCCATGGACTGAATGGCAGCCTAGGTCCGTTTTGTTCCTCTGATCTGCTCTGTAATGCCCTGCAGATCCTGAGTGTTTCCTTTCTACCAAAGCAGCCTAGTTGTGTTGTGTCCCTTCTATTTAGTTGCATTAAGAAATAGTCCCTTCTGTGGCATAATTATTGCCTCTATTCAAACAGATGTAGGACAACAAATTATCCCAAGCCATCAGAAAGCACTTTTCAGAGAAAAATAAATAAAAGGAATAAAACAGGAGGAAACTATGGGCTGCAACAGGCAAAGCCCTGGGAGATTTTGTTACAAGTTTTGTCATGATGCCTGTTCTGGGCCACTCAGTACAGGAAAGATGCTGGAAGGTGTCCAGAGAAGGGCAACAAAGCTGGGGAGGGGTCTGGAGCACAGCCCTGTGAGGAGAGGCTGAGGGAGCTGGGGTTGCTTAGCCTGCAGAAGAGGAGGCTCAGGGGAGACCTTCTTGCTCTCTACAACTGCCTGAAAGGAGGTTGTATCCAGGTGGGGGTTGGTCTCTTCTCCCAGGCAAGCAGCACCAGAACAAGAGGACACAGTCTCAAGCTGTGCCAGGGGAGGTTTAGGCTGGATGTTAGGAAGAAATTCTTCCCAGCAAGAGAGACTGGCCATTGGAATGTGCTGCCCAGGGAGGTGGTGGAGTCACCATCACTGGAAGTGTTTAGGAAGAGCCTGGATGAGGCACTTGGTGCCATGGTTGAGTTGATTAGATGGTGTTGGGTGATAGGTTGGACTTGATGATCTCAGAGGTCTTTTCCATCCTGGTCTGGTCTGGTTTCTATTCTATTCTATTCTATTCTATTCTATTCTATTCTATTCTATTCTATTCTATTCTATTCTATTCTATTCTATTCTATTCTATTCTATCCTATCCTATCCTATCCCTATCCTATCCTATCCTATCCTATCCCTATCCTATCCTACCCTATCCTATCCTATCCTAACAACTGTGTGAAGCTGTATCACACCCCAGTGCACAAATGTGTTCCTTTGCACAAGCAGTGCAAGGTAGGTCAAACAAACACACCCTCAGTGACACTCCAGCCGAAACAGTCTGACCCTGACTTCTTCAGTTTTTTGAGTCCATAGCTGATGACTTTAATGCAGCAGCCTAGGTTAGGTGTAGCTTTTGCTTGGTAGTTGGAACATGCTGCACTGTCTGATGGTTTTAGGGCTTAAGGGTTTATTTTGCCCTTTTTAAGTAGATGTATTATTTACATTAATGCTTGATGTTCTTCATTGTTTTTTTTTTCCTTTTAAGAAGGTTGTCATGACTTTCAGTGCAGTGCTTGTGCTGCCATCACGGGTCCAACATGCAGCCTTGACATTTACTGCAAGTGTCTACTCAAAGGCTCTTTCCTCACACCTCTTTTGTTTCCTGGGGCACATCACCATCAAGAAAAAGGCTTAAAGCTCCATTAAGTTCCAGCCCCAAACTGAGACTGAAATAATTTAATTAGGACACATGGCCCATGAGGAAGAAGGCAGAGCCCAAGCAATGCTCCTGCGTGGCTGGAGTGCTAGTGGCCATGAGCTGGGCAGTCAGGGCACTGCGTCTCAGCAGGCTGCTGGTGATGGGATGGAAGTGACAGGCAAAAGCAGGGCAAGCCACGGCCAGCCCTGAGGACACAGTGAGCCACAGCCTGCCATAAGCCATTCTGTGGCATTTTTGGCTTCTCCCTCTGGCTGAGGCCCTGATCTTTCACAGAGAGTTCATGTGCCAGGGACCTGTTCTCCTGCATTTTCCTGCATTAGTGCTTGCCTGCCAGCAGCGGCCCATGAGCTTCCATGCAGTGGTGGAGGCAGCTAATGAAGTCTTGATCTCTGCAAGGAGAGGGAGCAGCAAAGCCGTTTGTTGCCTCTGCTGATGGTGCTGGGCAGATAGATGGCAACATGAGCACATTTTATTCTATGGGATGAAGACAGGAGAGAGAAAAGGACAACCAAAACAGAGAGGCAATTTCCTTTATGAAAGACAGATCTGACTGAGGTCAGTCACAAGTCCTTCCTCTGAGGGAGAAAATAGGTGAGGATAAAGCTCTCTCTAAGGGAGAAAGCCCAAGGGGCCAAGCCAGTGCCTTCCTGCTGGGTCATGGTGCATTTTTATTGCCCAAAGCCCTGTGGCTGCCTGCAGCCACCTCCACCAGGATGTCCCCAGCCCTCCTGGTCCTTCCCATGTGCTGCCTTTGAAGAGCTGCTTTGTTCTTGGGGGTATGGTGGACATTGTCTCTATCCCTCCTGGGGCAGCTCTGGAGACCACTTTTTCATGATTGCAGCCCAAAACCTGCTCTTTCTTGATGAGCTTCTCTTGCCTTGCAGCTGCTGGGTCCAGCCCATCTTGCAGAAATGGGGCATCCTCAGGAGCAGTCTGACAATTTGCCTCCACACTGAGCTTTCCCCAGGAGAAAGGGGGAAGATGCTTCTCTGTCCTTGTGAAAGCTCCACCCTGAGGCTGAGGGAGCTGGGGGTGTTCAGCCTGGAGAAGAGGAAGCTCAGGGGAGACCTTCTTGCTCTCTACAACTCCCTGAAAGGAGGTTGTAGCCAGGTGGGGGTTGGTCTCTTCTCCCAGGCACCCAGCACCAGAACAAGAGGACACAGTCTCAAGCTGTGCCAGAGGACGTTTAGGATGAAGGTGAGGTTGATTCTATGATTCTGTGATTCTATGCATGCTGCACATGCATCTTACAACTGGTGTGGTGCTGGACTGCTGCTCCAGCCCTGGACTGACCTCTTCTCCAGGCTAAGCAACCCCAGCTCCCTCAGCCTCTCCTCACAGGGCTGTGCTCCACACCCCTCCCCAGCCCCGCTGCCCTTCTCTGGAGACGTTCAAGTGTCTCAATGTCCTTCTTAAATTGAGTGGCCCAGAACTGGACACAGGACTCAAGGTGTGGCCTAACCAGTGCTGAGTCCAGGGGCACAATGACTTCCCTGCTCCTGCTGGCCACACGAATCCTGATGCAGGCCAGGATGCCATTGGCCTTCTTGGCCACCTGGGCACATTGCTGGCTCATGTTGAGCTCTGGGAGCTCTAGCAAGATGTTTCTCACAGCAATTGGCAGACAAGACCATAATGGTACCAGCACGGTTGAAAGCATTAGAGCTTTGGAGGTGACAGATGTTGGACTGGGCTGGGGCAAAGGTTTATGCTTCTGGTCTTATTACAGAGAGGCAAGCAGGGGTGTGAGCAGAGTGGGACACTCTTGCTGGGGTCTGAGTCAGCATCACCCTTCACAGCACTGGCCAATTATTTGTTGTTTTTATTTTTTTTCCTTTTGCAAGAACTGGGGAGGTGGTGGAGTCACCACCACTGGAGGTGCTTAGGAAGAGACTGGATGGGGTGCTTGGGGCCATGGTTTAGTTGATTAGATGGTGTTGGGTGATAGGTTGGATGGAATGATCTCAAAGGTCTCTTCCAACCTGGTCTGGTCCATTCCATTCCATTCCATTCCATTCCATTCCATTCCATTCCATTCCATTCCATTCCATTCCATTCCATTCCATTCCAATCAATTACTATTTTGGGATCTCTTGAATGTTACTATTTGCAGTTGCTGAGTCCTTTCAGTAAAGTAAATTTCTAATTAGCTACAAAAGTTAACTGAGCTTGTAAAAGGATTGGACGTGGCCCTTGAAGCCATGGTTTAGTAAGTCCTGAGGTGTTGGGTGCTAGGTTGGACTTGATGATCTCTCAGGTCTTTTCCAACCTTATTGATTCTATGATTGTTTGACTCATTCCATTCCATTCCATTCCATTCCATTCCATTCCATTCCATTCCATTCCATTCCATTCCATTCCATTCCATTCCATTCCATTCCATTCCATTCCATTCCATTCCATTCCATTCTAATTTTATACAATTCAGATTGTGTAAGGCACAAGGTGAGGGCTGATGCTGTCTAGCCACGGATGCATGACTGAGGTCCTGACCCAAATGCCAGCCTTCACCTGGTGCTTTTAACAGTATCTGGATGGCAAGCTCAGGGCTGTGACTCAGCTAAATGCATCATGGAAAACCCAAGCATCAGAAAGTTTAAATGCCAGTTAATTAACCCCTTGAGGGCTGTAATGTCTCTGGCTGTACTTTGTCATTTGTCTTAGTCCTAATTGCATGACTGGTTTTTAATTCCATTTGGCAAGGGTATTAATTGGTTTTTTAAGAAGTGGCATCACATGTGGGATTGCTCCTTGGGGTTTTTTTCCTCTGTGAGCTAGGTGCTGAATATTTATAGCTGCTATTTCAGGGTTGCTTTAAGAGGAAGAAATTGATTTAAAGCCATGAGGTGTATTAAAGCAAGAATTCAGACATTCCACAAGCTGTCTGCTAAAACAAGGGCTCCCCTCCTTTTAAAAAGCCCCCTTATTTTTTTTTTTTTTTTGATGCAGAAGAAAACTCTTCTTAGCTTTGCAAAATATTCTTCTTGACCTTTCTTCCTTCAGACATTTCCCAGGTCTCCGGCTGCTGCTCTAACACTCTTCTCCCAGCATTACAGCTGGTCACAACTGCCTCTCACGTGCCCTGTGGCTGCCTCTTCCCTCTTTAAATAGTTCACTGGCAGTCATTCATGCCCTCACCCTGCAGGCCTGGAACTGCAGGGTTGCCCTCTGATCTCAGGCCCTTCAGCAAGACTGTGGTGAAACCCATCAGAGAAGCCACAGAAGCTGGCAGCCAGGCACTAGTGGTGTGCCCCAGGGCTCAGTGCTGGGCCCCATCCTGCTCAATATCTTTTTTGATGATCTGGATGAGGGCATTGAGTCCATCACCAGTAAGTTTGCAGACAACACCGAGTTGGGAGCAGGAGGTGATCTGTCAGAGGGTAAGAGAGCTCTGCAGAGGGACCTTGACAGGCTGGGCAGATGGGCAGAGTCCAAGGGCATGAGACTGAACACATCCAAGTGCCGGGTTCTGCACATTGGCCACAGCAACCCCAGGCAGTGCTACAGGCTGGGGTCAGAGTGGCTGGAGAGCAGCCAGGCAGAGAGGGACCTGGGGGTACTGGTTGAGAGTAGGCTGAACATGAGCCTGCAGTGTGCCCAGGTGGCCAAGGCCATTGGCATCCTGGCCTGCATCAGAACTAGTGTGGCCAGCAGGAGCAGGGAAGTCATTCTGCCCTGTGCTCAGCACTGGTTAGGCCACACCTTGAGTCCTGTGTCCAGTTCTGGGCCTCTCACTTTAGGAAGGATGTTGAGACACTTGAATGTGTCCAGAGAAGGGCAACAAAGCTGGGGAGGGGTCTGGAGCACAGCCCTGTGAGGAGAGGCTGAGGGAGCTGGGGTTGCTTAGCCTGGAGAAGAGGAGGCTCAGGGAGACCTTCTTGCTCTCTACAACTCCCTGAAGGGAGGTTGTAGCCAGGTGGGGGTTGGTCTCTTCTCCCAGGCAACCACCAACAGAACAAGAAGACATAGTCTCAAGCTGTGCCAGGGGAGGTTTAGGCTGGAGGTGAGGAGAAAGTTCTTCCCAAAAGAGAGATTGGCCATTGGAATGTGCTGCCCAGGGAGGTGGTGGAGTCACCATCCCTGGAGGTGTTTAAGCAGAGCCTGGGTGAGGCACTTGGTGCCATGGTTTAGTTGATCAGATGGTGTTGGGTGATAGGTTGGACTTAATGATCTCACAGGTCTTTTCCAACCTGGTTAGTTCTATTCTACTCTACACTATCTGGTCCAAAACTCTGATTAAATTAGGTTTCTCAAAGCTGAATTCAGCAGTTTTTAGTCTCTCCAAGGCTGGGGGTCCAACAGCTCAACACCTTTAGAGGCACTTGGCTGTGTAGTAACCTTTACAGTCATGTAACTGGAATCCATCATTGTGCATTAATCTTCCTATTTGCTGTTCTGCTGAAAAAAGCCACCCTGGTACGTATCTGTCCTTGCTTGGAGCTGTCAGAGCAGTCTCCTTGCCCAGGACCATCAGATCCTCCAGCCCCAGGCCCTTCCATCCCTTCTGTGCTTTGCAGGGACCACTGCAGCGAGAGCTGCCTCTGGCTCCTGCTGCCTCTTTCAAGGACTCTGAGACACTTCAGTCGTCTTTCACACCGTTATGAGAGGGCATGGCTGATTACTCACTGATTTGCTCACCTTTCTGGTTTATAAAGCAGCTTCAGCAAACCCTTTTGATGACTGAACTCAGCACAGATTTATGTATTTTTTAATTTCTGCCCTGAAATTTTCCATCACCCCCAGGAAGAAGGAGAGCAGCAAGCTGGGGAAAAAAGACCAACCCACCAGGGCAGGAAGCACTGTTCACCTTTTCCCCTTCTCTTCAAGAGTACAGGAAGGAGGTTTCACCTTTTTCCTGGACTTATCATACTTTCCATGTTTCAGCCTTGACACAAACTGGTTCCCACTTGTGCATTGTCTGTTTTCTGCTCTTGGCACGGGTACTCTGTGCCACCAGCCTTACATACTTCTCATAGAATCAGAGAATAGAATCACAGAATCAGTAAGGTTGGAAAAGACCTCAGAGACCACCAAGTCCAACCTAGCACCCAACACCTCAGGACTAACTAAACCATGGCTTCAAGTGCCACATCCAATCCCCTCTTGAACACCTCCAGGGATGGTGACTCCACCACCTCCCTGGGCAGCACATTCCAATGGCCAATCTCTCTTGCTGGGAAGAACTTTCTCCTCACCTCCAGCCTAATCTTCCCCTGGTGCAGCTTGAGACTGTGTCCTCTTGTTCTGGTGCTGGTTGCCTGGGAGAAGAGACCAACCTCCGCCTGGCTACAGCCTCCCTTCAGGTAGTTGTAGACAGCAAGAAGGTCTCCCCTGAGCCTCCTCTTCTCCAGGCTAAGCAAGCCCAGCTCCCTCAGCCTCTCCTCACAGGGCTGTGCTCCAAACCCCTCCCCAGCTTTGTTGCCCTTCTCTGGACACCTTGCAGCAGCTCAACATCTTTCCTAACCTGAGGGGCCCAGAACTGGACACAGGACTCAAGGTGTGGCCTAACCAGTGCTGAGTCCAGGGGCAGAATGACTTCCCTGCTCCTGCTGGCCACGCTGTTCCTGATGCAGGCCAGGATGCCATTGGCCTTCTTGGCCACCTGGGCACACTGCAGGCTCATGTTCAGCCTACTCTCAACCACTACCCCCAGGGTCCCTCTGCCTGGCTGCTCTCCAGCCACTCTGACCCCAGCCTGTAGCACTGCATGGGGTTGTCGTGGCCAATGTGCTGAACATTTTGCTCGTAACCACTAAATTCAAGGTCATGGACAAGCAGAGCACATTAGCAACTAAATCCTGACCAGGGCAGTTAAGGAGTGCTGATGAAGCTGTAGGAAGCTACTAGCAGTGTCTGGAGGCAAGATGCAAGTTAAAACAATGGTCAGGGGGAAAAAACTAGCAGTGCAAGAAGCAGTGCCTTTCCTTTATAAAGAGAGCCAAACAAACACTTGCTGAAAAGAAAAAGAAACTAAACAAAACAAGGAAATAAAAGAGGAACAGCCTACTGTTCCAAACTTCTCCTTTTGGCTTGGAGAACAGCAGCATCAGGGATAGGAAGTGAATAAACCTAGCAACCAGAGAAGCTGCTAAAAAGCAAGCTTAAGCAACCAGAGTGTGCTCTGGGGCCAAAAACCCAAATGATACTTCAAATCTGTGAGGAACCTAAACCAAAGAAGTATCCTAAGTGTTTTTCTTTTGCCTGATCCTAAGAGAGAAGCTGTGTGATCCCAGCTATCTGTGCAGGGGCTGTGACATCTGTCACACACTCAGGAAGATGGAAATTCTGAGGGTGCCCTCCTGGCTGGAGTCCCAAAGCACAGATGTTTAAGGGATTAATTACTACCACTCTCTGTGGCAGCAAACACCAAACTTCCCTCCTTAGAGAGGCTTCTTCCTGCAAACCTCCATGCTGCTCCCTTGGAACTGTGCAGGAGTTTTGACACTGAAGCATTTAAGGACTGTTGGGTGAATGGCCTTCAAGCATCTGATCAGAGCAATGCAGGGCTCATTAGACTGACTTGTGTCGACACACTTTCCAACACAGGAGAGAATAATGACAACAATAATAACTCTGTGCTGCTCTTTCAAATATTGTGAGCTGGTATTATTTTGACTGTCTCAGCGACGGCATAAATAAGCTCAGTGACTGTATCAGGAACAGCGTGGCCAGCAGGAGCAGGGAAGTCATTCTGCCCCTGGACTCAGCACTGGTTAGGCCACACCTTGAGTCCTGTGTCCAATTCTGGGCCCCTCAGTTTAAGAAGGATATTGAGACACTTGAACATGTCCAGAGAAGGGCAACAAAGCTGGGGAGAGGCCTTGAGCACAGCCCTGTGAGGAGAGGCTGAGGGAGCTGGGGTTGCTTAGCCTGGAGAAGAGGAAGCTCAGGGGAGACCTTCTTGCTCTCTACAACTCCCTGAAGGGAGGTTGTAGCCAGGTGGGGGTTGGTCTCTTCTGCCAGGCAACCAGCACCAGAACAAGAGGACACAGTCTCAAGCTGTGCCAGGGGAGGTTTAGGCTGGATGTTAGGAAGGAGTTCTTCCCAGCAAGAGAGATTGGCCATTGGAATGTGCTGCCCAGGGAGGTGGTGGAGTCACCATCACCAGAGGTGTTTAGGAAGAGCCTGGATGGGCTTGGTGCCTCTTCTCCCTAGCAACCAGCACCAGAACAAGGGGACACAGTCTCAAGCTGCAACAGGGGAAGTTTAGGCTTGAGGTGAGGAGAAAGTTCTTCACCGAGAGAGTGATTGGCCATTGGAATGTGCTGCCCGGGAGGTGGTGGAGTCGCCGTCCCTGGAGGCGTTCAAGAGGGGACTGGATGTGGCACTTGGTGCCATGGTCTAGTCGTGAGGTTTGTGGTTACAGGTTGGACTCGATGATCTTCGAGGTCTCTTCCAACCTTACTAATACTGTGATACTGTAATACTGTACTGTTTAGTTGATTAGATGGTGTTGGGTGATGGGTTGGACTCGATGATCTCAGAGGTCTTTTCCAACCTGGTGAATTCTGTTCTGTGTGTTTCAGAAGCAACATCTAGAAAAGCCTTCTTCCAGAACACAAGGGTGGTAAATCACATGCTGCCCCACGAGGTGGGGTATTTTGCCAAATTACTGCTTCAGGGGAAGTGAGAGCATTTTCTGTAACCAGGATGTTGCTTCACCAGTTTCAGGCATTCAGGGTTCCCACTGCCGAAACAACTCCTTCTTCTGTACCTCCTGCCTCACCATTTTAATTTGTAATTGATGATATCTCTTAAGGGGTGGTGGTTCCCTCTATTTGCTGCCATCTTTGCTCTTGAAAGGGCTTAAAAAACACTCACAGGCATTTAGTAACTCTGCCACCTTTGTATCCTCTGTCACCAAGGCACCCACCTCCTTCAGCAGCAGGCACACATTGCCTCTGGTGTTAGCTTTTCCTGCCTTGTATTTGAAGAAGTGCTTTCTGTTATCCTTGACCTCCCATCCAAGGCTGCATTCCAAGGAGGCCTTAGCCTCCCTAGTTGCCTCCCTAAGAAGTTCTTTATACAAAGAGATTGGCCATTGGAATGTGCTGCCCAGGGAGGTGGTGGAGTCACCATCACTGGAGGTGTTTAGGAAGAGACTGGATGGGGTGCTTGGTGCCATGGTTTGGTTGATTAGATGGTGTTGGGTGATAGGTTGGACTTGATGATCTCAGAGGTCTTTTCCAACCTGGTCTGGTCTGGTCTGGTTTGTATTGTATTGTATTGTATTGTATTGTATTGTATTCTATTCTATTCTATTCTATTCTATTCTATTCTATTCTATTCTATTCTATTCTATTCTAATATTCCTCCCAAGTGGCCAGCCCCTCCTTCCATGAGCTGTAGACTCTCATCTTCCACTTGAGTTTGTTCAGCAGTTCCCTACTCAACCATGCAGGTCTCCTGGCTCTCTTTCTCGATTTCCCACTGGTTGGAATGCTGTCATCTTGAGCTTGGAAGAAGTGGTCCTTGAATATTAACCAACTACCATGTCCCCTTTGCCTTCTAGTACCCTGTTCCATGAGATTTCCCCTAGAAATTGCTTGAAAAGGCTTAGTTTTCCCTGCTGAAGTCCAAGGTTGTGATCCTGCTTGATGTTCTGTTCCCACCACACAAGATCCTGAACTCCACCATCACTACAGCCAAGGCTGTCCTCATCCTTCTCTGCTTCAACCAGACCCTCCTTGTTGGTGAGTACCAGGTCCAGCAACAGTATCACAGTACATTAGAGGTTGGAATGCACCTCCAGAGATCATTGGGTCCAACCCCCTGCCAAAGCAGGATCACTTAGGGTAGTCTGCACAGGAATGCATCCAGGTGGGTTTTGACAGTCTCCAGAGAAGGAGACTCCACAACCTCTCTGGGCATCCTGCAAGTATCTGGTTGGTAAAAATCCCCCATGAGAACCAGGGCCTGTGACTGCAAGGCTGCTGCCGGCTGCTGTGAAATGTCTAGGGTTCTGAATTTTAACACTGCAGAACAGAAGCTACACCTTCCTGTGTAAAGGAAGCCCTCAGGCACACAGGTCCTTCCAGTGGTAGGTTAAGCAGGACTGAGCAAGGACTATCACTGCAACAAGGAACCTGGGTCATGAGCTGCCAAGGGCATTTGGCTGCCCTGGAGGCAGGTGAGTGTGGAGAGCCCTTTGGTTACCAACCTGAAGGTGCCCATAGGTGTCCTTGGCTACCAATCATTGCCTGTAGTGTGGTCTCCTCCAGTTTCAAAACATAGAATCATAGAATCAATAAGGTTGGAAAAGACCTCAGAGATCATCAAGTCCAACCTAGCACCCAACACCTCAGGACTAACTAAACCATGGCTTCAAGTGCCACATCCAATCCCCTCCTGAACACCTCCAGGGATGGTGACTCCACCACCTCCCTGGGCAGCACATTCCAATGGCCAATCTCTCTTTTTGGGAAGAACTTTCTCCTCACCTCCAGCCTAAACCTCCCCTGGCACAGTGTGAGATTGTGTCCTCTTGTTCTGGTGCTGGTTGCCTGGCAGAAGAGACCAACCCCCACCTGGCTACAACCTCCCTTCAGGGAGTTGTAGAGAGCAAGAAGGTCTCCCCTGAGCCTCCTCTTCTCCAGGCTAAACAACCCCAGCTCCCTCAGCCTCTCCTCACAGGGCTGTGCTCCAGACCCCTCCCCAGCTTTGTTGCCCTTCTCTGGACATGTCCAAGTGTCTCAATATCCTTCTTAAACTGGGGGCCCAGAACTGGACACTTCTGAGAAGTGGGGCTCTGTCTTTGCTGGTCAGACCACCATGAGGATATTTAGAGATACTGAGGTACAGACTGGCCATGCAGATGTGTTTCCAAGCATCTGGAAGTCAGGTTGCATTACTTTATATTTAAATATAATCCAAGGAAAATTGGGTATGATTTTCACAAAATCAGTATTGGATAGAAACATTGAATGGAAAAGAAAGATCCAAACCAAGAAATGCAGAAATAAACACATAAACATCCTTGGACCTTCATTACACCATCAGATCCTAACTGGTTTGAAGACTGTACCCGTAGATGCCAAACTATAACCAATGAGCTCTTGGCTATTCGAAGTCCTGTGCTTACACTGCTCCAGTTCAGCCACTATCCTTTGGCAGCTGCTGCTTTTTCAGCTGGTGAACATGGGAGAGAAGTGGTACAGGGCATGTTCAAACACCTCACTGTGACGACCACTCTGTCAGGATAGCTGCGTCTGGGCTAGCAGCCACAGAGAGATGAAAACCTCTTTCAGAGGTAGAGTGGAGTGGAGTGGAGTAGAGTGGAGTAGAGTGGAGTAGAGTGGAGTAGAGTAGAGTAGAGTAGAGTAGAGTAAAGTAGAGTAGAGTAAAGTAGAGTAGAGTAAAGTAGAGTAGAGTAGAGTAGAGTAGAATAGAATTAACCAGGTTGGAAAAGACCTCAGAGATCATCAAGCCCAACCTATCACCCAACAACATCTAATCAACTCAACCATGGCACCAAGTGCCTCATTCAGTCTTCTTAAACACCTCCAGTGATGGTGACTCCACCACCTCCCTGGGCAGCACATTCCAGTGGCCAATCTCTCTTCCTGGGAAGAATTTCTCCCTAACATCCAGCCTAAACCTCCCCTGGCAGAGCTTGAGACTGTGTCCTCTTGTTCTGGTGCTGGGTGCCTGGGAGAAGAGACCAACCCCCACCTGGCTACAACCTCCCTTCAGGGAGTTGTAGAGAGCAAGAAGGTCTCCCCTGAGCCTCCTCTTCTCCAGGCTAAGCAGCCCCAGCTCCCTCAGCCTCTCCTCACAGGGCTTGTGCACAGCTCTGTCATAATATATATTGCTGTGGCTAAAAGCATCCCTGCTTAATGCAGTGGGCACAGATGCAGTGAATGAGCAGAGCCTGGCAACAGCAGTCCAAGGTGCAGTCCAAGAGATTGGGCCAAAAATGCTCCAGGGTGGGAGTTCTGCTCAGGGTTCTTCCTGGTGGCTTTCAGCGATGAGTGGCTGGGTGTTTGCCTGGTGCAAATCTGCTCATTTTCAGGGGTACCTGGAGGCTGAGATCCTCTGCAACGAGTGGAGCTGGCAGCGACGAGTGTGCAGAGTCCGTTTCAGGTTCAGGTTTGCTCTGGAGCTTGACTCCTCCCCGCTGCCCCTGTGAGGGGCTGCTCTTGGGGTGGGCAGCTCTGCCCCAGGTCTCGCAGCAGCTCTCCTAGGCTAGCCAGGGCTTCCTGCAGTCCCTGGCCGGTGTAAGCGCTGCACCCCTGGAGCACCCACCGGTGGTCCACCAGCCGCCCCTGCTGCAGCCTCTCCCCCAGCTCGGAGGGAGCCAGCGCTCCTGGAATCTCCTGCTTGTTGGCCAGGAGCAGGACAGGGACGCCAGCCATGCTGGGGTGGCTCAGGGCTTCCTCCAGGGCTGCTATCGCTTCCGGCAGCCGGGCTGTGTCTGCGCTGTCGAGCACGAAGATGAGGATGCTGATGTCTTCCAGGTAGTGAGGCCAGCTTGCTCGCAGGCTCACTTGTCCGCCAACATCCCACAGGTTGAAGGGTACGCGGCAGGGTGTTTGCAGGGACTCCACGTTGAAGCCCACTGTCGGGCAGGTCTCCACAGCCTGGCCCCTCGTTAGTTTGTACAGAATGGTGGATTTGCCAGCAAAGTCGAGCCCCAGCATGACAACTCGAGCATCTCTTTTGTGCTGGCCTTTGGAGAGCAGCTTCCCCATCGAGATGCTGCCTCAGGCGTGGCACAAAAATTGCATCCAAAAAAAAAAACCCCAACAAGGAAGCCTCAGTTCATGTCAGTTAATCACAGTGCTCAGCCCTGCCTCTCCGAGAGAGCACCTTAGGTTTGTTGAAGAAACACACAGGCAGCTTGCTTCTGCTTCTCTTCGTGGCTAAAGTGAAGTGAGGGCTGTTGTTTAGGAGGTGAGGAGCGGAGCCAGGGAGCACCGCTGGGAACAACACTTTCTGTATCCCAGCTCCGCTGCCGCGCGTCCAGCTGCCTTTGCAACCCGAAGCGATTGGTGCAAAAGAGCAGAAATACTGCGCAGGAAGAGGTGGGGAGGTGGTGGAGCAAGTTTCCTCCTCACCACGTAGAGCAATAAACGAGCTTTCGTTCATTGGCTTCTGCAGGGGAAACCCACCCCCAGCAGGACAGGAGAAGGAGGAACCTGGGTTTCAGAGCAGGGTTACTCTGGGAATTTGCTGAATCACAGCTTGAGGGTGTGGCTTTAAACACGAGCAGCAAGACGACTGACAATTTTCCAGCCAGTCTTAGGTTAAAGAGTACAAATCCAATCTCTGTAGCATCAGCTTCCACGAGCTGTCACACAGACAGCAACCACAACAGCTTCAACAAATGCACACAAGCAGGAGCAGGGAGGTCATTCTCCCCCTGTACACTGCACTGGTTAGGCCACACCTTGAGTCCTGTGTCCAGTTCTGGGCACCTCAGTTTAGGAAGGATGTTGTCTTGCTGGAACGTGTCCAGAGAAGGGCAACGAAGCTGGTGAGGGGTTTGGAACACAAGCCCTATGAGGAAAGGCTGAGGGAGCTGGGGTTGCTTAGCCCGGAGAAGAGGAGACTGAGAGGTGACCTTATTGCTCTCTACAACTACCTGAAGGGAGGTTGTAGCCAGGCAGAGGTTGGCCTCTTCTCCCAGGCAGCCAGCACCAGAACAAGAGGACACAGTCTCAGGCTGCGCCAGGGCAGGTTTAGGCTGGATGTTAGGAAGAAGTTCTACACGGAGAGAGTGATTGCCCATGGGAATCGGCTACCCGTGGAGGTGGTGGAGTCACCTTCATTGGAGGTGTTCAGGAGAAGACTTGATGGGGTGCTTGGCTGTATGGTTTAGTTGTTGGGTGGGTTGGATTGGTTGATGGGTTGGACGCGATGATCTTGAAGGTCTCTTCCAACCTGGTGTATTGTATTGTATTGTATTGTATTGTATTGTATTGTATTGTATTGTATTGTTTGGGTTTCTGTGATGTCTCCTTGAAACACAGCTACTCAAAATACCTTCCCTGGGGTGAAAATCTACAAGAGTCTTTACATCGAAGCATTTACTGCATTGTAACCTTTGTAAGAGAATTAAAGTTCTCTGTGGCTGAGTGTGAGGAAAAAGTCCTTAAAAGAAGGAAAAAACGTTGAAGGAGACAACACCACTTGAACTTTACACTCAAGAGGCAGAAATGTGCCTCTGAGACAGCTCCCAGAGTCGCTTGTGCAAGAGCTGAAGGCAGCCAAGCACAGCCCCAGCAATGCCAGTATTGGCCACCTTTATTGGTTGGGGTTTGCTCCTAAAAGGCTGCTCAGAGGCAAGCAGAGCTGACCACAGCTGTAAATCGCCTGTCATCACATTAAAGCACAGCTGCTCTCCAGCTACCTTTATTGGTGGATAAAGAAGGACTTCCATGCACTTGCAGCAGGTGTAGTTTCCTCAGCAATAACCTCATCATAACACCTTTGTGTCGTAAGGCAGCATTGCCAGGGGTGAAGTTCAGCACATGGCAGGGACTGGCTGGTCAGTGACTAGATCAGGTGGCCAGGGAGCAGCATATTTCTTACCTCAGGGGTGAGGTGTGTCAATTTTCCCCTCTTTAAAAGAAAGGAAGATGAATGAGAAACAAAACGCCGAGTCCAGTCCAGATAGGCTGCACAGGGTTGCAAAGGATTGCACAGGATTCTCACAGACAACCTGTGAGAACGAGAGGACACAGTCTTAAGCCAGGGGAGGTTTACGCTGGATGTTAGGAAGAAATTCTTCCCAGAAAGAGAGATTGGCCATTGGAATGTGCTGCCCAGGGAGGTGGTGGAGTCACCATCCCTGGAGGTGTTTAGGAAGAGCCTGGATGAGGCACTTGGTGCCATGGTTTAGCTGATTAGATGGTGTTGGGTGATAGGTTGGACTTGATGATCTCTGAGGTCTTTTCCAACCTGGTTAATTCTGTATTCTGCTGAAAGAAAGAATGAAAGAAAGGAAAGAAAGGAAGAGAGAAAGGGTGAAAGAAAGGGAGGGAGAAAGGGAGGGAGAAAGGGAGAAAGAGAGGGAGGGAGGGAGGGAGGGAGAAAGAGAGGGAGGGAGGAAGGGAGAAAGAGAGGGAGGGAGGAAGGGAGAAAGAGAGGGAGGGAGGGAGGAAGGGAGAAAGAGAGGGAGGGAGGAAGGGAGAAAGAGAGGGAGGGAGGAAGGGAGAAAGAGAGGGAGGGAGGAAGGGAGAAAGAGAGGGAGGAAGGGAGAAAGAGAGGGAGGGAGGAAGGGAGAAAGAGAGGGAGGGAGGAAGGGAGAAAGAGAGGGAGAAAGAGAGAGAGGGAGGAAGGGAGGGAGGAAGGGAGGAAGGAAGAGAAGGAGGGAAGGAAGGAAGGGAAGGAAGGAAGAACACCCCTAGGGCACAGTGTTACTGCAGACTGCTGTCAGGGTTTCTGTGGCACAGAACAGAGTAGTTAATGGGCAAATAGATGCCAGTGTGTGTGCATATATATATATATATGTATGTATAAATGCCTATATTTTTCCATTCTCCTCCTCTATGCACTGAAGTGCAGCTTATCTTCTCTCTTCCTGCCAATTATTCTGAATCTGGGGTGCAGGCTGTGCCTGCAGAGTCTGTTCCACCCACGGCCACGTTACAAAAGCAGAGTGTTTGCAATAAATAATGCATGGGGAGCAATTGCAAGGCTGTTTAAGGGAGAATGAAAGAAAAGAAAGTAAAAGCAGATGAGATGAGCTCTGAGTGAGTCTGCTGCTGGAGCAAAGAGGCTGTCTGCTAAATAATTCAGGAGTTGTGCTGAGAGACGAGCACAGCCCCTACTCCAGCTACATCTTACGTGGGCAGAACTAATGTTCCTGCCTTGTGTTTCACATCTCCAGATTCACAGGAGCAAAGCCAGTGGCCACCAATTCCAGTTATAATTTCACAGAATTTCAGTGAATGCATTTGTTTCAGTTTCTTAGGCATGTATTCCCCTGTTTCCTAGGTATTCATCACAAAGGGCAATAATCAGGACTGCAACTATAGGAGAGAATCCTCCCTCCTCTCCCTGTCCTAAATATTCCATTAACTGGAATTTTGCCATAGTCAGCACATCAAAGCACTTGGCTTGCTCCATGGGACACAGGCAGGAAGAATAATGAGGCTTTAAAGTGAAAGAAGGTAGATTTAGGAGGAACTCTCTTACAATAAATGTTGCAAGACACTGGCAGAGGTTGCCCAGAGAAGTTGTGGATGCCCCATTACTGGAAGCGTTCATGGCCAGGTTGCATGGGGCCTTGAGCAGCCTCATCTAGTGAAAGATATCCCTGCTGATGGCAGAGGGGTTAGACTAGATGATCTTTAAAGGTTCCTTCCAATCCAAGCCATTTCATGACTCTATGATTCTGTGACCTGCAGCCTTTGGAGAACGAGCCAGTGGTTGATGGTTTCCTAGAGAGATCATGTCATCTCAGGGTTGGACTGTGACACTTTGAGCATGGCTGTCAAGATAGTCTTCATGGCTGTGATGCCATACACCAAAACAGGGTGAGCTCTGAAACTTCTTGAGCTTCCTGACCCATCCTAATATAACCACTCCCTTTTCTGAGACTACTCATTACCTCTTGCTCTGATAGTCGACGTCTATCCCAGTTTACTTGATACATTCACCTGTGGCACATACTCCATACACCCTTGTTTTCACCTTAGAAGCTAGTTAAAATGCAGCTCGAAATGCCTTAATATCTATTATTGCATTAATGTTTCTAGCTGAAAAGGAATAACAAATTCACAGTAATACACCCCAAAAAGGCAAAAATTGAGTACAGTTACAAAAGTATCATAGAATCAATAAGGTTGGAAAAGACCTCAGAGATCATCAAGTCCAGCCTATCACCCAACACCTCATGACTAACTAAACCATGACTAACAGCTTGGAGGTACACTGATGAAGGTCATATCTTCAGATTAGCCTGGAAGTCATGAGGTCTTTGGGTGACAGGTTGGACTTGATGATCTTTGAGGTATTTTCTAACCTTATTGGTTCTATGATTCTTTGATTCTAAATTCTGCTTTGCAATATACAAATCCAGTTCCTCTTAAGGGACTTTCCCTCATTTCAGTTCCCCAGGAAGAAATGTGATTAAAATGACAATGTAAGTTTGGTCCTGAAAATGTGCTTTGTACAACTTGCCAAGTGCCAGAGCAACAATGGAGCCTTACTCTTAGCCCTCAAAGGTTTTGGATGCAAGATTTTGTTTGATTGTTTGCTCTTAGCTTTTGTCTTAACTTACACGTTTGGGACATCTTATAACCTAAATGAAACGTTTTAAAAAGATACCAGAAATTATCTCACAGCGAGAGAGATTGGCCATTGGAATGTGCTGCCCAGGGAGGTGGTGGAGTCACCATCACTGGAGGTGTTTAGGAAGAGCCTGGATGAGGCACTTGGTGCCATGGTTTAGTTGATTAGATGGTGCTGAGTGATAGGTTGGACTCGATGATCTCAAAGGTCTTTTCCAACCTGGTTAATTTATTCTATTCTGTCAACAAGAACAAAACTGCTCTTTACGACCTATCTGGCTTAAAACCAACCAAACAACCGAACCCCCACAACTAAAACAAACAAAACCAACCACCAAATTGCGGCTCTTCAGAAACTGCATTTTACCTGGCTGGCCACCGAGTGTCACTCTCGTCCCGCACGCTTCTCAACGGAGAGCCTCCATAGGAATCAAACAGCCCCTGCCAAACCACACAGATCAGAGCTCCTGCCTTGATTAAGGGGAGGACTGCCCTCTGTAGAGCCCTCAGGCCTGTGGCACCCTTTTGCAGCTGGTTAGCTTTGAAACAGGTTTTGCTGAACAACGGACCAGGGCTGTGGCTATGTTTTGTGTACCTGTTCTTTCTTAACATAGAACACTGATGGTGAGGACTGCAGGACAGAAAGGCAATAAAATGCCTTATACTTGCAGGTGACATTTAGAACCATAGACTCAATAAGGTTAGAAAAGACCTCAGAGATCATCAAGTCCAGCCTGTCACCCAACACCTCAGGACTAACTAAACCATGGCTCCAAGTGCCACGTCCAATCCCCTCTTGAACACCTCCATTGATGGTGACTCCACCACCTCCCTGGGCAGCACATTCCAATGGCCAATCTCTCTTGCTGGGAAGAATTTCTTCCTAACATCCAGCCTGAACCTCCCCTGGCACAGCTTGAGACTGTGTCCTCTTGTTCTGGTGCTAGGTGCCTGGGAGAAGAGACCAAGGCCCACCTGGCTCCCTTCAGGGAGTCAACCTCCCTTCAGGGAGTCAGCAATACAATATACAATACAATACAATACACCAGGTTGGAAGAGACCCCAAGAGCCTCCCCATCAAACTCCAGACCATCAGGCAACCCCAGCTTCCCTCAGCCTCTCCTCACAGGGCTGTGCTCCCTCAGCCTCTCCTCACTGTGCTCCAGACTCCCCAGCCTCATTGCCCTACTCTGGACACGTTTAAGTGTCTCAATATCCTTCTTAAATTGAGGGCCCCAGAACTGGACACAGGACTCAAGTTGTGGCCTAACCAGTGCTGAGTCCAGGGGCAGAATGACTTCCCTGCTCCTGCTGGCCACACTATTTCTGATGCAGGCCAGCTCCAGATTATTTTCCTATCAGATGTAGCTGGCATCACACCCCAGGTCTCTGCAGCTTGAATGAAAACAGTTAGCCAAGGGATGGAAAAAGTAACTCTGAATGAGGAGGAGAGAAACACTCTGAAGAGATTTCTTCTTTAAATATCCTTTAACAGGTCACTGACAGCTGCCATCATGACTCTTCACTGTGGTCATGTCTAGAGCTGTAGATCCAGAATGGACTTAATAATCTACAACTGCCAAGACTATAAATTCTCCTGAGATTAGATTTATCTGTGATTATACACACCTTCATTACCTCCAGCTTCAACAACCTATGCTTAGAAATGAAACTGCTGATTCAGGTTGCTTTAGGGTTTGGGGTGTAATTCCATGCCATGCTATTGTCCACTTTGAATCTCAGATATTCCCAGCTTGGTCACTTGAGAAAAATGCTTCATAGTCACCTGTTACTGTTATCAAAAGAGCTGCTGTCCTGGTTTGAGGCCAGGCAGATCCTCTCCTGCCCTTGAGAGGGGCAAAAGAATGACACTCACACCAATGGATTGCAAAGTGATGGGAAGTTTAAATGGAAAGCAGTAAGTGTTGTACAGAAGCTACAAAGCATAGTGACAAGAGAGTCCCAAAGCTTAGAGAGTCCCTTATAGTACACCCAAACAGCCTCCTAACACTTCCCTTTTCCCCACCAGAGGGTATACCCAAGACCCCCGGGGTTCTTTCTTCCCCCTGCTTGGCCTATTTAAAGGTTTAATAGCATTTTCAGTCTCTCACTTTTCCCCCAAGACACATATAAGATTTCTTATCTCTTTTCCCTCTAGAAAAAGATGATGAGGATTGCTTTTTGCTGTTGTTGGCTTTTGCAAAAAGCCAAACTGAAAGAAAACAGAAATGAAACTACATATTCCTAAGATTATAAAACTACTTCTGCTCCACACAGAGGACTTTTTAAACTGTTTCAGCTGATTCTAAAGCTCAGAGGCAGTATAAACTGCCTGCAGCCACTGTTTAAGAATGTACTGCACGTGGTTAAAAATGAATTAGTGGTAACTATTAAATGCACATGATTAAAAACCTGGCTGGGTGCTTGTGTTCCAATACAACAACTAGGTTTTCACAGAATGTAACTAACACAAGTCTGTTCTACATTACTGAATGGGATCAAACTTGTGTTTGCACAGCTTCCCCTTCACACTATTTCCTAGCAATGCCAGGAAAGGCACTTGTCCTCGACAGATGATTCCTTTGCAGACCCACAAACAACAGCTGAATGTAAGTGTTGTGTATGTCCCCATTCTGGCTCTTTCAGAGCTTCCCATGGAGAGTGATGACACTTGCCCACCTATCTTCTCATTTATGCCTTCTCTTTGTCTTGGCCCAGAATTTGCACAGCCTATTCAGCAGTCCCTTCCTGATGCCAGCTAAAGTCACTCAACAGCACTGTAAGCAGGAACTTGGCAGGGAAAAATCTCATTTTGCCCTGGACCTACTGCTGTGCTTTCCATGTCTCCTATTGCAGGGGAGAATTTCTTCAGCATCATTGATGCCTTCTCAGAGCAACCCATCCAGACTTGATTCCTGGGTACTGACATCGACGTTTCTTTTCCCTTTTTTTATGCCTAAAATAGTTTTCTCCTAGATTTTACTACCCCCGAATCCAGAGTGACACTTCCAGTGGGCTCTATGCTACTGCTTTGTTTCAGATTGATCAGCTCCTTACTTCTCTGTGCTTAGTGCAAATCTCAGTTGCCTTCTGGCCTTGTCCCCAGCCAGGAAAACAAGCAAATGTTAAGAAAAACGGAAGCCACTTCCTGGTAACACTGTGCAACAAAAGAGCTCTCTTGGGACTGCTGGTCTTCAATCTTCTCCTTCCTGGATCCGCCTCCACAGCGCTGTGTCCTACTTGACCTGCAGGTACGGACACAGAACGAAGAAGAGGCAAGACGATGTCAGTGCTAAATTCTAACGAGTACTGGCTAAACCCCTCTGAATCGAGAGCAGACTTTATTGTGACTGTCAGAACACCACTAACACAACCTCAAAGATGCAGCTGCTTTCAGACCTTTCGGGAGCTAGCCTGAAGTACAACCAGCGTGAGTCCTGCCGCAGCCCTGCCAGATTCCGTTTGATTGCAGGCAGGGGTGGCTGCAGGGGAGCTTCGACGAGGACGTGGGGGCAGAACGGTGCCATCGGTCTGCCCCTGCCACGACTCCTCCGTGCGAAGCCAGGCCGTCGAGCCGCTGGCCAGGCCCCGGCGGCCACGGCGTCCCGCCCCGAGGCCTCATACGAGGTGGCGACGGGACAAGCCCCCGGGCGCGTTTCAGCGCCTGTGTGGACGCCAGCCGGGGCAGGGGAGCTGCGCCAGGAGAGAAACCGCAGCTGAGGGGGTTGCGATCAGCTGGGGCAAGCCTCGGCCGCACTGCCGCCCCAGCGCACGAAGAGGGCAGAAGCCACTCCGGCAGCGGCTCCGCCCTCTGGGCAGGCCAGATCGACGGGGGGGAGGGGGAAGGAAAGAGGGGCAAGGGTAGGGGTGTCACCACGTGGCCCCGTTTACGGCGTCCAATAAGCGGTGAGGAAAGGGAGGGAGAGCCACCTACTGCCGGGCACGTCACGGCGCGCGCGAACGGTCAAGCGGGAGGAGGCCCTCCGGGGGCTTTGCGTCACGTGACGCACTTCTCTGCCCCCTCCCCGCCCCCTTCCCTCCCTCGGCCTCGCCTCCTCCCGGGCTCGCCGCAGTCACGTGCGCGGTGCCGGCGCGCGCGCGGCGCTCTCCGCGCGCTCCTTCAGCTCCTGACGGCCGTGAGGGTAGCGGCTCCAGCCAGGGTCCTTCGGAGGCAGCGGGAGCTCCCGGCCCGCCCGAGGATGCTGCCGGGGCTGGGTGAGGAGCGCTTGGCGCGGGTAGCCGGGTGTCCCCGCTTCGGGCTGCGGGCTCCTCCCGCTCCTTGCGTTTCCGTTAGGCTGCGGTTTGGCGTGGGCGGGAGCAGTCGGCAGGGGGAGCAGGGGGACTGGGGGTACCGCAGAGACCCTGCTGAGGGCATGCGAGGCTAGGTGCTCTCCATCAGAAGGAAGAAAGGTCTTTTCCATCTGAACAGGGCTCGGCTGGGGATCCTCACCGAGTGGCTTGGCGGAGCTTTCTCTTGGTCTGCCTGTGGATTTCTCCCCGCAGCTGGAAGTGTCTCTTCCTGCTTGGCGCAGCTCAGTGTGCTGGTACAGTTGTTTGGGGTTTTTTTCTGGTTCTGGTTTTTTTTTTTTTTTTTTTTTTTTTTTTGCTGTGGGTTTGTTTTGTTGCGTTTTGTTTTCTCTGATTCATGGGATTCCATTTCATCCTTCCCTTTGTTGTCAGCTTCCTGAGGACTGACATCTGGCTCACCGAAAAAAGAGCTCAATAAGGTTGGACTTGATGATCTTTGAGGTCTTTTCCAACCTTATTGATTCTATGATTCTCGGACTTTTTTTTTCTTCTTCTTCTCCACAGGGCTTTTTGTGAATAGCTTTTCTTCAGTTTTCCATACAGCTCTACTAAATAAAATTAGTAAATGAGTCTTTACTCTTTTAAAGGACCTTTCAGAGTTCCAGTTCGGACACTTTAAGTGAGCTCTTCTGGGAAGCACGTTGTCATCTGTTGGCTGAAGGTAAAAGGGACTTTAAGTCATTAAAGCTAGGGGAAGGAGTTATGAGAAAAGATGCTAAACATCGGAGCACAACGTCTTTTAACAATGTTTGGAAGATGCAATAAGTATTGAGCCCTAACATGAATGCACTCGGTGCCATGGTCTAGTCGTGAGGTTTGTGGTTGCACGTTGGACTCGATGATCTTCGAGGTCTCTTCCAACCTTGGTAATACTGTAATGCTTTCCTTTGCTTATCTATAGAGGTTTAGTAGTCATGAGGTCTTGGGTGACAGCTTGGACTTGATGATCTTTGAAGTCTTTTCCATTCTATGATTCTGTGTATCAGACTGAAATACAGGTGTTGCTGTAGGAGGTATCTTTTCCTGAGTGAATTAATAAGTTTCTGTAATGGTTCTGTAATTGCTGTCTTGTTATGGTTGGTGGATGACTACATCCTGCTTTTTGGCATGCCTAAACCAGCTCTGTGTTCAGTGGTATTCCTGTGCGTGGTGTGTTTTGCTTGCTTCTGTCTCTTTCAGTTGGTTTCTCAAAGCAAATAGATCTGGCTGTCAGTTCTTAGACCAGCAGGTTTTTCTTTTGCTCATAAAAGGCATCTGATAATAAATCCTGCAGTGGTTTGAACACAGATTTTGTCATAGAAATCTTGCCTTGTGTAAGGTCTCAGGAAAGTAAGTGAAGGCATTGCAAGATCTTTTTGTTGACAGGATGACGAGGATGATCAGAGGGCTGGAGCACCTCTCCTATGAGGACAGACTGAAGGAGTTGGGGCTGTTCAGTCTGGAGAAGAGAAGGCTCCCAGGTGACCTCATTGTGGCCTTCCAGTATCTGAAGGGGGCCTACAGGAAGGCTGGGGAGGGACTTCTTAGGATCTCAGGTAGTGCTAGGACTAGGGGGAATGGAATGAAGCTGGAAATAGGGAGATTCAGGCTAGATGTGAGGAAGAAGTTCTTCCCCATGAGAGTGGTGAAGCCCTGGAATGGGTTGTGCAGGGAGGTGGTTGAGGCCCCGTCCCTGGAGGTGTTTAAGCCCAGGCTGGATGAGGCTCTGGCCAGCCTGATTTAGTGTGAGGTGTCCCTGCCCATGGCAGGGGGGTTGGAACTAGATGATCCTTGTGGTCCCTTCCAACCCTGACTGATTCTATGATTCTATGACAGGGAGAAAGCTACAGAAATACCACTTGGTTCATGCCTCTGATCACTGTCAACAGCATGCATTGTTCCCATGGTTTTTCTTAGTGCTGGAATATGAGATGAAAAAAAACAAAAGTGGAGGAAACATGGGGGAGATTGGGGTTATATCTAGAATTTGGGGTTTCTTTCTTGGTTGTGATGTACTTATAAAAGGGATCTAGTGTACTAGTTACTTTGTGTTGTTCTAAAGCCAGATATCCCAGCTTTTGTGCTCTCAGTGCTGTTTATAATTCCTGCAGGCAAATGGGAGAAATGGAGGCTTGAGCCTGCAGTTTCTTTTCTGGGTGAGTAAGTCTGCCCAGCTAGAGTAAACTGCAACACTGGAGCCTGAGGAAAGAGTGAAGCAAACAAACATGTAATTGTATTCAAATAGTCTTTGCAAATCAGGGGATAATCTTTGAGGAGTTAACTGTAGGGTTCTTTTGTTGCAATGACAGTGTGTACAGTTTCCCTGGTAGGATGTTGTGTTAGGTGCTATTGTTCTCTCCAGCAAAGCTTTGTTTAGCTGAACTGTAAACTCTGTTAAGCTTTATCTAAAATCATTTAACAGAACATTTTGTAAACACATGTTGGAATTTTATTATTATTTTTTTGGTAGTTTATTTTCTTGGGGGTAAGGAAGGGATTCATGTTCACCTGCAAGTGTTGCTGAGAATTGGCCTGCACACTTTTTGTATAGACAGCAAATTAGTGAAAAGTGAATGGAATGGAATGGAATAGAATAGAATTAACCAGGTTGGAAGAGACCTTTAAGATCATCGAGTCCAACCTATCACCCAACACCATCTAATCAACTAAACCATGGCACCAAGTGCCTCATCCAGGCTCTTCCTAAACACCTCCAGGGATGGTGACTCCACCACCTCCCTGGGCAGCACATTCCAATGGCCAGTCTCTCTTGCTGGGAAGAATTTCTTCCTCACCTCCAGCCTAAACCTCCCCTGGCACAGCTTGAGACTGTGTCCTCTTGTTCTGGTGCTGGTTGCCTGGGAGAAGAGACCAACCCCCACCTGGCTACAACCTCCCTTCAGGGAGTTGTAGAGAGCAAGAAGGTCTCCCCTGAGCCTCCTCTTCTCCAGGCTAAGCAACCCCAGCTCCCTCAGCCTCTCCTCACAGGGCTGTGCTCCAGAACCCTCCCCAGCTTTGTTGCCCTTCTCTGGACACCTTCCAGCAACTCAACATCTTTCTTACCCTGAGGGGCCCAGAACTGGACACGGGACTCAAGGTGTGAAAGGCAGCAGTTCAGCACAGAATTTTTATGTCTCTGAAAGCTTGTGGCTTTTCTTAATTCTGAGCATACCTAGATTTCCCCCCCCCCCTCATGTTGTTGTCTGTTTTCAGTTTCATTTCTTCTTATGACAATATATGGCCAGCTCAGCTTTCCTCTCTCTACGTCATCCTTTCTTGCTCGTTTTTAGCCTCACTGAAATGCAAACAATCGCCTTGGTTTCTGTTCCTGTTCATGCATTGGTATTGTTGAATAATTTCTAAGATGCCAAAGCAGTTAGAAGCTATATTGTTCCTATAAGCTACTTCTGCAGTGGAAATAAAGCTGTGTGGTATATAGTTGCTTGTCACTGAATCATGCTGCAAAAATGAAAAGACACTTAAGAACAGTGACATGCAATGTTTCTAAAACCCAGGTGGCCAAAAAGGCCAGTGGCATCCTGGCCTGTTTCAGGAACAGTGTGGCCAGCAGGAGCAGGGAAGTCACTCTGCCCTGTGCTCAGCCCTGGTAGGGCCACACATTGAGTCCTGTGTCCAGTTCTGGGCCCCTCAGTTTAGGAAAGATGTTGAGTTGCTGGAAGGTGTCCAGAGAAGGGCAACAAAGCTGGGGAGGGGTCTGGAGCACAGCCCTGTGAGGAGAGGCTGAGGGAGCTGGGGTTGCTTAGCCTGGAGAAGAGGAGGCTCAGGGGAGACCTTCTTGCTCTCTACAACTCCCTGAAGGGAGGTTGTAGCCAGGTGGGGGTTGGTCTCTTCTGCCAGGCAACCAGCACCAGAACAAGAGGACACAGTCTCAAGCTGTGCCAGGGGAGGTTTAGGCTGGATGTGAGGAAGAAGTTCTTCATAGAAAGAGAGATTGGCCATTGGAATGTGCTGCCCAGGGAGGTGATGGAGTCACCATCACTGGAGGTGTTTAGGAAGAGCCTGGATGAGGCACTTGGTGCCATGGTTTAGTTGATTAGATGGTGTTGGGTGATAGGTTGGACTCGATGATCTCAAAGGTCTTTTTTATTCCAATTCCATTCCATTTATTCCCATTCCATTCCATTCCATTCCATTCCATTCCATTCCATTCCAATTCCATTCCAAATACAGAGCCCCAAGTTTGAGCTCATGACTTTTACACTAGTAATGAATTTAAAGTCTAAATGTTATGTAAGTGGCAGATAATCCTTAGAAGGGCTGCTGCCATGTTGCAGAATGTTGTATACAGAATGTACACAACAGCTTGAGAGGTGATATATTGAGGCAACTATTTGTGTACAGATTAAAGTAACTTCATTACTTTTGACTCCATCTGTGGCATGTGCCACTGTGTTGCTCTTACAGACTTTCAGTTAAGGTACAGTGATTGCATAGAAGCAGGGTCCAGCCTTCTGTGCCATTATCAGGAAAAAGTAAACAGTAACCTGAGCTCTCTTACTGATGCAATAAAGGAAAGGTGAGTGAAGGATGCTGTTTCTTTGTGTCACTACTTGCAGTGACATGACTGAAGCTCCTAGATCAGCCTTCTGTAGCAAGAATTTGCCCGGAGGACAGTCTGGCCACCTTTCCTCCCCATGATTAGACAAATCTTACACAAGGATAAAGTCTGAGTGTGATTGGTGTGAGAGGTCTGCTGTTGATGGAGTCTGCTCATGTCTGGAAAGCCTGGTGTGCTTGAAAGCCTTTCTTTTATCTGCTGGTATTAGTTTGTGTGACAAATGTACTGGGTTTGTGTGACAAGGTGTTTTTTTTGGGGGGGGGGGGAGGGGGTTGCTGTAGTGGTGACTTGTGTAAAAAGCTGCAAGCTTTCCCTGTGTCTGGTAGAGCAAATGCCAGGCAGCTCCACAGTAGACCTGCAGCTGGCCAAGGCTGAGCCCATCATCAATGGTTGTAGTGCCTCTATGATAACATATTTAAGAGAAAACTCTGCAACTGCCCCTCAGTTTAAGAAGGACATCAAGACACTTGAACGTGTCCAGAGAAGGGCAACAAGGCTGGGGAGAGGCCTTGAGCACAAGCCCTATGAGGAGAGGCTGAGGGAGCTGGGGCTGTTTAGCCTGGAGAAGAGGAGGCTCAGGGGTGACCTCATTGCTCTCTACAACTACCTTAAAGGTGGTTGTAGCCAGGAAGGCGTTGGCCTCTTCTTCCTGGCAGCCAGCACCAGAACAAGGGGACACAGTATCAAGCTGCAACAGGGGAAGTTTAGGCTCGAGGTGAGGAGAAAGTTCTTCACTGAGAGAGTCATTCGTCATTGGGATGTGCTGCCCGGGGAGGTGGTTGAGTCGCCGTCCCTGGAGGTGTTCAAGAGGGGACTGGATGTGGCACTTGGTGCCATGGTCTAGTCGTGAGGTCTGTGGTTACAGGTTGGACTCGATGATCTTCAAGGTCTCTTCCAACCTTGGTCATACTGTGATACTGTGAACTGTGTCCAGAAAGGAGTGAGAATGTGTGAGAAAACAGCTCTGCAGACACCAAGCTCATTGAAGAACGAGGGGGAGATGCTTCGGCCCCTGGAGCAGAGATTCTCCCGCAGTCTGTGGCGAAGACTATGGTGAGGCAGGCTGTCCCTCTGCATCCCATGGAGGTTAATAGAGGAGCAGATAACCATGAGCTTTTTGTTTTCTTTTCTTTCCCCTGCCCAGCTGAGGAGGGGAGTAATAGAGCAGCTTCAATGTACACCCAGCAGCCAGCCAGACAAGATACCCAGTTGAGGTGTAGGAAATGCAGCATCACTTGCATCGGTCTTGGAAGTGTTTGGAAAGGTTTTGTCAGAGAGGAGTGTTTAACTGAGCCATACAGTAGTGGAAAGTAAGCCAAGTTGATTGAAGGCCTAGTCCAAGGGTCTGAAAAGGAGGGGTAACAGGTTTTGTACTGGTTTTATCTGGGCTAGAGTCAAGTTTCTTCACAGCAGGTGTTATGGGGCTGTGGTTTTTATTTCTGCTGAAAACACAGATAGTTTTTGTTACTGCTAAGCAGTACACAGTCTGGTTCTCATACCACCACACCAGCAAGGAGGCTGGGAGTGCACAAGAAGCTGGGAGGTGGGACAGCCAGGACAGCTGACCTCAGTTGACCAGAGAGGTACTCTGTACCATATGACATCATGCTTAGCATATAAAGCTGGGGAAGAGGAAGAGGAAGGGCAGGGACATTCATAGTGATGCCATTTTTCCTTCCCAAGTACCTGTTATGCATGGTGGAGCCCTGCTTTCCTCGAGATAGTCAGAATCATAGAATCAGTCAGTGTTGGAAGGGACCACAAGGATCATCTAGTTCCAACCCCCTGCCATAGGCAGGGACACCTCACACTAAATCAGGCTGGCCAGAGCCTCATCCAGCCTGGGCTTAAACACCTCCAGGGATGGGGCCTCAACCACCTCCCTGGACAACCCATTCCAGGCCTTCACCACTCTCATGGGGAAGAACTTCCTCCTCACCTCCAGCCTGAATCTCCCCACCTCCAGCTTCACTCCATTCCCCCTAGTCCTATCACTGCCTGATGTCCTGAGAAGTCCCTCCCCAGCCTTCTTGTGGGCCCCTTCAGATACTGGAAGGCCACAATGAGGTCACCTCGGAGCCTCAAGGGACTACTTATCACTGTGCTCAAAAGAACAAGTCATTGCTGTCTCCTTTTACTTGATTAATAGCATCGCACCTTAAAACATTTGCCAAAGTGAGGTAATAAACTTAACCAGCTAACTAGCCTGAGCTGGTAATTGGACTAGAAATTAAGAAGGCTTGAGATGCATTCAAATCTGTTTAGCTGTGTAGAATGCTCAGTGGCCTTGGCATCAGGCAGGCTTTCAAAATCTGTTCTGCAAAACAATTAATTATGGATGTGCAGTCTGGAGCCTGGATGTTTTCAAGGCAGGCCTCAAGTGTGAAACAGAGCACAGTTAGGCTTTTAGTGAGAGAAGTGCCTGGAGAGCAGAGCTGGGTTTGTTGGAGCAAGGTTATGAAATCTGATAAGGAGACAAGTGTGGGTTTTGTCTGCATTGTTGGTGCACATGCTTGTAGTGTGACCTCAGCACTTCGGGAAACAAAACCAAGCAACCAAAAAAGCCCCAAAACAAAAACCCAACCAACCAAAGCCAACAAACCCCAAAACTTCTCTTCCAGAAACATCTGCAGTGAATAACCTGTATCTTGGTATAGACTGCTGGTCTTGAATTGCTTTCTGAAGTCATGTCTTGGTTGTCATCAGAGTGTTGAGAACTAAGCATCAAAAGCAAAGGAAAGAGGCTCTCTTGTGTTTTTACTGATGTCCCTACCTGATACCCAGGCATCATCAAGAAGAAGCCTGCCTTGAAAGCATTGGAGCAAATAAGGGGATGGGATAGGACTGGAGCAAACAAAGGAAAAGGAAAGAGCTGGATGTTGATGGGGAGGATGGCGTCTGGGTAGAGACTACTAGTCTTACTCATTGAACGATTCCTTAGCCTTTGTTTGTTTGTTTGGGGTTTTGGTTGGTTGTTTTTTTTGATGGGTTCATGTGATTTGTGTCATTGATGTCTGTGATACTCTGTGACATTCTCCACCTGCTTTTTATATTTCACAAAACCTTCTGACATGCCTGAGCATGGATCACAGATGATTAGTGACAGAATCCCTTCAGAGTGAGAGCAGTTTTTATGTGCAGGACTGAAGGCTTAGATAAGCTCTGTATGTTTGTGTTGATTGTCAGCCTGGTTCTTGAGCTGGTGCAATTGTCCTGAGGAGACTGGGAAGAAGGAGCATTGTGGAAGGATGGGTTGTACACAGCTGTGTTCACTTGCAGATGATGTCTATACCCAGCCATATTTTCGACCTTTAATGTGTTCCAGCCTGTTTCTAAGTAACTGATGATGACAATTTTACTTAATCACTTTTCCTCTGATGTGCTTCACTGCTTAATTTTACAAACACATGATTGGAGTGGAGTGGAATAGAATAGAATTAACCAGGTTGGAAAAGACCCTTGAGATCTTTGAGTCCAACCTATCACCCAACAGCATCTAATCAACTAAACCATGGCACCAAGTGCCTCATCCAGTCTCTTCTTAAACAATTCCAGTGCTGGTGACTCCACCACCTCCCTGGGCAGCACATTCCAATGGCCAATCTCTCTTGCTGGGAAGAATTTCTTCCTAACATCCATTTCTTCCTACATCCATTTCTTCCTAACATCCATTTCTTCCTAACATCCATTTCTTCCTAAAGCCATTTCTTCCCATCCATTTCTTCCTAAAGGCACAGCTTGAGACTGTGTCTTCTCATTCTGTCACAAGCTGTCTGTGAGAATCCTGTGCAATCCTTTGCAACCCTGTGCAGCCTATCTGGACTGGACTCGGCGTTTTGTTTCTCATTCATCTTCCTTTCTTTTAAAGAGGGGAAAATTGACACACCTCACCCCTGAGGTAAGAAATATGCTGCTCCCTGGCCACCTGATCTAGTCACTGACCAGCCAGTCCCTGCCATGTGCTGAACTTCACCCCTGGCAACGCTGCCTTACGACACAAAGGTGTTATGATGAGGTTATTGCTGAGGAAACAACACCTCCTGAGTATATGAGTTTGCCTCATGCTTTGTGCTCTCACAAATACCTTTTGACCATAACAAGAGCTTTTGATTATGCATGAGACAGCGGATTTGGGTCATGTGCTTAACAGCCCCAGCTTTATTGTATGTGCAAGTTTCACATTATGTGTCAATAGCTTGCTTACATGGCATATGTAAGTTGTAAGACTAGAAATAAAACAATTCACACGTGAAGCCTTGATAAATATGAATCCCAGATGGAATTCCCTCCGAAATCTACTCTGCCACCAGTGGATATTTTCTAGATCACAAGCTTTTATTGAGCTTGCTTATAGAACAGCAGATGCTCAGTGGTACTGAATAGTTTCTTAAATTTCCTGTTTCTTCCCCTTAATGTATGGAGCTGTGTGGTGGTGTTCTCTCATTTCACAGAACCATAGAATCAGTAAGGTTGGAAAAGACCTCAGAGATCATCAAGTCCAACCTGTCATCAGACACCTCATGACTAACTAAACCATGGCTTCAAGTGCACAGATCACTTAGTCAGTGCCTCTCTCCCAAGCTCAAAATAGTGATTTGCTAATTTTTAATCCTGTGGTATTATGACTCCATACTGAAGAATAACACAGGTGTGTTCACATTAGCAGGATGGAAAGCACTGTAGTATCCATTTTCATTATTAGAATCATAGAATCAATAAGGTTGGAAAAGGCCTCAGAGATCATCAAGTCCAACCTGTCACCCAGCACCTCAGGACTAACTAAACCATGGCTTCAAGTGCCACGACCAATCCTTTCTTGAACACCTCTAGGGACTGTGGCTCCATCACCTCCCTGGGCAGCACATTCCAATGGCAAATAACTCTTTCTGGGAAGAACTTTCTCCTCACCCCCAGTCTAAACTTCCCCTGGTGCAGCTTGAGACTGTGTCCTCTTGTTCTGGTGCTGGTTGCCTGCCTGGGAGAAGAGACCAACCCCCACCTGGCTACAACCTCCCTTCAGGGAGTTGTAGAGAGCAAGAAGGTCTGCCCTGAGCCTCCTCTTCTCCAGGCTAAGCAACCCCAGCTCCCTCAGCCTCTCCTCACAGGGCTGTGCTCCAGACCCCTCCCCAGCCTCGTTGCCCTTCTCTGGACACGTTTAAGTGTCTCAATATCCTTCTTAAATTGAGGGGCCCGGAACTGGACACAGGACTCAAGGTGTGGCCTAACCAGTGCTGAGTATAGGGCAGAATGATTTCCCTGCTCCTGCTGGCCACTCTGTTCCTGATGCAGGCCAGGATGCCTGGAAATGATTTTATTGCATGTTGATGAAAAGTGCAAAAATAAACTTTCTAATGAACTTCTGTTTTGTTTTGTTTTTTTTTACAGCAATGCCATCTTACTTGTAGAAACATCATGACCCACAGCAGCATCATGGTGGATGTAGGCAAGTGGCCAATATTTACCTTGCTGTCACCTCAGGAGATAGCATCTATTCGGAAAGCGTGTGTGTTTGGTACCTCGGCCAACGAAGCCATATACATAACCCACAGCGATGAGGTAAGGCTGCAGTGCAGGGGAACGTGTAGTCTCCAGTTAGGTGCTTTCAGAGTCCACCCTGAATCCTTGTAAACCTGCAAGTTTAGGAAACTTGCACCTGGCCAGGTGAGGGTGGGCTACATGCACTTTTGAAGGCACTCAGGAGTCAAATGTTGAAATTAAGAGCAAGTGTTCCAGGTATGAAGGTTGAATTGAGGTTGTGGCTTGCTAAGGAGCAATACAGTGAAAGATTATACAATACAATACAATACAATACAATACAATACAATACAATACAATACAATACGCCAGGTTGGAAGAGACCTTCAAGATCATCGCGTCCAACCCATCAAACAATCCAACCCACCCAACAACTAAACCATGCAGCCAAGCACCCCATCAAGCCTCCTCCTGAACACCTCCAATGAAGGTGACTCCACCACCTCCACGGGTAGCCGATTCCAATGGGCAATCACTCTCTCCGTGTAGAACTTCTTCCTAACATCCAGCCTAAACCTGCCCTGGCGCAGCCTGAGGCTGTGTCCTCTTGTTCTGGTGCTGGCTGCCTGGGAGAAGAGGCCAATCTCTACCTGGCTACAACCTCCCTTCAGGTAGTTGTAGAGAGCAAGAAGGTCTCCCCTGAGCCTCCCCTTCTCCAGGCTAAGCAACCCCAGCTCCCTCAGCCTCTCCTCACAGGGCTGTGCTCCAGACCCCTCCCCAGCTTTGTTGCCCTTCTCTGGGCACGCTCCAGCAAGACAACATCCTTCCTAAACTGAGGTGCCCAGAATTGGACACAGTTTTATCTGTGGATATTTGGTGACTCAGGAAATCAGTGCAAGTCAGCATTGTGAGGCTGAAAGAAAACAAGCCAGATATTCTGGGATACATTAGTGGGAGAGGTTTTTGTAAGATTGGGTAAAATAGGACTTTTTTTTTCCCCCCTCAAGTCCTATCAAGGCTGCCAGTAGGGTGAGGCTCCCACGTGTGGTACAGCTGTGACTGCTCTTTACAAACAGCTTTTAAGAGAAGATGGTGTCTTCCACCTTAACAGTTTTTAATACTTCTGTAGTACTCTTCCTACAAATGAGAAGCCTAGCTTCCAGGCCTGCTTGGACCTGAAGAACTCAGATTCATCAGTTAACTTCCAAAGTGTTCCTATCCTGACTTTTGAGCTTTTTATCTTCCACGAGGGAAGTCTCTGGCCCTTGAGAGTATCATCATAGTATCATCATAGCATCAGTCAGGGTTTGAAGGGACCACAAAGATCATCTAGTTCCAACCCCTCTGCCATAGGCAGGGACACCCCACACTAGATCAGGCTGGCCACAGCCTCATCCAGCCTGGGCTTAAACACCTCCAGGGACTGGGCCTCAACCACCTCCCTGCACAACCCATTCCAGGGCTTCACCACTCTCATGGGGAAGAACTTCCTCCTCATGTCCAGCCTGAATCTCCCCACCTCCAGCTTCATTCCATTCCCCCTAGTCCTATTACTACCTGAGATCCTGAGAAGTCCCTCCCAGCCTTCTTGTAGCCCCCTTCAGATACTGGAAGGCCACAATGAGGTCACCTGGGAGCCTTCTCTTCTCCAGTCTGAACAGCCCCAACTCCCTCAATCTGTCCTCACAGGAGAGGTGCTCCAGCCCTCTGATCATCCTCATGGCCCTTCTCTGGACACCTTCCAGCACCTCCAGATCCCTCTTGGAATAGAGGCTCCAGAACTGGAGGCAGTACTCCAGGTGGGGTCTCAGCAGGGCTGAGCAGAGGGGGAGAATCCCCTCCCTTGACCTGCTGGCCACACTTCTCCTGATGCAGCCCAGGATCTGATTGGCTTTCCGGGCTGCAAGTGCACACTGAGAGCTCCTGTTGAGCTTCTCGTCCCCCAGCACCCCCAAGTCTCTCTCCTCAGGGCTGCTCTCCAGCCAGTCCCTGCCCAGCCTGGATTTGTGCCTGGGATTGCCTCGACCCAGCTGCAGGACCCTGCACTTGGTCTTGTTGAAGCTCATGAGGTTGGCTTGTGCCCACCTCTCCAGCCTGTCCAGGTCCCTCTGGATGGCATCCCTTCCCTCCAGCGTGTCCACTGCACCACACAGCTTGGTGTCATCAGCAAACTTGCTGAGGGTGCACTCGATGCCACTGTCCATGTCACCCACAAAGATGTTGAACAAGACAGGTCCCAGGACTGATCCCTGAGGGACTCTGCTTGTCACTGGCCTCCACTGGGACATGGACCCGTTGACAGCCACTCTTTGGGTGCAGCCATCAAGCCAGTTCTGTATCCATCTAGTGGTCACCCACCAAACCCATGTGTCACCAGCCTGGAGACCAGGAGGTGGTGTGGGACAGTGTCGAAGGCTTTGCTCAGGGCCAGGGAAACGACATCAGTTGCTCAGAGTCCATGGCAAAACTCTGTCCTGGCTTTATGAAGACCTGAATGTTACCATATTGGTACATGCATAAGTTTAAATCACTTGAAATGAATATTCCTCTGTTTTTCAGGTATTTGTTTTTGGACTGAATTGCAGCAACTGTTTGGGAACTGGAGATAACCAGAGCACAATAGTACCAAAGAAATTAGAAGCCTTATGTGGAAAGAAGATTTCCAGTCTCAGTTATGGAAGTGGACCCCACGTTGTGCTTTGCACTGAAGGTAGAAGATGCACATTTAGCACAGAAACAGATTCTAAGTTCCACTTATATTTGACTAGAATGGATTAAGGTGTAATTGCAGTGGGTTATTAACTGGGTGATGTGCACTAAGAAATGCTCATCAGTCTTAAGTGGAACTAAATGTATTCTCTAGGAGGTAAAGTAAGTTTTGCTTTCCATTATGTTGCAGCTGTAGGGTTTTACTCTTGTAATTTATGACCCGCTCAGTCTTACCTGTGCACCTTCAGGTATTTCCACAGTAAATCTAGAGGTTATGCTGTGATATGTTTATGTAAACTAGTTATACAGGAATGTTTTTTTCTAGCCTGCAGGTGATTCTTGTAACAGTTTCACCCTTTGTTAGTGTCCTCTCACTTCCATGTTGCCATTTGCTGATTTCTCAGAGTTCTGTCTCAACCTCTTTGGATTTTGCTGTGGCTTTTATCACTAACTTAAAATGTTTTTGCAGATGGTGAAGTGTATGCTTGGGGACATAACGGTTACAGCCAGCTTGGGAATGGCACAACCAATCAGGGCATAACTCCTGTTCAAGTTTGCACAAATCTGTTAGTGAAGAAGGTAGTGGAAGTAGCTTGTGGCTCTCATCATTCCATGGCGCTGGCCTGTGATGGGGATGTAAGTTGAAACCTCTTCCAATCTCTTAATCTCCTTCTTGAAGTGAATGCCACATGTGACCTTGCTAGTTCTTTCTCTGCAGTGTAGTTGCAACATGACCTTTTCTCTTGCTGCCTCAAACTAGGATGTCCTGTTCTTCAGAGCAGACTTGAAAACAACTCCAAAAAAAATCACTGCCTGCAAATCTCAACAAAAAAACCCCTGACCAACCCTCCCACATAAACAAGGGAGTACAACCCTGTGCCTGTCATTTATTGTATGTCTCAGAGGGAAGCTTGTGTCACTTACAGGTGGAAGACTGGTTTGTAAGGTGCACAATGGAACGTTGACACTGGCTTGCACTTCTGTTTGTTAAGGGGTATGTTGAGTTGTTTGTATTTGCTGGTTAGTGCTCAGTCTGTTTCTTGCAGTCTCCATGATTTCCACACTGTTGTTATGAAAGAATGTTGCTCTGCACACCTCTAAATACCTTTGGGTGTAGCTAATGACAGATTTGGTTTATATCCAAGACTGCTTTGTGCTGTTTGTTTACAGGGCTTGAGGCTGTGTGTCATGGGAAGCATGTACAATTAGTTTCCAGTTAGTCAAATTTGACCAATTTGTGTGTATCTGATTTGAGTTGCATGTTACTGCGTGGAGGAAAGCCTGGATTCTGCTCTGCTTCAACAAAAGAAGAGTGGTCATTTGCAAGCCTCCTGTAATGAGAAAGTTCTTCACTGTGAGAGTTGTTAGCCATTGGAATGTGCTGCCCAGGGAGGTGTTGGAGTCACTGTCCCTGGAGGTGTTCAAGAGGGTATTGGACGTGGCACTGGAAGCAATGGTTTTTAGTTATTCATGAGGTGTTGAGTGATAGGTTGGATTTGATGATCTTGAAGGTCTTTTCCAACCTTATTGATTCTATGAAATGGAATGAAAATGGATACTACAAGGAAAGTGGAAACTACAGTGCTTTTCATCCAGCTAATGTGAACACATCTGTGTTATGCTTCAGTATGGAGTCATAATACCACAGGATTAAAAATTAGCACATCAGTATTTTGAGCTTGGGATGGAGGCATTGACTTAAGTGATCTGTGTTGTATCTGAGCCCACACTTAGGGAAGGTCTTAATGTTGTCACGTTTAGCTTGGTTGAACTCAAACATTTGGTGCATGTGTGGGAAGGAAAGGATGTACATGTATTAGTTCTGCCCCTGGACTCAGCACTGGCTAGGCCACACCTTGAGTCCAGTTCTGGGCCCCTCAGGTTAGGAAAGATGTTGAGTTGCTGGAAGGTGTCCAGAGAAGGGCAACAAAGCTGGGGAGGGGTCTGGAGCACAGCCCTGTGAGGAGAGGCTGAGGGAGCTGGGGTTGCTTAGCCTGGAGAAGAGGAGGCTCAGGGGGACCTTCTTGCTCTATACAACTCCCTGAAGGGAGGTTGTAGCCAGGTGGGGGTTGGTCTCTTCTCCCAGGCAGACAGCACCAGAACAAGAGGACACAGTGTCAAGCTGTGCCAGGGGAAGTTTAGGCTGGAGGTGAGGAGAAAGTTCTTCCCAGCAAGAGAGATTGGCCATTGAAATGTGCTGCCCAGGGAGGTGGTGGAGTCACTGGATGTGTTTAGGAAGAGCCTGGATGAGGCACTTGGTGCCATGGTTTAGTTGATTAGATGGTGTTGGCTGATAGTTTGGACTCGATGATCTCAAAGGTCTTTTCCAACCTGGTCCATTCCATTCCATTCCATTCCATTCCATTCCATTCCATTCCATTCCATTCCATTCCATTCCATTCCATTCCATTCCATTCCATTCCATTCTCATAAACTATCTGAACCCACACTTAGGGTAGGTCTTAATGTTGTCACATTTAGCTTGGTTGACCTCAAAATTTTGGTGCATGTGTGGGCAGGAGAGTGTGTTCATGTGCTAAGCTAGTGACCAGCTGCTGCATGTTAGCTGCCTGTCGTGGCCATGCTGTCTCTTGTGATAAATGTAATGTGCTTCAAGCCTCAGTGGAAGCAGAGATGTTTCTTTGTATTTATCATGGAGTCAATATGTGCAGCTTGCTGGCCATTGTGGCTAGTTAATGTACTGTAAGTCCATCCCCAGTGTACTTTCCAGTAGCTTACTCTATTTGTGCTCTGGGATTTTATCTCTGCCAGGATCAATTATGCTAAAAGCAGCAAAATTGTGTTAAGTAGAGCTTTATTTGCAGGAAGATTTGTCTGCAAACAACATTGTGCTGGTATATCTGGTGTTTAAGAGAGGCATTGAAGATGGAAGTATTCATGGAAGTACTTGGCATAATTGTTTCATACAGCTGGTTCAGTGTAATTTTAATGCAGTGCAATGTTAAAGAAAGATGATAATAGACTTAAAGGAGTACAGACAGTTGTGCTTCTCAGGGAGAGGAAACTGATTGCCTCTTTGGCATCTTGATTACCTTCTGAGATATTCTACCTTAGTTTTTCTGAGTTACTGAAATGAAGATATTTTGTAGAGCATCTTCAAATATTCAGTGGGAGTCAAAGACCAGGAAAACCCAAGTAACAAAAAGTGTAGGACCAGTGCTTTCTTTTGCTCATGTTGGACAGAGAAAATGTGTTGTGGTGGCTTGAGGTGTTTTTGGTGATGGGGGAGGTGTTTGTTTCAAATGGCTGACTTTTGGTCAGGGATGAACAGAATGTACAGACTTTGCATCAGGGTATCTATCAGTGTGCTTTTACTGGCTAGCATGGCTGTGGCTGGGTTGTCCAAGAAGACAAACTTCTGAACTGGGTGAAGCATCAGGGGATGGGATAGGATAGGATAGGATAGGATAGGATAGGATAGGATAGGATAGGATAGGATAGGATAGGATAGGATAGGATAGGATAGGATAGGATAGGATAGGATAGGATAGGATAGGATAGGATAGGATTAACCAGGTTGGAAGAGACCTTTGAGATCATCAAGTGCAACCTATCACCCAACACCATCTAATCAACTAAACCATGGCACCAAGCACCCCATCCAGTCTCCTCTTAAACACCTCCAGTGATGGTGACTCCAGAATGAACTTCCAGAAACATTTTTATGCCAAACTGGGGCTGTGTATGCACATAACAGAAACTGAGAACAGAAAACTCCTAAATATTTTTTACAGCAAACTACTTCCCTGTCTTCTGGACTCCTGAATGAAAGGAGCCAGTGATCCTTGGTTTATTATTATTATCAGTTTGCTTCTGGCAAACCTGAGCTGGCAGAGATGGTGCTCTTTTTTTTTGCTCGGTACCATTATATGAGAAGGTTTTGCTGCTTTGGAGCAAAGGTTGACAAAACCATCTTCTTTCTTTCATAGCTGTTCAAAAATACAAGAAAGGTAGGATGAGTGTTCAGCTGGAACCCAGTTTGGAGTTCTGTGAAGAAAACTGGTTAGCTGTAAAGTGGGGAGTTCAGCATCTTGGGGAAACAAATGACATCCTGGCCTGTATTCCTTTTTCCAATACTATGAAAGTATTGAGACAGCCCAGCACCCTGCTCTTTGTCTTGTAGTTCAACATATTTAATAGGGAAGTATTTGCCTTTTGTTTCCTGCTGTAGTCAGGTGCTCTGATGCTGTAGCAAGAAGCTGAAAAATGTGCTATGTTCATGTTTGCTAGACCAGCCCTTTTGTCTGTGTTGAAAATGAATTTAAAGCATTTCAGCTTCTTAAATAGTTTATGCACTGATGTTGACTATAGCTAGATAAGCATTCATTATCATTACTGTTATTAAGGCTTCAAATGCAGTTTGTTTGTTTGTTTCTGTGGACAGCTGTATGCTTGGGGCTATAACAACTGTGGTCAAGTTGGATCTGGATCTACAGCAAACCAGCCAACTCCTCGTAAAGTTTCCAACTGTTTACAGGGTAAAATGGTGGTTGGCATTGCTTGTGGTCAGACCTCCTCCATGGCTGTAGTAAACAACGGTGAGGTAAGCTTTGCTGCATTCTTGTGTTCTGTTCCCCATCCCTGGGGGGTTAATCTCTGAATCATAGAATCAGTCAGGGTTGGAAGGGACCACAAGGATCATCTAGTTCCAACCCCCCTGCCATGGGCAGGGACACCCTACACTAGATCACGCTGGCCAGAGCCTCGTCCAGCCTGGTCTTAAACACCTCCAGGGACTGGGCCTCAACCACCTCCCTGGATAACCCATTCCAGGGCTTCACCACTCTCATGGGGAAGAACTTCCTCCTCACATCCAGCCTGAATCTCCCCATTTCCAGCTTCATTCCATTCCCCCTAGTCCTATCACTACCTGAGATCCTGAGAAGTCCCTCCCCAGCCTTCTTGTAGGCCCCTTCAGATACTGGAAGGCCACAATGAGGTCACCTGGGAGCCTTCTCTTCTCCAGACTGAACAGCCCCAACTCCTTCAGTCTGTCCTCACAGGAGAGGTGCTCCAGCCCTCTGCTCATCCTCGTGGCCCTTCTCTGGACACGCTCCAGCACATCCACATCCCATGTTCATCTCCATGAACATGGAGAAGTGTTGACATGGAGTGCTCAAGTTATAGAATTGTACTGATAGAGTTGTATCAGAGTAATTGATAACTTCTGTGAGATCACTGTAATAAAACTCAGTAATGAACTGGCAGTGGTGGCTTACAAGCATTCCTTCTTATGGCAGAGACTGTACTGGGAGGCAATTCTTACTGAGTCTCCAGCTGCAAGAATTCAAACAGTTGTATTAAGCATGTCTGTCTTCATATTTCAATACACTGCTCAACATGTGCCTTAGTTAGATTTTTGGAAAGTGAGCTCCATTAAACACTTGTTCTGCAAGAATACACTGATTGATAGGGGTTCCTAAACATACTGCTTAAGTGCCAGCAACAAAACCAAACCAAGCTCTTGAGCATTTCCCTAGTAATGCACAAGTGCTTCGTTTCATCCAAGTTTATGGTGTTGTCTTGTTTCCAGGTATGAGCTGTAACCTTGATTTTACTGCATTTCACAAATTTGACTACTTTTAACCAAGCATTTTCTGCTTGGTTAGGCCACCCCTTGAGTCCTGTGTCCAGTTCTGGGCCCCCCAGTTTAGGAAAGATGTTGAGTTGCTGGAAGGTGTCCAGAGAAGGGCAACAAAGCTGGGGAGGGGTCTGGAGCACAGCCCTGTGAGGAGAGGCTGAGGGAGCTGGGGTTGCTTAGCCTGGAGAAGAGGAGGCTCAGGGGAGACCTTCTTGCTCTCTGCAACTCCCTGAAGGGAGGTTGTAGCCAAGTGGGGGTTGGTCTCTTCTCCCAGGCAACCAGCACCAGAACAAGAGGACAGAGTCTCAAGCTGTGCCAGGGGAGGTTTAGGGTGGAGGTTAGGAAGAAGTTCTTCATATAAAGAGAGATTGGCCATTGAAATGTGCTGCCCAGGGAGGTGGTGGAGTCACCATCCCTAGATGTGTTCAAGAGGGGACTGGATGTGGCACTTGAAGCCATGGTTTGGTTAGTCCTGAGGTGTTGGGTGCTAGGTTGGACTTGATGATGTCTGAGGTCTTTTCCAACCTTATTGCTTCTATGAAATAGCATACTTTTTTAATAAGATGTACTTTTTTTGACTTGTGCTTGATACTAAGTCTTAAGTGCTCTCCACATCTGGAGAGGAGTGGCTTAATTTTGTTTTCCTTTTGCAATCAGGTTTATGGCTGGGGTTACAATGGCAATGGTCAGCTAGGACTTGGGAACAACGGCAACCAGCTAACACCGTGCAGAGTGGCAGCGTTACATGGGGTGTGTGTGCTCCAGGTATGTCCAACACAGAAATGAAAATGCAGTTGTCTTCATGTTCTTAGCATCTGCTGAAGCTGTAGCTTTAGAATCTGGTATCTACTTCCAGATTTCACAGTCCAAATACTGAGCTTCTTTAGCTGTTGTAAATGATATTAGGCTTATAATAAGTGCAGTTCAACTGCAAGATGCTTACCTTTGTAAATACTCTGATTGATTTTAAGCAAGCTAGTGTATCTATAGCTAAACTGTGCTTTGCACACAAATGACATCTTGGTTACAAAGCTGAATGCATTAAATGCACTATGCAAACCCAAGAACTAAAGGGGAGTTCAAAATGGCTTCTACATCAACGTTCTAATTAGCCCTCCAGAAGTGAGTGGAGAAGATGAAATGAGAGCCGTGGCCATGGGTTTGGTTGTTTGGTGGTTGAGGTTTGTTAGGTTAATAGTTTTTAGTTTTGGTTTTTTCCCACCTAAGAACAAAACTAAAATGTGGGTTTTCCTGGGGTTTTAATAAGGTTGTGTGGAGTTTCTTGTGGTAACTTGAGGCAGGAAGCTGTTGGCTGCTGAATTGCAGCTCTCATAGTTTCTGTAGTACTCAAAATAGCAGACTCTGGATGTGTTTCAGAGTTGCAAGACATGACTATGAAATTCATTGTTCTTTGCATGAAGAATTTTCAGCTGAAAGCACACAAAGGCTGGGGCAACTTTGCAAGGGATGCAGAACATTACTGAAGAGTAATCCACACTAAATTAACGAAGTTGGGACTTTCCCAGGACCTACAGATAGTGTACTTAGTGTTGCCTTTAACTACTGAGAAATAGCATACCGTAGTGAAGAATGTCTGAAATACTTAACATCAGCTAGAATAAGGTAATGAAGAATGCCTGAGATATTTAACATCAGCTATAGCAAGGTAATGTGTGGGATGGTTTTGTTCCTCACCTCTGTTTTGTGTAGTAGTAACACTGATACATTTGCTTACAGATTGCCTGTGGCTATGCGCACACACTAGCACTAACAGATGAGGGTTTGCTCTATGCCTGGGGAGCTAACACTTACGGGCAGCTGGGAACTGGCAATAAAAGTAACCAGCTAAGTCCGGTGCAGATCATGATGGAAAAAGAAAGGTAATCTTGCTGAAGCTGTTTCTGGATTGATAAGTGTGTGTCATGCAATCTCTAGCACTGGAAGCCTGTGTGTGTAGGCCTTGCTGAATTGTTTTTCTCTTGTTAATGTTAAGAGCATAAGAAAGGATGGTAAGTTATTGTTTGCTGTAGACTGAGACTTGATGGGGTGCTTGGCTGTATGGTCTAGTTGTTGGGTGGGTTGGATTGTTTGATGGGTTGGACGCGATGATCTTGAAGGTCTCTTCCAACCTGGTGTATTGTATTGTATTGTATTGAGTGCTTTTTCGTGTCTGTAATGGTTACTGACAGTGAATGTACTTTGTGTGCACCTGATTCTGAAAGATAATGAGCGTTAGGCTATTCTGAATGTTAGTCCTTTGATTCTGAATTTGGAGCTGGGAAAGGCAAAGCTTTCCAACTGGATCAGGGTCTACACTGAAGAAAAGAAAAGCAATTGAAAAAAATGGTGAAGAAGGAAGCATCACCTTTGTAAGAAGCAACAGGTAAAGGAAAAAAAAACCCCAAACATTTTCTGAAAGGCTGATAATAGCCTTCCAAGTGCAGGCCAGTGATGAGAGGAATCCCTCAGGCATTGGTACTGGGATCAGGCTTGTTTAACGTCTTTGCTGGTGCCATGGACAGTGGCATGGAGTGCACCCTCAGCAGGTTCGCTGATGACACCAAGCTGTGTGGTGCAGCAGACACGCTGGAGGGAAGGGATCCATCCAGAGGGACATTGACAGCCTGGAGAGCTGAGCCCATGACAACCTCATGAGGTTCAACAAGGCCAAATGCAAGGTCCTGCATCTGGGACGGGGCAATCCCAAGCACTGATATAGGCTGGGCAGGGACTGGCTTGAGAGTGGCCCTGAAGAAAAGGACTTGTGCATGCTGGTGCATGAGAAGCTCAACAGGAGCTCTCGATGTGCACTTGCAGCCCAGAAAGCCAACCAGAGCCTGGGCTGCATCAAGAGAAGCACAGCCAGCAGGTCGAGGGAGGTGATTCTTCCCCTCTACTCTGCTCTGGTGAGACCCCACCTGGAGTACTGCATCCAGTTCTGGAGCCCCTATTACAGGAAGGATCTGGAGGTGCTGGAGAGTGTCCAGAGAAGGGCCATGAGGATGATCAGAGGGCTGGAGCACCTCTCCTATGAGAACAGACTGAGGGAGTTGGGGCTGTTCAGTCTGGAGAAGATGGGGGAGGAGACCTAATTGTGCCCTTCCAGTATCTGAAGGGGGCCTACAAGAAGGCTGGGGAGGGACTTTTAGGGTGTTAGGTAATGATAGGACTAAGGGGAATGGAGCAAAAATAGAACTGGGTAGATTGAGATGGGATGTTAGGAAGAAGTTCTTCCCCATGAGGGTGGTGAGGCACTGGCACAGGTTGCCCAGGGAGGTGATGGAAGCCTTCTCCCTGGAGGTGTTTAAGGCCAGTCTGGATGTGGCTGTGAGCAAACTTCTGTAGTGTGAGGTGTCCCTGCCCATGGCAGGGGGCTTGGAACTAGGTGCTCCTTGAGGTTCCTTCCAACCCTAACAATTCTATGATTCTAATAACCAAGCCTGCAAACAGAACTGCATTTGCAAGTTTGCTGGAGCTGAGGGCAGACAGTGCCACTTTTACTGGTATTACCAGTGAGTAGTCTGCAGTTTCATAGTTTCCTGGTCTCATAAAAGAATGACACTAAGTCTTGTCCACTCTATTTCAGCACCCCTCTCATTTTCATATTTGGGATGACTTTTCTGCTGTTTACCTGCAAACTTGGACCTCACTCCCATTCTCTGGGCCCATGTTTATATCTGCAGCTTAATGTACCTCAGTTTGGAAACCTCTTAGTCTATAAACCTCTTAACCTGTAAATCTCTTAGTATGTAATCTCCTCTTAACTTAATGCTTGTGGTTTAGATTTCTCCTCCATTTCTGAACTGTCTGGGAAGTCATTCCTCTCCTTTTCCTATTTTTCACACTTAATGGCTGTGCAGTACTGAGGTTATTTAAGAAAATGGGTGGGGGGAAAAGGAGAAGCCACTGAGGTGAGGCTGAGCTGTTTGGGAGGAAACTGACACAAGCAAAGCAAAATGAAATATTCTTAAAACTGCTGAAAGAGAGATGTGTGTGTTTGCAAATACAGCTACTTGGTCTCCTTGGTGATTTATTTCTTGAGAGAACTGAGGGCAGCTGTTGCATTTAGAGTTGTATCTGAACTCAAGCATAGGATTAGAATAACATAATATTTATTATAATATATAGAAGGCCAATGGCACCCTGGCCTGCATCAGGAACAGTGTGGCCTGCAGGAGCAGGGAAGTCATTCTGCCCTATACTCAGCACTGGTTAGGCCACACCTTGAGTCTTGTGTCCAGTTCTGGGCCCCTCAGTTTAGGAAAGATGTTGAGATGCTGGAAGTGTCCAGAGAAGGGCAACAAAGCTGGGGAGGGGTCTGGAGCACAGCCCTGTGAGGAGAGGCTGAGGGAGCTGGGGTTGCTTAGCCTGGAGAAGAGGAGGCTCAGGGGAGACCTTCTTGCTCTCTACAACTCCCTGAAGGGAGGTTGTAGCCAGGTGGGGGTTGGTCTCTTTTCCCAGGCACCCAGCACCAGAACAAGAGGACACAGTCTCAAGCTGTGCCAGGGGAGGTTCAGGCTGGATGTTAGGAAGAAATTCTTCCCAGCAAGAGAGATTGGCCATTGGAATGTGCTGCCCAGGGAGGTGGTGGAGTCACCATCCCTGGAGGTGTTTAAGAGGAGACTGGGTGAGGCACTTGGTGCCACGGTTTAGTCGATTAGATGGTGTTGGGTGATAGGTTGGACTTGATCTCAAAGTTCTTTTCCAACCTGGTTAATCCTATTCTATTCTAAACCTGGCATCTGTTCAATGACTAAAGGAGGGAGGAAATATCATAGAACTTCTGCTTGGAATCTAAGGGAGGAATAAGTTACTTGAACTTACTCATCTTGCTCGAGCTGGCTCCCTTGGAAACAGTGCTGTCAGTACTGTCAGCTGCCACTTCCAAAGAAACATGTTAATGCTGTTTCTCCTGCTTGTTTCATTTCTATCACTCTTTGGTCATTTATATGTAATGCTGGTGATAGTTCCTTAAAAGGTGGTGTTTTGTATCTTGAAGAATGTTGCACATACAGCTTGCAAGGAAATTTTGGACTTAATATTTTGTGTTAGCTCGGAGGCCAAGGTCAGCTTCCTGCATTTTGGGGTTAAGTATATGCTTAACATGTTGTCCTGCACATGTACTGTAAGTAGATGGTACATGTACTATACAGGTGTTATACTCTATGTTCCACTATACTTCTTAAGTGCAGTATAGTTACTGTGAGGGTAGGATAGGGTAGGGTAGAATAGAATAGGGTAGGGTAGGGTAGAATAGAATAGGGTAGGGTAGGGTAGAATAGGGTAGGGTAGGGTAGAATAGGGTAGGATAAGGTAGAATAGGATAGGGTAGAATAGGGTAGGGTAGAATAGGGTAGGGTAGGGTAGGATAGGGTAGGGTAGAATAGGATAGGGTAGGGTAGAATAGGGTAGGATAAGGTAGAATAGGATAGGGTAGGGTAGAATAGGATAGGGTAGGGTAGAATAGGATAGGATAGGGTAGAATAGGATAAGGTAGAATAGGAAAGGATAGGGTAGAATAGGATAGGGTAGGGTAGAATAGGATAGGGTAGGGTAGAATAGGATAGGGTAGGGTAGAATAGGATAGGGTAGGGTAGAATAGGATAGGGTAGGGTAGAATAGGATAGGGTAGGGTAGAATAGGATAGGGTAGGGTAGAATAGGAAAGGATAGGGTAGAATAGGAAAGGATAGGGTAGAATAGGATAGGATAGAATAGAAATAACCAGGTTGGAAAAGACCTTTGAGATCATCAAGTCCAACCTATCACCCAACACCATCTAATCAACTCAACCATGGCACCAAGTGCCTCATCCAGTCTCTCCTTAAACACCTCCAGTGATGGTGAGTCAAAATAAGGATCTGTTCTGCTAAGGAAAGAGAGTTTGGGGAAGGAAGTAGTCTAGGGGTCCATAAAATAATTGCTTTGTGATGCCTCTTGCTGAGATGCTGAAAAATGTCAGTGTTGCACAGAAGGTAGCAAATTGATACTGGTGGAAAGCAGCCTGTTTGTCTTTTGCCTGCCAGGAATTATTGATATGTATACTGAAAAGGATTGTAGCTTATTTCTGTGTTTCACTTTGAAATAGTTCTTGCACTTGAATTTTACAGGCTTTGTGTTAAAAAAAGCCTTTTGCCTAAAAAGCTAAGTCTTCATGCATGCTGTTATGTAAAGGAACAACCATTCTGATGGGTATGTTCTCAGATTGCTTGGAAAGATACCGATTTGTCCCAGCTGATCTGTTTCTGGCACAAAAGCAAGAAATCCTCTGGTGCATTTTTAGCATGGAGAGTAAACAGGAAAGCACAGCTTTTATTTTGAACTCCTGCTGGAACTTCCTCTGGTTTTTGCATATTCTGTGAACAGAGACCCTGGAAATGTCCTGCTGCTTTTAATGGAAGGAGAACAGAATAGAATTAACCAGGTTGGAAGAGACCTTTGAGATCATCGAGTCCAACCTATCACCCAGCACCATCTGATCAACTAAACCATGGCACCAAGTGCCTCATACAGTCTCTGATTAACACCTCCAGATATGGTGACTCCACCACCTCCCTGGGCAGCACATTCCAATGGCCAATCTCTCCTGCTGGGAAGAATTTCTTCCTAACATCCAGCCGAAGCCTCCCCTGGCACAGCTTGAGACTGTGTCCTCTTGTTCTGGTGCTGGTTGCCTGGGAGAAGAGACCAACCCCCACCTGGCTACAACCTCCCTTCAGGGATTTGTAGAGAGCAAGAAGGTCTCCCCTGAGCCTCCTCCTCTCTGGCTAAGCAACCCCAGCTCCCTCAGCCTCTCTTCTCAGTTCTTGTAATGTTTCAGCTAGAGACATAGGGATTGTCTGAGCAGTGGGAGAATGGAAGAGATAAGTAAGCATCAGAAGCTCTCATATTTTGAGTAACTATATGAGGTGTTTATTTGAAGAACAAGCATAGCTCTTCAAGAATGTGGACTTAGGTGTGTGTATTCACCTTTCCTCAAATGAAGCACTGTCCATGTTCCATGATCAATTTCAGTGTTGAGGAAAGGTAACTAATAGCAAAATAAGAAGTCAGAAATACAAGCAGATCTCTGTCTGCATATAAAAAACAGATTAAAATGGGACTAGAAGGATAAAGGGTTTGTTGAAAAATACATAGGAACTTTTGCAACCTCCGTTTGAGAGAAGTTCTGAAAAATGCTCTACAAAATTCTTAGTAGTAAACCTTTCCTTTCTGTTCCCTAATTGGAAGTTTAGTAAGTTCTATAACTACTATGATCCTTGTGGTCCCTTCCAACCCTGACTGATACTATGATACTATGATACTTGAAACTACCTGAAGGGAGGTTGTAGCCAGGTGGGGCTTGGTCTCTTCTCCCAGGCAACCAGCACCAGAACAAGAGGACACAGTCTCAAGCTGTGCCAGGGGAAGTTTAGGCTGAAGGTGAGGATAAAGTTCTTCCCAGCAAGAGAGATTGGCCATTGGGATGTGCTGCCCAGGGAGGTGGTGGAGTCACTGTCCCTGGAGGTGTTCAAGAGGGGATTGGATGTGGCACTTGAAGCCATGGTTTAGTTAGTCATGAGGTGTTGGGTGCTAGGTTGGACTTGATGATCTCTGAGGTCTTTTCCAACCTTATTGATCTATGATTCCACTTCTTGAGAGTGTCTGGTGTGCATTGCTTTGAAAGGGGAGACCCAAAACTTTGTTTTCCCATGGTTACAGAAGAAAAGGAGGAATTTCAGCTGATGACAATGACATAATTGAAGCAATCTCGAAGGTCCCTTCCAACCTGGTTAATTCTGTTCTATTCTGTTCTGTTCTATTCTGATATCTGATTGCAATAAAATCTACAAGCATTCTGAAAATGTCATTGCAGTGTCACATTCATGCAAGACGAGGTAGTACAGAAATGTAGGTGCATAGTGTGTTTGGTTGTTATTGTGATCAGGCCTTGGGAAAGTCGTTTTATTCTGTACCCTTGTCTTCTGTTTGCAGGGTTGTGGAGATAGCAGCCTGCCACTCAGCTCACACATCAGCTGCCAAGACCCAGAGTGGCCAGGTGTACATGTGGGGGCAGTGCCGCGGGCAGTCGGTGATCCTGCCCCACCTGACTCACTTTGCCTGCACTGACGACGTGTTTGCTTGCTTTGCTACCCCTGCTGTCATGTGGCGTCTCCTCTCAGTAGGTGAGCTTAAATACTCTTGGATTTGACCTCTTCTCGATAGAATCATTAGTGTCTAAATGAGTTGGGGTTCTTGTTTGGTGTATTTTTTAAGTTACTGTACCGTGGCCCATGGGTGGAGAAGCTGGTTGTGAATTTGGAGGCTGATGACTTCCCTGCACGCCCTTAAGTAGACTGCAAACAATGGAGAGAGTCCCAGAATCACAGAATCACCAAGGCTGGAAGAGACCTCAAAGATCATCAAGTCCAACCTGTCACCACAGACCTCATGACTAAACCATGGCACCAAGTGCCACGTCCAGTCCCCTCTTGATCACCTCCAGCGATGGTGACTCCACCACCTCCCTGGGCAGCCCATTCCAATGGGCAATCACTCTCTCTGTGAAGAACTTTCTCCTCACCTCAACTCTAAACCTCCCCTGGTGCAGCTTGAGACTGTGTCCTCTTGTTCTGGTGCTGGTTGCCTGGGAGAAGAGACCAACCCCACCTGGCTACAACTTGCCTTCAGGTAGTTGTAGAGAGCAAGAAGGTCTCCCTGAGCCTCCTCTTCTCCAGGAGAAAGTTCTTCCCAGAAAGAGTAATTTGCCATTGGAATGTGCTGCCCGGGGAGATGGTGGAGTTACTGTCCCTGGAGGTGTTCAAGAGGGGATTGGACATGGCAGTTGGTGGCATGGTTTATTTAGTCCTGAGGTGTTGGGTGACAGGCTGGACTTGATCTCTGAGGTCTTTTCCAACCTTATTGATTCTATGATTCTTTTACTAAAGACAGAGATTAGCCTGATCTGCTTCTGAGTAAATCCTAGTCTTGTTTCATCCCACTGTCTCCATTCTCTAGTCTCTGTGATGTGTGTTAGTCTTGCCCTCTAGAGTGGTCTGATGGTTTTCCAGGTCTGTTGCCTTTTGCTGGTAGTAGAGGGTGTTTGAAAGGCATCTCCCCAGTTTCAGTACCTTTCGAGTTCTTGTTTTCTATGATGTCTTTGCAAAGTGAGTGGAACAAGATATGTGAATTTTGTACCTGCATTTTAATTCTTCTTATGCCTTTGGGAGTTCTTCCCCTCTTACTCTCATAATTCTACTTGCTGAATATTGATTCAAAAGCATTAATTTGGGGGCACTTTTAGTGTCCATTTTTCATGCCCATTTTTCCTTCTCTGTCTCTTTTTATTTGTATAGGTTTAAACCTTCTCTTTTTCCTCTTTATGTTTTTGTTTGTTTCTTTGTTCCGTTGCATGTTTTGTCTGGGTGAGGGCTAACTCTTCGTGAAGGTTGTTGTTCTACTTCCAGTTATGACTGCTCTGCCAAAGCAGAACAATAAAAAGACTCAATCACTCAGGATTGGCTGTGGTGAAGTACAAATCTGCAGGCTTTTTAAGGAAAGCATGTAAGGTATTTGGGGTGAAAGTTGATCTACTGCACAGCTCAAGTTAAGCTGATGACCTAGAAAAATAAATCACATGAGCAAATGGAAGGGGATTAGAGCATGGTTTAATTAGCCCTGATGAGACACAGGCTCTGTGAATGATCCATGGGTTAGAGAAGTGTATGGTCTTCTGTGGCACAAACATGACACGTCTGTTACAGCAGCTTGTTATAGCAGGATTCTCTTTTAAGTGCCAGCTGATTCAGCTGTCTGTAGTGGTGAAGAGTAATTCATGGATTGTATATGGATGAGCAGTGTCCTGTGGGACACAGGAGACATCCTGTTCTAGTGGAAGTCCATTCCTTTTCATACATTGCTGCTTAGAGGCCAGGTGTTTTGAAACACACTTTAGAGATGCAACAACAGAAGCTTCAAATATTAAATTGTCTAAAACCTCAGAGCTCTTACTTCACCAGAAGCCTGAGCCTGCTTCTGCTGCCACTCTTGTAAGACCTCCAGAGGCACAGAATGGGACCTCTCTAGGACCAGTGCCATAGCCTTTAATACAAAGAACTGCCAAAGAGCTGCGATAGCTCATCTTTAATCCACTTCTGAAACTGCTAAGGTCCCGTGTCCTGGTTTGTACCAAACCCACATGATCTGCTGTCTCTCATCTTCATCAGCACTGCTGTTGGATTTTGTGTTGTCATAACTGACTAATAAACTGACTGACTGTAATGGTGTGAGTGACAGTTCATGTTAGCGAGCCTGGCAAAGGCCTTAATCATACAACCTGCAGGCTATACCCAGTCTGCCAGCACAAGAAAGTGGCTAACTGGTGACATGTTTCCTTATTCTTTAGGCTCAGATCACACTGTGTCAGTGTGGCTGAAGTACTGTACACCGTGTCTCAAGTGAGTTGCAACTGAGGCTGTAGACTCACTCCCATTACCTGCAGAGACCAGTTAGCAGGTCAAGGCTGCAGACCTGAGCTGACCCAGTACTAGCACTGGCAGTTTCACAGGTGGTGCCCAGGAGGAGCATGAGAAAGGAGGTTCTCTAGGTACTTTCCTTGGTGCTCTGCTACCTTTGTGCAGTGAGCTGAATTACAGAGTGTTAGAGGTTGGAAGGGATCTCCAGAGACCGAGTCCAACCCCTCTGCCAAAGCAGGATCACCCAGGGTAGTCCACACAGGAATGCAGCCAGGTGGGTTTTGAAAGTCTCCAGAGAAAGAGCCTCCACAGCCCCACTGTGCAGCCTGTCCCAGTGCTCTGTCACCCTCACTGTAAAGAAGTTTATGTTGTGGTGAATCTTCTATGTTCAAGTTCGCATCCATTGTTCCCTGTCTTATTACTGCACACCCCCAAAAGGGCTTGGCCCCCTCCACTTGACACTCACCCCTCAGATATTTATAGACAATGATCAGACTCCCCTCTCAGTCTTCTCAAGACTAAACAGCCCCAGGTTTCTCAGTCTCTCTTCACAGGGGACATGCTGAAGTCCCCTAATCATCCTTGTGGCTCATCCTTGTGAGATGGGAACCACTGCTGCCTTTAGCTTTTGTAGAGCCAGCAGGAAACGGTGTTGGATTAATCAGTCCTTACCATTTTACCATTTAAGCCAACGGAGCCGACCCATTTTCTTTGACATGCTCTGAGCTGATCTGCTGGCCTTAGCTATAGATGTGTGTGTTCCATGGAAGATGTTTAATCTAGTTGGAATTGTTTGTTTGTTTTAAAACTGCAGAGCATGAAGATTTTTTAACGGTGGCAGAGTCCCTGAAGAAAGAGTTCGACAGCCCGGAAACCTCAGACCTAAAGTTCCGCGTGGATGGAAAGTACATCCACGTCCACAAAGCTGTTCTCAAAATCAGGTAGTGGGCATGTGGCACAGCTCTTCTTTCTACAGCATAACCTTTTAGTGTCACACCTAAAGGGGGAAGGAGAAGGTGAAGGATAGGGAGGAACCCCTAAACCTGCAATATGCAGCATCTCTGTATCCACAGTCACTTTGGATGGGTTGTAAAAGGAGCTGGATCAAAAGTCGTGGCTTAAAATGGTCCATATTCAGTTTTCACTCAGCCTGTTTGTTGTTCCCAGGGTAGGATCTTCTGTTAAGTGTGTCTGATTGCAATGTATACACAGATGTTTAGTATCATAGCATCAGTCAGGGTTGGAAGGGACCACAAGGATCATCTAGTTCCAACCCCCCTGCCGTGGGCAGGGATACCCCACGCTACATCAGGCTGGCCGGAGCCTCATCCAGCCTGCTCTAAAATACCTCCAAGAGTTAGAGGTTTCTGCAAGAGTTTCTGCAGCATAGATCAAATGAAGAGCTTTATCTTTCTGCCTAAGGGTGATGCTGCCCACAGTATTAGAAACTGGAATGTGGACCACTGGCTGTGATGGGGTATGGCAAACTACCTGTGACTGTTGCGGAGTGCCCCAAGAAAGTATTGCAGGAGGGCTGTAATGTAACATTCATGTGTTCATATAATGGTGTTCCAGATGATGTCTTTGTCTCTTAGGTGTGAACACTTCAGAACCATGTTCCAGTCATACTGGAATGAGGATATGAAGGAAGTGATAGAAATAGACCAGTTTTCTTACCCTGTGTATCGTGCCTTTCTTGAGTACTTGTATACAGACAGTGTTGACCTTCCGCCGGAAGATGCAATAGGTATTGCTTACAGTCCAACTATGTCAGAAAGCAGCATCCAAAAGCTGAGATGGGGACTCAGAAGAAGTCTGTTAATACAGGCTTCTAGTCTAGCCTGCAGTGCATTTTACTGGTGATTGATTAAGCTGTCATTAAAATAACTGTTGTGGCAAACTACAGCAGAAATGTTGCCTAGAAATAAGCTCTGGACAGTGTTTTCACACTTGGGAGAGAAACTCTTTCTGTGGGTTGAAATGCTTGCATATTTTTACTACATTGAGTCTATTATTGTTTATAATATCAAAGAGGATAAGAGGATAATATGCAAGAATCCCTGCAGGTCTAATAGGGGAAACTTGGACAGCAAAGTGCAAGCTGTAATCCAAGCAGAGATTTTTCCAAGGGCAGTCTTTGCTTGTGCTGTGGCACTCGTTCTGTGGCAGCAGCACACTTGCAAGCAGTTGGCTGTGCAACTCCATGGAAGAGCTTGCCTGTTTGTAGAGATTAAGATGATTGCAGCATGAGGTAATAAAAGGCCTTGCTTCCTGTGGAGTGGTGAAATACAGTTCTCTGAGTAGCAACCTGCTTGCAAAAAGCACGTTACAGAACACTGCATGTAGAATACAGCTGCAATCTGTACTCCAGGAGCAGAGAGTGTTGTTGAAGGGCCAGAGGCTGTTAAAACAGGATAATAAGAATGCTGTTTTAATTGCAGGGCTTTTGGACTTGGCTACTTCATACTGTGAAAACAGACTGAAAAAACTGTGTCAGCACATTATCAAGAGAGGAATTACTGTGGAAAATGCATTTTCATTGCTCTCTGCTGCTGTCAGATACGATGCAGAGGTAAACTTCTAAACTTCAGTGCCTTAAATAGTTGGCTGCTTTCTGACAGACTGTGGAGAAAGGTAGCCCATAGTGTTCTCATACAAGGTCTCACTAGCAGCTAATACTGTTGCCCACGTTGAGAATTCTAGCATGTTGGACTGTATTTGCCATGAGAGGTAAATAGACTCTTTTTGTTTTCCTTCCCCTTCTCTCCCTCTTCCCCCAGTCCCATAAACCAGTACTGGGAAGGTGATATCTAAAGATTACTTTAGTCCCAGGCTGAGACTTGGTGTCTGTAAATGTTTGCCTTGCTTGATTTCATGGTAAAAGGTTATGATGCTTTGCCAAGCTTCATGAATTCCTATTTCTGTGGAGGTAAAAAAGTGGTACAAAAAGCTTCTGAAAGGTGCAAACACTAACTCTGAAACAAGGGTTTAATTACAAACCAAATCCCTTAGCATTATGGAAAGCAGTCTCATCAGCCTTAAGCTGATCATTGGTAAGGCTGTGTGTTGTGTGCAGTGCCATAGGATGGCAGGTTTGAGGAGGGTTTTTTTGGTTGGCAGGCTGGTTTTCTGTTGGCTTTTTTTGGTTTGTTTTAGCTACAGTGAAGTACACTTGCAGGCTTGATGGTATGCTAATGCAGTGGCAGGATAGGGCCAGGGGAAGTTGAGGCTGGAGGTGAGGAGAAATTCTTCACAGAAAGAGTTATTGGCCATTGGAATGTGCTGCCCAGGGAGGTGGTGGAGTCACCATCCCTGGAGGTGTTCAAAAAAGGACTGGATGTGGCACTTAGAGCCATGGTTTAGTTAGTGGTGAGGTGCTGGGTGCTAGGTTGGGCTTGATGATCTCTGAGGTCTTTTCCAACCCCCCTGATTGTATGATTCTGTGACCTGCTTTATGGTCCTGATAAACGTTGGAGACGAACCATGTGTGAGAAGAGGGGAAGGCAAGTGAAACTTCTCTGCTGTGCAGTGTCTGGCCTTACTGCTAGGTCACTAACCTGCTGCTCTGTGAGCTAATAGGGAAGTGCTCCTGGCTTGGCTTAGGCTGTGTGTATGTGGCATAGTTATCTGTGCATCATGTCTGCAACTTTGTGATTGGTTAGTTTTTAACTTGCTGCTTATGCTTGCAAAGCAGTTTTCATAGAATCATAGAATAAATAAGGTTGCAAAAGACCTCAAAGATAATCAAGTCCAACCTGTCACCCAAGACCTCATCACCACTAAACCATGGCACCAGTTTTGGCTCTCAGTAAATCAGCTTACTGTTTTCCTTTGTATTTAATATCCAGAAATGGCATGCAGGTGCCCTAACTTGTTTTAGAGCCCTGTAGTGTGCTGCTTGTTTGATATACTTTACCCAAAGGGCTGTGTTAGTGCCTGACTTGTGGCTTCAGCTCCACTGTGAATAACAATTTCCTTGGTGGGAGTTAATGGAAAATAGGAAGATTTCCATGTTTTCGCCTTGTAAGATTGTTTGCCTGGTGGGTCTTCAGTGTGAGATTGATTCTGCATCTAAAGGGTGGAGGAAAGCCAGGTCCTATGCCTTGGCTTACCTCACTAGCTAAACAGGACTAGAAATAGTTAGAACCCTAGGCATGGATAGGATAGGATAGGATAGGATAGGATAGGATAGGATAGGATAGGATAGGATAGGATAGGATAGGATAGGATAGGATAGGATAGGATAGAACAGAATTAACCAGGTTGTAAAAGACCTTTGAGATCATCAAGTCCAACCTATCACCCAACACCATCTAATCAACTAAACCATGGCACCAAGTGCCTCATCCAGGCTCTTCCTAAACACCTCCAGGGATGGGGACTCCACCACCTCCCTGGGCAGCACATTCCAATGGCCAGTCTCTCTTGCTGGGAAGAACTTCTTCCTAACCTCCAGCCTAAACCTCCCCTGGCACAGCTTGAGACTGTGTCCTCTTGTTCTGGTGCTGGTTACCTGGCAGAAGAGACCAACCCCCACCTGGCTACAACTTCCCTTCAGGGAGTTGTAGAGAGCAAGAAGGTCTCCCCTGAGCCTCCTCTTCTCTAGTCACCAGTGCTGACTACAGGGGCACAATGACCACCCTGCTCCTGCTGGCCACACTGTTCCTGATGCAGGCTACATCAGGGAGAGAATGAGGAGAATGAAGGGTTGATTGTCAGTAAAAAGTAGGTTGTGCATGCAGTGACACTAGATGGGAGCTTGACATTGCTTGGGTGATGTGGGATGGGATGGGATGGGATGGGATGGGATGGGATGGATGGGATGGGATGGGATGGGATGGGATGGGATAGGATAGAATAGAATAGAATAGAATAGAATAGAATAGAATAGAATAGAATAGAATAGAATAGAATAGAATAGAATAGAAAATGCAATTAGCCAGGTTGGAAAAGACCTTTGAGATCAAATCCAATCTATCACCCAACACCATCTCATCAATCAAACCATGGCACCAAGTGCCTCATCCAGGCTCTTCCTAAACACATCCAGTGATGGTGACTCCACCACCTCCTGGGCAGCACATTCCAATGGCCAATCTCTCTTGCTGGGAAGAATTTCCTCCACCAAGTGCCTCATCCAGTCTCCTCTAAACACCTCCAGTAGCTCATTTGAAGGACTGTGCCTCTGGAAGGCAACAGTTAAACCAAGCTGCTTCACCAATTCAAAATGCCTTCACACCCTGAACATCTCCTGTACTTTCTTTTGGTGACTGAAGTGCCTGGAATTAGGTCAGCTCTGTCCTCTTAGTGTAGCATTCAAACTAATAATTGGATGTACTTTGTGCCTTTATTCACTGCAGTCAATATTCAGTATAGATTGCTGGGAGTGCCTCCACTGCAGCTCAAACTCAGCCTTTGTTTACTCAGAACTGAAAATCATCCAAAGTTACTGACCAACACTACAATATTTCTGTTTGTTGTATGCTTCTGTTGCATTGGAACTTGGAATATGATTTAAAGCAAACAAAAAAATAAAGCAGTGCCAAATGCTGTGATGTGTATGATGTAATTTTGTTTCAAGTAGTAGTTTGTTGTGTTACTTAAGAACAAAAAAAAGAGAAACCCGTCAGTGTTCAGTTCTAATGAGCTTGTCTCTTTTTGTTGCACAGATGCCACACAAGCCAAGATCTGCAGCTTCAGAGTGCCTGGTTTTAGGGCCAGGATGTGTTTAATACTGTTGCTGTGTCAAGAACTCTCACTGGCACACAGCTGCTCTAGCTTTCAGTATTGACCTTAAGTGAAAAACATGAGTATTAATCAGTCTTTCACACCTCGTGTGGCCCAAAGAGCTCTGCAGATTGTTTGTGCTTCCCTGCCGTGCCCGGTGCTGCTGAGCAGCTAAGGAAGGCTGTGCTCTCCTAAGTGCTAGTCTGCAAACGTAGCATACAGGAACGAGAAGGGAGTGGGCAGCTGCTGTTTTGTAAGGGCTGCAGCAGCCTCCTTATGGCAGCTTAGATCTGCACCACGAGGAGTAAACTTCCTCCTCGAAAGAGGAGCTGGGAACAAACAGTCTGAGTGGGAAGCATCCTGTGGTCAACCTTCCCAATAATGACAGTGCCTGTGTCTTGTTTTGTTAGACATCCTTTCTCTGTGACATCATGGGCATTGCACAATGATGATTGTGAGGCTTTCCTAATCATTACATGGGAAGCACTTCCAAACAGGCTCAGATACCTGCAAGAATTGCTGTGCTGTGTTGTGCTACAGCACTTCTTTTTGAATCACTCTGGGGACCCCTGTGAAATGCTGTGTGTAACACTGAGTGTGTTTCTAATGCACAGGAAGGCCTTCTGCCTAAGCTTTGCTTTAAAGCTACCCAGTTGGCACACGCTGGCATTGAGTGTGATGATGTGCAACTTCAAGGCTTTAGCTCAGACCTTAACTAAGCAGCAGGCCAAGCTACCTTACATACAGGGTTTATGTTATGGAACAAACTGGCTGGATTTCCTAACTCCACACAGCCTTTGGGGTGTCATCACTTGTACTGGGTGGTCATAGCTGTCAGTGAATGCAGCTGAAACTCAAGTGGAAACCCTTCCTATGTATGTATTGCTCAGAACAGCTGCTTTTTGGTTCCTGCTGCACAGCTGCAGTCACAAATTGTGATTACTTCCCCCTGGTAACCATCTGGCATGGGTAGAATTCTTCTCCGTGTGTGTGGTGGTGGGGGAGAAACATTGAGAGCCATTGGGTTAATGTGTTTGCCAAGTTCTCTGCCAGAAATAAAGCACAGCCAGGAATCTGTGCCTGCATGTGTGTGTCAGTGAGGAAAGCAGAGATAATAAGGGTGTTATTTTCATTTTATTTTGTTTCTTTTCTGTCTAGGACTTAGAGGAGTTCTGCTTTAAGTTTTGTGTCAATCACCTGACGGAGGTGACGCAAACCACGGCGTTCTGGCAGATGGACGGGCCCCTGCTAAAGGAATTCATTGCTAAAGCCAGTAAATGTGGAGCCTTTAAGAACTGAGATGAGGCTGTAAGTTACAGGTGCTGGGGGGGGGGGGGGGTTGCAGTTACAATAGGGCTCTCACAATCCTACCGGCAAAAGCAAGTGTCGCCTGGTCTCTTGTATCGGAAGATATGGAAAGGCCGCGGTGAAAACAAACATCTTGTCTGCTCAAGGGTGAACTGGGGTGAAAATGGTAGGCAAAACATCAGCTTGCTTTTAGCAAACCTGGATGGTGGAACCAGCTCCAGATTTCAGCTGGAGAGGGGAAACACCGCAGTGTGCAAAGGACACCAGCTGGTGTCGAGGACTTGTCTTTCTAGCTTAGGAAATCTTGGTTCTAGCACCACCGGTTAGTATCTTCAGTTTGCTTTTGGGGGTTGGAGAATAGTCCAACCTGAGCCACTGAATCATGTCACTTAAATCATTAACTCCCTGTGATTATAGGAAAGCAAATGGCATGGGTATCTTACTGCAGTTGCATGGCTGTGAATGAATTTGCCACGTGCTGTGTGTAATTAACCAAGTGTAGTCAGTGCTTAGAAGAGTGTGCAAAAATAATACTTCCTTGTCTAAGCAAGGAGCTCTGAGGAAAGGGGTAGCAAGCAAATCTAATTGGAAGTAAATCTTCATATTTGAATATACTTTAAATTAAGTTGTAATATGTGCTTTGTGTAATCTGTTCAAGCATATTCATCATGGCTAATGGAGAAAATTCCCTCTTCGCTGACTGCAGATGCCACTGGTTCCCTTGGAGGGGAAGGGATACACTGTTCTGAGAGTGAGGGGTTTGCTGCTTTTCAATGGTGTAAAAAGTTAAAGCACATGTAATAAATTTCACTTTTTTTACTCTTGGTCACTAGCAAACTTCTTTGGGCTCTTAAGAAAGTCACAGGCTGTAGATGCTGAGCACAGCATGCAGGGTGCTTTATAAAAACCAACAACAACCCACCCACCAAAAAACCAAAGCCAAAACCAACCCAACCCTACAGCTCATGTATTATTGAGTCTTACTCATTTCACTCTGCTTGGCAAATACCCATGGGCTCAACAGGATATAGAATAAACCAGGCTGGAAGAGACCTTCGAGATCATCAAGTCCAACCTATCACCCACCACCACCTAATCAACTAAACCATGGCACCAAGCACCCCATCCAGGCTCTTCCTAAACACATCCAGGGATGGTGACTCCACCACCTCCCTGGGCAGCCCATTCCAATGGGCAATCACTCTCTCTGTGTAGAATTTCTTCCTAACATCCAGTCTAAACCTCCCCTGGCACAGCTTGAGACTGTGTCCTCTTGTTCTGGTGCTCGTTGCCTGGCAGAAGAGACCAGCCCCCACCTGGCTACAGCCTCCCTTCAGGGAGTTGCAGAGAGCAAGAAGGTCTCCCCTGAGCCTCTTCTTCTCCAGGCTAAGCAACCCCAGCTCCCTCAGCCACAGGGCTGTGCTCCAAACCCCTCCCCAGCTGTGTTGCCCTTCTCTGGACACCTTCCAGCAACTCAACATCTTTCCTAAACTGAGGGGCCCAGAACTGGACACAGGACTCAAGGTGTGGCCTGACCAGTGCAGTGTACAGGGGCAGAATGAGAGAGTTGTTTGCCATTGGAATGTGCTGCCCAGGGAGGTGGTGGAGTCACCATCCCTGGAGGTGCTCAGGAAGGGATTGGACACGGCACTTGGTGCCATGGTTTAGTAGTCATGAGGTCTTGGGTGACAGGTTGGACTTGATGATCTTTGAGGTCTCTTCCAACCTTGATGATACTGTGATACTGCTGGCCACACTGTTCTTCACTTCCAGCAAAGAACAAATGTATGTGTAGGCACTGATTTCGACCCTGGTCATTACCATCCATGGATTTGGGTCTCTTTCACTAAGTCATCCCTGTGTGACTGCAGCCTTGCAGCAGGTCAGTACGGCCATACACACCTGCTACTTGTATTGGTTCTACAGCAGAGAACCTGGAACTTCAGACTAGAATTATTAGGTTTAACTGCAGGTCTAATTTGGTCTCCAAGTTGGCAAAGCCTGGAATTTTGTCTCCTTGATTGAGGCCAGGGAGCACATGAGGAGTTCATCTAGGGTCGGCTGACAAAACGCTTCCAAACGTGTCATCAGTGTTTCTGATCCACAGCCTGGCTTGTATTGCAAGCTCTAGGCTAAAGGTCTAGCTTGGCAGGGATGCCTGAACAGAAATGTTCAGGACTTGTCCTCAAAGCTTCTCTGAAGCTTTTCAGTAATTCACTTTGTTGCTGCACAGAAAAAGAGCTCATGTGAGCTTTTATGTCTTTCCCATGACAGTAGAGTTGCATTTCTTTGTTGCCTCACAACAGGATAATCCATGCTCCATGTCAATGCAGTTGTGGTTTAGGTGGGAGTTTTCTAGGCTGAATGACTGTGAGTGGCATGTGAGTCCCTGGCTCAGGTGGTAAACTGGTGGTGTTTCTAGTCCTGCACAGCCAGCAGGCCTGAGCTGTGCAGGTAAAAATACTAGTGTTGTGTTCTATGGGCAAAGCTAACAGCTCTGCCCCAAGATCTTATGTTCTGGAAGCTGTTGTTCAGTGCTTACTTGCCTCCAGCTCCATACAGGACAATCTCAAGCTATGAAGTCAGGGAGAGCACAGCTGCTTTAGGAGGGTGGGACTGCATCCTGTCATGAGCTGTGTCTGATGCTGATTAGGAGAATGGCGGAGGCAAGGTGTGGTAAATGGTGGAAAGATGATGCAGCAGCTCATCTGTAGCCACAAGAAAAGGGTTATCAGGAGTAGCCAACATGGATTTACCAAAGGGAGATCTTGTGTGACTGAGCTAATCACCTTCTATGAAACCATGACCAAAGGGGTAGATGAGGGCAGAGCAGGGGATGTCAAATGCCTTCAGTAAGGCTTTTGATACCGTCTCCCGTAACACCCTTGTAGTAAAGCTCAGGAGCTGTGGCACAGAGAGCTGGTCTGTGAGGTGGATTGAAAACTGGCTCAACAGCAGAGTTCAGAGGGTTGTCATCAGTGGCACAGAGTCAACTTGGAGGCCTGTGGTCCAGTTTTGTTCAGTATCTTTAGCAACAACCTGGATGAGGGGATTGAGAGTATCCTCAGCAAGTTCTCTGGTGATACAGAACTGGGGGGGCTGACACCCCATTGGGATGTGCTGCCATCCAGTGAGACCTGGACAGGCTGAGAGCTGGGTGCAGGCAAACCTCATGAAATCAATAAGGACAAGCACAGGGTCCTGCATCTGGGGAGGAATAACAACAGACACCAGTACAGGCTAGGAGCTGCCCTGCTGGCAAGCAGCTCCATAGAGAAAGACCTTGGAGTCCTAGCGGGCAGCAAGTTCTGCATGGGACAACACTGTGCCCTTGTTGCCAAGAGAGCCAATGGTATCCTGGGGTGCATCAAGAAAAGCGTGTCCAGCAGCTCTAGGGAGGTTCTTCTCCCCCTCTACTCTGCCCTGGTGAGTATGGTGAGTATTGATGAGTACCTGGAGTACTGTGTCCAGTTTTGGGCTCCCCAGTTCGAGAGAGACAGGGATCTGCTAGAGAGAGTCCAACAGACAGCCACAAGGATGATGAGGGAAGTTGAGCACCTCCCCTATGAAGAGAGGCTGAGAAACCTGGGGCTGTTGAGTCTTGAGAAGACTGAGAGGGGATCTGATCAATGTCTCTGCACATCTGAGGGGTGGGTGTCAAGCGGAGGGGGCCAAGCTGTTTTCAGTGATGCACAGTAATAAGACAGGGCACAATGGATGCAAACTTGAACACTGGAGATTTCACCTCAACATGAGGAGAAACTTCTTTACAGTGAAGGTGAGAGAGCCCTGGATCAGGCTGCCCAGGGGGGTTGTGGAGTCTTCCTCTCTGGAGACTTTCAAAACCCACCTGGCTGCATTCCTGTGCAGACTACCCTGGGTGATCCTGGTTGTGGCAGGGGGATTGGACCCAATGATCTGTGGAGGTGCCTTCCAACCTCTACCATTGTGTGCTTCTGTGTGACAGCACACCCCCTCCTCCACCCTGCCCTGTGCACCAGTGCTGCCAGTGAGCACGACCAGAGAGAAGGGTTTTAAGAAAGTGATGTATTTTGGTAACTTACCCTTTTGTAGCTAAACAATGCTTGCTGTTTTTTGTATTCAAACAGTTTTTCTAAGACAAAACACAGGTGAGTGGGATCATTTGTTAATGGAGAAAGGAAGATACAGTCCACTGTTTGATCCATTTCACATGTTGTGTAGAGTACGATGCTCAACCGTTTCTGGTCTGCCTGCAAACACTGTTTCATCGCTGCCATTACAGCAGAACTAGTGATCCCTGAAGCGGTCACTCAGGACCACCACCACCACAAGACATTCCTGTTCATGCTTCAGAAGCCTTCTGAATTAAGTGCAAGTTCTGCTAATTTATCTTCTTTGGAAAGCCAAAGCAGCATTGTGGTCCTTAAAACACCGCTGCCTGGATGGAGACAGTGAAGCAGCTACCACCCAGTCAGGAAAGCGCTCCCATAGTTGAGCTGACTTGGGCAAGTGTTCTGTGGCAGCTCACGCTCCCTTACCTTGGAGAATGAAGTCTTGCTGAGCATTGAAGATAAAAGCCCCAAGTGGTGTATGACACTCACTGATCCAGGATTAAATCTGAAGGGACAACTTAAAGTTATTGCCACTGTGAGGTATAAAAAGGAGTAGAACACCCAGTCCTTGCTTGTGTCCTTATCTTGGCAGGGGAGGAGAGGAATTACTGAAGACATCAAACCAGCCGTGCTCTATGGTTTCTATCATTAGAAGACACTGACACCATTACAGGAAGGGTTATTCAGACACTGTGCTAGATGTACTGGCACTGCTCTCTGGGGGAGGAAGGACGACCTCTTTTAAGTCCTGCAGTAGCTCAATCTTGTTATCCAGCCTTTTTCTGCTTTCCAGAAGTTCCTGGATTTTTAACTCTGCTCCTATTAGGAAAAAAGAAAGGGATAAAAGCTTTTATCCATATGCAACTATCAGCAAGTCAAAATCCACCTTGCACGTTGATTAACTCTGCAGAGGCTACCGCTGCTTACTTTAACCCACAATAACATCTCTACCTCTCTGATGAAAAGTCTTTAGTGTTACACCCTGCATGTTTGGTCTCCTCCTGTGTGTTGTGGGAAGGAGACCAGGTGAAATATCAGAGTCAAAAGGAAACACAAAGCAGTAGAGCTGCACACTCTGTTCAGCCATGTACTGTGACCTGAAAGTAGCACAGGTTCCATGTAGACCATCACAGCAGATGTGAGAATCATAGAATCAACCAGGTTGGAAAAGACCTCAGAGATCATCAAGTCCAACCTACTACCTAACACCTCCTGACAACTCAAACATGGCTCCAAGTGCCACATCCAGTCCCCTCCACCACCTCCTTGGGCAGCACATTCCAGTGGCAAATAACTCTTTCTGTGAAGAACTTTCTCCTCACCTCAAGTCTAAACCTCTCCTGGCACAGCTTGAGACTGTGTCCTCTTGTTCTGGTGCTGGTTGCCTGGGAGAAGAGACCAACCCCCACCTGGCTACAACCTCCCTTCAGGGAGTTGGAGAGAGCAAGAAGGTCTCCCCTGAGCCTCCTCTTCTCCAGGCTAAGACATGTTTTAACAGCACATCCTGCCCTTTGCAACTAAGGTAAACCCCCTGCCCGAGGTAAACCCCCTGCCTGCCTGTGTTTCTGCTTCCCTTTGCTGCATGCACCTTCCACATGTCACAGACTGTTCCAGTGACTGAGAACTCACTAAGAGGCCTCACTACAACTCAGAAGCATTACCACAACCTTAGACTGCTAACTGCAAGTTTTAAATGAAGCACTTGCATTGGCCAGTAACAGAGCACCAGAGGTGTCTGTGACCTCTAAGCAGTGTAGTGAACAAATAAGCTTTCCTCACAGTGTGTGGGACCACAAGAGTTTTAGTTAAAAGCCAAAATGTTGAGTATTTTTCTTTTCCCAGACCTGAATGTGTTGTTTGTTTTTTTGGGGGAAGACATTGAAGGAGATCTCCAAAGTTGCAATGGGTAGAGTGGGGAAAGTAGCTCCAGCCATTTACTCCTGTTCATTCTGAATTGCAGAGCCTGAACCATCCTGTCTTGGTTTAAGGAGCAAGACAGAATCTTGTTTTACCACACACCCCCACCCCAGGGAGCAGAATAAAATGCTCTCACAGAATGGGGGAGAAATACAGACTTGTATGCAAAAGCATACATAGACCACAGACTGTATCCATCCACGAGACACGCTATAGAAATCCATACCATCTACTACACACCAAGAAAACCCTCCCCTCCCATCCATGCCTGAGTACTCAGGCCTTAGTGCTCTTTTCTCCTCCCACCCCCCAAGGCTTCTCAAGGTCACAGTGAGACCCAAAATCCTCCCCCACGCCTGATAAGCACTCAGGCCTTCCCAGGAGGAGAGGCAAGAGAGCCAGTCGACAGTACAGCTTGCTTATGGAGAGACAGCTGAATGGTGGGATAAACTGACACTTTCCAGGCCATCTCTGAACCCTTCTAGACCTCCTGGAGGTCTTTCACTCTGTGCTTTGTAAAGGCATCTAGCCTCAAACCGTAACACACCCTTAACTGTGACTGTAAAGAGCCCAGCCACAAAACACAACAGAAAACCAACAAAGAGCAGCAGCAGCCTTCGGGCTTCTGCCTCCCTCCTGCTGCAGCTTCTTGGTGCAGAAAGCCCATTGCTGCTGCTGCTGCTGTTGTGTGTGCAGGTGGGGAAGGTTGTGTGCAGGTGGAGGCTGTGTGCAGGTGGAGGCTGTGTGCAGGTGGAAGCTGTGTGCAGGTGGAGGGTTGTGTGCGGGTGGGAAGCTGTGCGCAGGTGGAGGCTGTGTGCAGGTGGAGGCTGTGTGCGGGTGGGAGGCTGTGTGCAGGTGAATGGCTGTGTGAGGATGGGAGGCTGTGTGCGGGTGGAGGCTGTGTGCGGGTGGGAGGCTGTGTGCGGGTGGAGGCTGTGTGCGGGTGGAGGCTGTGTGCGGGTGGGAGGCTGTGTGCAGGTGGAGGCTGTGTGCAGGTGGAGGCTGTCTGCGGGTGGGAGGCTGTGTGCAGGTGAATGGCTGTGTGAGGGTGGGAGGCTGTGAGGGTGGGAGGCTGTGGGATGGGAGGCTGTGTGAGGATGGGAGGCTGTGTGGGAGGCTGTGGGTGGAGGCTGTGTGCAGGGTGGGAGGCTGTGTGTGGGTGGAGGCTGTGTGCAGGTGGGAGGCTGTGTGAGGATGGGAGGCTGTGTGGGGGTGGGAGGCTGTGTGCGGGTGGGAGGCTGTGTGCAGGTGGAGGCTGTGTGAGGGTGGGAGGCTGTGTGCAGGTGGAGGCTGTGTGAGGGTGGGAGGCTGTGTGCAGGTGAATGGCTGTGTGAGGGTGGGAGGCTGTGTGCAGGTGGAGGCTGTGTGAGGGTGGGAGGCTGTGTGCATGTACTGTTGTAGCACATTTTAAAAGCCATTCTCCAGTCAGGCCTGGTGTGGCTGTTGCAGGGGAAGCCAGGAGGATGGCTGTCCCACTGCCTGCTGAAAGTCTGGGGAGTGGTCATTCAATAGGGCATTGACACCCTAATTAAAAGCAGATGACTCCTCTTGTCTCTGCCTTCCTCTGCAGGCATGTGTCATTTATGGTCATAGAATCATAGAATCAATAAGGCTGGGAAACACCTCAGAGCTCATCAAGTCCAACCTATCACCCAACACCTCAGGGCTAACTAAAACCATGGCACTAAGTGCCACGTCCAGTCCCCTCTTGAACACCTCCAGGGATGGTGACTCCACCACCTCCCTGGGCAGCACATCCCAATGGGCAATCTCCCTTGCTGGGAAGAACTTTCTCCTCACCGCCAGCCTAAACCTCCCCTGGCACAGCTTGAGACTGTGTCCTCCTGTTCTGGTGCTGGTTGCCTGGGAGAAGAGACCAACCCCCACCGGGCTACAACCTCCTTTCAGGTAGTTGTAGAGAGCAAGAAGGTCTCCCCTGAGCCTCCTCTTCTCCAGGGTGACATGTTCTGGCAGCACATCCTGTGCTCAGCACAGAGGTCACCATGGTCCCTGTCCACTGTTTCACAGCCTCAGCACAACAGTCAGCCAGACTGGGGGGAAACGTGACTTCAGGGCTTGCCACAGGTAGCCTTCATGGCCTTTCTATTTGGTATCAAGTTCAAAGAACTAGCAGGCATGTATCTGAAGAAAAAGCTGGAGATGTTCAAATGGGAGCTGGGGCTCTTTAGCTTGGAGAGGAGGAGACTAAGGGGTGACCTCATTCATTGTTATAAATATGTGCAGGGTGAGTGCCCAGAGGCTGGAGCAGGCTCTGCTTGGTGATGCCCAATGACAGGACAAGGGGCAATGGGTGGAAGCTGAGGCAGAGGAAGTTCCATGGAAACAGGAGGAAGAATTACTTCACTGTGAGGGTGACAGAGCCCTGGAACAGGCTGCCCAGGGGGGCTGTGGAGTCTCCCTCTCTGGAGATATTCAAGACCCTCCTGGATGCATTCCTGTGTGTCCTGCTGTAGGTGATCCTGCTGTGGCAGGGGGCTTGGACTGGATGAGCTTTCAGGTCCCTTCCAACCCCTGACATTCTGTGAGCCTGTGAACTGTGTGCACTCATGCTGGCAGCAGCAAATGGCACTACTGCTATTTACTACACCCATTCCTATGCAATCTGCAAGGGTGCCACCGAATGGACATGTCAGTGGGAATCTCATCAGCGGGAAGTAGGCCACAGCAAAGTCTGGAGGGCTGCAGACTGGCCACAATTATTAGAAATAGGCCAGTTGAGACCCTTAAAGGTAGGATGGGTAAGAGGCCATTCAAAGAATGGAACACATGCTGCAAAATGGAACCAGCAGGCAGATCACCTGGCACAAATTAATGGTGTAAACAACGAAGGGAAAGATTGGCTGGGAGGCTACACATTGAAAGAGGCCACTCAGGGAAGAGGTCTCTAAGGTCAGTCTTGAGGATGGCCAGTTTCCGTGAAAACATGTGAAATACTTCTTGCAGCTGGACCAGTGTCAGATGCAGTGCTACAGGCTGGGCTCAGAGTGGCTGGAGAGCAGCCAGGCAGAAAGGGACCTGGGGGGATTGGTTGAAGGCAGGCTGAACATGAGCCAGCAGTGTGCCCAGTTGGCCAAGAAGGCCAATGGCATCCTGGCCTGCATCAGGAACAGTGTGGCCAGCAGGAGCAGAAAAGACATTGTGCCCCTGGACTCACTACTGGTTAGGCCACACTTTGAGTCCTGAGTCCAGTTCTGGGCCCCTCAGTTTAGGAAAGATGTTGACTTGCTGGAAGGTGTCCAGAGAAGGGCAACAAAGCTGGGGAGGGGTCTGGAGCACAGCCCTGTGAGGAGAGGCTGAGGGAGCTGGGGTTGCTTAGCCTGGAGAAGAGGAGGCTCAGGGGAGACCTTCTTGCTGTCTACAACTACCTGAAGGGAGGTTGTAGCCAGGTGGGAGTTGGTCTCTTCTCCCAGGCAACCACCAACAGAACAAGAGGACACAGTCTCAAGCTGCAACACAGGAGGTTTAGGCTGGATGTTAGGCAGAAGTTCTACGCAGAGAGAGTGATTGGCCATTGGGATGTGCTGCCCAGGGAGGTGGTGGAGTCACCATCCCTGGAGGTGTTTAGGAAGAGCCTGGATGAGGCACTTGGTTTAGTTGATTAGATGGTGTTGGGTACTAGGTTGGACTCGATGATCTCGAAGGTCTTTTCCAACCTGATTAATTCTATTCTGTAAGGCTTAAGGCCAGCCACCCAGATCAAGCCCCAGCCCAACATACCAGACACAAGAAGACTGGAGTGTGTAGCAAATTATGTTGGCCCTTTGAAACCCTCTCATGGGAAAGCTGCATGCTAGCAGCAACTTCCAGGATGAAGCATGGCCATGGCTACCAGTCCTGCCACAGGAGCTCAAACAATTGAAGCCCTGAAGCAATGGTTCAGCATCCTACCTATGCCTGATTGTATCCAGAGTGACAATGGGTCACTTCACGGCAACCACAGTGCAAGACTGGGCACAAGAAGGAATTAAAAGGGTGTTGCATAGCCCTGTGTTATCCTCAGGCTCATGGTTTGGAACACAAGCCCTGTGAGGGGAGGCTGAGGGAGCTGGGGTTGCTTAGCCTGGAGAGGAGAAGACTCAGGGGTGACCTTATTGCTTTCTACAACTACCTGAAGGGAGGTTGTAGACAGGCAGAGGTTGGTCTCTCCTCTCTGGTCTCTCCTCCCAGGCAACCAGCACCAGAACAGGAAGACACAGCCTCAAGCTGTGCCAGGGCAGGTTTAGGCTGGATGTTAGGAAGAAGTTCTATACAGAGAGAGTGATTGCCCCTTGGAATGGGCTGCCCGGGAGGTGGTGGAGTCACCATCGTTGGAGGTGTTCAGGAGGAGACTTGATGGGGTGCTTGGTGCCATGGGTTAGTTGATTAAGTGGTGTTGGGTGATGGGTTGGACACAATGATCTTGAAGGTCTCTTCCAACCTGGTTTATTCTATTCTATTCTATGGTACAGTCAGGTGGACCAATGGTCTGATGAAAAATCATGCTGATGTCTCAAGACACAGCTGGGACACATGGTTGGCACCAGCAGTTTTTACTGTCAGCAGCTGATGGGGAACATGTGGAACCCCCAAAACACAAGCATTTTGTCCCATGGAACCAGCCATGGGTACTGGCCATGCACCAGCTGCACAAAGCAGTAAATCCCCACCACAAACAGAGGTTAACCAATCTGTACTCAGGCACTGGCATTGTGCCCATGATGTTGGCAAACCCTAGAGGCTTACAAGCCTGAGGAGCCTCGGAGGGGAATGAGACAACACACTGCATTAGGTGGGGGTGGCCAGTCTCCAGTTTCTAAGTGTGAAGCCTGATTTCTCCGAGGCCAGCTCTTTGTCTCCTTACAGAACAGAGGAGACCATCTTGTAGCTTCATTGGTAGCAACACAGTCAGAAGTTTCAGCCTGAGGAGTGATGAATCTGCATCACAGGGCAGAGATGCAGACCACCACCGCTGACCCTGAACGTCTGAGACTTCAGGCAAAGCACTCAGAGCAAGCGTTGCTCTGCCAGGCTTGAAGTGGGGATGAAGAGTTGCTGTTTGGGATTGTGATGGGCATTGTCTTTGCATTACAGCAGCTCATTAAGCATCTTGCACACAAAGTCCTAGGTTAAGATTGTTCTTGAGTCCAGTCTGGGAAATGATGACTGACAATGAGCATGAAGCCTCACTGGGACCGTACCCCTTTTAACTTTGGAGGCAAGAGGTGACTGCCCACCCCCTGAAGGAGCCCAGTCAAGTTATGGCTGTGGTCACCAGGCGGATGGTGGCAGATTCAGTCAGACACCTCCTCCCCTGCCGCAGTCGCAGACAGCGGTGCCCTGCCCTGTCCCAGGCTGCATGCTGAGCCAGGTGCAGTAAGGCAAAGCCCCATGCTGAGAGGCAAGAAAGATCACCTTTGCCTTCTTTTGTCGGCTTGAAGTGCTCTCTAATGACTGTGATCACACGTTCCAACTCGAATGGGAAGGGAAAAACAGAGTACTGCAGAGGGTTTGACCCCATTGCTTTTGTGCTCTCTCTCCAAGTGGGAGCAGTTTCCAGCAGGCAGGAAAAAGCTCTCATTTAAAGAAATCTCAGCCCTCTGCAAAACAGCTTTTGGGGAGTATACTGCTGGGTCCCCGGGGAGGCTTTTTGCCTTCTGTAAATTGAGTGCACAGCGAGTTTTGGTTCATCGTTCCACCTACTGTAACACTCCAGGTCATTGCTCATCTGACCAGTTGTAACAGAATTTCTCAACCAACCACCCAAGTTGTAGTTTTTATTACAATTCTAATGGTAAATAAAATCCGAGTCTCTTTTTATAACTCTCCTGGTTGCTCTGTCTCCTTCATAACAGGGTGACCTACAGATGGCAGAAAAAAGGTGGTTAATTTCCTTCCCTCCCTGCAGCTTCACTTGTAACCAGCACGGTTTTCATTTCCTTTGCACAGGCTCATTTTAAAAGCTCCTCTTTGATCAGTTTTGGAAACAACCTTGAGGTGTTTCTGTTACTGACCTTGCCATTAAAGGCAGGCCAATGGTAGCAGAAGAGAACAACCTCAGCATCAGCTAATTGAAACCCATTTCCGTTTTCACAGGGTTAAAGTAAATCAGAAGTTAGAGCAAGGTTGCTGTTAGGCAAGTCTCCCTTATTTCCCATTCTGTCTCAGCATTAACCTGGTTTATCATAGCTGAGACTGGAGTCCAAGCCCCAGAGCCTCTTTCCACACTGCCACTGCTCCTGCCTTCATTTTCAATTCACTCCAAGCAAGCTCAGCTTGTTTTTCAAAGCACTTCACACTTGTCACTAGGTCCGGGTGAGCTCTGCTCACCGTGTTTAATGCTCTTAATTGAAACACAGCATCTGGTCTGAACGGCGTTCATCAGACAGGAGCAAAGCTGTGATGCAGGCAAACTGCTGAAGGGAGGCTGTGGAGAACACAACCTGCAGAAACGGGCCAGGAGAGCACCCTCGTGGAGAGGGAAGTTCCTGCTCTCTGGGGCAGAGACTTTTTGGTCTTTTAAAGCTGTGTAACTGTGACTTGCCTCCCCACTCAGGTCAGCCAGCCAGACCTGACACCCTGCATTTCTGAAGATCCAGGCAGCAATGGCTTTAACTCAATTGTTTACATGATGCTGAGGAAAAAACCTCCTTGGAATGTCCATTTTCCACAGTCATGTTATCAAAATCCATACCGACTGCCAGGGCTTGGTGGCTGGTCAGACATACCTGAATGAACATTTGTGAGGATGTTTTCAAACAGGCCGCAGTCGAAGAGCGACGTCACTGTCTCCTCATACTCTGCAGGAAAAGGGAATCTGACTTACTACCCAAGAGTAGAGGTTGACAGAAGCCTGTGTTAACATCAACCTTTGAAGCACTGCAAAAGGGTAACCACTTTCAGAATACAGAATTAACCAGGTTGGAAAAGATCTCTGAGACTTAAGATCCAAATAAAACCTCAGAGTTTTCTTCAGGACCTCTCTCCAGTGCCTGGGAGAAGAGGTCAGTCTAAGGACAGACTGAAGGAGTTGGGGCTGTTCAGTCTGGAGAAAAAAAAGCTGGAGAGCGGCCAGGCAGAGAGGGACCTGGGGGTGCTGGTCAATGGTAGGCTGAACATAAGCCTGCAGTGTGCCCAGGCAGCCAAGAAGGCCAATGGCATCCTGGCCTGCATCAGGAACAGTGTGGCCAGCAGGAGCAGGGAGGTCATTCTCCCCCTGTACACTGCACTGGTTAGGCCACACCTTGAGTCCTGTGTCCAGTTCTGGGCCCCTCAGTTTAGGAAGGATGTTGACTTGCTGGAACGTGTCCAGAGAAGGGCAACAAAGCTGGTGAGGGGTTTGGAACACAGCCCCATGAAGAGAGGCTGAGTGAGCTGGGGTTGCTTAGCCTGGAGAGGAGAAGACTGAGGGGTGACCTTCTTGCTCTCTACAACTACCTGAAGGGAGGTTGTAGCCAGGCAGAGGTTGGTCTCTTCTCCCAGGCAGCCAGCACCAGAACAAGAGGACACAGTCTCAAGCTGTGCCAGGGCAGGTTTAGACTGGATGTTAGGAAGAAGTTCTACATGGACAGAGTGATTGCCCATTGGGATGTGCTGCCCGTGGAGGTGGTGGAGTCATCTTCATTGGAGGTGTTCAGGAGGAGGCTTGCTGGGGTGCTTGGTGCCATGGTCTAGTTGTTTAGGTGGGTTGGATTGGTTGATGGGTTGGACACGATGATCTTGAAGGTCTCTTCCAACCTGGTTTATTCTATTTCTAAAAGAAGGCTCTGAGAATTAACCTACAAGAAGGCTGGGGAGGGACTTCTCAGGCTGTCAGGCAGTGATAGGACTAGGGGGAATGGAATGAAGCTGGAGGTGGGGAGATTCAGGCTGGAGGTGAAGAGGAAGTTCTTCCCCATGAGAGTGGTGAAGCCCTGGAATGGGTTGTCCAGGGAGGTGGTTGAGGCCCCATCCCTGGAGGTGTTTAAGCCCAGGCTGGATGAGGCTGTGGCCAGGCTGATGTAGTGTGGGGTGTCCCTGCCCATGGCAGGGGGTTGGAACTAGCTGATCCTTGTGGTCCCTTCCAACCCTGACTGATTCTATGATTCTAAGTCCACCTATGCTTACACCAACAGGTAAAAGGTGGCTTCAAAAATGCCAAGGTAGAAGGCCTTAATGCTGAGTTGGCAGAGGTATAGCAAAAAATACTCTCCACCTGCTGTGCAGCTGCAGAAGTAAGACACAACCCAGCTATCTGGCACTACAAAAGTGACCCACAGCCAAGTGCCTGGCACTCAGATCAGCATTCCTGCTCTAAGAGCTAAGTGCCCCATCTCCATACCTGTTTCTGAAGTGTTGTCATCCATCAGTTTTTCCTGTGCCAGGTGAAGGGTGTCCAGCATTTCTTCAAAGATGTCATCCAGTAGCCCAGCTTGCTTGCATTTCCTAACAAAGTCTATCTGAACTGTTAAAACAGAAAACCACACTCTTACACAGAAGTTCTCTGCAAAGTGGGCCTCACTGGCTTGCTTCAGAACCCAGAACTTAGGCTCAAGTGCCCCTTCCAGTAACAAGTGCTTAGGCAAATCCCTGGCACCCCCACCTACCTACTCAGCTCCTTTTAGTGGCAACAAAAATGCAGTCAGGCAAACATAAGCAGGTGCTGGGTGTAAAATCACCTAACCTCTAGAGCTGGCTTCATTCATCAACAGCCAAGTACCAGTCCTAAAGCCTCTCAATGGCCCCTTGCACAGGACAGCAAGTGATTTGTCTCTGTTTTTGTGGTGTTTTGTGAGTGTGGGTGTTTGGTGCTTTGGGTTTGTTTAATTGGTTTTTGTATGTGGGTTTTTTTTTCCTGGGTTGGTTGTTGCTGTTCAATTTTTAATTCCAGTCCTCAGGACCACATCATGGACCTGGACAGGCCAAAGGACAGAAAGCAGTGCAAGAGGTGAATAGTATTTGTTAAGAGAATTCAGGCTACTTCTATTCCTAGTAAGCCTGACATGAAGCTTGTTTCTTATAGCCCATCTTATAGGTCTGCTTTGCCAGACTGAAGATTCCTAAGGAAACAGCTACCTATTGTTTCTTCATCTCAGAGCAGCAGGTCAGCAACAGCTTTCAGTAAGGTCAATTGATCAGACTGTTGAAAAGGAAAGAGCTGTCAGACAGCTGACAGGAATCTGCCAGCCTGCATTATGAGCAATGTTTCTTTTTACTGGAGGAAAGCAATGTCCCTTCCCTTACACCACGTGCCCTACAAGTATTCCAGGATATTTCACAAGCTCCTTGTTTCCTTATAGTCATAGCAAAAATCCACCAGAAACCTCAGGCAGTCACTTTTTTGTTACAATACCATGCCCACACACCAAGCACAGCCACAGGGAAGTGAACAATCACTACCAAGTCTTCCAAACTTCCAAGCAACAGCACAAATCTGACAAGCAATTGCAGCAGGACCTTTAGGGTAGTATGAAAACTGCAGAACTGGGTCCAGTGCTTGATTTTACTGGTGTTATGTCATACTTACACAGTAAAATACTATGTTGTGTGAAGCACCCTGTGTACACCTAAGGTTCAAAAGATAAAGACAAGCTGTGGTGGCAGTAGTAGCAGCATTTAGTGAGCCCAACTCCTACCCAGTGAACTCCTGTTCAAGGTGTGCTGAGCTCCACTCTCACTGTTGGGTTACTGCTCAACCTCCCCCACAGCACCTGCTCTGCCAACCCAACTCCAGAGTTCCACCTGACAGAACTGCTTTCCTCTCCTTCAAGAGATGTTGATAGCACAAGGAGAGCGAGGTGAGGGAGCACTGATTCCCTTTCAAATCTAACTGCATTGATATTGAGGAGGGGGTGAGGTAGGGGCACCACTGTTTGCTGGAGGCACACAGCAGCCAGCCAGAGCAGGGGCATTCCCAGGTGAATTCACCAGCTCACAGCACACAGCAAGTCTCAGCCAAAAGCACAGAGATTTGTTTGCTGCACAACTATTAGACCTGCACAGCCGCTCTGCAAACCAGACTTCTGCTCCCTTGCCAGAGCCTGGGGAGTCACTCTTCTCAGGAGAATAACAAAGGAACCTTTGCAGCACCACTGCTATCAGGCATCTCCTAGCTCTGTCCCTAAACACAACAGACCACAGCATCTCTGAGCTGTTCTATCCAGTGACTCATACCTTGATGCCTGTGGTTTTTCCTCTTCAGTATTCGTAAACTGCTTTCTTCTGCTGTCTCCTCTGTGCCCTGCAAGGAAATCAAACCAGCACAGTTGTACATCATACTGGCATTTACTGCTTTGCTTTCATTATTTTACCTCTGTGTTAGTAGAAAGCTAAAAAGCACCTGTATTTCTGTGCATACAGTGTGCCCAGGTGGCCAAGAAGGCCATTGGCATCCTGGCCTGCATCAGGAACACTGTGGCCAGCAGGAGCAGGGAAGTCATTATGCCCCTGGACTCAGCACTGGCTAGGCCACACCTTGAGTCCTGTGTCCAGTTCTGGGCCCCTCCATTTAGGAAAGATGTTGAGTTGCTGGAAGGTGTCCAGAGAAGGGCAAGAAAGCTGGGGAGGGGTTTGGAGCACAGCCCTGTGAGGAGAGGCTGAGGGAGCTGGGGTTGCTTAGCCTGGAGAAGAGGAGGCTCAGGGAGACCTTCTTGATCTCTACAACTCCCTGAAGGGAGGTTGTAGCCAGGTGGGGGTTGGTCTCCTCTCCCAGGCAGCATGTGTCAGAACAAGAGGACACAGTCTCAAGCTGTGCCAGGGGAGGTTTAGGCTGGATGTTAGGAAGAAATTCTTCCCAGCAAGAGAAACTGGCCATTGGAATGTGCTGCCCAGGGAGGTAGTGGAGTCACCATCACTGGAGGTGTTTAGGAGGAGACTCAATGGGGTGACTGGTGCCATGGTTTAATTGTTAGGGGGTGATGAGTTGGACTTCCCAGTATGTGGGAAAGGTAGAAGTTTTTCCCAAGGAAACTTAGATGGTAATTCTTACAGAATGGAGAAATCCTTTCCCCACCAAAGGCCAGTGGGAGTTCCTATGCATACTTCCATGGAGCCAAGAGAATAACCTCAAAACTTAAGATAAATAAATCTATTTCCCTGTCTAAATAAATGAAGTTTTTCTACCACATCTTCTAAAACAACTGCCCCAGCAGAGCGATGCTCTGCTTGATAGCTCCCCAGCCCTCAAGAAAGCATCTTCACCAGCAGAACTGACAACTGCCTGATCTGCAATGAAAATCTGCCACACTTACCATGTGCACAGGCTCACAAACAAGTAAGTACTAGTCTGAAAGGCCAAGTGGGCTGAAGTTTCCCTTCACATTAATTCAGCAGCCATCAAAAGCATTTTTAATGGAAACTTTGCCAAGCCCTAAGCACATCTGAGGGCCATACTACTTCCAAAGAAGAGAAGCCTCCAAAGGGAAGCTCTTTCTGGTCCTGTCAAGATCAAAGCCAATGAGTCAGTCTGGTTTTAAGTTCCTACTGCATTTCATAGTATCAGTCAGGGTTGGAAGGGACCACAAGGATCATCGAGTTCCAACCCCCCCTGCCATGGGCAGGGACACCCCACACTAGATCAGGCTGGCCACAGCCTCATCCAGCCTGGGCTTAAACACTTCCAGGGACGGGGCCTCAACCACTTCCCTGGACAACCCATTCCAGGGCTTCACCACTCTCATGGGGAAGAACTTCCTCAATTTGTGCCACAATACCTGAAGGCAGCATTGGCTCTGCCTGAGGCAGGTCCAAAGGCTGTTTTGACAGAATGACAAGATCAAAACAAAGCAGCTGTAATGGAAAAGTTATTGCTTCTGTGAGGAAGTCTCTTCCTGAATACAGTGTCAAATTATTCCACTGAATGAGTCCTCTGCCAGAGCAGATGTGGGTTCCTGCTTTAGAACTACTTAAACTCAGACTTACCATTTGTGTTGTGAGGGAGGAACAATTCAGTGTAAGTCGTCTTCTCTTGTTAGCTGCATCTGTGAATCAAGAAGCAAAGTAACACATGCATCAGGCTAACAAGTCATTCAAACTCTCTCTTGTCCCAAGAAGCTACAACAGTGAGGCACTTTGGGGTGTCAAGGCAATAGCATCTCAGCTTCTTCCCCAGACACCTGACATCTCAGTGGAATTCACATTACTCCCTTTGTGGCAGTTTTAGGCTGTGCCTTTAAAATTCAGCTGCAGACTTTGAGCAGAAATGTAGGCAAACATAAACAATTCACTGTTGGGAGTAAAAGGGAAACCAGGAGATCATTCTAAACAAACCCATTGGGCAAAATGTGTGGGATGGGCACAGCTGTACCCTAACAATCTTTCACATTTCCCTTCCAGTCCCATTCCTTTTCTTTTGTCCTGTGGTTTTAGCTGCTCTCTGCTTCACTCAGGAGAGAGAACCTGCTTCTGGCTGGCCTTGGAGACAAGACTAACATTCCTTTTCTTCTGTTGCAGGAGGGGGAGGGGAGGAGTGGAGCAGCTTCTCTGGGAACCCAGTGGGGGGGTACAGGGGGCTTTCTGTGCTATTTTCCAATTGTAAATACCTGTACCATCTTGTAACTCCTGTATATTTTGTACATGTTCATTGCATTCCATTGTAGAGAGTAGATTTTGCTTGTAAATACAGCTTCCATTTGCTTCCAACTGAGTTAGTTGTGCTTAGTTAATGTGATGGGAAACTTCAACCCACCACACCTATGCCAGAGTAACTGTAGGTGGGAACCCCTGGGAAGAACTGCAGATCACTGTAGTGTTAGGGGTGTCACTTTGCCTCTTAAGCTCAGTGTAAAGCAAATGCCAGTTTTTAACACAAGGATCTTTGGCTGTGGCAGAGCGGATTTAATCTCCCCAGCAGCAGCACTGCCTCCAGGTGGTAAAAACTTCAGGCAAACATGAAAGACAACTGCTTGCTCTTCATTCAATTCTGATGTTAATTCAGCCTCAGGGGTGTAAAATGTAAGGCTACCTAAAGAACTGGTTTAGGTACCCCAAAGACACACAAATGGCATTAGGTTTTTCACTGATCCAATGATCCTCCTCAAAAACCTCCAGAAGCAATTTGAATGTTAATATTATTTATGCCATGAAGTGTCTCTCCTGATGTGGTGTGGTATCTCCACAAAAATATCTGCTTTCACTCTGTCCTTTCCATCAGCATGTGCCAGCCTCTCTCCAACATCTTAACTGGCAGCTGCTGACAACAGCTGCAGCACCACCAACAGGGAAGGATAACTCTGGCCAAGATGGCAATGGCAAGAGCAGAGAAAGCTGCAGAGAAAGCTGCAGAATGTAACCACCTAGCAAATCCCGAGGGTTTTAAACACAGTGGAGTTATGTGGCCCTGTCCTGCTTTCAGCTAGAATAAAGTTCATTTTCTTCCTAGCAGCTGGTCCAGTGCTGGGTTTGGTACTTAGTGTAAGAAAAATGTTGAACACACACTGATGTTTTAGTTGTTACTGAGCAGTGCTTACAGGAAGTCAAGGACTTTTCAGCTTCTCTTACTGCCCTGCCAGTGGAAACTGATGGACACAAGAAGCTGGGAGCAGACAAAGCAAGGACATCTGACCCAAATGAACCAAAAGCATGTCCCATGTCCTATGACATCATGCCCAGGATACAAATTGTGGGAACTTGGCCAGGAGACAGCAGTGCCTGGGAACTGGCTGGGCACTGGTCAGCAACTGCATTGTGAATCACTTGGGTTTTGTGTTCCAACTTTGTAATTATTATTGTTGCTATTTTATCATCATCATCATCATCATCATTATTCTCTTCCTTGTCTGTCCTGTTAAACTGTCTTTATCTCAATGACTTTTACTTTCCTCCCCACCTCTCCAATTCTCTCCCCCATCTCAGTGGGTAGGGGGGGAATAAGCGAGAAGCTGCCTGGTGCTTAGCTGCCAGCCGAGGTTAAGCCATGACAGTCCCCTTCCCATTTAACTCTACACCCTCTGGGCAGCACTCAGGAAGGTTTTCCTGTCAGAAATCATCCTCACTAGGAGAAATGAGGAACTACTGTTGGTACAGGAAGGCTGTTGAAGCAAGCTGGGGCTTTGGGTACTGGTGCTGTAATATTTGTGTTTTTCATGGCCTAATTTGGAGCAGTTCAGGAGACACTGGTGCAGGCACAAAGTGTTTCTTGCCGTCTACCACAACATCTTTGACTTGTGGCAGCATTTTCTCACCCTTTCCTGATCTCTGCTTTAGGGATGTCTTACCAAACAAGAACACCACAGTCTGAAGAGCAGCCAATTCTTCTTGCTCCCCACAGTGTTCTTTCTCTGCTCTTCTGTTTGTCAGCCTTTACTCTGGGCACCTCCAAGGTTTCCAGTTAAGAAGGGTTGGAGCCTGATTTCAAGAGCAAACTTCTCCCCCATCCCTGCTGCAGAGTTGCAAGGAGAGCTCTTGGCCCCTAAGTCACCCCATCCCCTTGCAACTGCACAGCAGAGCCCTGGCAATTCAGCACAGGAAGGTTTCCTGGACTGAGAACAAGGGGTTGTTCCTTGAGCTCATTTTCTCCAAGCTACCATGGAAAACAGGCCTGGAGAGGAAGCCTTTTTGTACAAGCTCCTGCTCCTCCAGAGCCCAGCACTGGCTCAGCCTGTGCCAGAGGAACAACTGAGCTACTTAACCAAGACAGATCTTGAAAGTCAAAACTCTACCATGGAACCACAGCACTTCCATCTCAGCCCATCTCCCTCCCTGCCCTGTGCAGACCTGCACATGCAGTCAAGGCAGGTGTCCTCTGCCTGCCCAGATGGGCCAGAACTGGGCCATAGTACCTGCTGCTTCAGCCAACTCACCAGCAGACACTCCTGCCTGTTCTGAGTGCCATGTGTGCCTCTGAGAGCTACTCAGAGACAGAAGATACTGAGCTGGGGGAACCAAGCATCATTTACTGAACTCTCACAACTGCCCCCACTTCCTGGGGTACATGTGCTGAGACAGAGGTGGGAGAAGCACATTGAGGAGGCAAGGCAGACACTGCCAGCAGAACCCACTTGCCCCTCATAAACAGAGAGTCTACAAATTAAGTGTCTCCAGAGGTGACCTTCCAGGGAAGGGACTATGCATTGTATATGCAGCACTTGAAGGCACTAAGACCTTCAGCCTCCTAATATTTAAGCCTTCCTTGTGAAGGAGGTGGTCTACAGGGCTGGACCTAATGCCTTACACTTTCATCTCAAATGGGAAACAAAGCAATCCTGGCCCTGTCTAGTAGGCAGGAGACTACTCAGGACCACAGACAGATCCAACAGCCTGACAACTGTTAAGAGTACAGAACTCAAAAGAGTTCCCTGTACAAGAAGGGAATGCCAGGACTCAGAACTGAGGGTAAACTAAAAGCAAAACTACTCTGTAAAATAAGAAGCTGCATTTGGTTAGTGAACCATACCAATACCAGATGTTAAAGACTGTCTGTTCTGTTCTGAGTTCCAAACTGGCTCCAAGACTAGAAGTTTAAATAATAATCACCTAACTCACTTCTTGTGTGGCATCAGGGTAGAGCCAGACAGTCAAGATTAGCCAAAGTTTGCCACATTTCACTGGGAGCACACCACTAATGGCAAGCCAGCAAGTGCTTACAGACTGACTAGGCTGAACTTCAAAGTGAAGGCCAGTCCAGGACCCACTCTGTTCTGAGTAAGAACATCTGCATTAGGTTAATAAAGTCACAGCACTGGTTAATTCAATGAGATTCAGATCAGGATATCAAGTAGTGATAGGACTAGGGGGAATGGAATGAAGCTGGAGGTGGGGAGATTCAGGCTGGACATAAGGAGGAAGTTCTTCCCCATGAGAGTGGTGAAGCCCTGGAATGGGTTGTCCAGGGAGGTGGTTGAGGCCCCGTCCCTGGAGGTGTTTAAGCCCAGGCTGGATGAGGCTGTGGCCAGCCTGATCTAGTGTGGGGTGTCCCTGCCCATGGCAGGGGGTTGGGACTAGCTGATCCTTGTGGTCCCTTCCAACCCTGACTGATACTATGATTCCTGACTACCTGAATCAACCAGGACCAGGACAGTCAAATGAAGCTGTGTTCTGTAACAAAGGAAGCAATCCTTTAACAGGGGTTGTACAACCCCTTTGTTAGGCTCAAAAAAGCTCTTTGGGATCCTTCAGGACGAAAGGCCCTGCTGCTACCAGGGAATACACAGGATGAAAATGTGAATGCTTCAACAAAGCTGGAGAGGGGTTTGGAGCACAAGCCTAGGAGGAGAGGCTGAGGGAGCTGGGGTTGCTTAGCCTGGAGGGAAGGAAGCTCAGGGCAGACCTTCTTGCTGTCTACAGCTACCTGAAGGGAGGTTGTAGCCACGTGGGGCTTGGTCACTTCTCCCAGGCAACCACCAATACAACAAGAGGACACAGTCTCAAGCTGTGCCAGGGGAGGTTTAGGCTGGATGTTAGGAAGAAATTCTTCCCAGAAAGAGAGACTGGTCACTGGAATGTGCTGCCCAGGGAGGTGGTGGAGGCACAATCACTGGAAATGTTTAAGAAGAGACTAGATGAGGCACTCGGTGCCATGGGTTAGTTGTTTAGGTGGGTTGGAATGGTTGATGGGTTGGACGTGATGATCTTGAAGGTTTCTTTCAACCTGGTGTATTGTATCACTTGTATTAGATGGTGTTGGGTGATAGGTTGGACTTGATCTCAAGGGTCTTTTCCAACCTGGCTAATTCTGTTCTATGTCTACCAACAAAAATCCCAAAGTGCCCACTCCTGTTCCAGCACTCTCTGCTCATCAAGTGAAAGCCTGTGCACCCCTCATGAGCACAGATTTTACAAGCTGCTTAAGCCTACCTGCTTGCACAGAGTCAGAATAACTCCATGAATGATCAGGTCCATAATGTTTTGAGTCAGTTCTGAGGGAGATTTGGGGAAGACCAAATACAGACACTTCCTACTTCATCAAAAAATCCTGTTGACTTTTGTGCATACACATGGATCTCAACCAAACCACTCCTGGAAGGTTAGAAATCCACCCTTCAGTACAGAGGTGGAGTTAACTTTTTGTTCAAATGAGTTATTGACTGCAAAACAAATGAAATCAACGAAGCCATTAAAAGAAACTCACCATAGTTATTGGTCCTATTGCCTGGGTCATGTTTTGGGCAGTACACTCTAAAATTTAAGTTCAGTTTTAAGAAAAAGAGAACAAGTATTAATAAATATGTAAAAAGAGTTATACTGACTGATTTTAACAGATGTTTTCCCCTCCTCTCATCAAACAAACTGAGAAACACTTCAGAAAAGTTACCAGGATTTCTGCTCCACGTTACCCACCTAGGAAAGCACCTCCTGCAAAGTCACACACATACACAAGCTTATGTCTTTACTTTCAGGGCTTCAGCGGCCTCTGAACATCTCTGAATCACCACCTGCATTGCTCTGCTCTGTTTGGACTTGTTCCCTGTTCTAACCCTGAGTCAGACATTTCATCTGCTGTGGTGATCGCCGTGTCAGAGGTACTCTTACCAAAATGCCTTTTTAAAATGAGATATATGCTGACAAGATGAGATAACACAGCACTAATACTGCTGGACTGTAGCTACTGCAGCCCTGCCCCCTTGCCCTGTACCACTCAGGCCAGGCCCAGAACCCCTTTACACATGTCTGCTAACCAGTCAGCTTGAACTTACAAGACTTGCATGAGGCACTAGCAGAGCCACAGGGCACTGCACCACCAAGTACAGAACATTATGTGCTTGGAGATCTGTCTCTCTCTTTCTGCTGCCTAGTGCTGACAAAGTGGTCCCCAAATCCTGAAGAAGTGGGGCACCCCAGTTTGAGATCCAGTAGCTTAAAGCTGCTCAATCCATACATTCCCTAAAGACTTTGGTATTCTGTGAGGTGGGAATGTTTTCTTGAGTTCAAAGAGAGCAATGGGAGCTCGTTGCAAGTGGCAAAACGTGATGAAAACAGCTGGAAGTGTTCCTGAAGTCCTGGATACAATCCTGTCTGAGGAATGTCAACTGGTATCTACAATATGCCTTTCTTACAGAAGGATCCCAAATAACTTTTTTAAAGGAAAACTGCAAGGTCAGGAGTGTGGTTTAGCTGATCTCTTACTTTACAAATCTATTTGCCAAGTGTTAGGAAGTAACCTTTGAAAGGGAACTGCACTTACTAGGACACTCCTACATTATTGTCATTCTTTTAGTTTAACAAAATAGCATCACTGACCTCAGACATGCACTCTGGTTCCTTGACAAGCCAACTTTTTTTGCATGAAATTAATCTTGATGCACCCCACCCCACCCCCGAATTTATGCACACCTAACAATTCAAGCAGGAAGAGAAGTACTGGATCCACCTTCTTTACGTCCCCGAACTTCTAGTATTACCCTTTGGAGGTCTGGGTAATTTTTCCCCTACCCTCTCTCTAAGTCTATGATACCCCAGTTAAAAACAACCTTTATAAGTAAACTTATAAAGAACAGACTGTATTTTGCAAGGCAGCAGTACAAATTATACTTGCTTCCCCATCCTTGAGAGGCTGGACAGATGGGCAGAGTCCAAGGTTCAGTCCCAGACTGAACACAGCTAAGTGTCAGGCTCTACACACTGGCCACAACAACCCCATGCAGTGCTACAGGCTGGGGTCAGAGTGGCTGGAGAGCAGCCAGGCAGAAAGGGACCTGGGGGGACTGGTTGAGAGTAGGCTGAACATGAGCCTGCAGTGTGCCCAGGTGGCCAAGAAGGCCAATGGCATCCCGGCCTGCATCAGGAACACTGTGGCCAGCAGGAGCATGTAGGTCATTGTGCCCTGTGCTCAGCACTGGTCAGGCCACACCTTGAGTCCTGTGTCCAGTTCTGGGCCCCTCAGTTTAGGAAAGATGTTGAGTTGCTGGAAGGTGTCCAGAGAAGGGCAACAAAGCTGGGGAGGGTCTGGAGCACAGCCCTGTGAGGAGAGGCTGAGGGAGCTGGGATTGCTTAGCCTGGAGAAGAGGAGGCTCAGAGGAGACCTTCTTGCTGTCTACAACTCCCTGAAGGGAGGCTGTAGACAGGTGGGGGCTGGTCCCTTCTGCCAGGCAACGAGCACCAGAACAAGAGGACACAGTCTCAAGCTGTGCCAGGGGAGGTTTAGGCTGGACGTTAGGAAGAATTTCTTCCCAGCAAGAGAGATTGGCCATTGGAATGTGCTGCCCAGGGAGGTGGTGGAGTCACCATCCCTGGAGGTGTTTAGGAAGAGCCTGGATGAGGCACTTGGTGCCATGGTTGTGTTGATTAGATGGTGTTGGGTGATAGGCTGGACTCGATGATCACTGAGGTCTTTTCCAACCTGGTTAATTCTATTCTACTCTTACTAGCAGCCACTTTCATAGCAGTGTAGCCTTTCCCTCTTTGTGTTTTGGTAACTACTGCTCACCATCACAAAGATGGCAACTCAGAATTCAAAACCTACCACTTCTCCCTCTGAGGAAATGCCTCTTTTGATACACTTCTCTGAGAGTTATATTTCACCATGATAAAGAGCAGAAGGCTGTCAATCCACGTTCACTGTTTCACAAGCCTTGTTTGTCTTTTCTCCAGTAATTGCAGGCTACCTACAAATGTTGTGCTTTATTTATACCATTTATACTGTGCAGCAGTCTTTGGGTTCAAATCCCTGAAACCTGCCTCACCATCTTTCTCTAATCCAGGCCTTATTCATCTCCAATACAGGCTGCTATAGATTCTTGTACTTCTATATAGGGTAAGCAACTAGTCTCACGTGGTGACTTAACATAAGGCATTTATAAAGGTCCCTCTTCCAAATCTCTACAGTGACCAGCTCAGAAAGACACCAAATCAAGCTACATATTCAACCAACTCTTTACCAGTTTATATCTAGACTGTTATCAATCCTGTTCATTTCTCAACATCTCGATTTCAGCCTTCTTCAGCCTAAGGTATCCTTCCTAGAGCTATGATGAGAGCCACTTACTCTGATCACAGAGAATTTCCCCTCTGCTCAGCTACATAGTTTGATGAGCTCCACCAAATATTTCATAAGCACCAACTTAACATATCTGCACTATACAGCTGGAGTTACAGATGTGCAGAAAGATGTATGTATACTGGCCAGAGCCCCCTACTGAAGCATCCAGGAGTGCAAGTGTTTTGACACAAAAAGGACCCATCCTTCACTGCTGTGCCAGTCCAGCTCTTCCTGAAAGAAGTAAATTAATGTGGTAGACCTAATCATAAATATTGCCTGGGATATCTCTGACCTTGCACAGAAATGGAAATCAGGGCTTTATGCACCTGAAACTACAGTAACTTCAGCATTTCAAAAGGTCTCTGCAGTCAGAGGTTCTCTGGCCCTTTGCCTGCAACCTACAAATAACTCATTTTATCTACCAACAGCAACACAGGCAGCCCAAGGGCAGCAGATGCCAGGACTAGCACAATAAGGTCTAAAATTTACTTAGCCTCCTTGTGTTAACTCTAGTAACATACTTGAAATATACAGTCTTTGGCAGGAACACAAAACTTTCTGCTAGCACATGGAGATAATATAACAAGAATTTGCCTAATATAAACAGATCCAGAAGTGCTGTAGACTGCTCTGTGCTCAGATCACATTTAATGAAGCTTCTGAAGCAACAAAACCTGAGAATTTGAGCTACACTAATAACAAGTTGGTCCCTGAAGACCAGCTAGCTAGCCAGTGAGGACTTATCCTCTCAGTTTTGGCCTAGTGATCACTCAGGTGTGTTGCAGGCTCAAACACTGCATAGATTCCTTCCCAATGCTGTGATGTTTTCCTGTGAAAGGAAAACACTTCCCTGTTGCTTATGAAGAGAGGATCAAGCATCACTTGAGAGGAGAATGGTGAGGACTTTGGAACACAAGCCCTATGAGGAGAGGCTGAGGGAGCTGGGGTTGCTTAGCCTGGAGGGAGGAGGCTCAGGGAGACCTTCTTGCGGTCTACAACTCCCTGAAGGGAGGTTGTAGCCAGGTGGGGTTGGTCTTCTCCCAGGTAACCAGCACCATAACAAAAGGACACAGTCTCAAGCTGTGCCAGGGGAGGTTTAGACTGGATGTTAGGATATTCTTCACAGAAAGTCACCATCATTGGAGGTGTTTAGGAGGAGACTTGATAGGGTGCTTGGTTTAGTTGATTAGGTGGTGTTGGATGATGGGTTGGACGTGATGGTCTTGAAGGTCTCTTCCAACCTGGTTTATTCTATTCTATTCTAATTAAGTGAGATTGACCATTGGAATGTGCTACCCAGGGAGGTGGTAGAGTCACCATCACTGGAGGTGTTTAGGAAGAGCCTGGATGAGGCACTTGGTGCCATGGTCTAGTTGATTAGATGGTGTTGGGTGATAGGTTGGATTCAATGACCTCTAAGGTCTTCCCCAACCTGGTTAATTCTATTCTATTCTATTTTTGGGAAAAAACACCATTAAAACACACACAGTTTTTAAGCCTGTGCTCCTGACACCACCACCAAAAGCTTGACAATAATTAGTTTGAACACAGTCGGTTCAATACCTGTAGATTCCTTTTGCCTGATCGGTCTCTATGGCGGCATCGTCGCAGAGCGCGCAGAAGTAGTGGTAACTCCGGCGGCAGGCTCGCTCCTCACAGCCCACTGTGGCTCCTTTCTTGCGACAGAAGCTGCACACCTAGGACAGGGTGAGGTTCAGCAGGTGAGCATTACAGACACCCACTGTTAAAGAGTTTGAATATTACATCAGAAACAAAAAAAAAAGGTTCCCAGAGAAATCCAGAGCACAGGAGGCTGGACAAGCCTGTAGGGGCTGGACAAGATACTACAGAAAACCATGTTTATCCCATCCCATTCGCCTGCACATACTGTATGCGGTTAGGCCACACCTTGAGTCCTGTGTCCAGTTCTGGGCCCCTCAATTTAAGGATACTGACATACCTGAACATGTCTAGAGAAGGGCAACGAGGCTGGGGAAAGATCTCGAGCACAAGCCCTATGAGGAGTGGCTGAGAGAGCTGGGGTTGTTCAGCATGGAGGGGAGGAGGTTCAGGGGAAACCTTCTTGCTCTCTACAACTCCCTGAAGGGAGGCTGTAGCCAGGTGGGGGTTGGTCTCTTCTCCCAGGCAACCAGCACCAGAACAAGAGGACACAGTCCTCAAGCTGCATGAAAGGACGTTTAGGCTCAAGGTGAGGAGAAAGTTCTTCCCAGAAAGAGTAATAGGCCACTGGAATGTGCTGCCCAGGGAGGTGGTGGAGTCACTATCCCTGGGGGTGTTCAAGCAGGGATTGGACATGGCACTTGAAGCCATGGTTTAATTAGTCACGAGGTGTTGGGTGACAGGTTGGACTTGATCAGCTCTGAGGTCTTTTCCAACCTTACTGGTTCTGTGATATGAAACACAGCAATAAAACCCCAACACATTTTAATACAAAATTAACTAAATATAAAGTCAGATCAGTGTTTCTATGTCTTAGTTTCCATAATCTTAGTAGATCAGAAGGACCAAGCAGTGCTCTGCATTTTTTTCAAGCACACAATAGGCCAGACAGCCTTCAGTACGATGGGACAAGACTAGGTGCAGACTCAGTCAGTCCTTACCAGCCGCCTTCCTCTCTTGATTTCTTTCAACACCGATGCCACATCAAACCTTATATCCAGATTTTCTGGGTTATACTCTTCAGATTCCACAAATCCTGAGGAAAATAACTAAAGAAAGAGGTGGTATTAAGAACTAAAAGAGAAATTCAGTCACCAGTGCAGAAAAGAGAAGAGTACATCTTCTCTACAAGGTGTTCAAGAGGGGATTGGACATGGCACTTGGTGCCATGGTTTAGTCATGAGGTCTGTGGTGACAGGTTGGACTTGATGACCTTTGAGGTCTCTTCCAACCTTGGTGATTCTGTGATTTTCTTCCTGCAACTGTCCTACCTAAGAGGTACAGCTGACTTTTCTCTCTGCTTTTAGGATATTTCAGCTGCAATGAGCAAGTTGTGCTTAAACCTTTCCCTAGTCAAAAGAACTTACCCTGTCTGTACAGCAGATTTCACATGATCTGAATGTGAAAGATAAAGATAAAGCGAGAAAGTGAATTTAATAAGTGTGAATGAAGGAAGTCTCAAAGTCCAGGCTGCACAAAGTAAGGAGGAGAAGCTCTACAGCTGACAGACCACCGTACTTTCCCAGGCAACCAACAGAAGACAGTCTCAAGCTGTGCTAGGGGAGATTTAGGCTGTATGTTAGGAAGAAGTTCTTCCTAGAAAGTGTTATTGACCATTGGAATGTGCTGCCCAGGGAGGTGGTGGAGTCACCATCCCTGGAGGTGTTTAGGAAGAGACTGGATGAGGCACTTGGTGCCATGGTTTAGTTGATTAGATGGTGTTGGGTGACAGGTTGGACTCGATGCTCTCAAAGGTCTTTTCCACCCTGGTTAATTCTATCCTATTCTATCACACAACTAAAGGAAAGAGTTGATACACAGGCACAAACATTCAGGGAGGGGGAGCTGCTTGCTACCAAGAGCACCTCTGCTATCAACAAACTGTATAACTACAGGACACACACACACACACATATATGTAGGTATGTATCCATTATACATATAGGATATATATACGTGTGTGTATATATAGTTATATATATGGGATATATATTTACAGCTGCTGTCCAAGAAGATTGACAGCTATCTTGGCATGGATCAAGAAATTGTGAACTTCAGGCAAACTTTGCTCATTGTAATACAGAAACACAACTCCTGGCCAAAAGCTACCCACCTCCAAGGCAGACCATGCCTCAGACAGACTCTCCTCCCTGGGCATGCATGGGAGCCTCACTTGAGAAAGGCAGAGACTGGCAGAGAAGCATGGGCAGGGTGAGGTGCAGAGCATTAAAAGAGGGCTTCTTAGCAACTGAACTTCAGAAGCTTTCTCCACCAAGGACCGTTGTGCCAGTTTTAGCCAGCAGGACCCTGCCTGGACCTGGGACCACAAGGACACCTTGGACCACTGGTGATAGCTACCAGACTTTCTCCTCTCTTTACCTTACTTTTCTCCTTTGCCTGTCACCCTTTCTACCTATCGCACACCACTTTACGGGCAAAACAACACAGCTTCAGTGTTTGATGGAAGCAAACCCCCTTTGCACTTCAAGATCAGAGCAAACACTGAGTGGACTGTGACACAGGTACAGCCTTGAGATAGCAAGTGATATAGGTATTTTCCTGCAGAGGTTTACATAACTGCACACATTTCTGTGGCGTGAGTAGCCTCATTCAATTTGGGGTCTGAAGAAAATCTGTTCTACTATTAGCCTGCATGCAGGTCTCGAACTACTGATCAGCAACAGACACATATAAGCACCATGGACCCAACTGTGCAGCCAAGTCCTCTTCCTCTCAAAACTCTGGCTAAGCCCTGTTGCTTTTCATAACTTTTCAATCTAATGTAAGTTTGCTGGTTGAAGTATTCAGCTTTTTAATTCAGACACTCAAAACCAGACAATCAGTGGAAACTTCCCCTTTAGCCCTTCTCCATTCCTCTTAGGTCCCAGCCAACTAAAAGCCACTCACCAGACAATTCTGATGTGCTGCAATATCTCGGTCCTTGGCAACATACATCACAGAACCAGACTCCTCATTTGGGCAAAATGCACATGTTCTTCTCACCATCTTTGCCATTATCTGGAAAACCTAGAGCAGAAAAACTGGGACAAAACACAAGACAATTAATACAACTATCACACACCAAGCAGGATGAATTGCTCTCTAACTGCTCCTTCACCTTCACCTACATGCTCTGAACCTTGGTGCTTCTATCCTCCAGAAACTACTGGTAGAAAATGCAAAGCCTGCTCTTGGGACGGCAGTGGGGTGGAGATCAGCTCTTGCAAGCTCCAGCAGTTGTCACTAACTAAAGAGTGATTTGCCATTGAATGGGCTGCCCAGGGAGGTGGTGGAGTCACCATCACTGGAAGTGTTTAAGAAGAGACTGGATGAGGCACTTGGTGCCATGATTTAGTTGATTAGATGGTGTTAGGTGATAGGTTGGACTCAATGATCTCAAAGGTCTTTTCCAGCCTGGTTAATTCTATTCTATTCTAACAAGTTATAAGGGGTAATAAAAGAGTTTTCAAGCTTGCTCAGCAATACCTGCTCCAACAATAGGCCCAAGAGCAGGCCAACAAGTCATGCCCTAGACTGGAAACCCCTTTTATTTGGGGGGAGATCAATCTTTCCTAACAGTCCTTTCTTTAAGCTAGATCTGCCACATGTGGGTATCCAAGTCCGCCAAAGAGAGAAAAAAAACTGTCCCCACACTTCTCCAGTCATTCCAGAAGTTCACAAAAAAATAAGGAAGAAAGATGCATTCCTACTGTAAAAAGGACACAGGAAAGCATAGGAAAAGGGGGTGCAAGAAACAGTCACAGTGAGATTTGTACATTGTCTCTCAATGAAGCGGAGCACTAACATGAGTGAGGATTTTCACTACACCGTGGGATTTGCTCTTTTTCTGGCCATATCCAATCAAATCTTAATTGCTCATCTCCACACAGTCTCTCTTTTCCCCCAGCAGCTGCAAAATCAAGGTTAGCTAGCTACTTCACAAAACAGTCTAAATGCTTCTGGATAAGCCTTTACTCTCACTCTTTGCTCACAGATTAGAGCATGACACCACACATTAGTAGCAGTAGTTTTACTTTGTCTGTGGTTTCTGTTCAAGTCCACTGTAGGTATCTTCAACGACTTCCCACTGCTACAAGATGTGATACTTCGAACTGCTCTTTGCTGGAGATGTCACCTCTGACAGCACAAACTCTGTAGTACAAAGGTAAGAAAAGTCTGCTCTTACTTTCAAGAAATAAGAAGAGTGGAAGTTAACTTATTGCAGTAAGAGAGAGGCAGCAAGATACAAGTACAAAACATGTAGGAAAACTCACAGTTCAACCAATCCCACAATCTTTCTGTGGCTTTCAACAGCCAGCCTCTGGTTTCATTCATTCTCATATCCCTTCCACAAAACAGAGCAGGTAGTCTCAGGTGAGAACACCAGGGTGCTCTCTGGATCTCTTGGAACTGAGAATTTATTTCATTCTCAGCAGCAAGTTGCTTTGCTTCCACACACATCCAGGTTCCTCCCCCCACTCCCCATCCCATCTCTTGCAAGCAAGGCAGGGTAGGGACTAATTCCCAATATCCACCTATATCATGACTATCAGATCAGTCTCAGAGCTTAAACATTAAATAAATATGACAGAAACAAACAAATGCAAATAGAAATAAAAAAGAAAATAAAGGCAGAGAGAAATTAAAAGCAGAATGAGCTAAAGTTTGCATTGTCTAGAACTCAAGAAAAGTTCTCTGCAGCAAGCTAATACCTGGAACTGATACAGATACATAGGCCCTGCTCAGGCCTGATCAGAAGAGAGAGCTCTAGAAACTTTTTGAGGAAGAGACTAAAGGTGGAGTGTACACTCCCTGGTGTTCTCACAGGCTCAAGAGAAATCCTGGCCTGGGGGTTACTCCAGTGCCTTTGCAGGAACACTGAAGCAGTAGGACAGCTCTTGGCCATTCCACTGCAGAAGCAGCCAGGCTGCAGCCACTGCCCTGTTTAGCTCAGCATCCTGTCCCCCACAGGAGTACTGCTTCAGCCCTTTGCTCTTCCCTAGCTTTCTGCTGCAGATTACTGTCAGGGAAACGATACTGAGCTAAATGGGGCAATGGATCTGGCTGGCTTCTCTCAAGTCAGGAGAGGAGAGACTAAGGCCAAGGTTCCAGTTTAATAGATTAATCACATCTTGACTAAAAAGCTCCTTGCTTTCACAGGTCTTCAGACCACCACTCACAAACTCCATTTGACACTCCAGAACCTGACAAGGCAAGAAAATATTGTTCCTTACTCAGCTCCTCCAGTAACACTTGTGACAACACAGACCTGCTCTACTGTCTCTACTTCCAGCTGATGAATCTGAAACCATTTAACTGCTCCTCACACAGAAGCTGCTCCACATCTTTGCCCTGTCTTGTCAAGCACTCCTCTACTCCTGCTATGTTGCCAGAAGAGCAAACAATCTTCAAAAGGGTGGGCTACCACTCACAAAGTTACACCAGCACTCTGTGTTGTTCTTTTAATAACTCTAAATATTTCAACAACGTTTCAGAATGTTTCTGAGCACAGAGCTGATACTTTCATAGAACTACCAACTATAGCCCCCTCAGACCTTTTTCCTAAGCGGTTATCAGACAGGACATCAGCATTATGGTTGTTGCTCTGACACATGCATCATTTTCACCTGCTATTTTACAGTCAAATCACTCGCTGTCACAAAGTCCTTCTGCAACTCTTCACAGCCAGCTTTCATTTTCACCGCCACAGAAGCAGACTGCAGGAACCTAAGGCAACTAAATCATCTGTAACAGCTCTTCCACCGCCCTCTGCTAATGACAGGGCAAATAAAGCTGCAAAACAGAAGACAAAGAGAAGCAAGTGAGGGGAAGAAAGTGTCATCACATGCCTCTGTCTGCTTCTTCAGTATCTGTGCTCTTCTTCACATGAGCACTAGGCTCTGTTGTTTCAACAGCAACAAAATGGAAAGGGAGGAAACGAAACAGAAAGTAAAACGGGACATGAACATCACTGTAAGAGTGCAGGGACAGTGCCAATTTCAAACACATCCTGATCAAACATGACCAGTTTGGCTATGTATTTCCTCTACAGAGCCAATTCTGAAAGCATCCCTGCATGTAAATACACACATTTTGCACAATAGGAAACTAAGGCACAGAATGTCACTCTGCACATCCATAGGTGAGTACGGAAAAGAACTCAAGTCGTCTGACTTCCTGTGTGCCACTGAAACCGACTGCCGTAGCTCCTGCCCTCCTCTTCACTCCAGTACTTGGAGCACAGCCCTATGAGGAGAGGCTGAGGGAGCTGGGGTTGTTTAGCCTGGAGAAGAAGAGGCTCAGGGGAGACCTTCTTGCTCTCTACAACTCCCTGAAGGGAGGTTGTAGACAGGTGGGGGTTGGTCTCTTCTCCCACCAGAACAAGAGGACACAGTCTCAAGCTGTGCCAGGGGAGGTTTAGGCTGGAGGTGAGGAAGAAGTTCTTCCCAGAAAGAGAGATTGGCCATTGGAATGGGCTGTCCAAGGAGGTGGTGGAGTCACCATCCCTGCGGATGTTTAGGAGGAGACTTAATGGGGTGCTTGACGCCATGGTTTAGTTGATGAGATGGTGTTGGATGATAGGTTGGACACAATGATCTCGAAGGTCTCTTCCAAGCTGGTTAATTCTATTCTATTCTGAAGGATCTGATCTACCAAAGCAGTGAGAAAGAAGGAAACTCATTACTTTATGCTCACTGTGTCCTTCACTTGCACTTTGTGCTGGTCATAGCTTAGCTGGCCAAGGTACACAAGCCCACCCCTCTAAATTCATCCAAGCTCCCCTGAGTAATCAGCAGCATAATCACATCCAGGCTTCACAAGGTTTTCATAAGAAAACCAAAGAAACCTGTCTTTCTGATCATCTTTCACTCGCTACAGGGGAAGACTATTTTAAATTCATTTCTTTTAGAAAGGCAGATTCAAGTGATGACTCTTAACTGGAGGGCTCCTCATTAGATCTTAACTCTTGTCTATTCCCAGAATCATAGAATGCATGAAGCTAGAAGAGACCTTTGAAGATCATCTAGTCCAACCTCCCTGCCACTGGTCCAGATCAGACTGCTCAAAGCCCCATCCAAACTGACCTAAGACAACCACAACTTCTCTGGGCAAGCTGTGCCAGGGTCTCACCACCCTCAACATAAAATAAATAAATAAGCCAATAAATAAATTCATTCCTTATGTACAATCTAAACCAATCCTCTTTCACTATAAAGCCATCGCCCCTTGTCCTGTCACAACAGGACCTGAGGAAAAGTCTCAAGTCTGTGTTATAACCCACCCCTGTATATTGAAAGGGCATACACGTTCTCCCCAGAGCCTCCTGGTTTCCAGGCTGAACAATCTCAACTCTCTCAGCCTTCCTTCAGAGGAGAGGCATCCCAGCTTTCTGACCATTCTCTTGGCCCATCTCTGGACACTCTGATAGGTCTGTGTCTGGTCTGTACTGGGGACCCCAGAGCTGGATGCAATACTCCAGGTGGGAGATGTCTGAACTTAACATTGTTAGAGGTTCTCAATCACTCCCTGATATTATTCCTAGAGTAACACCTTGTCCTCTACCAGCATGCTGCTCCCATCATTTCAAACAAAGCAGTATCATTTTTAAGAGACTTACGGTTCCTGCCTCGCTAAAACCACTAAATGTCACACAGCAGAACTTGGAGGAGCAAGGATGTTGATCGACTCTGCACCTAGACACGGAGGCAGAGCTGGAATGAGGCCTGCCGAGATGATGTCTTCCCTCAGGCTCTAATGCTTCAAGGCCTAGCAGGGCGAGCTGTGACCTAGTGACTCAGTCTTGAGTCTTCTGGGTCGGCCCGGAGTCTCCCAGGGGTGGCTCTGTCTGAGCGTCCTCTCATGGAGGCCCGGTGGCGGGAGACCCCCGTGACAACGGCCACCATTTCTGAGGGAAATGCGGCGGCGGCGTCCGCGCAGCCCCTCCCCCAGCCCCTCTCTCCTCCAGCCCCTTCCTCCCCCGAACTCCAGTCGGGCCCATTTATCGAGACGCCGGGCGAGGAGACGAAGCCTAGGGTGGCTTCAGCTTCTCCTTCCCCGGTTCCGCAGCGAGACTTACCGAGGTGCGGTAAGCCCACCCGCGTCCTCACAGCCCGGCCCGGCGCGGCGCGCGCGCTCCCGCCGCCACTTCCGCTGTCGTCCCTGCTCCTTCCCCCTGCCCCTCAGTTCCTCCACGCGGAAGCAGGCGTGGCCGCCGCCGGCGCCCAGCCCGCTCAGCGCGCACGCGCCCGGCTCACAGGGAGCGGGGTTCCGATTGGCGCCTCCTCCCCGCTGCTGATTGGCTGCGGTACCGGCGCGGAGAGGAACGAGGATCGGGGCGCGCCGCCGCCTGTCACGTGGCACGGGAGATGCGCCCCCGCCAGCCCCGCTGGCGTGCGGGGGAAGCAGGGCACCGACGTTTTGCTGCCCGTGTCTAGCGCTCCCCGTGGCCGCTGTCAGGCAGCCATTTCCAAAGGGATTTCCTCACGAGGAAGGGAACATCTTGCACCTTCTCATTGTCTCCGTTCATTTTTTCAACGTCCCTTAACCAGGACTGGGACGGCAGGTGAGGAGCCCGAGATGAGGGGGAGGGAGGCCATACAGGTGCCCACCATGGGGCTGGCAGGGTGAGATCTGACTGAGCAGCTGATTCAAGAGATGAGCAGTAAAGAGCTGGACAAGATGATATGTGTCCCACAACAATCCTACCCTTTCACTCGGTCTCTCCATGGTGAAGGTGGCAGCCACAGAGCACTAGCTTCATACCCAGCCTTAGTGGTGCTCACCCAGCACATGAAGGACTTCTTTGTATCTCTCTATACTGCTGGAGACTCCTCAGGAGCCACAGACCCCTGAGGCCCCAGAGCAACTCAGGGTAAAGGAGTTTGTCTTCATTCATGAGAACTGAGTTAGGGATCAGTTAAACAATCTGGACATTCATGAATCCACAGATCCTGATGAAATGTGCCCACAGGTGCTGAGAAAACTGGTGGAAGTCATTGCTATGTGACTTACCATCATCTTTGGTAAGTTGTGGGCATCAGGACAGGTGCCTGAGGACTGGAGGAAAGCAAATGCCACTCCAGTCTTCAAAAAGGGTAAGAAAGAGGACCCTGGTAATTATAGACCTGTCAGCCTTACCTCCACCCCAAGAAAGGTGATGGAACAACTTATTGGTACTGTCTCAAGGCATATCAAGAATAAGAGGGTCATTAAGAGCAGTCAGCATGTTTTTACCAAGGTGAAATCATGTTTGACCAACCTGATAGCCTTTTGAGGACATAACCAGGGGGAGAGATGATGGTAGAGCAGTGGATGTAGTTTATCTTGATTTCAGTAAAGCACTTGACACCACCTCCCACAGCATCCTTGCAGCTAAACTGAGGCAGTGTGGTCTGGATGATCAGGTAGTGAGGAGGATTGGGAACTGGTTGAAGGAAGTAAGTCAGAGAGTTGTGGTCAATTGGATGGAGACTAGCTGGAGGCCTGTATCTAGTGGAGTCCCCCAGGGGTCAGGACTGGGACCAGTACTATTCAGTATATTCATCACTAACCTGGATGAGGGAAGAGAGTATACTGTTAGCACATTTGCTCATGACACAGAACTCAGAGGAGTGGATGACACACCAGAGGGTTGTGCTGCCAGTCAGCAAAACCTGGACAGGCTGGCGAGCTGGCCAGGGAGAAACTGAATGAAATATAACAAGGGCAGTTGCAGAGTGTTGCACCTGGGAAAGAACAACCCCATGTATCAGTGTAAGCTGGGGACTGACCTGTTGGAGAGCAGTGTAAGAAAAAGGGACCAGGGGTGGGGGGGGTCCTGGTGGACAGAAGGATGGAAATGTGCTCCTGGGGCCAAGAAGGCCAATGGCATCCTGGGGCACATTAGAAGAGGTATGGTTAACAGGGTGAGAGAGATTCTCCTCTTCCTCTGCTCTGCCCTGGTGAGGCCAGATATGGACTACTGTGTCCAGTTCTGGGCCCCTCAGTTCAAGGACAGGGAATTGATTGAAAGAGTCCAGTACAGAGCCACAAAGATAATTAAGGGAGTGGGATATCCCTCTTATGAGAAAAGGCTGAGGGAGCTGGGGCTCTTTAGCTTGGGGAAGAGGAGACTGAGAGGTGTTTATAAGTATGTAAAGGGTTAGCATCAGGAGGATGCAGCCAGGCTTTCCTTAGTGATGTCCAATGACAGGACAAGGGGCAATAAGTGCAAGCTGGAGCACAGGAGGTTCCACTTAAACATACAGAAAAGCTTATTCACTGTGAGGGTGACAGAACGTTGAAACAGGCTGCCCAGAGAGGTTGTGGAGTCTCCTTTTGTGAAGACATTCAAAACCCCCAGACACATTTTTGTGTGACCTACTCTGGCAGGGAGGTTGCACTAGATGATCTTTTGAGGCCCCTTCCAACCCCTAACTTTCAGTGATTCTGGGAATAAACTGAATTGTTGTGCTCCACTTGTCCCACACTGTACCTTATGGCACTGAAGTGAGGCACACTCAAGGACTTTGTGCACCACAAACATGGAGAGGAATGCAACCCAAGAAAATCCCAGTCCTTTCTCTCCTGGAGCAGTGGGACTTGCATGGTTCACTCTACAGCATGAGCACAGCTCTGCAAGTGTTCCAGTTAATCTCATTTCTGTTCAAGATGAGCTGTCCCATTGGATCCAGCAGGCTTAGGTATATTGTGATAATTCTTAGCCCCCAGTACAAGCAGACTTGCATTCATAATGGTTTTCAGAAAACTGAGTTCTGCTAACTCAGCACTATGGAAGGACACAGAAAACATCAATTAACTGTTGGTCTGGTATCACTCATGTCAGTCCTGCAGATGGCACAGAAGCACCAATTCTTTCAGTGTACTCTGAAAAGGGTGGAGGGGGAAACCTAGGAGCACAGAAATTACCTAGGAAACATTTGATGCCTGTTCTTACAACAAAAGACAAAGAGTTCCAACTCTGCAAAGTAGAAAAGTGACATTTAAATATACATTTACAAAATAATCAGGTGAAAGGCATTTGAGTTTAATGCAGGTAGCACCACTGACTTAAGCTCACTGCTCACTGTTTAGTAGCCCCTTCCAGCATATCCATCTCCAGGTACAAGACATGTTGACAGCAGGGAAGCCTTGCCTACAGTGTTTTTTTCCTGCACTTCTGAGCTCCGCAGTGGCAGGAAATCTCTGTCCCTGGCATGCTTCCAGCTTCATAACCATAATCCCACGTGAGTTCTGTTCCAGCTTTCACAAGCCTAAGAAATAAAACACTCAGTCAATTTCTTTGAACTCTGGGAAAGAGCACTGTGCTTACAACTGGTCACCAGTCACACACACATACAAACCCCAAAACTTCAGGGGGCAGCTTGTCAGGAGAGAACCAAGTGCCTCTGGCACACACATTCTGCTTTGCCTGGCAGAGCTATGGAGAGTGCAAATACCCACACCTCAGAAGAAAAACAAACAACTGAGAAATGTGAAGGGGTCTGAGTCTAAACAACCTGCTCTAACTCTGAGGCTAAATCTAGGAAACAAAAAGAAAGCAACAACACAAAAGAGAAAACACCAAAGTGAATACAACCAATTGTTAACACACCCAGTTCTGTTCATTTGTATTATGCACAGTGCATCACTGAGGTTTGAACAGATCTCTAGATGCACTGGTGATGAAGACTACCATGTTTGAGCTGACAAACTGTGGTTTAATGAAACTGCACTATGTGCACAAAGCCTAAGACTCAGAATTAAGCACACACTCCTCAGGAACCAGCTTCTCTAACAGTACACAGAAGAAATTACTAAGGTGTAGGAAATTAATTGCCCAAAGTGAATGAAAATTTAAATACTTTAGACTAAGATGCTGAGGGACAGCTGAGGGAAAATAAAACATAATTACTTCCTTCTTTGTCATACTCATACAGTATTTCTCACTGGATATTATATAGAGGACATCCAATGAATTACCAGGCAGCAAACTGAGAACAAAATAAGGACTCCTCAAACAGCACACGACTGCAATTGCACTTGCTGCTTTAGGTTGTTCTGGAAGCCAGAAATGTAGAATTAATAAGAAAGGTGACTGGGCAATTTAATGGAAAACACACAACTAAGCTTGATGGTCTACAGGCAGCTCTTAATGTAGAGAAGCTGTTAAAGGGTGACTGCCAGAATGCAAGAGGGCCAATGAGGGGAATATTCCTTCTTCTCCAAATACCTTCTGCTGATCATGATTACCTCTCTCCACTGGCCTCAATCCCCATTACATGTTTCTTTACAGAGTACTTGAGCAAGACAGACTAGCTAAACCAAAATATTTTCCTGATAAATTTCAAAATGTTGCCTCCTCAGTTCTTGGAAGCCCTCCTCAGTGCAAGCCACCAGCACCCCTGTCAGTGCAAGCCACCAGCACCCCTCTGAGCATGGACTGTGCAACCCTGTGCAAGGTCCCACAGAGGGTCAGTGTTCCCTGGGGTCACTTTGTCTGGAACATAATCTCTCCTCTCTACAGTAACCTTCCAGCTAATACTCCTGGTGTCACATACATCAATTAGCTTCATTTACACAATTTGTCTTCCCTAGCTTGGGAGAAGCTGCTGCATTCCTGTGTCACGCTGGCACCAGCTCTCTGTATCTCCCTTTCTGTCATCTTCTAATGGAAGACTTGTATCTTTTGCTTTCAGAGCAAGTTTTTACCTCTTAGTATCCTAATGCCACCTCCCTAGGACATGTTGGGCTACATAAATTCCTGCTTCTCTTGATAGCTGTGATGAGAAGGCCTGAAGCCAGTTTGGCTCACAAAGTGTCTCACCCTTAAGACCCTGAAGGGTCCAATCCTGCCCTATGGAAGCCAGACACAACACTGGGATCAGTGAATCTCTGCTTTCAGAATGACTATGCTGAGTTAAGCCTGGTTTTCCACTGAAGATTATCACTCAAGTGGGCACATCAGAATGAAGCTTTTCCACTTTACATTTCGGTGCAAAACTGAAGAAAAACTCCTTAGTGGTAATAAACAGCTGCATTCCTTCAGGCTTTGTGTGCCATGAGGTCACCAATAACAAGGCAGATTTATGGTTTTGTAATCTAAGCATCTGCCCCTCCTTCACACAATTCTTTCTTAGTAACTAAGCACTGCTTTTCCTCCTAGTGTCCTGAATGAAGAACATTAAAATTCCAAAACTCCACCTGTTTGTGAAGAACGCCACCCATGGGAAGCTTCTGTTGTGAGTCTCTACAAACACGCTCTGTGCAAAGAGATTTGGGCAGCAGCTGTGCTGTAAAACAGAATATTGGGCTTAGAAAAGGTGAAACACTTCATCACTGGCTGGAGAATCCACTTTGTGTTGGGTATGTATCAATATCTTCACTGATGATCTGGACGAGGGGATTGAGTCCACCATTAGTAAATTTGCAGGTGACACCAAGTTGGGAGCAGGAGTTGAACTGTTAGAGGGTAGAAGGCCTCTCCAGAGGGACCTTGTCAGGCTGGACAGATGGGCAGAGTCCAAGGGCATGAGTTTGAACACATCTAAGTGCCGGGTTCTACAGACTGGCCACAAGAACGTCATGCAGTGCTACAGGCTGGGGTCATAGTGGCTGGAGAGCGGCCAGGCAGAAAGGGACCTGGGGGGACTGGTTGACAGCAGCTGAACATGAGCCAGCAGTGTGCCCAGGCAGCCTAGAAGGCCAATGGCATCCTGGTCTGCATCAGGAAAAGTGTGGCCAGCAGGAGCAGGGAGGTCATTCTGCCCTGTGCTCAGCACTGGTTAGGCCACCCCTTGAGTCCTGTGTCCAGTTCTGGGCCCCTCAGGTTAGGAAAGATGTTGAGTTGCTGGAAGGTGTCCAGAGAAGGGCAACAAGGCTGGGGAGAGGTCTCAAGCACAAGCCCTGTGAGGAGAGGCTGAGGGAGCTGGGGTTGCTTAGCCTGGAGAAGAGGAGGCTCAGGGAGACCTTCTTGCTCTCTCCAACTCCCTGAAGGGAGGTTGTAGCCAGGTGGGGGTTGGTCTCTTCTCCCAGGCAGGCAACCAGCACCAGACCAAGAGGACACAGTCTCAAGCTGTGCCAGGGGAAGTTTAGGCTGGATGTGAGGAGAAAGTTTTTCCCAGCAAGAGAGATTGGCCATTGGGATGTGCTGCCCAGGGAGGTGGTGGAGTCACCATCCCTGCGGGTGTTCAACTGGGGATAGGACGTTGCCCTTGAAGCCATGGTTTAGTTAGTCCTGAGGTGTAGGGTGATAGGTTGGACTTGATGATCTCTGAGGTCTTTTCCAACCTCTGTGCATAATACAGCCTGCCCTGTTGTGTGCCTTCCACAGAAATGGGGTTTGTACAAAAGCTTTTGTTTTATCTATGCTAAGACAACTAAGAGAAACATGCAACTTTTTACTTACGTTAAGAAAACGACCCACATTTCCTTCCTTTGTGGCATCCAGTACATAAACAGCCTCTTGGTTGGCGCTCTCCAGAAGCACCCTGTCCTTATCAGGCTCCTCACAAGCTGCAGCGTGTTTCGACCGCCTGTGATGTTCCTCTTTGCAGTCAGTTTTTAGGGGGACATTTTTGGATGGCCTCACAACCCATGTGCCATCCAGCACAGCTGACTTGCCACAGTCACCACCCTGCAGGGACAGACTCTTTCTTTTTGCGTTCTGCTTTGTCCACATCAGCAGATTCAGTTCTTCCAGTTTCTATCAGGTGTTCTTCCTTCTCCTGCTGATGGGATTCTGTCAATGCACACGTGAGTTATTTTTCAACACCATTTTAAAGCCAAAGCATTTCCTTTGTTTGGCTCTGTGCTCTTATCCCTTCATTCTCCAAAATGTACACAGCTTACTTGGTACTCACAAGTCTGTAACACAACTGCCCTTGTCCAGGCCTCTCTCAACCCTCCCACAAATGGCCATTCCCTGCTGTGATGCCTAGAAGACTTGCTCAAGCCTACTGTGAGAGACAGAGTCTCTCAAGTCTTCTAAAATCCCACACCAGATTTATTTCTTCCACATAGCTTTTTAATCACCATTCTCCACATTAATTCTTGAGAGAATCACACACTTGTAATTAAGACAGAAACAAGATGCATGTGCCAATAAAATCGGTTTCACCCTGTCTCTCCAACTTGAGGTCCCCCCACTCCTGCATTACCTCCTGTTCAATTTTCCTTGACTGGAACACCTACTGGGTGTGACACAGTAAGATTTGCAAGCCTGACTTTCCCACAGTTGCAGTGTACTTGAGAAGCTGCTCCTAGGACTGTCTAAACATGTCCCAAGATCAACTCTCCAGACAAAAGACTGCCCCATGCCAGTTAATGCACTGCACTATGCAGGGCAGCAATATCTTGTTCTGCTGATCTCTCTTAAGACAGCTTAAGCATTATGTAGGCATCATTCTACTCTGAGACTAGACACACACCCAAAGATCACTTTCTACATTTTAATTGCATCACCTGGTGGGCCATGACTGTACTAAGAGTGCAGTATTTATAGCTCTGCAAACCTACTTTCTTTTCCTTTCTTTGTTCCGCTGGTTAGCTTTGCTTTGCTTGACTGATGAATCTGAGAACTATTATCTTCATCTGAGCTGGCACTGTGCACCAGTGTATCAATTTCCTTCAAACAGAATAAAAGACAATGAAAAGGCTGTGATGTACTGTTGCTGTATGCAACTCTGGGTCAACACAGGACAGCAAGTGGCTTTTGGGACTCCAGGGCTGCATTTTCAAACCTACTGTAAAGTATGGCTGTGGCCAGGTTTCAAATGCTCATACATTTACTGAAATACAACATTTACCTTACCTTCAAATTATCCTTCAGAAAAGACCCAGAAGTAGCTCCCCTCTCAAGAAAACATTTAAGTAAGTGCCTAAGTGCCGACAATTTCACCAGAACTTTAACATTGTGTAAGTTGCTGAACCAAAGGCCAAAGGGTTTTAACAGGATGAGATGCAGCAGGATTTCCCATGTCCCACCACAGAAAGGCAATTAAGTCATGGGAGCTCCAGAACAGACAGCATAGCCAAATGTTGGCATGGACACCCCACATGCATTTCTGAAGTGCAATGAAACCCCCAGAGTAAGTTCACCCCAATCTCCCTCCTCTGCATGTGTTTGTAGGCAGCGCTTCACACCCAGGTCAGCTTAAATTCTCCCAGCTGTGCCACCACGTGACAAAAATGCATCCAACTTCCGAGATTTTCTTCTCTCCCTGTTATATTATTCTTTGGAGAGATACCTGGCTCCCTGACCCTGCAATTACTTACAACAGGGGGTGAAGGGGAAGAATAGTTTCCTAAGATTCTCAGGGCTGGGGTGTAAGTGAAGGGTGGAGAAGGGGAATGCTGTACGAACAGTTGGTGCTGGTCTCAGGGAACATGTGGAAGGACTGATAATGGAGAACGGATGCTTCCAGCATGCCAGCTTAGCTCAGTGTGACACAATCTCATGAAGATCATTATAACTATTTAAATATCTAAGTTCAAAAGGTCAGAATTAACATATCTATTCGACTCAGCAAAAAATTAGTAGATTAAAGCCATTTACTATTGCTACCATTTTAAGCTGGTGGTCACGAAAAGCAACTCTTCTAGTTCCAGAGCTTCTTCTGCTTGTGATACTTGAATTGCTTGGATGAACTCTGTACAGAAAGGTCAAAAGAAAATTATAGTAGACAGACCCATAAGCAACTCTCACAACACACTCTTTTAAAATCTCTAGTGCATAAATAACAGACCATGCCACATAGCAGAAACAGAAAAAGCTCAAGCACAAAGGAATCTTCACAGGAGAAGGTTCAGGAAGGACAGAACACAGTGTTTGGCATATACATTCAAAACACCTAAAAACATATTCATTTGGATTATGCCTGAGTGCAGGAGAAATAAAGCAGTTTTGAAACTCATCATCTGTACAACATCTAGCAAGAAGCAACATCTCCACAGCTCTTACTCCATAGAATGTCCAACACGTCTTCTTGACACAAAGAACCATCAGGGTACTTCTTTGGGCTACTGATAACAGCAACAAATGCTACTCTTCAAGGCTTTCTTAAGATTTAAAGCCCTCTGTAAATTCAGAAGGTGCAGTAGCCACAAGAAATTGTGATGTCAACCTGTCTGTCCTTATAAAGGCAGCCCATGTGGGTGAATGACATTATCATGCTTAGCACACAATCTCTCTTTCTGTGAAGGATTTGTTCCTAACATCCAGCCTAAACCTCCCCTGGCACAGCTTGAGACAGTGTCCTCTTATTCTTTTGGTGGTTGCCAGGGAGAAGAGACCAACCCCCACCTGGCTACAACCTCCCTTCAGTCCTCTCACAGGTTTCTCAGCCCAGCTGGACTGGCATTTCTTGAGGCAGAATTAACAGGGTTAAAACTGAGCTGCTGTCAGCCTCCTAATGGGAAAGGTTAAGACTCCTACCACAAAAGGTTCTGTTACAAAGGACAAGAGGTTTAGAGCAAAGGATAAGACAGTGGCTAATTTGTTGCCAAACCCTTCATCAAACCAGTCAGTTACCTTTAAATCATTTATCTCAAGTATTTTTTATTAAGTCTTTCAAATTAGCATAGTGAATAATGCCCTGAACAGATTAAGTACACCCAGAGCACAAGCCCTGTGAGAGAGGCTGAGGGAGCTGGGGTTGCTTAGCCTGGAGAAGAGGAGGCTCAGGGGAGACCTTCTTGCTCTCTACAAGTGCCTGACAGGAGGCTGTAGCCAGGTGGGAGTTGGTCTCTTCTCCCAGGCAACCAGCACCAGAACAAGAGGACACAGGCTCAAGCTGTGCCAGGGGAGGTTTAGGCTGGATGTTAGGAAGAAATTCTTCCCAGCAAGAGAGATTGGCCATTGGAATGTGCTGCCCAGGGAGGTGGTGGAGTCACCATCCCTGGAGGTGTTTAGGAAGAGCCTGGATGAGGCACCTGGTGCCATGGTTTAGTTGATTAGATGGTGTTGGGTGATAGGTTGGACTCGATGATCTCAAAGGTCTTTTCCAACCTGGTTAATTCTATTCTATTCTAGAAGATAATTTCCAGAAAATGGCAAGTGTAAAATCAATAGTAAGTAAAATCAATATAGAGAAAAAATTCTGTCCTACTAGAAGAAATAATCAGGAATTAACAAAAAAAGTTGAGAAAGTGAAAAACACCACCCTCAGCTGAGGGCATTCAGTTCTACTCTTAAGTTTTATACAGTACTTTCTAGAATAGGAGAATATTGACTTTGTTATGTTTACATTTGCTTTGCTAAACTTACAGAATCGACTTTTTCTTGCTCTCCACTGACTGAGACAAAGATTCCTCCTTCTCAAGAATGTCACTTTTGCCAGTTTGCACTAGTTCAGTTACAGAGTCTGAAGGATCAGTGTCCAATTTCCTTTTTTTGGGGAGAAAAGCCATGGCCTCTGTCATTCACAGCATGCTTCTCTTTCAGTTCTTGACCAGAATCTCCCAATATCTGACCTTCAGCTTTGCTCATTAGTCTGCCTGGAAGAAAACAAAAAGCTTGTTTGTTTGTTTGCTAGGATGGGTCATACCCACCATAGCACCACAAACTCACATTGGGGAAAATACAAGAACATTATTTGGGAAAGCAAAATAAGAATAGACTTATACTGAAGGAAGACTAGCCCCAGCACAGGATGCACCAACCTGTGTGGGAAAAATCAACAGTCTGAGACTGGCTTTGCTCCAGAACATTTTGACTGTTTGTCTGGCACCATCACGCCGCTTGAGTTCTTCGAGGCTCTCTGCCTGCTTGATCATCTTGGGAGTTAAAATTATACTGACTCACTTCTTTTCCAACCTTACATTTCACTGTTTGCTTCTTAAAAAGTATAATTCAGGGCACAGGCCACAGGAGAGGGAGAATTATGCTATACATCTTCATCTTCTGTTACCTGAGTAAGTACAAACAAAGGTCCCCTTGTCGATGTCATCGAGGCAGCGGACGCCCCAGCCCTTCTTCTCTGTGTTGAACACTTGCAACCTGACTTGAATGCCATGCTGTACAACTCTGTTCTGACACATCATCTTGTCACACCCACACAACACACTACACTCATAAATTCTGTCAAGAAGCAGCAAAACAAAACACAGTGTCAAAGAATGCATTACCAAACCAAATTTGCCATTATTCGTTTCTTTCCAGAGCACTAATGAAGCAGGTGACTGGAAAAGATAAAGACACCGGCTCTGAGTCTCATGATATTCTTGACTGCTGACTCAGCACTCTTATGAGCCTGTCAGCCTGATTTTGGTGTATGTAGACAAGAAAATATAAATGCTATCTTTCTGTCTTCCATGAGTCAATCAAAGATGCAGAAATCCATGTCAGTACCTCATTCTACCCTGGAACAGATTTTAGCAAAGGCAACCTGTCTTCTGCCTGGGCCTCACTGCAGCTCTCATGAGTTCTGCATTGAACAAAATATTTATACAAGAACTCACAACTGTGCTTTCCCCTTCCCTCCCCCATTTGCTTCTAGGTTCATTAGCAGCTTTAATTCTGTATGCCAATCATAAACATCACACAGTGACAAGGGACTGAAAGGGGCTCCTAAAATCCAAGGTTCAGCCCTTGGCAGAAAGCAACCTCACACAGATGGTGACTTGCTGGAACGTGTCCAAAGGAGGGCAACAAGGTTGGTGAGGGGCTTGGAATACAAGCCCTATGAGGAGAGGCTGAGGGAGCTGGGGTTGCTTAGCCTGCAGAAGAGGAGGCTCAGGGAGAGCTTCTTGCTGTCCACAACAGCAAGGTTTAGGCTGGAGGTTAGGAAGAAATTCTACAGAGAGAGAGAGATTGGCCATTGGAATGCACTGCCCAGGGAGGTGGTGGAGTCACCATCACTGGAGGTGTTTAAGAGGAGACTTGATAGGGCGCTTGGTGCCATGGTTTAGTTGATTAGGTGGTGTTGGATGATAGGTTGGATGCGACGATCTCGAAGGTCTTTTCCAACCTGGTTTATTCTATTCTATCTGAAGGGTTTTGGCACCTTCCCTAGGCCACACATTAATCCATGAGAAAGGAAAAGGGGAAAGGGCAAACTTGCAGCACTGGGATGGCTTTGGAGATTCTCAGAAGAAACTCACACCACCAAGCCTGGCAACAGCAGCTGGCAGATAGTTCTGTGGGACTCTGGTCCTACAGAGAAAATGAGTGGACAAGATAGAGGGCAAAACTCAAGGGTGGCTACTGCTACCCACTTCTTTGGTTGATATACACTGTGATGGTCTTATGACAGGTGACCTTCCCTTGTGGCAGGCTTCCTTGCCCTCTCCCTTCTTCCTTTTGCATGCCGGAATGAATGAGTACAGGGGCCAGATACAGCCAGAGCTCCTGCATCAACTGTGTTACGCTTCACACTGTTCCTGGACCTTGAAACAAGCTGCAGTACAAAAGCATGTTTCTTCCTCCCTTACTCAAGTCACATGCATTATTCTTTATCATCCTGCTCTGTCAGTAAAATTGTGACAAAAATGGAAGGTTTCAGTAATCCAGAAACCGGGGGAGGGGGTTAGGCCTATAGCACTTAACACTACAGGAGTAAATTAAGAGTGTGTAAATAAAATAACAGTTAATAGCTTGGTCTTTCTTACCCAGAAGGCACAGGTCCCTCCAGTCTTTTGTAACTGTATCCCTGGGATGTTTTACTACTTGGAGGTAGACAAGTTTTACTACAGCCTCTTGCAGTTAGCTGTAGGCATGCACATTTTGACCTGGAAAGTAACAGTGAAACACCTCAGAATGTATTTGGGGTAGTGCACATCAATACGTAAGAGCCTGGATGAGGCACTTGGTGCCATGATTTAGTTGATTAGATGGTGTTGGGTGATAGGTTGGACTAGATGATCTCAAAGGCCTTTTCCAACCTGGTCAATTCTATTCTGGATACTTTAAAGTGTACTTGATGCCTACGCACACACACACACACACACACACACGCATCTACACCAATACCGCTCCCCACACACCTTTTACTCCACCTTCTACTTGCCTTGTAATGTGTCCTTTCTAATAACCATGACCTCTCCACCTGTGGTGGTTTTAGGCTATGCCTTTAAAATTTAGTTACAAATTTTGAGCAGAAAAGTAGAAAAAACCAAATTCATTGGGTACGTATCTAGAATAAGAGGAGATGTACCATAACAATTCTTCCCTTTTCTCTTGTCTTCTGATCTCTGGCTGCTTTTGCTTTGCTCAGGAGAGATAACCTGCTTTGGGCTGGCCTTGGCTAAGTCTCTGCTCCTTTCTCTTGTCCCTTCTGTACAGGGGGGAAAGGGGGTAAGGGAGGGAGAAGCTAGTAGCTTCCCCTGGTCCTTGGCCAGGCAAGTGCTTGTGCTGTTTATTAACTGTAAATATCTGTAAATATTGTAAATCCTGTATCTTTTGTACACATCCATTGCATTCCATTGCAGAATGTAGATTTTGCTTGTAAATACAGCTTCATTTGCCTCTGAGTTGGACCTGGGGGTACTGGTTGAGAGTAGGCTGAACATGAGGCCAGCAGTGTGCCCAGGCAGCCTAGAAGGCCAATGGCATCCTGGCCTGGATCAGGAATAGTGTGGCCAGCAGGAGCAGGGAAGTCATTGTGCCCCTGGACTCAGCACTGGTTAGGCCACACCTTGAGTCCTGTGTCCAGTTCTGGGCCCCTCAGTTTAAGAAGGATATTGAGACACCTGAAGGTGCCCAGAGAAGGGCAACAAGGCTGGGGAGGGGTTTGGAGCACAGCCCTGTGAGGAGAGGCTGAGGGAGCTGGGGTTGCTTAGCCTGGAGAAGAGGAGACTCAGAGGAGACCTTCTTGCTGTCTACAACTACCTGAAGGGTACCAGCACTAGAACAAGAGGACACAGTCTCAAGCTGCACCAGGGGAGGTTTAGGCTGGATGTTAGGAAGAAGTTCTTCATAGAAAGAGTAATTGGCCATTGGTCTGTGGTGACAGGCTGGATGTGATGATCTGATGATCTTTGAGGTCTCTTCCAAACTTGGTGATTCTGTGATTGGAATGGGCTGCCCAGGGAGGTGGTGGAGTCACCATCACTGGAAGTGTTTAAGAACAGACTGGATGAGACACTTGATTGGATGATGTTGGGTGCTAGGTTGGACTTGATGATCCCTGAGGTCTTTTCCAGCCTGGTTAATTCTATTCTATGGGTCTGTTGTTATTTGGCACTGTTTGGTACTGTGCACCTCTATGCCAACACCACCCCCTGCGATCGAGGCACCACGCATCGTTCTGTCTGGGATCAGCTTTATCTACCTACCTATCAATGCAGCCATCTGTGCAGTTGCACGAATCCACAAACACGCTGGAGCAGTGGTTGAGGCAGTATCCGCGCGGCCACGACGCCCGCCGGTATTTGAAGTAAGGTAACCTGGCGTGGTCCAGGTCGTTGGAGAAGGAAATGGGCACAATCTCAGCCCCATGGCTAATGTCAAACTCGAAGACCAGGGGGTCAGGATTCCCGGCGCTCCTGCCCAGCAGGACGTAGGTGTTGAAGGAGAAGTGATCAACGAACAAGAAGTTGCAGCCTGTTTCGAACAAGTAATTCCGCACGTCCCGAAAGCTTCGCAGGCTGCGGCCACAGGGAGCTCTGTAGGTCACGTCCAGCGACTTGGACAGGCAGTCTGCTTTGGCGTGGCGCCTCTGGAAGTCCAGCAGGATTGGGATCTGCAGGGGTTTTCACCCTTGAAGGAGCCCGCTGCTCTGTTGGCAAGACAGGCACTGGAGCACTGATGATCCCGATACGTCAGGTTTAAAGGTGAATCTTGCCGTTGACTAGACTCTTCTTCGCTCCTTGAATCTGCTTTTGCCATCTCCTCCTTTCTGCCATTTGGAATTAAAAACAAATACAACTAAAAATGTAAGTAAAGAAGTCATTAAAAAAAACAGCAGCCTCTTAGATAAGCAGCAAAACACTCAGGCTTTTGGTGTTCAATGTTATTAGCATAGGAAAGAAACAGCCCATTGCTAGAAGGCCAAGGCTTTCACTGAATTGCATGTGTTAGGATAGGATAGGATAGGATAGGATGGGATAGGATGGGATAGGATGGGATAGGATGGGATAGGATGGGATAGGATGGGATAGGATGGGATAGGATGCCAGGTTGGAAGAGACCTTCAAGATCATCAAGTCCAACCTATCACCCAACACCATCTGATCAACTAAACCATGGCACCAAGTGCCCCATCCAGACACCTCCAGTGATGGTGACTCCACCACCTCCCTGGGCAGCACATTCCAATGGCCAATCTCTCTTTCTCTGAAGAACTTTTTCCTAATATCCAGCCTAATCCTCTCCTGGGACAGCTTCAGACTGTGTCCTCTTGTTCTGGTGCTGGTTGCCTGGGACAAGACACCAACAATAAGGTTTGGAGGACAGCCCTATGAGGAGAGGCTGAGGGAGCTGGGGTTGCTTAGCCTGGAGGAGAGGAGGCTCAGGGGAGACCTTCTTGCTCTCTACAACTCCCTGAAGGGAGGTTGTGGCCAGGTGGGAGTTGGTCTCTTCTCCCAGGAAGCCAGCACCAGAACAAGAGGACACAGTCTCAAGCTGTGCCAGGGGAGTTTAGGCTGGAGGTGAGGAGAAAATTCTTCCCAGAAAGAGTAATTGGCCATTGGAATGTTCTGCCCAGGGAGGTGGTGAAGTCACCATCCCTGGAAATGTTCAAGAGGGGACTGGATGTGGCACGTGAAACCATGGTTTACTTAGTCACGGGGTGTTGGGTGATAGGTTGATGATCTCTGAGGTCTTTGCCAACCTTACTGATTGTATGATTCTAAGAATGAACATCAAACAAAGAACTGGAAGAAACTGACCTATGGGAACCTTCAGCAGAGTTTGCAGTGTTGTCCCCTGTAAGATGCTGTGCCTCTATGCCATCTTCATCAAACACATCACTTACTGAAAAGAAATGAATGTAAGAAAAAGCTTCAGCAACCCAGGTTTCAGTTTGTATTGGAACTTTATAGTTACTAAAGAGGTAATTGCCAAAATGCATTAAACCCAGTGACTTGCTATGAACTACAGTTAATGAAGAGCATGCTAGCAAGTGTCTACTAAAAGAGCAGCTGCTTTGTGTAACTCACACTTCAGTCAGGGGCTTGCATATAGGTGAGTGACTAGCTGACACATAACACACACTCTTCCACTTTTGCTCCAATTCTTCCTTTCCTTCCCCTTCCCCCAAGAGGGTAAATTTAGGTGTGCACTGACAAACCTGACAATGCAGAAATGCATCAGGGAGGTTTGCTGTTTTCACAGACCACCACCAGATCTGCACAGGAAAATCTTTCATGTGCATGGAGACCAACAAGCATTTGAAACACATACAGATTCCTCTTCATTATTTGAGGTAAAATGATGTCAGGGCATTACAGCCAGTGGAGCCACACACCAGACTACTCTGCTTACTAGTTCAAACTCTCTTCCCAGGTGAGAGTCCCCAGTCCAGTACCTGAGGGACCTAATAATGACATTTTTTTACCTTGTCATGCTAACAGGCTTCTGAGATCCATTTTATTGATTTCAGTGAAAGGAAATAAGCTCCTGGTGAGTAAAACCTGACAAATTAAATCCATGTACCAAATAGATCAAATTGAGATGCACATACCATTTAAGAGATCACCCAGATTAGCTTCATTCACCAGTGCCCAGGCCTGCCAGCACTCTATGCAAAAAACACCAAACAAAACAGGTATGAAGTGTCATTTAAGGTAACAGGGACAATGGCAATAGGGAAAACAAAGTGCAAGTCCTCCAGAGATGCTTGGTTCCTTGGTATGCTAATCTAGAGCATTGCAAGACTGAAACCACTGGAAACCTTCTGCACCACAGTCCTTAACAGACACATCTACAAATTACAATAGAATTACAACTCTTGTTAGTAGTTACAAATCAGCACTGAACATCCTCCATCATTTGGAAAGCTGCTGGAATGGTTCCAAACACACACAAAGCAGCAGCCTCCAGTGACAGCAACACATGCACACAATTTAGGGTAAATTTCTCTCTTTACTCTGTCATCAGATTAGTCATCTTCCACCTAAGAAGGGCTGGAGCTTGCCAGACCAAATTAACGCTACTGCCACTGGTAGAAATGGCCTTCAGATAGCATGAACATAAAGAGACCAACCTTGCATGGGGGAAGGGAAGGGAGGGGAGGCACCAAGGTGGAAAAGACCTTTGAGACCATCAAGTCCAACCTATCACCCAACACCATCTAAACAACTAAACCACTGCACCAAGTGCATTATCCAGGCTCTTCCTAAACACCTCCAGGGATGGTGACTCCACCACCTCCCTGGGCAGCACATTCCAATGGCCAATCTCTCTTCCTGCACCAAGCTGGGGGCAGGAGTTGATCTGCTGGAGGGCAGAGAGGCTTTGCAAAGGGACCTCGACAGGCTGGACAGATGGGCAGAGTCCAATGGCAGGAGATTTAACACATCCAAGTGCCGGGTTCTGCACATTGGCCACAACAACCCCAGGCAGTGCTACAGGCTGGGGTCAGAGTGGCTGGAGAGTGGCCAGGCAGAAAGGGACCTGGGGGTGCTGGTTGATGGTAGGCTGAACATGAGCCTGCAGTGTGCCCAGGCAGCCAGGAGGGCCAATTTCATCCTGGCCTGCATCAGGAACAGTGTGGCCAGCAGGAGCAGGGAGGTCATTCTCCCCCTGTACACTGCACTGGTTAGGCCACACCTTGAGTCCTGTGTCCAGTTCTGGGCCCCTCAGTTTAGGAAGGATGTTGACTTGCTGGAACATGTCCAGAGAAGGGCAACGAAGCTGGGGAGGGGTTTGGAACACAAGCCCTATGAGGAGAGGCTGAGGGAGCTGGGGTTGCTTAGCCTGGAGGAGACTGAGGGGTGACCTTCTTGCTCTCTACAACTCCCTGAAGGAGATTGTAGCCAGGCAGAGGTTGGCCTCTTCTCCCAGGCAGCCAGCACCAGAACAAGAGGACACAGTCTCAGGCTGCGCCAGGGCAGGTTTAGGCTGGATGTTAGGAAGAAGTTCTACACAGAGAGAGTGATTGCCCATGGGAATCGGCTACCCGTGGAGGTGGTGGAGTCACCGTCATTGGAGGTGTTCAGGAGGAGACTTGCTGGGGTGCTTGGTGCCATGGGTTAGTTGTTGGGTGGGTTGGATTGGTTGATGGGTTGGACGTGATGATCTTGAAGGTCTCTTCCAACCTGGTGTATTGTATTGTATTGTATTGTATTGTATTGTATTGTACCTAGAGAGATCTCAACCTCTTACCCCATGCAAGGAGCACCACAAGGTGATACACAAATGCCAACAAAATCCATGCCAATACTTTTGTTCAACATTTGTACAGGACAAAGCACAACAAAATCCACATTTAACCATGTCACAGATTCATCATGTCATCTGGGGATTCCAGTTCACCTTCCATCTATGCACTGGTGTAGTATTTTGTTGTAAAAAATCCAGATGTGAGAGCTCAGGAACACACAAAAAAATCCTACCAATTTACACAGCGACCCCATGCAGTGCTACAGGCTGGGGTCAGAGGGGCTGGAGAGCAGCCAGGCAGAAAGGGACCTGGGGGTACTGGTTGACAGACGGCTGAACATGAGCCAGCAGTGTGCTCAGGTGGCCAAAAAGGCCAATGGCATCCTGGCCTGCATCAGGAACAGTGTGGCCAGCAGAAGCAGTGAAGTCATTCTGCCCTGTGCTCAGCACTGGTTAGGCCACACCTTGAGTCCTGTGTCCAGTTCTGGGCCCCTCAGTTTAGGAAAGACGTTGAGTTGTTGGAAGGTGTCCAGAGAAGGGCAACAAAGCTGGGGAGGGGTCTGGAGCACAGCCCTGTGAGGAGAGGCTGAGGGAGCTGGGGTTGCTTAGCCTGGAGAAGAGGAGGCTCAGGGGAGACCTTCTTGCTCTCTCCAACTCCCTGAAGGGAGGTTGTAGCCAGGTGGGGGTTGGTCTCTTCTCCCAGGCAAGCAGCACCAGAACAAGAGGACACAGTCTCAAGCTGTGCCAGGGGAGGTTCAGGCTGGACGTTAGGAAGAAATTCTTCCCAGCAAGAGAGATTGGCCATTGGAATGTGCTGCCCAGGGAGGTGGTGGAGTCACCATCGCTGGAGGCGTTTAGGAAGAGCCTGGATGAGGCATTTGGTGCCATGGTTGAGTTGATTAGATGGTGTTGGGTGAGAGGCTGGACTTGAAGTTCTTTTCCAACCTGGCTAATTCTATTCTATACTACAGCAACCAGCACAATGCAGTGGGTGTGGCTATACCACTTTCAAAGTTATCTTACACTACTATACATTTTCTTGCACAAAAAAAGCAGTAAGGTCCCCAGATTACATTTACATATGAGACACGTTTTTTAAAGTGCTTTTTCTGAATTAAATAAACCAGTAAAAAGAAACCTGTGTACTGCTCCAGTCTTGCCATACTTTGCATTTTGATCTAGACAGAGAAAACTTATCTCCTTGAAAATCAGGAACAATCTTAAATGCATTGCTGTCCAATTTGTCTCCTAATGCTTCAATATCTATCAGTCTCCAGCATTAAATAATGCTTATATGACTACAATCCCACCCCAAACCCATTCAGTTCACTGCTATCACCCTGAAAGGCTAAAACTTCTGATGACAAACTAAATACCAGGCACTGCAGCTGTTTCAGTGCTTATGAACAAGCATTTCAGTTTCATTTGCTTAAGAGCCACATGGTTTGAACAAGCACATAGGTAAAACGAGAAAATGGCAAAGCACACCCAAAATTATTAGTCTTTTTAAGACTGATTTTAGAGTTCTTATAATGTACCTTTTAGGCTCAAGGTGAGGAGAAAGTTCTTCCCAGAAAGAGTAATTGGCCACTGGGATGTGCTGCCCAGGGAGGTGGTGGAGTCACCATCCCTGGGGGTGTTCAAGGGGGATTGGATGTGGCACTAGGTGCCATGGTTTAGTTAGTCCTGAGGTGCAGGGTGCTAGGTTGGACTGGATGATCTCTGAGGTCTTTTCCAACCTTATTGATCTATGATTCTATAGCAGCTATATTTTTTAAAGTGCTTAAAAATGCCAACTGCTACGTGAACTAAATTTGGAGAGATCTGAATTGTGGCAGTTATCAGACAGCTATGCACAGCAGGCCACAGATGCCTTGCAGTCCAACATGACCATTACAAGGATCTCAAACCTTGGTGCGTGGCAGTTCCATTCTTGATCTTTTCCTTCAGCAACAGCAGCACATTTTGCACCTGTTCAAATATGATGTCCACTCTTCTATCCCCCAGTTGTGTCCAAAAGGTTTTAAGATTGCCTGTAATGCAAATTTCTGTTTACAAGTCCATACAGCTTTCAGGGAATCTAAACCCACAAGCAGCTCCTAGCTAACCTTTTGAAAAAGCAGTACTGAAAGTTCCCCCAGGGACCAGTGGTGGGTCCCATGCTCTTTACTATATTTAATGACGACCGGGATGAAGGGCATTGGGTCCATCATCAGTAAGTTTGCAGATGACACCAAGCTGGGGGCAGGAGTTGGTCTGTAAGAGGGCAGGAGAGCTCTGCAGGGAGACCTTGACAGGCTGGACAGATGGGCAGAGGCCAAGGGCATGAGATTGAACACATCTAAGTGCCAGTTTCTACACACTGGCCACAACAACCCCAGGCAGTGCTACAGGCTGCGGCCAGAGTGGCTGGAGAGCAGCCAGGCAGAAAGGGACCTGGGGTACTGGTTGACAGCAGCTGAACATGAGCCTGCAGTGTGCCCAGGTGGCCAAGAAGGCCAATGGCATCCTGGCCTAGGTCAGGAATAGTGTGGCCAGCAGGAGCAGGGAAGTCATTCTGCCCTGTGCTCAGCACTGGTTAGGCCATACCTTGAGTCCTGTGTCCAGTTCTGGGCCCCTCAGGTTAGGAAAGATGTTGAGTTGTTGGAAGGTGTCCAGAGAAGGGCAACAAAGCTGGGGAGGGGTCTGGAGCACAGCCCTGTGAGGAGAGGCTGAGGGAGCTGGGGTTGCTTAGCCTGGAGAAGAGGAGGCTCAGGGGAGACCTCCTTGCTGTCTACAACTCCCTGCAGGGAGGTTGTAGCCAGGTGGGGGTTGGTCTCTTCTCCCAGGCAAGCAGCACCAGAACAAGAGGACACAGTCTCAAGCTGTGCCAGGGGAGGCTCAGGCTGAATGTTAGGAAGAATTTCTTCCCAGCAAGAGAGATTGGCCATTGGAATGTGCTGCCCAGGGAGGTGGTGGAGTCACCGTCACTGGAGGTGTTTAGGAAGAGACTGGCTGAGGCACTTGGTGCCATGGTTTAGTTGCTTAGATGGTGTTGGGTGATAGGTTGGACTCGATGGTCTCAAAGTTCTTTTCCAACCTCTTAATTCTATTCTGTTCTAAATGGAAATAAAACACAGGCTGTACTACATGTAGTGATCAAACTGCTCATTCACCTTGGAACTGCTTCCCCAGTCTCCATACTGCAGTGCCCCCCAACTCTAGAATCAAAAACTTGGTTTTGCCTGGAGAAGCAAAAGGTGGCACATGAAGTCCATCATTTAACTCTCATTTCAGAAAAGACGGATGTCCACACCACCAATCTCCACACTGTTAATGCTGCTCTTGCCAACCCCAGTCAGGAGGAGGGCAATAAGCAGATACAGGGCTCCTCATGCCAACTACCAGAAAAAATACTTGGGTGTTTCCTATAAAGGATCTGTAGTGCTTCTGGCTAACATCTTACACATTCACCAAACAAGCAAGCCACAACTATTGTCTCCTGGTTATCATTTTCACACCAGAAGTGGTGTCAAAAATACATACTACCTTCCCCTTTCCCTCCATAAATCCACACTGTACTACCTTCAATCTTGTCCTCCCTGGAACAGGTAAGGTCCTCCACTTCCAGACAGTCCCACAGTGCTGCAAGAATGACCATGGGAAGCAAGAGATCAGGTGAGAAATTGAAAGTGATTGTAGCTACTTATTTTTCCAGAATTTGTATGAGTAAATACTACAGCAGCCATCACTCAGCACAGCCTGAGAAAACTGTCATCCTCCTCTCCAAGAGTCCTCCCTTGCCTCCTCCAGACCTAGCTTAAAAATCACTCAAATAAAACTTCTTCACATGGCTTATTTCATTTGCATAGGACATTTCTTATTATTCCTCAAGTATGAAACTCTCAGGAGATGAAGCCACAGTTTCCAGCATTTTCAGCTGATCCTACATATTTTTCACTGCCTATTATGTAACAGTCTCAAGTTGCACCAGGGCAGGTTTAGGTTCAAGCTGAGGAGAAAGTTCTTCCCAGCAAGAGAGACTGGCCATTGGAATGTGCTGCCCAGGGAGGTGGTGGAGTCACCGTCCCTGGAGGAGTTCAAGAGGGGACTGCATGTGGCACTTTAGTTAGTCCTGAGGTGTTGGGTGCTAGTAATGTATGTAGGAAAAAAATGAAGGCTTTTTAGGTAAACAAGGTAAAAAAATAAATAAACTACTGAATCTGTTTCTCAACAAATGCAAGATAAAGCAAGCCCTCTCCACTGTAATAACACTATGGTGATAAAAGGCAGCACTCCTCGACAACATGGGAAACAGCCAATTTCTGACTACCACCACTCACAACAGAGGCAAAGCACACCTTACTTCTAAGCTAGCCCTTTACTCTGTAACTGAAACAACTTTTCCCAGAAATTTCATTTGATTGACTGGGAAAAGAGGTTAAATGGAAACTGCTGATGCTTAGAGAAGTTTCTCAACAAGATCTGCCTAATGACTGCTCAAAGCATTTAAGCTTTTTTAAGCTTACTTCTTTTCTCTTCCATCTTCTGAGGCAGCTGCCTGGAGAGTTGTTACACTCTCTGAAGTATCGCTAGAGCCGAGTCCAGCTCAGGTAGGCAATGGTGCGTTGTTCTCCCCGTCCTCCAGCAGCACTGCGGGGTCAGTGCGGGGGCCTGGAGACAGGAGCCGGGCTGCCGGCCAGGCCGGGAGCGCTGCAGCGGCGGACAGCGGCTTGCCAGCGGCGGACATGAAGGGCACCTGCGGCGGGGAAGAACCTCTCGTGGGGGCGAGCTTCTGGTCAGGGGCCACCCTGGGCTCGCTCTGGCACACTCGCACACTACTCGAGGCCTCACCCCAGCACCTTCCAGTCGCCTCTAGCCAACATCTCTCATCCGATCTAGAGACTGAAAAATTGAAGTCATGCGGCGCCGACAAAAGGCGACACAAACCCCTCCCTCCCTGTTCTCTCAGGCGTGTGTTTCCCAGGGTGCAGAGATCAATGGGCTAAGGCCTGGGGGCGGTCGGGCCGCTCCCTCCCGTCGGGTGACAGCTCCCACACAGCTCCGCACCCGGCATTATTTACCACCACAAAGCCAGAGAGCCTTGCTGAGGGACGGCGCGGCCACAGCAAAGCCGGGGCCCTGCCAGCCGCCCTCTTCCTCGTTCGCCCCCGAGCCCTCCTCCGTTTAACGGTACCTGTGGGCGTCGCAGGGCCAGGCCAGGCCAGGCCCGGCCGCGCCGCGGTCCGCCGCGCTCCCCCGCGCACCCAAGGGCGCTCCACGGCCGCGACCGTACACTGCACCAACGCTGGTGGCCGCCAGGGGCGCGGCCCCACCACCAGCGAGGCCAGCCCTCCGCCCTCTCCCCACGCCGGGCTAGGGCGAGAGCACATGCGCACAGACTGCCACCCACCCCTGCGGCACAGGCGCCCCTGGTAGGCACCGCAGGTAGGCGAATCCTTATTGATTGGACGACGAACCTTTCGAGTTATAACTACGCTAGGGTCTCTCTCCTATGTGTGCTCAAGGCGGGGCCGGGCCGCAGGAAGCGAATGGCTGTAGGCAGGAGGTGGGTCGTTACGTAAGGACGCAACGCCTTTGTTTGCTGCTATTGGCTGCGGTCGGGGCGCCGCTACGCGCGGCGCTGGCCAATGGGGCAGCGCTCGAGCGGGGACGGGGTGGGTGTGGCCCGGGGGAGGGCGCGGGGGAGGGCGGGAGAGGCGAGGTGCCTCTGCCGGGTTGCGGCGCAGGGGCTGCCGTCAGCCCCTTGGTGGCGGTCGTCGCCCCGATACGGATTGGGTACTGTGGGAGTGCTGCTGCACAGCACTACCCGGTCGGGGAGAGCGAGGAACAAGGTCCTAGTTAGTCAGCTGGCCTGCTAGAGTGAGCGTTAGGCTGCAGCAATAGCCCGGCGGCCCTTTGGGGCCTGGTGGGGCCTACCTGGCCTGCGGTACTAGGGCATGCGGTGTTAGTGTGTAGCTTGGGGTTGGTGCAGAGTGAGGCAACCCGCTCTGCTTCCCGCAACCTGTGGGGCTTCCCACAGCTGGCATAGAGGCTCGGCTGTTCCTAGGACCCTGTAGGAAAGTTGTCTTGGGAAAAGGGGTCCTGGGAGCTGGATGAGCTCAAGTGGGGCTGAGCACGGAGATGGGGAGCAGGGTAGAATAAAAGCAAGTTACTGAGAGGCATTTGATCCTCTTATTTCAAGTTAAAATATTTGGAAACTGAATGAGTTGTTTACCTTTATTGTTGGCTTCTGCCATGTGCCTTTGCTGGTTGCAGCTGTACCCCATGAAGTACTAAATTACTACTGCCTTTATGATGCAAGATGTGAAAATGAGTTCACATTGTCCTTAACATGTTTCATCAGTGTAATTCCACAAGTGTCTGCAGAGTGGCTGTGTAAAAGAGAAGCAGAAATGAACCCACTCCTGAAAGGTGGGGAGGGTGGCTTGTCATCACTGTTTTTATCACTTCTTTTTTTACCACCACTTTAAACTCTGGTAATAGATAATTGTCAGAGCATTTCCAATCATGTGGAAAATACATTAAAAGTATTTACTTAGCAAGTAGAGATTATATTTAGCTGTGGAGGAATGGTGTGTTTACATGGCTTAGAGCCCTGGTAAGACCCTGGATGCTCTGAAAGATTTTGATGTCCATCTGCTTTGCACTTTATAAAACCTGTTAAATGTTTTTGTAAGCATGCCTGCATCTCTGCCTGTCTGAAGTGCACTGATCAGCCCATGAGCACTGCCTAACTCAAGAGAGAAAAGACATCTAACGGTGTTGGAAACAGGGTGGCTATGCATTACTGCTATGCATGATTAGACTAGAGTTAGAATAGAATAAACCAGGTTGGAAGAGACCTTTGAGATCATCTTGTCCAACCTATCACCCAACACCATCTATTCAACTAAACTATGGCACCAAGCACCCCATCCAGTCTCCTAAACACCTCCAGGGATGGTGACTCCACCACCTCCCTGGACAGCACATTCCAATGGGCAATCACTCTATGAAGAATTTCTTTCTAACATCCAGCCTAAACCTCCCCTGGTGCAGCTTGAGACTGTGTCCTCTTGTTCTGGTGCTGGTTGGCTGGGAGAAGAGACCAACCCCCAGCTGGCTACAACCTCCCTTCAGGGAGTTGGAGAGAGCAAGAAGGTCTCCCCTGAGCCTCCTCTTCTCCAGGCTAAGCAACCCCAGCTCCCTCAGCCTCTCCTCACAGGGCTGTGCTCCAGACCCCTCCCCAGCTTTGTTGCCCTTCTCTGGACACCTTCCAGCAACTCAACATCTTTCCTAAACTGAGGGGCCCAGAACTGGACACAGGACTCAAGGTGTGGCCTAACCAGTGCTGAGTACAGGGCACAATGACTTCCCTGCTCCTGCTGGCCGCACTGTTCCTGATGCAGGCCAGGATGCCCTTGGCCTTCTTGGCCACCTGGGCACACTGCTGGCTCATGCTCAGCTGCTGTAAACCAGTACCCCCAGGTCCTTTTCTGCCTGGCTGCTCTCCAGCCACTCTGGCCGCAGCCTGTAGCACTGCATGGGGTTGCTGTGACCAAAGTGCAGCACCCAGCACTTGGACTTGTTAAATGCCATCCTGTTGGCCTCTGCCTATCTGTCCAGCCTGGCAAGGTCCCTCTGCAGAGCTCTCCTACCCTCTAACAAATCAACTCCTGCCCCCAACTTGGTGTCATCTGCAAACTTACTGGTGATGGACTCAATCCCCTCATCCAGATCATCAATAAAGATGCAACAGGATGGGGCCCTGCACTGATCCCTGGGGCATACCACTAGTGCCTGGCTGCCAGCTGGATGTGGCACCATTCACCACCACTCTCTGGGCTCAGCCTCCAGCCAGTTCCTAACCCAGCTCAGAGTGCTGCTGTCCAAGCCAGGGGCTGACAGCTTGGCCAGGAGTTTGCTGTGGGGGATGGTGTCAAAGGCCTTGCTGAAGTCCAGGCAGACTCCATCCACAGCCTGCCCCACACCCACCAGGCAGTCCCCTGATCATGGAAGGAGATTAGGTTGGTCAGGCAGGACCTGCCCTTCCTCAATCCATGTTGGTTGGGCCTGAACCCTTGGCCATCCTGTAAGTGCTGAGTGATTGCACTCAAGATGACCTGTTCCATAATCTTGCCTGGCACTGAGGTCAGGCTGCCAGGCCTGGAGTTTGCAGGTTCCTCCATCTGACCCTTCTTGATGGGCACCATGTTGGCCAGCTTCCAGTCTTCTGGGACCTCTCCAGTGAGCCAGGACTGGTGGACAATGATGGAGAGAGGCTTGGCCAGCTCATCTGCCAGCTCTCTCAGCACCCTAGTTATTTTAAAATACTACTTCCTTGTATACTTTTCCTTCCTTAAGTGCCTTCTAAATGGCCTTCTGTGTTTACCCACATGCTTTGACACCGTGTGCTAAGCAATCAGCAATATGGAGATGATCCAGCAATCTCATCGAGAATGAGTATTGTTACATGATTATATTCATGGTCAGATAACAGGCTTCTGTGTGTCTGCTTGCCTGCTGTGACCAAGGTGATGGTTTTGTGATGATGAAGTTGGCATGGGCTTCATGGTCATGACCAGCAAATGAGCCTTTCTTTGAGCAATAACTAATGGAAATGTAAGTACTAGGAATCTGACCATGATGATGGGTTTTCTTGGAATCAGTCAGTGGCATTATCCTGCAGCACTGAGGAGAGGCAGTCCTTTGGCTCTGAGCAGGCTGCTGGAGCTTATTCCATCTGCCATAGCAGGATGGCACTCTGTTTCACCTGGCACTTGTCAGTGGGCACACACTGCTGAGGTTCATAATGGTCAATCACAACAAGAACTACCCTGAGAAAGGAGTGTGGAGGAGTGCTCATGCTGTCCTTGGAGGCTAATGCAAGGAATCTACTGAAATGAAATGTAGGAATGACTGAAATCTGACTTTTGGATTCATGCCTGTGTAAATGTGCTTTGTGTCAGTGTGATTGGAAATGCAGTTTTGCCTATTTTGGGAAGTGAAGGTAGACATGCAGTGAAAAGGTAACACTGGTGTAATCTGCTTTCATTAGCAGCTGGGAGCAGTGGAAGAACCTGGAAGCACATGAAGGCATGCCTCAGGGGAAAGAGAAATTAGTAATTTATTTTGCTTGTTATCTGAAACAAAAGGAATGGGAAGTATGTCTTAAACAAAAGTTAATGATTATAAGGAAGCAGTTTTGAAGCATACCTGAGTTTCCTTGGTTTTGCTTTTGTGTTGAACTGCAAGACAGGCTTCCTGCAACACAGCAGTAAATTCTGCCAGTGAGGATCAGAGAATCAATAAGGTTGGAAAAGACCTCAGAGATCATCAAGTCCAATTTGCACCCAACACCTCAGGACTAACTAAACCATGGCTCCAAGTGCCACATCCAATCCCCTCTTGAACACCTCCAGGGACGGTGACTCCAGCACCTCCCTGGGCAGCACATTCCAATGGCCAATTACTCTTTCTGTGAAGAACTTTCTCCTCACCTTGAGCCTAAACTACCCCTGGCACAGCTTGAGACTGTGTCCTCTTGTTCTGGTGCTGGTTGCCTGGCAGAGACCAACCCCCATCTGGCCACAGCCTCCCTTCAGGGAGTTGTAGAGAGCAAGAAGGTCTCCCCTGAGCCTCCTCTTCTCCAGGCCAAGCAACCCCAGCTCCCTCAGCCTCTCCTCACAGGGCTTGTGCTCGAGACTGTAAACTCAGTTCTTCCCAACCTTGTTAGGTGGCAGAAGCTCACAGGCTGTGCTGATCTGACATCCCAGTAACCCGCCCCAGCAGTGTGAGCTTCTTGGGGCTTTGTGGTCTAGAGCTGGATTGACTGACTACACTTAGAGGTGAGGACAACTTGTTCCCCTTGCTTACATGCTTGGTAGCACCTTTGTTAGGGTGAGAAAGAAAGGGCTGACTGTCCTGGTGAATGGTGCTGTTGACTGAGTTGCTGAATTACGCTTTTGTGTTACATAGTTCTGGTCATATTTAGAGACTTCAGATGAACAATTGCATAGATGGGCAGACCACAACTGGCTGCTTTGAGTGGGAGGGGATGAAGCTGGTCCAAAAGGAACTATCTCATCCAGTTCTCCAGGGATGTTTTTATCATCTTGAATGTAGGAACTTGGGTGTTTCCTCACCCGGCCAGATAGGCTTAGGTAAGGTACAGAGGCACCAGTCAGGCTTCAGAAAATAGCAAAGCAGTCAAAGCCATAGACTTTGGAAAGGAATGAGCATTTGGGAAATGTTTCATAGCTCTCACTTAGCTCTTTGTCCTTTTCTGTTGGGACTGGCTCACTGGCTCTCTGTTTTATTGACTTAATTCATGTAAGTATCTGCATGTCAACTGAGTACTTCTACCAGCTCCTTCTCTGTCATATCCTCCCTGTTATTCTTGGTGATTCAACTTGCTCACTTACAGATAAGTGTGCACAACTCACTCACTCACTCAACATGCAGTTTTAACACAATGTTCTCTTTAATTGCATTGATTAGTTTTAGTACAGTGTATACATTGTGTCTTCTATTTTTATAGGTCTAATCTGTCTCGATTAAAAGAACAGATCAGAGAACAGGGCAATTTTACACATAGGTCATTGCTTCTTTGCAGACTGTGTTCAGTGGGGTGTCCTTTGGTTTTGCTGTAACACACTAATGAAAACACTAATATTCTCTGTAGGTATGTTGCTTGCTAATTGGACTTACCACAGCCTCTGTAGAGGCTCTCAGGATGTTTTGTAATTCTATTGCTATTGTAGCTATGTTAGCTTTTAATTAGGTTGTTTGAATATTAGTTTTTCCAGCTATTAAAGATTTAGGGTTTCTGAGAAGCCAGTAAAATGGTTTTGCTTTACCTGTGATGTCAGCACATTTGCATTCCTGGCAACTAAAAGTCAACAAATTGTCTGAGAAGTGGGGCTTATAAAATCATAAACTGTTATGGTCCTAAGGGAGTCTTAAAACACAGGCAGAGACTAGCTATGAAAAGGAAAGGGAAAAATTGTGTCACTGTTTGAACAATAGATTCTTTCATGTGGAGGACCTAGATGTCCATTAATTACCAACTGGCTTGAGGGTTTTGGAGTCAGGCCCAATATTGCTGAAGCTCTTAACCATCCACTAGCTGGCTTACCCTTCAAGTTTGCATTTGAAGGCTGGTAATTTAATGGATTTCATCTTTATAGACTGCTTATGTAGTAGCTTTCAGCTGTACTTTCAGTGCTCATTGCCAATGTAGATGCCAAATAATTGCATGAATACAGAAAGCCAGGACTGGTTTAAATTATTAGAAAATGTCAGACCAAGTTGAGCAGCTTGTGTTGTCTTTGCTGTGCCACAGCCCCACTGCACTATGCTGATCAAGGCCTAAAACTGCATCCTCTAAATTTAAATTACTTATAGAATCAGAGAATCAATAAGGTTGGAAAAGACCTCAGAGATCACCCAACACCTCAGGACTAACTAAACCATGGCTTCAAGTGCCACCTCCAATCCCCTCTTGAACACCTCCAGGGATGGTGACTCCACCACCTCCCTGGGCAGCACATTCCAATGGCAAATTACTCTTCCTGGGAAGAACTTCTTCCTAACATCCAGCCTAAACCTCCCCTGGTGCAGCTTGAGACTGTGTCCTCTTATTCTGGTGCTGGTTGCCTGGGAGAAGAGACCAACCCCACCTGGCTACAACCTCCCTTCAGGGAGTTGGAGACAGCAAGAAGGTCTCCCTGAGCCTCCTCTTCTCCAGGCTAAGCAACCCCAGCTCCCTCAGCCTCTCCTCACAGGGCTGTGCTCCAGACCCCTCCCCAGCTTTGTTGCCCTTCTCTGGACACCTTCCAGCAACTCAACATCTTTCCAAAACTGAGGGGCCCAGAACTGGACACAGGACTCAAGGTGTGGCCTAACCAGTGCTGAGTCCAGGGCAGAATGACTTCCCTGCTCCTGCTGGCCACACTGTTCCTGATGCAGGCCAGGAGGCCATTGGCCTTCTTGGCCACCTGGGCACACTGCTGGCTCATGTTCAGCCATCTGTCAACCAGTCCCCCCAGGTCCCTTTCTGCCTGGCCGCTCTCCAGCCACTCTGTCCCCAGCCTGTAGCACTGTTCCTCTTGCAAGAGACAACTAAGGTAGAAAAAAGTACTGTTGCATAATTGAGCATTGAAATGTAGGGACAGCTGAGTGACAGCTGTTGGGTTGGGCAATGTTAACTTTCCCACATCTATCTAGCTCAGAGGCATTTGTATATGTGTACCTACATATTTATTGCAACAAAGGATACAATTCATTTATTCTTAAGCATGTGAGGGAAGGTGTGTGAGACATTTAAAGTAAGGGCACTGGACTGCATTCACTGGCCTTCATTAGGAATAGTGTGGCCAGCAGGAGCAGGAAAGTCATTGTGCCCCTGGACTCTTCATTGGTTAGGCCACACCTTGAGTCCTGTGTCCAGTTCTGGGCCCCTCAGTTTAGGAAGAACATTGAGACACTTGAACATGACCAGAGAAGGGCAACAAGGCTGGGGAGAGGCCTTGAGCACAGCCCTGTGAGGAGAGGCTGAGGGAGCTGGGGTTGCTTAGCCTGCAGAAGAGGAGGCTCAGGGCAGACCTCATTGCTCTCTCCAACTCCCTGAAGGGAGGTTGTAGCCAGGTGGGGGTTGGTCTCTTCTCCCAGGCACCCAGCACCAGAACAAGAGGACACAGTCTCAAGCTGTGCCAGGGGAGGTTTAGGCTGGAGGTGAGGAGAAAGTTCTTCACCATGAGAGTCGTTAGCCATTGGAATGTGCTGCCCAGGGAGGTGGTGGAGTCACCGTCCCTGGAGGTGTTCAAGAAGGGACTGGATGTGACGCTTGGTGCCATGGTCTAGTCATGAAGTGTTGGGTGACAGGTTGGACTCAATGATCTTTGAGGTCTCTTCCAGCCTTGGCGATACTGTGATACTGTGAAATTACTGAATGCAGAGAGATTAAAACTCTATGGAAAATTATTTCACTTCGAAAATTACTGAATGCAGAGAAATTAATTCTATGTGGAAAATCATTTCACTTCCAGCAGCTGTAGTGTCTCAAGCAACAGGTACCATTCAGCTCGTTGTTATGCCTTTGTTGCACGTCAGTAGGGAGGCACAGCTGTATCAGTTTTCCCTCCTCAAGTGTACCTTTTAATTGTGTATTCTTGCTTCCTGCAGTTCATCTGCAGCCAGGCAGCTGTCCTTCACTTGTATGAATAAGCAAAGTACTACCAATTCATGGGGATGGTTCACTACCTTCCAGAGAAGGGCAACAAAGCTGGGGAGGGGTTTGGAGCATAGCGCTGTGAGGAGAGGCTGAGGGAGCTGGGGTTGCTTAGCCTGGAGAAGAGGAGGCTCAGGGGAGACCTTCTTGCTGTCTTTTCCAACCTGGTTAATCCTATTCTAGGGTTAATCCTGGTTAATCCTATCCTATCCTAGCATGTCCAGAGAAGGGCCACGAGGATGATCAGAGGGCTGGAGCACCTCTCCTATGAGGACAGACTGAAGGAGTTGGGGCTGTTCAGTCTGGAGAAGAGAAGGCTCCCAGGTGACCTCATTGTGGCTTTCCAGTATCTGAAGGGGGCCTACAGGAAGGCTGGGGAGGGACTTCTCAGGATCTCAGGTAGTGATAGGACTAGGGGGAATGGAATGAAGCTGGAAATGGGGAGATTCAGGCTGGATGTGAGGAAGAAGTTCTTTACCATGAGAGTGGTGAAGCCCTGGAATGGGTTGTCCAGGGAGGTGGTTGAGGCCCAGTCCCTGGAGGTGTTTAAGACCAGGCTGGACGAGGCTCTGGCCAGCGTGATCTAGTGTAGGGTGTCCCTGCCCATGGCAGGGGGGTTGGAACTAGATGATCCTTGTGGTCCCTTCCAACCCTGACTGATTCTATGATTCTATGATTCTATGATTCCTATTCCTATTCCTATACCTATTCCTTTTTCTATTCCTATTCCTATTCCTATTCCTATTCCTATTCCTATTCCTATTCCTATTCCTATTCCTATTCCTATTCCTATTCCTATTTTTCTGTTCCTATTCCTATTCCTTTTTCTATTCTATTCTAATTCTATTCTATTCTAGTCTAGTCTAGTCCATTCCATTCCATTCCATTCCATTCCATTCCATTCCATTCCATTCCATTCCATTCCATTCCATTCCATTCCATTCCATTCCAGACAATTAACAGAAAACAGGTGTTATAAAACAACTAGGACATCAGTTAGATTAAGGGTTTGATTTGGTGTGTACAATCAACCTACTCCTGCAAATGTGCCTGAAAATGTTACCCTTGCTGAAGAATCATTGAATTCTGATAAAACTCTGTGATGTTCAGTTGCTGGATGTTTGTTTGCAAAAAAACCCAGCCTCCAATGAACAGAGAGTTGAAGGAAATGCAAAATCTTTTCTGACAGCTTTATCTAGGCCATGTAGAGTAGAAAAAGTGACAACTGTTGGCATAGCCTTATGTCTTTGATTGAATTAAAGAGCACGTTAAAGACAATTTTGAAAGATGGACTCAAACCTTTGGGAAGTTAATCACCATGAAAAGAGGCTGGATGCATCTTGAGGATGAGTCCATGTCCGAAAACCCAGCCCTGCAGGGTATTGAGGGCACCAGGCTGGTGGACAGGACATTCCCTGTAGGTTAGGACCTGCCAAGAGCTGATAGTAGTTGAATATACAGAATTGAGAATGGGAGATTTCCTTACCAATATTATTGACCTCACTTCTGGAATATAATCAGGTTCCAGTATCTGAAGGGAGCCTACAGGAAGGCTGGGGAGGGACTTCTCAGGCAATCAGGTAGTGATAGGACTAGGGGGAATGGAATGAAGCTGGAGGTGGGGAGATTCAGGCTGGACATGAGGAGGAAGTTCTTCCCCATGAGAGTGGTGAAGCCCTGGAATGGGTTGTCCAGGGAGGTGGTTGAGGCCCCGTCCCTGGAGGTGTTTAAGCCCAGGCTGGATGAGGCTCTGGCCAGCCTGATCTAGTGTGGGGTGTCCCTGCCCATGGCAGGGGGGGGTTGGAAGTAGATGATCCTTGTGGTCCCTTCCAACCCTGACTGATACTATGATACTATGATACTATTGATAGATTCACTTGAAGACATATTTTTAAATCAAAGTCAGTATGGAATGGAATGGAATGGAATGGAATGGAATGGAATGGAATGGAATGGAATGGAATGGAATGGAATGGAATGGGATAGAATAGAATAGAATAGAGTAGAGTAGAGTAGAGTAGAGTAGAGTAGAGTAGAGTAGAGTAGAGTAGAGTAGAGTAGAGTAGAGTAGCGTGGAGAGTGGAGGGAGTGGAGTGGAATGGAATGGAATAGAAGTAGAGTAGAGTAGAGTAGAATAGAATCAATAAAGTTGGAAAAGACCTCAGAGATCATCAAGTCCAACCTGTCACCCAACACCTCATGACTAACTAAACCATGGCACCAAGTGCCACATCCAGTCCCCTCTTGAACACTTTCAGTGATGGTGACTCCACCACCTCCCTGGGCAGCACATTCCAACGGCCAATTACTCTTCCTGCAAAGAACTTTCTCCTCACCTCCAGCTTAAACCTCCCCTGTCACAGCTTGAGAGTGTGTCCTCTTTTTTCTGGTGCTGGTTGCACCAGCTACTTCTCATGTCTGAGCTGATACAGCTCATTTGTGAGGGCATGAATGTTACTCTCAGTGCTGATCATTACCTTTTCTTTAATTTGGGCAGTTGCAGTGTTTTACCCTTCAGAAGTACAGATTTTGATGGCAGATAAAGTTATTTTGTGTATACACACTGAAAAACCACACACACAGGAGAAAAATAATCAGTTGCTTCCATAGGAAGCAAGCAGATAGCAGACTACCATTAGCAGTAGAAAACTGTCATTTCTTGAACTGTTTCCAGAGGGCATGACAGTGTTTGTAAGTATAGATCTGTGTATGCTGTGTAATAAAGGAACTGTCAGATTTCATTGAGAGATGTGTGTAGAGGAGTGATGTTTGCCAAGATTTCCAGCAGTATATTTAACCTGATAAAACCTATGGATCTAGAGCTCCCCATTTATGTCATAGAACAGAATTAACCAGGTTGGAAAAGACCTGCGAGATCATCAAGTCCAACCTATCACCCAACACCATCTAATCAACTCAACCATGGCACCAAGTGCCTCATCCAGGCTCTTAAACACCTCCAGTGATGGTGACTCCACCACCTCCCTGGGCAGCACATTCCAATGGCCAATCTCTCTTATTGTGAAGAACTTCTTCCTAACCTCCAGCCTAAACCTCCCCTGGCACAGCTTGAGACTGTGTCCTCTTGTTCTGGTGCTGGGTGCCTGGCAGAAGAGACCAACCCCCACCTGTTTATAACCTCCCTTCAGGCAGTTGTAGAGAGCAATAAAGTCTCCCCTGAGCCTCACAGGGCTCTGCTCCAAACCACTCCCTAGCCTTGTTGCCCTTCTCTGGACACCTTCCAGCAGCTCAAAATCTTTTGCAAAGTAAAGGGCCCAGAACTGGACACAGGACTCAAGGTGTGGCCAAACCAGTGCTGAGTACAGGGACACAATGACTTCCCTGCTCCTGCTGGCTGCACTGTTCCTGATCCGGGCCAGGATGCCATTGGCCTTCTTGGCCACCTGGGCACACTGCTGGCTCATGTTCAGCTGCTGTCAACCAGTCCCCCCAGGTCCCTCTCTGCCTGGCCGCTCTCCAGCCACTCTGACCCCAGCCTGTAGCACTGCCTGGGGTTGTTGTGGCCAATGTGAAGAACCCAGCACTAACGCAGATTTTAGATTTGAGCACTACTGGGAATTTTAAAATCTGTTTGAGGTTGCTACTTTGTCTTTCACCATCATGGAATTGTAGGGAACATACACATTTTTCACGAGTGTGTTGGAAGGAGATGTCTTGACATACTATACTCCATGCTGTCTTACTAACTTAAGCCAAGCATTAAGAAAATTGCTTGATGAAGTTCCATTATTCCTGAAAATCTCTGAAAAGAGCTTTCATTTAGTGTCCAGAGAAGGGCAATGAGGCTGGGGAGAGGCCTTGAGCACAGCCCTGTGAGGAGAGGCTGAGGGAGCTGGGGTTGCTTAGCCTGGAGAAGAGGAGGCTCAGGGGAGACCTTCTTGCTGTCTACAACTCCCTGAAGGGAGGTTGTAGCCAGGTGGGGGTTGGTCTCTTCTCCCAGGCACCCAGCACCAGAACAAGGGGACACAGTCTCAAGCTGTGCTAGGGGAAGTTTAGGTGGAGGTGAGGAGAAAGTTCTTCACTGAGAGAGTTGTTAGCCATTGGAATGTGCTGCCCAGGGAGGTGGTGGAGTCACCATCCCTGGAGGTGTTCAAGAGGGGATTGGATGTGGCAGTTGAAGCATGGTTTAGTAGTCATGAGGTCTTGGGTGACAGGTTGGACTTGATCTTTGAGGTCTCTTCCAACCTTATTGATTCTATGACTCACATTTTTAATTCTGTGAATGCACTGCAAACAAACAAATGTGGCCACTGAAGTGGTTAACTATACAGAGATGGGATAAAAACAGTTTGGAGAAATGAAGGCTTTAATTGTGTTAAACAAACCTGCTCAACTCTTCAGAGAGTTAAGCATTTTGGAGGACTAGGGGTGGTTTTTTTTGCATACATCCACAGGTAAAACACCAGATGTCATGAGTAGTCTGTTCCTCCACTCGTAGAAGTGGGAGTGCAGGTATGGCTCTTAACTGTGTTTTATCTTGGGACATAAAGCAGCAGATAAGGGATGCAATTAACATTTCATAAGTGGCTTTTTAGAGGCTGCATAAAATTTTAATCTCTTTCAGTTTTCTGCTGTTAGGCTTTAGTAACCTTCTGCTTAGATAATTCGTGTTTGGGGGTGGGGATGTGCAAGAAAAGGGATTCATTTTAGCTGACTGTCTCTAAGGATGGAGCTGATGGATGCCTTTGAAAGGAGTAAAATTTAAATACAGTGGTGTGCACATGAAGTATTCAATACATAAAGGGTTTGTGGTAGAGAGGACAGTGCTAATGTGTGATTGATGGAGTGTTGTACGTGTGAATAATAGGATCAGTAAAATCTCCTGAGCAGTTTCATAAGACATAGTGTGGCTCTTTAAAGAGCTGTGCTCACCACTGGTTAGGCCACACCTTGAGTCCTGCGTCCAGTTCTGGGGCCCTCAGGTTAGGAAAGATGTTGAGTTGCTGGAAGGTGTCCAGAGAAGGGCAACAAAGCTGGGGAGGGGTGTGGTGGAGTAGGAAGGTTCCCCCACACACACAAAAGAATTCCACAGCTAACTCAGCCGGAGAAGCAGATGAAAGCTGTATTTTACAAGCAGATATGGAATGCAATGAATATGTACAAAAATATACAATATTTACAATATATACAGAAGTATACAGCAATATATGTAATACAGGAAACCTTTCCCCAACCCCCCCTGCGGCCAGGGGGTTCGGCCTGCCCCTCCCTTCTCCCTCCCTACCTCCTCTTTTTCCCAAAAGGGTTAGAGAGAGAGAGAAAGGAAGGTAATTAAAAGGGTGAAAACTTGTTAAAGCTCAAAGCGGATGCAAAAGTTAGTTCTCTCTTATCTGGTTAGCAAGAATCGTAGAGAGAAACGAGCCAGCTCACAGCACAGGGGGAAGAAGAAGACGACTGCTGACTGACTCCCCCGACTGAAAGACTAAACAAAAATTTACAGCCGGGTCCCACCAATGAAATTGAATTAGCATATCATTGTTTTCATTCTAATATCAAAACATTTGGCTAGAGTGTTCAGAAAGTGTCTCTTTCTTAAAGGCACAGGGGTCTGGAGCACAGCCCTGTGAGGAGAGGCTGAGGGAGCTGGGGTTGCTTAGCCTGGAGAAGAGGAGGCTCAGGGGAGACCTTCTTGCTCTCTACAGCTCCCTGAAGGTAGTTTGTAGTCAGGTGGGGGTTGGTCTCTTCTGCCAGGCAACCAGCACCAGAACAAGAGGACACAGTCTCAAGCAGCACCAGGGGAGGTTTAGGCTGGATGTTAGGAAGAAATTCTTCCCAGCAAGAGAGATTGTCCATTGGAATGTGCTGCCCAGGGAGGTGGTGGAATCACCATCCCTGGAGGTGTTTAAGAAGAGCCTGGATGAGGCACTTGGTGCCATGGTTGAGTTGATTAGATGGTGTTGGGTGATAGGTTGGACTGGATGGCCTTGAAGGCCATTTCCAACCTGGTTAATTCTGTATTCTGTATACACACATACACACACATTTTCCCAACATTTATACTTACCACATCATAATTTTGTTCCAGAAATTCTGCTACCAAGGATTTGTGGCGTGTTAACAGGTCCTGGGAGAGAACAGCAGAAGGTTACCTGGAGAGAGTGCTCGCTTGGTTTTCCTTTGATTCTCAACCTGTGACAGAATGAGAGGACACAGTCTCAAGCAGTGCCAGGGGAGGTTTAGGCTGGATGTTAGGAAGAAATTCTTCCCAGCAAGAGAGATTGGCCATTGGAATGTGCTGCCCAGGGGGATGGTGGAGGCACCATCACTGGAAGTGCTTAAGAAGAGACTGGATGAGGCACTTAATGCCGTGGTTGAGTTGATTATATGGTGTTTGGTGGTAGGTTGGACTTGATGATCTCAAAAGTCTTTTCCAACCAATTCAATTCAATTCAATTCAATTCAATTCAATTCAATTCAATTCAATTCAATTCAATTCAATTCAATTCAATTATTTCTATTCTATTCTATTCTATTCTATTCTATTCTATTCTATTCTATTCTATTCTATTCTTTGTATTCTATTCTTTCTTTCTATTTTATTCTATTCTATTCTTAAAATTGTGTTTAACAACTGTTTACATTAAATAAAGTGGGAAGGAAAAGGCACTATGTACTTAAAAGCACTAGAAGGAGGCAGGAGGAAGAAGAGGGGAAAACAGTTGAAAACACATTTGCATTGTTAGGAATAGCTTTCACCAAGCATCCATTTAAATCCTCTTGCTTCCTCCAGCTAAAATGCAGCCACAGATGGCCACTGCCACTGGCTGCCCTCTGTTTCCCCACACTTCACAAGAGAAATGTCAGTTTTCTAGTTCTGAGAGAGACACCAAAAGCTCTGCTGCTTTTTCAATGACCATAGGGAAAATAATACAATACAATACAATAAACCAGGTTGGAAGAGACCTTCAAGATCATCGCGTCCAACCCATCAAACGACTAGATCATGGCACCAAGCACCCCATCAAGTCTCCTCCTGAACACCTCCAATGACGGTGACTCCACCACCTCCCCAGGCAGCCCATTCCAATGGGCAATCACTCTCTCTATGTAGAACTTCCTCCTAATGTCCAGTCTAAACCTGCCCTGGTGCAGCTTGAGACTGTGTCCTCTTGTTCTGGTACTGGCTGCCTGGGAGAAAAGACCAACCTCTGCCTGGCTACAACCTCCCTTCAGGTAGTTGTAGAGAGCAATAAGGTCACCCCTGAGCCTCCTCTTCTCCAGGCTAAACAACCCCAGCTCCCTCAGGCTCTCCTTATAGGGCTTGTGTTCCAAACCCCTCACCAACCTTGTTGCCCTTCTCTGGACACGTTCCAGCAACTCAACATCCTTCCTAAACTGAAGGGCCCAGAACTGGACACAGGACTCAAGGTGTGGCCTAACCAGTGCTGAGTACAGGGGCAGAATGTCCTCCCTGCTCCTGCTGGCCACACTGTTCCTGATGCAGGCCAGGATGCCATTGGCCCTCTTGGCTGCCTGGGCACACTGCAGGTTCATGTTCAGCCTACTATCAACCAGCACCCCCAGGTTCCTTTCTGCCTGGCTGCTCTCCAGCCACTCTGACCCCAGCCTGTAGCACTGCCTGGGGTTCTTGTGGCCAATGTGCAGTGTGGATGTGTTCAATCTCCTGCCCTTGGACTCTGCCCATCTGTCCAGCCTGTCGAGGTCCCTCTGCAAAGCCTCTCTGACCTCCAGCAGATCAACTGCTGCCCCCAGCTTGGTGTCATCTGCAAATTTACTGATGATGGACTCAATGCCCTCATCCAGATCATCAATAAAGATGTTGAAGAGCATGGGGCCCAGCACTGATCCTTGGGGCACACCACTAGTGCCTGGCTGCCAGCTGGCTGTGGCACCATTCACCACCACTCTCTGGGCTCGGCCCTCCTGCTGCCCTGGGGAGATGGTCCCCCTTATTTTTTTTTGCCTTGTTTTGCGTTTGGATAAGCAGCCAAATGTTGATTTGCCTTTCTGTGCTGCTGGCTCAGTTCTGACCTTGTCTCCCTCTGAGATTATCTGAGGGAGAAGGAAAGTGGGGATGTTGGTGTCTGCTTGTGCTCAGAATTGATTGGATGAAAAAGGGTTTTTATGGCAGCAATTCGGAGTGTCCCCATTGCTCTCGCAGGGGATCTGAGAAAAATACGAGCTTGTGGAGTAGTCTAGAAGCACAAAGTTACTGTAAAATCCCTCATTTTATGAGGTTTTAGAAGTGGTGTTTGGCACAGTAGTTATACTGCTCTGTTGTAAAGCTAAATGCCTTGAGTTAAAGTGTAACAGCTTTACGATGTAGATCATGTAAGCCATTTGCTTTTCATTTCCCTCCAATTTGCTAAGCTGCCATAATGTTGTGAGGTGTAGGGTGAAAACCTAGAGTGGGGGTCTGCTTCAGGTTTCAGGTTTGGGTGAGTGGGGGAATCTTTTCAGTATTCTGAAGTTTCTTCTCTTGACATAGTGTTGGGGGATAGGTTGGACTTGATGATCTCAAAGGTCTTTTCCAACCTGGTTAATTATATTCTATTCTATCCTATTATTCTATTCTATTCTATTCTATTCTATTCTATTCTATTCTATTCTATTCTATTCTACTCTTCTGTTCTCTATTATTCTATTCTATTCTATTCTATTCTATTCTATTCTATTCTATTCTATTCTATTCTATTCTATTCTACTCTTCTGTTCTCTATTATTCTATTCTATTCTATTCTATTCTATTCTATTCTATTCTATTCTATTCTATTCTATTCTACTCTACTCTTCTGTTCTCTATTATTCTATTCTATTCTATTCTATTCTATTCTATTCTATTCTATTCTATTCTATTCTATTCTATTCTATTCTATTCTATTCTATTCTATTCTATTCCATCCCATTCCATCCCATCCCATTCCATTCCATTCCATTCCATTCCATTCCATTCCATTCCATTCCATTCCATTCCATTCCATTCCATTCCATTCCATCCCATTCCATTCCATTCCATTCCATTCCATTATCACACAAACAAGCCTGTTGCTGCAGAGAACCGAGTTTTGATGGCTTGGGGCCTTGGCATTGAGCAATTTAGAAGGAAGGAACATTTTTATTACTATTTTAATGAATAATTTATTAATTACTATTAATAATAATCTACATAGAGCTTTGGAGTGCTGAAGGTAATCTTGGAGGGGGTGACTAAATGAGCAGAATTAATGTGTAAGCACTGCACGTTTATCATCTGCTCTAATTTGTTGCCAATTCATAGTCATGGTTCAAATTCCCTAACTTCTCTTTTCCACTACAGAAAACAAGTGGAAAGGGCAGGAATAATGGACTGGGGTTTTCTTCCTGTGGTCTCTAGTAGGTGGAATGATTTTAAGTTACAAAAGCAAGGACAAACATTTCTCAAAAGTACTCTAACCATGCTTTAGCCTGAGGACTCTGCTTACTTTGAAGGAAACAAACATAATGGAATTTAAATATGTGTCTCCTGGAGTCCTGTAGCAGTGCACACAGATTTGTTTGGTTGGGTTTTGTTGTGTTTTTGGTTTTCCCCCCTCAGTGTACTTTGAGACTATAAAGAATTGTAATCTATAATTGGAATGGAATGGAATGGAATGGAATGGAATGGAATAGAATAGAATAGAATAGAATAGAATAGAATAGAATAGAATAGAATAGAATAGAACAGAACAGAACAGAACAGAACAGAACAGAACAGAACAGGTTGGAAAAGACTTTCGAGATCATCAATTCCAACTTATCACCCAACACCATCAAATCAACTAAACCATGGCGCCAAGTGCCACATCCAATCCCCTCTTGAACACCTCCAGGGACGGTGACTCCACCACCTCCCTGGGCAGCACATTCCAATGGCCAATCTCTCTTGCTGGGAAGAATTTCATAACATCCAGCCTAAACCTCCCCTGGCACAGCTTCAGACTGTGTCCTCTTGTTCTGGTTCTGGGTGCCTGGGAGAAGAGACCAACCCCCACCTGGCTGCAACCTCCCTTCAGGGAGTTCCAGAGAGCAAGGTCTCCCTGAGCCTCCTCTTCTCCAGGCTAAGCAACCCCAGCTCCCTCAGCCTCTCCTCACAGGGCTGTGCTCCAGACCACCCCCAGCCTCACTGCCCTTCTCTGGACACCTTCAAGTGTCTCAATGTCCTTCTTAAACTGAGGGGCCCAGAACTGGATACAGAACTGGACTCAAGGTGTGGCCTAACCAGTGCTGAGCACAGGGCAGAATGACTTCCCTGCTCCTGCTGGCCACACTATTCCTGATGCAGGCCAGGATGCCATTGGCCTTCTTGGCCACCTGGACACATTGCTGGCTCATGTTCAGCTGCTGTCAACCAGTCCCCCCAGGTCCTTTTCTGCCTGGCTGCTCTCCAGCCACTCTGCCCCCTGCATGTAGCGCTGCATAGGGTTGTTGTGGCCAAAGTGCAGCACCTGGCACTTGGACTTGTTGGATGCCATTGTATGATGCAGTTTCTCTCAGGAGAGCTGAAGTTATTCTCTTTAAAAACATATGATGGAAATGAATGAAATGGCATACTTCAGTGTTTGTGTGGCCTTAGGAAAAGCCAGTACCTTCAGTACCCAAGGGCAGAGTTTTGATCATTTGGCTTTTGCTATGATGTTTACCCAAATGCTGCAGTGTCTGATAAAAAGAAAGGGCCAGCCCCAGGGTGGGTGTAAGGTGCTGCAGGGCACAGTGTTCCTTTCCTCAGGACTCCCTTGGTAAGGAAACAACCTGGGACAGAACAAGGTGCCCATGAAATGATGCCCAGTGCCAGTTTTCCCCCAAAGTCCTTCTTCTTGTCCAATGTTACCTTGTGCTGGTTGTCCATGTACCTGGTAATCTTTATAGAGAAAGATGCTGCTTTGGAGGGTGGTTTGTCCTGCCCTGAGCTTTACATCCACAGCATTCCTCGCTGAGCTGTCTCCGGGGGTGGCCTGGAGAGGAAATCTGACCACTGGTGTTTAATGTGAAGCCTTTAATCCTTTAATATTTCACTACAGGTTTGGAGCAGGAATTGCCACTTGGTGTCACTTGTTGCAGTGCTTTTGGGCACAGTGGGAGCAGCACTAGTGCCTGACACCAGTTCTGTTTGTGACAGTCCAAAAACATGATGCTATTTTGATATCTGTCAGGTGAAGCATAAGCACAAACAGTGGCACACTTCACAGATAGGTGGAGAGAATAAATCTGCTGCTCTGAAGTTGGTTTGGTGCCTCCCATGAACACCCAAGAGCAAAGGCAGGGAAGCTGAGGGAGCAGGGATGACTTCTGCCTCCCTGAACTCAGGAGGAGGGGACAGGAGGTGAAATCTCCCCACAAGCCTAGTGAGCTCAGCAGAAATACATGCTGAGCTCTCATCCCTGCTCTGGGGCTCAGCTGAGATCTGGGTGAGGTTGGGATTTAAATCCCATCCTGCTGCATCTGCAGTGGCTGGTAAAGCATCCTGCTTTCCTTGCTCTCAGTGCCTGTTGGACAGATAGGGTGAGGGAAAGACACTTGCCATTCCATTTGGGAATCTGTAGTGCTTGCTGAGCAGTAGCTGCCAAAGGAGAAAAGTGAAGCATTAAAAATGTCTGCAGTTCCATTTTGAAGCATTTGTCTGCTTGATAGATTGTGTGATTGTGGCTTCCCCCTGCCTCCATCATTAGAAAAAAATACTTTGGGCTAATCTTCTTCAGTGCAAGTTAAATTTTGCTGAGAGTATACTGCAGGTGTTGAGGCTTTTTTTCCCCTCCAGAATTACTGTAGAAAAGTATTTGGATCTCTGTGTTACACAGTCAGGCAGGAAGCAGCTTAACTTTGGCTTCTCTGGGCAGGACTCTGCTGAAAGACATGGTACATGTTGCTGTTATGATTATCTTGTGACAGCAGCTCGCCGTTGGGCTCCCTCATTTGCATTCTCAGCAGGATGACAAGGTGAATAATTTAATTGCAGCAGCCTCTGCCACGTGATGGTGCAAGGACCCATCAGCGATGCCTCCCCGGCACCCACAGACTTCGGAGGGGAATGGAAACTTACAGAAGTGATGTGAAATCCTCGCATCTCCTCCCTTAACCCCGGAGAAACCTCTCGGGGGAGCGGTCGCGTCTTCCTTTGCTTTTCCACGCGTTCCTCTGACGTGGAGCCTGGGGGTGCGTGTGAGCCTGCGAGCAAGACAAGCGAGGGAGTGGGAAGCGCGGGGGGCACCGGGGAGGGAAAATGCACACCCGGTCACGGAGCTAGTGGGAGCAGGAACGGCGAGGAGCCGGAGCGAGGCCAGGAGTCCGGCCACGGGCGGCGGGGAGTGGAAATTTACAGCTGCTTGTGAGCGCCTGTGCGTGTTGAAGCCATCCTTTCTGCTCACGCTTTTCCAGAGGCTGTCGGCGGCTCGGCAGAAGAGCAGGACGCGGAGCCGCGGGATCCCTTGTCCCTGCCACGTGTCGCTCATCAGCGGCGGGGAAGAAAGCAGAATTAAATGGAAGATAACTGAAGGTGGCCGCTGGCAGCGTGGGCTGCGGGCAGGAGGCAGAGCTGTCTTCAGCACCTGGCCATGGGGCTGCGCAGGGCTGCCTAGGAGCCCCCACCTTTCTGCACGCAGTAAGTGCCAGCCAAAATGATATCCTCCCAGCGACCGAAAGTTAAATGATTTCACCAAACTTTTTCTTTTTCCAGTTGGCACCAGCCCTTTCGCAACCGCCCGCTCGCCTGCTTCTTCTCGGTAGTTACGGCGTTCGCTTTTTATAGCTTTGTAAACTGTGTTACCAGGAGTGGCTTTTTAAAGCAGGCAACCCTAAACAATGCTCCTCCTGTTACATAAGGCACTGGCTCTGCGACCAAGTGCGCTGTGTCCATGGAATATCTCTGGAAATGGCCTTTATTTACAGTGTGGTTTCCAAAAATAAAATATCTGCAATATATCATTTCTCTTGCTCCTCTCTGCCGACTGCCTGAGGCTGCAGGCTGGCTCTCGAGATGCAGAGGAATGAAACCATGGCCACTTGCATAAGGCAGCAGAGACGCTTAGAGATGAGGGGAAGCTGAGCTCATGTGGATTGTCACAAGAAACGGCGTGTGTCAATTAACCATCTCATTATTTACAGGCAGTAAGTCTTGGCAACCTGAAACGCTAACTCTGCTCACGAAGCCATTCTCAAGGCAGAACTTTCATCATGCTTAAGGGAAGTTTGTGTGGGGTTTTTGTTTGGTTGGTTTGTTTTGGAGCAAAGGCTCTTTCTTGGGCTAATATTAGCAGTAAAGCGAAATGACTGCTATAGACAAAGGATTTTAATGTGTTATGAAGCTATTGAAAGTAACAGAGTGGGCTTGCTAAGAGTGTAGTCTGGTGAATGCTGTGTAGAGGGGTAACTTTCAGTACTATTAAACAAAAGGCAAAAATAGTATCCATGTTCCTCACTAATGGGTTTAGAGGAAGTCCTATTCCCTCTTGGCTGCTGCCTATGTCATTTAAACTATATTACTGGTTTCCACTATTTCTTGCAGTTATTATTACTACTAGCCCTGCAAACTGAACTTGGTTTCCCTTTTACTTAAGTAAATGAAAAGCTATTAAAGGCTGTTCTGTTAGAATTGTGTGTACCTCAGAGGCATTAGTTAGGAGACCTCTTTCTGCATGACTGATCTTGTGGGAGTTTTGTTGTAGACTCCAGTTAGTCATGGAACTGAATTCTTAACTTTTTTTAGGTTTGAAAGACCTTCGTGGTGAGAAATGGAAATTGGCATCGCAAATGTTCCTAACTCATCAACCCTGCAAATTGGGTGCCTGTAAAACCTGATTTCTTACATTTCTAGTTTTAGTCAATGTAAAAGTAATAATCTGCTACTTCTAGCTGGTTCATGAACATGAGTGGGAGAGCCTGTGTAATCCTGACACACTGAGGTGACCGATGCTGGTGTGAGTATAGGGCCACAGGGTGTTAACTTCTGCATGGGTTCAGAATCTGAATGTTACCTGGCATTGCAAAGTGCAAATGCTGAATAATGATAACAACAACAACAACAACAACAGAAGATGTGGAGAAGACTTGCTGCAATGAAAGGACTCTAGGTAGCAAAGTCAAACACTCAAAGAGTTCCTAATGTTACTTCTGGCATTTATCCATGCCGGAGTATTCTGTTCTCTGTCTCCTACTCAGGATACTTTCATTAAGCTTGTATCATCACACCTTTGCACTCCTTTCTCATCATCACTGCCTCCTTTTGGGCTTGACTGGTGAACACATAAGCTATAGCATGTGTTCCAGCAGTCCTATCTTCTCTAATCTTCATCCACCCACTTCTTCCCCTCTAGTGCTGGTACAGCTCTTTGTAAGACTGGGGGAGAACTGGACTGGAAACCCATGTGACCTTTTTTTTTTCTCCAGCAGACTATTTTTGGTTAACCCGAGTCAGTTCTCTGACAGGGCTCACCACATGGCCCTGCAAACAGCTATACCTCTCCAACAGAGCTTTAGGGATGTGAATAGATGTGGAGCAGGGTGACACTGTCACGGAATCAAGTGTTTGTCAAACTGTGGCCTCAGTGACCACGTAGCTGTTTGGTGTTTCACTTTAGCCCCTGTGTTTGGTGAGAGACTACACAGGCTTTTTTGTTTTCCAATGAAGGGGCATTCAAGCACTCAAGTGAAAATATAATTGCTAATTTCTTTGAGTGCTTCCATGGAGCTACACCACAGTGCTTGAGTGAAGCATCACTGCAGATGCCTCCAGTTTCATAACAGCATTGAACAACTATGTGATACTATTGTTCTCGTTCTGTAGAGGCAATCAATGTTTTGTATGTCCAGGTGAAGTTTCAGCCAATATCCACCTTCATTCCAGGTAATGCAACAAGTATTCTTCTGGAGGTGTTCAAGAGGGGATTGGACGTGGCACTTGGTGCCATGGTTTAGTAGTCATGAGGTCTGTGGTGACAGGTTGGACTTGATGATCTTTGAGGTCTTTTCCAACCTTATTGGTTCTGTTATTCTATTATTATTCTATTCTATTAAGTAGAATGGAATAGAATAGAATAGAATAGGATAGAATAGAATAGAATAGAATAGAATAGAATAGAATAGAATAGAGTAGAACAGAACAGAATAGAACAGAATTAACCAGGTTGGAAAAGACCTTTGAGATCATCAAGTCCAACCTATCACCCAACACCATCTAATCAACTAAACCATGGCACCAAGTGCCTCATCCAGGCTCTTCCTAAACACCTCCAGTGATGGTGACTCCACCACTTCCCTGGGCAGCACATTCCAATGGCCAATCTCTATTTCTGTGCAAAACTTCTTCCTAACATCCAGCCTAAACCTCCCCTGGCACAGCTTGAGACTGTGCCCTCTTGTTCTGGTGCTGGTTGCCTGGGAGAAGAGACCAACCCCCACCTGGCTACCACCTCTCTTCAGGGAGTTGTAGAGAGCAAGAAGGTTTCCCCTGAGCCTCCTCTTCTCCAGACTAAGCAACCCCAGCTCCCTCAGTCTCTCTCATAGGGCTTATGCTCCAACCCCCTCACCAGCTTTGTTGCTGGTTATGAGTTAGTGAAATGTTTTGGTTCTGATTGGTAAGTTGATGAAGGTTAGGACCTAAAACAAGACAGATGTCTGATGCTTGAAGAAAATTTTTCCACTCGTTCATTTTTGAAGACCAAGTGGTGTGTCCAGAGGAATGTCTGAAAAGTGAATAGATGGGTTTACATCCTCTCTCCCACTCTTGTGTTCCTGGGCAGGAGGAAGCACTTGGTAGGGAGCTTCTTAACTGAGTTAATCCGTAGTGGGATGGCTGATGAATAGAGTGATGTCGCTGTCGGTATTTTTCCTTCATTGTACTTACAAGCTCAGCTGCACTGTAGCCTTTTGAGACAGGATATGCTTAAGAGCACAGGAATGGAGGGAAAGTGCCTCTAAATGGAACTGGATCTCTTACTGTACTTGATAGCTGTATTAAAGAGCTCAAGTTGCACTACTTTTGGTTTTTTGATACAGCAGCCCTTTATGAGCAGGTAGACTGGCAGAAGAGATTATTTTGAGGAGTGATAAAGCACAGACTTCGGTGTCAACTGATCCAAGTTTCATTCCTGACACGGTCACTCTCTTGTGGCTTTGGGTGAGTCTCATAATCCTTCTGTGCTTCGGCTTCAGCCTTTGCAGCGGGGCAGCGTAACCGCAGGTTTAGAGGGGCTTGGGGAGTGAGTCCCTCTTGCTGAAATGGTTGCAGAGTTGGAGCCCTCTGAGGTAAGGCATGCCCTGAGGACAAAGGGATCTCTTCTCCCAGGCAGCCAGCACCAGAACAAGAGGACACAGCCTCAGGCTGCACCAGGGCAGGTTTAGGCTGGATGTTAGGAAAAAGTTCTATACAGAGAGAGTGATTTCCCATTGGAATGTGCTGCCTGTGGAGGTGGTGGAGTCACCTTCTTTGGAGGGGTTCAGGAGGAGGCTTGATGGGGTGCTTGGTGCCATGGGTTAGTTGTTTAGGTGGGTTGGATTGGTTGATGGGTTGGACGTGATGATCTTGAAGGTCTCTTTCAACCTGGTGTATTGTATTGTATTGTATTGTATTGTATTGTATTACCTTTGACAGCCTCTTGGATACCCTAAAACTCACATCTTGTAAACCTCAGCCACCTGTGGGGTCAACTCACTGCTTTAGTTTGTGTGATTTTTTTCTAAAAATTATTTTTTCCTTGGTTTTTTTTTTCCCTTTATTTTTGCCTTTATTTTTGCCTCATTTTTTCCTTTATTTTTCCTTAATTTTTTTCCTTATTTTTTCCTTTAGTTTTTCCTTATTTTCTCCTTTATTTTTCCTTAGTTTTCTTATTTTTCCTTCCCCCCTTTTTCCCCCCTTTTTTTCCCTCCTTCCCCCCTTTTCCCCCCTTCCCCCCTTTTCCCCCTTCCCCCCTTTTCCCCCTTTTCCCCCTTTTTCCCCCCTTTTCCCCCTTTTTCCCCCCTTTCCCCCTCTTTTTCCCCCCTTCCCCCCCCTTTCCCCCTCTTCCCCCCTTTTTCCCCCTTTCCCCCCCTTTTTTTCCCCCTTTCCCCCCTTTTTTCCCCCTTTCCCCCCTTTTCCCCCTTTCCTCCCCTTTTTCCCCCCTTTCCTCCCCTTTTTCCCCCTTTCCTCCCCTTTTTCCCCCTTTCCTCCCCTTTTTTCCCCCTTTCCTCCCCTTTTTCCCCCTTTCCTCCCCTTTTTCCCCCTTTCCTCCCCTTTTTCCCCCTTTCCTCCCCTTTTTCCCCCTTTCCTCCCCCTTTTCCCCCTTTCCTCCCCTTTTTTCCCCCTTTCCTCCCCCTTTTCCCCCCTTTCCTCCCCTTTTTTTCCCCCTTTCCTCCCCTTTTTTCTCCCCTTTCCCCTCTTTTTTCTCCCCTTTCCCCTCTTTTTCTCCCCTTTCCCCCCTTTTTTCCCCTTTCCCCCCTTTTTCCCCCTTTCCCCCCTTTTTCCCCCTTTCCCCCCTTTTTTCTCCCCCCCTTCCCCCCTTTTTTTCTCCCCCTTCCCCCTTTTTTCTCCCCCTTCCCCCCTTTTTTCTCCCCTTTCCCCCCTTTTTTTCCCCCCTTCCCCCCTTTTTTCTCCCCCTTCCCCCCTTTTTCTCCCCCTTCCCCCCTTTTTCTCCCCCTTCCCCCCTTTTTTCCCCCTTTCCCCCCCTTTTTTCCCCTTTCCCCCTTTTTTCTCCCCTTTCCCCCTTTCTTCCTCCCTTCCCCCCCCTTCTTCCTCCCTTCCCCCCTTTTTTCCCCCCTTCCCCCCTTTTCCCCCCTTTCCTCCCCTTTTTCCCCCTTTCCTCCCCTTTTTTCCCCCTTTCCTCCCCTTTTTCCCCCTTTCCTCCCCTTTTTCCCCCTTTCCTCCCCTTTTCCCCCTTTCCTCCCCTTTTTCCCCCCTTTCCTCCCCTTTTTCCCCCTTTCCTCCCCTTTTTCCCCCCTTTCCTCCCCTTTTTTCCCCCTCTCCTCCCCTTCTTTCCCCCTCTCCTCCCCTTTTTCCCCCCTTTCCTCCCCTTTTTTTTCCCCTTTCCTCCCCTTTTTTCCCCCTTTCCTCCCCTTTTTTTCCCCTTTCCCCCCTATTTCCTTTCCCCCCTATTTCCTTTCCCCCATTTTTTCCTTATTTTTTTCCTTTCCCCCCCTTATTTCCCCCCCCCTTATTTTTCCCCTTATTTTTTTATCCCTCATTTTTTCCCCTCATTTCCCTCCCCTTATTATTTTTCCCTTAATTTAATTTTTTGTCCTTAATTTTTTTTTTGTCCTTAATTTTTTCTGGCTCAGACAAAACCAGCCAAACATTTAGAAAGCGGTGCTGTAAAACTGGCACTTAGCTAAAATAAAATCAGTGCCATTTCCACCCCACCCCACCCCAAACAAACACAGAATTATATTCCTTGAAAGTGTTTTTGTAACAGCAGGGCTCATAAAATGTGCTGGACACTGATTGCAGCTCTGGCAGCTGCAATGTCCTTTTAATACTGGTGGCAGCAGCAGCAGGCATTGGAAACCACCATTCCTTCAACAGCACTGTCCTGGGACATTTTCCCCATGAGCAAGCAAGACAACCTTCAAGGCTGAGAGAGTCAGTCCAGTGAGACAGAGCTGTGTATTTCCTCAGACTCATAAGCTCCTCATAAGAGCACTGGTTGAGTATCATCATGGCAATGAAATGCTTCAGACCTTGGCCAGTCCCCCATTATATATTCAGGAGTGTCCACAGCCTGTTTCTGCTTTTATAAAAACATATGTTGAACAACCACTAGATGGAAAAAGGTTTCCTAGAAAGCAGGAAAGAAAGGGGCTCATTCAGCTCCCCTTGCTGCCAGACAGTGGTGTCAAAAATGTATGAAGAGATGCTCTGTAGCGTTCCTGGTAGAGCAGATCATTTCAACAATCTCAAAGCTCCCGTGGTTGGAAACCTTTGCATTTTCAGCTTAAGTTTATTCATCAGCAGTTTATTTGCTTCTGCAGGAATGAAGTGTTCCTGCTATTTGAGCTGAAACAGCATCTTTGGCTTTCCTTTATTTCTGTTCTAAGCTGACCAAGGCAAGCACTTTTAGTCTCCTAGACGTGCTCATCTTCCCGTCTCTCTAGCCAGCCCAGAGTTCTTCTCTGCACCTGCTCTAATCTCTCTCTTGATTTTGTCTGGCTGCAGGTGCTCAGGATTGTGTGCAACGTTCTGTATGAAGTTTAGGCTGGATGTTAGGAAGAAGTTCTATACAGAGAGAGTGATTGCCCATAGGAATGTGCTGCCCATGGAGGTGGTGGAGTCACCTTCATTGGAGGTGTTCAGGAGGAGGCTTGCTGGGGTGCTTGGTGCCATGGGTTAGTTGTTGGGTGGGTTGGATTGGTTGATGGGTTGGACGCGATGATCTTGAAGGTCTCTTCCAACCTGCTCCTATTCTATTCTATTCTATTCTATTCTATTCTATTCTATTCTATTCTATTCTATTCTATTCTATTCTATTCTATTCTATTCTATTCTATTCTAAGTTCCATCAAGACTTCGTACAAAGATCTGAATACTTTTGTGTTTCTTAATTCATGAGATTTGTGTTTGTCTCTCCTGTCTGTAAGATATGAGTGTAGTCACCAGGTGTCTGTCATTTCTCATTTTGGGTGCCGTGGTTTAGTTGATTAGATGGTGTTGGATGATGGGTTGGACGTGATGATCTTGAAGGTCTCTTCCAACCTGGTCTATTCTATTCTATTCTATTCTATTCTATTCTATTCTATTCTATTCTATTCTATTCTATTCTATTCTGTTCTGTTCTGTTCTGTTCTGTTCTGTTCATTGCAAGTTCTCAGCTTGAAGCAGATATTCATAGACTGGTTTGGGTTGGAAGGGGCTTCTAAAAGGTCATCTAGTCCAATCCCCTGCCATGAGCAAGGGCATCTTCAACTAGATCAGGTTGCTCAGAGCTCCGTCCAACTTGATGGGCCTGGCTGCCATCCACCCTGCATTGCTAAGAGAGCTGGCTGATGTTGTTGTGAGCTGCCCTCCATAATCTATGAGAAGTCATGGAGATCAGGAGACATCCCTGAAGACTGGAAGAAGGCTAATGTCACCCCCATCTGCAAGAAGGGTTTCAGGAAGGACTCAGGTAATTACAGACCCATTAGGTTTGTTCAGCCTTGAGAAAGGAAGGCTCAGGGAGAGACCTTATTACCATATACCAGCATATAAAGGGCAGCTACAGGAGGATGGAGGCTCTCTTATTACAGAGAGTCATGTGGAAAAGACAAGGGGCAATGGGTACAAGCTAATCCTGGGGAGATTCTGTTGGACTGCAGAAGAAAAATTTTCACAGTGAGAACAGTTAGACACTGGAATAGTCTCCCAGGGGAAGTAGTGGATTCCTCTGGCTAGGCCAGTTCTAAGACTGGGCTTGATGGGGTGCTGGGCCATCTCATTTAACCTACCTTATCACCTAGAAAGGTTGGATCCGTGTGATCCCTTACAACATGGATTCTGTGATCTCTTCCAAAGATGGGACATATACAATTCCTGTTGTCTGTTCTGCTGTTCAATATATTCTGACACTTTCTACTCTTAATTTTTGTCTCATGTTTATTTATTCCAGTCCTCTTCTGTGTTGATAACATCTTTGTGTTTTGAAACACCACAATTTTTGGGCACACTCTTAGTTCCTATGCCTCCTTAAATACAGTTCCATCCCTAAATTGCTCCTACCCTCTCAGACAATCAGTCTCCTGGTCAAAGTGTGGGATGAAAAAGAAACAGAGTTCCAGCCACGAAGAACAGAAGAGAACAGATGGACCAGGTCAGCAAAAGCTGTCTGCTCCACAGCTTCTCTTCACACAAGTACATTGCACCTTGTTGGCATGGAAAATCTTGCTTAGGAAATGCAGAAAGGCAATTAGGGACCTGGGCCCAGCTATATCTGATCAAGCTGTTGAAAGGCAAGGTAAGAAATCCCAAAGTTATTTGTAGTGCTCATAATGGCAGAAAGAAGGTTTTTTTATATGGACTCATTTGAGTAACAGTTAAGAAGCAGCAACAAGAAGGATTAAGCCAAAGTACATCAGTGATTCTAACCTCTAACAATAGCCAGATAGAATAGAATAGACCAGGTTGGAAAAGACCTTCGAGATCATTGAGTCCAACCTATCACCCAACACCATCTAATCAACTCAACCATGGCACCAAGTGCCTCATCCAGTCTCTTCCTAAACACCTCCAGGGATGGTGACTCTACCACCTCCCTGGGCAGCACATCCCAATGGCCAATTACTCTTTCTGGGAAGAACTTTCTCCTCACCTCCAGCCTAAACCTCCCCTGGCACAGCTTGAGACTGTGTCCTCTTGTTCTGGTGCTGGGTGCCTGGGAGAAGAGACCAACCCCCACCTGGCTGCAACCTCCTTTCAGGTGGTTGTAGAGAGCAATAAGGTCTCCCCTGAGCCTCCTCTTCTCCAGGCTAAGCAACCCCAGCTCCCTCAGCCTCTCCTCGTAGCACTTGTGCTCCAGACCTCTCACCACCTCTTACATCATTCTCCTTCCACTTGTTTATTTTCTACTATATTCAATTTATTGTATTTCCATGTTAGGTTCATGAGTTCTGATGTGTTTTCTCTGTCTAAAAATATCTGCAGAAGGGGTTATAGTGTGAGCTACCTTTGGTAAGGCTGGCTTGCATTCTTTTCCGTTGCCATTCATCTTTGTATTTCAGTTAGTTTTAGACTGGTTTGTTGAGAAAATGATGCTTCTGTGGTCACACTGTCCAGCTCTTACCCTACTTCTCTTCCCAACCTTTGAGCTTACTGGCCTGCTTCAAGCCATCTTGACAGAGGACTAGATGCCTGAAAAAATAGAGTTCCAAAACCTGGGGGAGGAGGGAAGATAATGAAAGGAGTAGTGCCTCTATCAAAGAGAAGACCTTCCAAGTAAACCTTAGAGAGCAGGGAGCTGATCCAAAGAGGACAGGGCTGCAATGCTCAGCTGTGTTCAGAGCTTTAGTGAGAGCTCATGCTTTCTTTGATGCTGGAGAATCTGGTCATGAGGAGCAGAGCTGGAGGAGTGCCTTATTGAGTAGTCAGCCATAGGAGTAAGGAGTACAACTCTCAGCTATCACCAAAGTGGCTTTACTCCTGTTTACTTCCATCTGTAATGTGAATAGCATGTGCCCCTTATGAGATTGCTGCATGGAGAAGTAAAAAGGCTGCCAGTAAACAGGGCTGCTGAAGTAAGTTGCTAACTGCCAGTATGCATTTTCTGAAGTAATGCATCATCTTTTGCCAGGTACTTATGGGTTTCAAACTGTGTTCTGAAGCATTCTTAGATCCACATCTAAGGCTTTTCCCCTTTGTCTCTCTCTGCTTGCATACAGTGGGTGCTTTGCTTTGTTTCTAAGATAGTAAACAAAGCAAAGCAGAGACTTGTCTCTGTTCAGCCGAGGGATGAACTAAACAAGTTTCTTGAGTCCTGTCCTGTCCTGTTACTGGTGACTCTGCTGCTGCAATTAGGACACTGGTAGTGTATGAAGGGAAATGGGGTTCTATCACTGAGCAGTGCTGTGGTGACTTGGTGGTGAGACTGAAGCTATCCAGTGGCAAAGTGCTAGCCTGGCTGTTGGAGTTGTGTAGCAGAATTAGTGATTATTTAAATATGGACATCATACTCTCCACAGGTATGTAGGTTACTTTTTTTAGGAGGAAATGTGGGGTTTTTTAAAATTCCTAGTCAACATTTCAGTAACTTCACTATCTCCAGGGATGGGGCCTCAATCACCTCCCTGGGCAACCTGTTCCAGCTTTCCACCACCGTCATAGTAAAGAATTTGTTCCTAACGTCCAGTCTAAATCTGCTCTTCTCTGGTTTGAAACCATTGCCTCTTGTCCTATCAATACAGGCCTTTGTGACCAGCCTCTCTCCACCCTTCTTGAAGGCCCCCTTCATGTACTGGAAGGTTGTTAATTAGGTTTCCCTGGAGCTTTTTCTTCTCCAGTCTGAACAACCCCAGCTCCCTCAGCCTGTCTTTGCAGGAGAGGTGTTTTAACACACCAGAACCTCTATCTCAGGAGTTCTTCAATTTAAACACTGAATTATTTCCCCCTTGGCTTTTCCTTGTGTTGGAGACTTCTAAAAGAGCAGCCCTGAAGAGAGAGACTTGGGGGTGCTGGTGGACGAGAAGCTCAACAGGAGCTCTCAGTGTGCACTTGCAGCCCGGAAAGCCAATCAGATCCTGGGCTGCATCAGGAGAAGTGTGGCCAGCAGGGCAAGGGAGGGGATTCTCCCCTCTACTCAGCTCTGCTGAGACCCCACCTGGAGTACTGCCTCCAGTTCTGGAGCCCCTATTACAGGAGGGATCTGGAGGTGCTGGAAGGTGTCCAGAGAAGGGCCACGAGGATGATCAGAGGGCTGGAGCACCTCTCCTATGAGGACAGACTGAAGGAGTTGGGGCTGTTCAGTCTGGAGAAGAGAAGGCTCCCAGGTGACCTCATTGTGGCCTTCCAGTATCTGAAGGGGGCTACAGGAAGGCTGGGGAGGGACTTCTCAGGATCTCAGGTAGTGATAGGACTAGGGGGAATGGAATGAAGCTGGAAATAGGGAGAAGAAGTTCTTCCCCATGAGAGTGGTGAAGCCCTGGAATGGGTTATCCAGGGAGGTGGTTGAGGCCCCGTCCCTGGAGGTGTTTAAGCCCAGGCTGGACAAGGCTGTGGCCAGCCTGATGTAGTGTGGGGTGTCCCTGCCCATGGCAGGGGGTTGGAACTAGATGATCCTTGTGGTCCCTTCCAACCCTGACTGATTCTATGATTCTAAGAGGAAGATGACAGGATAACTTTACAATATGAATAAAGCTACTCCACCTTGGATGAAAATACTTCTTCTCTGAAATGCAACATGCCTCTTAAGCACCTGGTCTCAGACTCTCTCTCTTGCATCATCACGTCATCATGCTGTGTCTTCATGGATAATAAAAATGTGCAGAGTCAAGTCCTTCTTGAAGTGTGTTGTAAATTATTAATCTTCTAATTGCAGCTTGTGTAGGATTATGGGATGCTTGGCTCTTGCTAGCAGTGTTTAAACAAGTCTAATGCACAATACCAGCATCCCAGTGTTTTGCAGTGCTTGTATGTATGCTTGAACGTGCCCAGGTGAGGTGGTTGTTAGTATACTCTGTCTTCAGTCTTGCACCTTGTCAGTGTGGTGGGTTGAAGTTTCCCCCAGCATTAACTTTAGCCAGACTAACTCAGTTAGAAGCAAAAAACTACACTCTACAATGGAATGCAATGAATATGTACAGAATACACAGGATGGTTGGTCTCTTCTCCCAGGCAAGCAGCACCAGAACAAGAGGACACAGTCTCAAGCTGCACCAGGGGAGGTTTAAGCTGGATGTTAGGAAGAAGTTCTTCCCAGAAAGAGATTTGCCATTGGAATGTGCTGCCCAGGGAGGTGGTGGAGTCACCATCACTGGAAGTGTTTAGGAAGAGACTGGATGAGGCACTTGGTGCCATGGTTTAGTTGATTAGATGGTGTTGGGTGATAGCTTGAACTTGATGATCTCAAAGGTCTTTTCTGACATGGTCCTTTTCCTTTCCTTTCCTTTCCTTTCCTTTCCTTTCCTTTCCTTTCCTTTCCTTTCTTTTTCCTTTCCTTTCCTTTCCTTTCCTTTCCTTTCCTTTCCTTCCTTTCCTTTCCTTTCCTTTCCTCCTTCCTTTCCTTTCCTTTCCTTTCCTTTCCTTTCCTTTCCTTTCCCTTGCCTTGCCTTGCCTTTTCCTTGCTTTTGCCTTGCCTTTTCCTTTCCTTTCCTTTCCTTTCCTTTCCTTTCCTTTCCTTTCCTTTCCTTTCCTTTCCTTTCCTTTCCTTTCCTTTCCTTTCCTTTCTTTTCCTTTCCTTTCCTTTCCTTTCCTTTCCTTTCCTTTTCCTTTCCTTTCCTTTCCTTTCCTTTCCTTTCCTTTCTTTCCTTTCCTTTCCCTTTCCTTTCCTTTCCTTTTTTCCTTTTCCTTTCCTTTCCTTTCCTTTCCTTTCCTTTCCTTTCCTTTCCTTTCCTTTCCTTTCCTTTCCTTTCCTTTCCTTTCCTTTCCTTTCCTTTCCTTTCCTTTCCTTTCCTTTCCTTTCCTTTCCTTTCCTTTCCTTTCCTTTCCTTTCCTTTCCTTTCCTTTCCTTTCCTTTCCTTTCCTTTTCCTTTCCTTTCCTTTCCTTTCCTTTCCTTTCCTTTCCTTTCCTTTCCTTTCCTTTCCTTTCCTTTCCTTTCCTTTCCTTTCCTTTCCTTTCCTTTCCTTTCCTTTCCCTTGCCTTGCCTTTCCTTTCCTTGCCTTGCCTTGCCTTTCCTTGCCTTGCCTTGCCTTTCCTTGCCTTGCCTTGCCTTGCCTTGCCTTGCCTTGCCTTGCCTTGCCTTGCCTTGCCTTGCCTTGCCTTGCCTTGCCTTGCCTTGCCTTGCCTTGCCTTGCCTTGCCTTGCCTTGCCTTGCCTTGCCTTGCCTTGCCTTTCCAGAGAAGAATGTATATTAATTGTATGTATGTGTGTAATAGGATGTATATTAATTCCATAGGATATTTGGGGCTTAGTAACACATGGGTATATGGCACAAATGGGGTCACACTTCCTGATGGACTCTCTAGTGTCAGTGTCCCAACCAAGCACAAGAGGAATGGGTTCTTTGGGATCACTGGTGAAATGTTGTACCGTGCTGTCGTCCTCTCTATATCGTGTGTATTGTGTTTGTTTCGTTCTCCCCTTTAAAATGTCTTGTGTAAAGCTTTTGTTTCAATTGTGACAGTTGAAGAGGAATGGGAGATGGAATTGGGCTGTGTGTATATTCATGTTTTCCCAACTAGTCTTGCAAATGTGTGTGTAGGGATAGCGATGGTTGCCTGTCGCTGTGGGGAGAGATGGATGGAAGTTTGAGATCATTTTTGCTCTCTGTTTATTTTTTACCTCTTCTTTGATATTGTACAAACTGGAATGCAGTCCAGAATGGTGCTGGGCACTCCCTAGAAAGTGGTGCTGCCTTGACCAGAACATAGGCAGAGTTATACACTTCAAAAATGATAGGAACAGTAAGTGTCATTATGTTGCTGAATCTTAATAAGGGAGGTGTAGCAGACATCACCTGAAGCACTCAAACTGGTCTGGACACATCACTGGGTGATACATGGGTCTGTCCTTCTAGGGGAAGAAAGTTTCTCTTTCTCACATAGTTTCTTATACTTGATAGGAAGAGGTAGTAACTGACATAAGCTGATAACACCAATTAACAAGTGTCAGCTTCTGAGTCAGTCCCTGGGTAAATTGTGTGAAGCTTTACAGAAGTACAACTACCTCAAGGGAGGTTGTAGCCAGGTGGGGGTTGGTCTCTTCTCCCAGGCAAGCAGCACTAGAACAAGAGGACACAGTCTTAAGCTGTGCCAGGGGAGGTTTAGGCTGGATGTTAGGAAGAAATTCTTCCCAGCAAGAGAGATTGGCCATTGGAATGTGCTGCCCAGGGAGGTGGTGGGGTCACCATCCCTGGAAGATTTCAAGAGGATTGCACGTGGCATTTGAAGCCTTGCTTTAGTAGTCATGAGGTGTTGGGTGATAGGTTGGACTTGATGATCTTTGAGGTCTTCTCCAACCCTATTGATTCTATGATTCTATGATTCTATATAGCCATCTGTAGCCTGTCCATTGACTTCAGTGGGTTTTTGCTTTGAACCCTCAGCAGAGCCCACAGGTATTTACAATTCAATGCTGTGTAGAATCAGAAATTAAGCTACTTGGTTTCTTTCACGTGTAAGTGCTGTGATGTGGTGTTTGCCACCATTTGGAGGAAGAATGTTTTGAATTAAACAAAACAAATATCATTCAAATGCTCAGTCCTGCCTTTAAATGCCACGAGAACACTTGAGTCCACATTTGGGCTTGATCCTCTGTTCTTTAGTTAATTCGGGCAACGTTTTACACAAGTGGGATCCGACCCACAGATTCTTGAGTTCTGTCAGACAGAGGGGATAGCTTAACCTGCTTCACTTCAAGAAGCTTTAGGCTGAGAAAGAAAAGCAGCTGAAGAAGGAGGAGCTGTGGTGGCGATGCTGGAATCTTATCTCGCAGTGCTTTAAACAAAGGACGCTTATTTTATGCTGGCGCCTACAGTTAGTTATCTGCATCATGGTGAAGCCAGGCAGGTTTGGCAGAAACCCCTATCAGAGCTCTAGTGGAGCCTGCTAGATATGCAGTGTCCAGAAAACTTTGCACATAGCCAAATATTTTCTGGAGCACTGACCTGTAGGTCAGAGTCTTTAGGAAGCCGCCAGCTCCAGCGCAGGTGCTGATTAGTTCCATGTGCTAATGGTGGCTTGTGAGTCCTGGATGAACTTGCAGTTAACTATATGTGAGAGTTTTTACTGCTCTGCTGAGTAGCTGAAGAAAATACAGTGCCTGAGGCATAACTTTTTCTTGCCCTGCATGTCTCTGTGTGTTTTCATTGCAATTTCATACAAATCTTAAAGGCTGTTTTTGTTTCCCAGTTGATTCAAGGTAGTCCTCTTCTATCCTGAAGGAAGAAACCCAGGTGAAGAAAAACCATGCCTTTGTTTAGTAAATCCCACAAAAATCCTGCTGAGATTGTGAAAATTCTGAAAGAAAACATGGCCATATTGGAAAAACAAGAAAGAAAGACAGACAAGGTATGAGCTAATGTTATGGAAGACCAGTAGGGTTTTTGTGCTGGGGAAATGGGGAGATGGAGGGAAGAAACTTGTGTTTGCTCACTGCCGTGGTTCTGCAACTGCTCGCACACGTAAGTAGCTTCATGTTTGAGTGGCCCTCTGAAGTCAGGGGGCATTTGCATAACTAAAGGACAATAGATCTGTGGTCAAACAAAAAATGCTGAGCCTCAGCCAGAATGAAGGGTGATCTCCTACTGCTTCAAGCAGTAATAGAATTATTATCAGAATAGAATAGAATAGGATTAACCAGGTTGGAAAATGCATCTAACAGTACAACCTGGAAGGCTATTTGAAAGCTGCTACACTGTTAACTGTTTTAGCAGGATGACAGATGAGGCTGCCAATTCCGTGTAGGTACCTACAGAGCAGAGTTTATTTCTGATGACCATTGTACATCTCTTCTCCCAGGCAACCAGCAGCAGAACAAGAGGACACAGTCTCAAGCTGTGCAGGGGGAAGCTTAGGCTTGTCCTTAGAAAGAAATTCTTCCCAGCAAGAGAGATTGGCCATTGGAATGTGCTGCCCAGGGAGGTGGTGGGGTCAACATCCCTGGAGGTGTTTAAGAAGAGACTGGATGAGGCACACAGTGCCATGGTCTAGTTGATTAGTTAGGGTTGGGTGATCAGTTGGACTCAATGATCTTGGAAGGCTCTTCCAACCTGTGATTCTGTGATTCTGTGGTCCTATTCAGATGTATATAAGAGAGATCTTCCTCTATCAGTGCTTTCCAATCTTCTGTGTGCTAGTGGTTCCTAAATGAGCTGTGCTACTTGTATTCTAATTACTGTGCTAGGCTTTTGCTGGTACTGTTGCATTCTTCTAACTCTTTGACAGTCTAAGTTAGTTTTGTCACTCTTCCAGTGGCTAGTTGAGAAGATCAACCCCAGTGTATAAAAATATTCCCAATTAGGTATTTGTGCTTGCATAAAATCTTCTTTGTGTGTGTGTGACTGAGATGCTGGTACTCTCTATTACTAGTGTAATAGAGGTATATGATTTTAATTAACAGCAAGCTAACATTAGGTTAAAACTGAATGTTAGTGGAGACAGGTAGCTGGTAAGTGACATTAACGCAGTGTTTGTGCAACTGAGATGCACGTTGTGTTTCCCCCAGCTGTTGCAGAAGTTTGTATTAGAAACCCAACCCCAAAAACAACCCTGGAGCCCTTTGGGCCTTTAATGAAACCTGCTGGAAACTTTTTGGTTCAAAGCAAGTAGCTCAGAGGCTGTTAATCGTGTAAGATCAGTCACACAGATTTCAAAGAGGCCTCTGGTATTTGATGTCGCCTGCAGAAATACCTTCAGCTAACTGGAAAACACTGAGAGAGCTTGACTCTGAATTAAAACTCAAAATAAGTAACTAAATAAACCAACAGAGCCTACCCTCCCCTGCTGAATTCATCCTTGGGAGCCTGATTAAAGAAGACATTCAGAGCAGGAGCTTTAGACTGGGGTTTCTTTTTGATTCGCATTGCAGCATGACTCCTCTGGGTTGTGGTTTTGAGGCTTTTTGGCTTTGAGCTGGTTTGTTTATTTGGGTATCAAGTGACAAAGGAGGAGGAATTCAGATTTCTTAGAAATTGAGTGTAGCATTTTCATAAGAGTCAGAACAGCTGGTGTGTGTTTTCCTCACAAAGTAAAAGATATGGGAAGTGTTTCCCCTGCGCATTAGGATGGAAACAGCCTGAGCTCAGTGACAGTGCTTGTTTTGCAGGAGGCTGTCTCTCAGTGCTTTCTGGTGTATTCTGTCACTATGGGATGGAGTCTGTTCCTGAGGTGAATATGGGTGATTGGGGGAGAATAAAGAGAGGGGACAAGGGAACAAGGCAGATGGATTCAGGAAGGGCAGGTCCTGCCTGACCAACCTGATCTCCTTCTATGATCAGGGGACTGCCTGGTGGATGTGGGGCAGGCTGTGGATGTGGTCTGCCTGGACTTCAGCAAAGCCTTTGACACCGTCCCACCACAGCAAACTCCTGGCCAAGCTGTCAGCCCCTGGCTTGGACAGCAGCACTCTGAGCTGGGTTAGGAACTGGCTGGAGGCTGAGGCCAGAGAGTGGTGGTGAATGGTGCCACAGCCAGCTGGCAGCCAGGCACCAGTGGTGTGCCCCAGGGATCAGTGCTGGGCCCCATCCTGTTCCATATCTTTATTGATGATCTGGATGAGGGGATTGAGTCCATCATCAGTAAGTTTGCAGATGACACCAAGCTGGGGGCAAGAGTTGATCTGTTAGAGGGTAGGAGAGCTCTGCTGAGGGACCTCAACAGGCTGGCCAGATGGGCAGAGTCTGAGGGCATGAGATTTAACATAGCGATGCTTAAGTGTGTAGCTTCTGCCCCTTTCACTTAAATATATCTAAAGAGACTGCTTGTTTGGGTAGGTCACTGTAATCTGTCCTCTGTTTCATCTTGATGTACTGTAAAAAACTGGGTGCTGTTCAGAAGGGTCAGAGAGCAGCATTTTATTAAGGCTGCAGTTAAGACTTCAAGATTTCTGGAACAATTATTAGTACCAATAACACCTGATGTTTTTTTTAGGTAGAAACAATGCAGCCAGTGAGCTCCTCTTCACTTTGCTTGCTCCTGCATTGATAAAGTATCTGGGGATGGGTGTGTGAGGTGAGGTGTATGCAGAGAATGTGCTGTGCATTTGCATGGAAGAATGGTTGTGTGACTGCTGTGAGCACCAATACCCATAGGTGCAAGGCTGCAGCTGCCAGTCTCAGTTGCAAAACTGCCTTCAACTTCACTGCTGCACACTGAACCCTAGGGAATGAGCCCAGAAGGGCTTGGCACCCCTTTCTTCTAGCTTTGCATGTCCTAAGGTTTTGTGGAGTGTTCCATGTTTCAGCTTCCCTGTTTTGCTTAGGCCTGTTACTGCTGTAGAGGTGGAATAAACTCCAGATACTATCAGGTACTGGTGCCAGGACTTTAAACCCTGTCTCTGCTGGGTGGTTTTTTGGTTTGTTTGTGGGTTTTTTTTAGGACCTTTCAACCTTTAGTTCTGTCCTAAGTGTGATACCAACAGCATGAAAGGAATTTCTGTCCAGGCTGGGCAAACCTGTATCTCTTCTGCTTAATCATACATCCTTTTAGAAGGCGTTTCCCTGTTGCACCTGCTTGGCCAAGTTATCTGTGCCAGCTTCCTTGAGTACTGGACTGTAATGTTTTCCTAAATGAGGGAGCTCAAGCCTCTCTGATCCCAAACATTCACAACTTGTTCCCATGTATCTGTTTAGCATGAAATTGCACCAGCACTAAGTCAGTTGGGATGATCAGGGAACTGTGTAAGATGCTGGATGCAGATTGAGCTGACGGTTGTTCTTTGCAGAGCTCACAGTTGCACATAGAGGAACAGGTCATCTTGAGTGCAATCACACAGCACTTACAGGATGGCCAAGGGATCAGGCCCAGCCAGCATGGATTTAGGAAGGGCAGGTCCTGCCTGACCAACCTGATCTCCTTCTATGATCAGGGGACTGCCTGGTGGATGTGGGGCAGGCTGTGGATGTAGTCTGCCTGGACTTCAGCAAGGCCTTTGACACCATCCCCCACAGCAAACTCCTGGCCAAGCTGTCAGCCCCTGGCTTGGACAGCAGCACTCTGAGCTGGGTTAGGAACTGGCTGGAGGCTGAGGCCAGAGAGTGGTGGTGAATGGTGCCACATCCAGCTGGCAGCCAGGCACCAGTGGTGTGCCCCAGGGATCAGTGCTGGGCCCCATCCTGTTCAATATCTTTATTGATGATCTGGATGAGGTGATTGAATCCATCATGCGTGAATTTGCAGATGGCACCAAGCTGGGGGCAGGAATTGATCTGTTAGAGGGTAGGAGAGCTCTGCAGAGGGACCTTGCCAGGCTGGACAGATGGGCAGAGTCCAAGGGCATGAGACTGAACACATCCATGTGCCAGGTTCTACACATTGGCCACAACAACCCCAGGCAGTGCTACAGGCTGGGGTCAGAGTGGCTGGAGAGCAGCCAGGCAGAAAGGGACCTGGGGGTACTGGTTGAGAGTAGGCTGAACATGAGCCAGCAGAGTGCCCAGGTGGCCAAGAAGGCCAATGGCATCCTGGCCTGCATCAGGAACAGTGTGGCCAGCAGGAGCAGTGAAGTCATTCTGCCCTTGGAGTCAGCACTGGTTAGACCACACCTTGAGTCCTGTGTCCAGTTCTGGGCCCCTCAGTTTAGGAAAGATGTTGAGTTGCTGGAAGGGCAACAAAGCTGGGGAGGGGTCTGGAGCACAGCCCTGTGAGGAGAGGCTGAGGGAGCTGGGGTTGCTTAGCCTGGAGAAGAGGAGGCTCAGGGGAGACCTTCTTGCTCTCTGCAACTCCCTGAAGGGAGGTTGTAGCCAGGTGGGGGTTGGTCTCTTCTCCCAGGCAACCAGCACCAGAACAAGAGGACACAGTCTCAAGCTGTGCCAGGGGAGGTTTAGGTTGGATGTTAGGAAGAAGTTTTGCACAGAAAGAGAGTTTGGCCATTGGGATGTGCTGCCCAGGGAGGTGGTGGAGTCACCATCACTGGAGGTATTTAAGAAGACACTGGATGAGGCACCTGGTGCCATGGTTTAGTTGATCAGATGGTGTTGGGTGATAGGTTGGACTTGATGATCTCCAAGGTCTTTTCCAACCTGATTAATTATATTATTTTCTTTTCTATTCTATTCTATTTTATTCTATTCTATTCTATTCTATTCTACTCTGTAGAGAGAGATGCATTGGCACTATTCTGTTCTTTTAGGAGAAAAACTAGTTCGACTCATACAGTGTGAATATTTTTAAAGAAGGTAAGGGCAAACCAAGGAGCTTTATGCTTTTGGTTGTAATAAATAACAGGAAGTGCTGATGATTCACTGAATCACACATGAGGGTGTTTAACAGGCATCTGTATGTGTGAATGTCACTGTGCAAGAAAGCAACAGTTTAGAAAGCGATTTTTTTCCCCCTGGAAATATGCTAGCTGCACACACAGAAGCTGTATGTTTCTGTTTGCTATAATTTTATGAGCAATTGAGGATTTCCTGCTTGCTATGCAGATACCAGGTGTCAGGCATCCTGTATTTCTCCTAAGTGTATTTCTACAATAATAATACAATACACCAGGTTGGAAGAGACCTTCAAGATCATCGCGTCCAACCCATCAACCAATCCAACCCACCTAAACAACTAAGAAAAGTAAATGCAGATTGTTTTTCCTTCACTGTTATGGCTGGTCATAAATACTTTATTAAACCCCTGGATTAATATAATATTTATAAGACAAAGCCCTTCTGATCTGTAACATATATACATCTATATATGCAAAGCCTCCAACCTGTTGGTGAAACAGAGGTAAAATAGAGAGAGCCCACTAAAAGCTTTGAAAAGCTGCAGTTCAAGTCTAGGAGCTCAGACTGCTGATTGTTCAAGGCCTGATACAGAGGTTGGTCCCTTCTCCCAGGCAGCCAGCACCAGAACAAGAGGACACAGTCTCAGGCTGCGCCAGGTTTAGGCTGGATGTTAGGAAGAAGTTCTACACGGAGAGAGTGATTGCCCATTGGAATCGGCTACCCGTGGAGGTGGTGGAGTCACCTTCATTGGAGGTGTTCAGGAGGAGGCTTGATGGGGTGCTTGGCTGTATGGTTTAGTTGTTTAGGTGGGATGGATTGGTTGATGGGTTGGATGTGATGATCTTGAAGGTCTCTTTCAACCTGGTGTATTGTATTGAATTGTTCCTTGAAAGGAGTAAAAAGATGCAGTGGTTCTGCATACATAATCATAGGATCAATAAGGTTGGAAAAGACCTCAGAGATCAGCAAGTCCAACCTGTCACCCAACACCTCATGACTAGCTAAACCAAGGCTTCAAGTGCCACGTCCAATCCCCTCTTGAACACCTCCAGGGATGGTGACTCCACCACCTCCCTGGGCAGCACATTCCAATGGCCAATCTCTCTTTCTGGGAAGAACTTTCTCCTCACCTCCAGCCTAAACCTCCCCTGGCACAGCTTGAGACTGTATCTTGGGTCTTTGGATCTTGGAATGTCTTCCCCCACTCTTTTTTTATGTTGTCTCTTTTCTCTCTGTTCTGAGTCTTGAGCAAGTGTCTATCTCAGAAGCAGTGCTTATGTGCTTAGGGTATTATTCTGAAAATGCTGGAAGATTAAGTGGAAATGTCAAAGTGAAGGCTAGAAGTGGCTGTTAATTTAAGAATCTTGTGTTCAGGATTATGGTTTTCCTCCAGACAGATTATGAGGGATAGGCACAGGAGAGCAGTCCTTAAATCTGACCAGGAACAGCTTTTGGTGGTGGTTTGAATGTCAAACCCCAGAGTATCCAGAGGATATGAAGAGGGAGTAAGTTAAAGTCTGAAAACATAAACTGCATTTAGAAAAGTTGAGCAGAGGAGTGGGTGGGATGGCAGAGGATTGGAGAGATGCAGCTGTGGGGCCCAGCGGTGCCCATCGACACCGCAACGCTCTGGAGTGCCATTTTTCCTTGCAGCAAATTACTTTTTGGCCTCCATTTTGAAAAGTGGACTTAAAGCTGAGTTGTGCAGACATTCATAGAATCATACACTCAATAAGGTTGGAAAAGACCTCAGGGATCATCAAGTCCAACCTGTCACCCAACACCTCAGGACTAACTAAACCATGGCACCAAGTGCCACATCCAATGCTCCCTTGAACACCTCCAGGGATGGTGACTCCACCACCTCCCTGGGCAGCACATCCCAATGGCCAATTACTCTTTCTGGGAAGAACTTTCTCCTCACCTTCAGCCTAAACCTCCCCTGGCACAGCTTGAGACTGTGTCCTCTTGTTCTGGTGCTGGTTGCCTGGGAGAAGAGACCAACCCCCACCTGGCTACAACCTCCCTTCAGGGAGTTGTAGAAAGCAAGAAGGTCTCCCTGAGCTGGGGTTGCTTAGCCTGGAGAAGAGGAGGCCATCACTGGAGGTGTTTAGGAAGAGCCTGGATGAGGCACTTGGTGCCATGGTTTAGTTGATCAGATAGTGTTGGGTGATAGGTTGGACTCAATGATCTCAAAGGTCTTTTCCAACCTGGTCTATTCTATTCTATTCTATTCTATTCTATTCTATTCTATTCTATTCTATTCTATTCTATTCACTGATTTGGCTTTGGACATCCATTAGTGTCCACTTAGCTTTTACAAATGACTCCTAGATTTTCTGTGTGGGTCTAGATGTATTTTTAAATTGTTTTCCTTGCAAAGCTATCAAAATGCTCACTTCAAATAAATGTTTTTCAATATAGATGTGAAATGCTGTCCTACCTTCAGTATATTCAACTGCCTTGTCTAGCACTTTCCTGTCATTCCCAGCTTTGCTTTCAAACTTGTCCTTTAATTCCTTCCCACTCCCTGCCAAAAAATCCAACCAGCCTTGCTGTGGGTCGTGTGTGCTGATGTACCCTCAGCCAGAAAGAGATGTTGCCTCCACAGCTTCACACCTATGTGTGCATTCAAATGCATTTAAAATGCACATTCAGAATCACAGAATGTGAGGGGTTAGAAGGGACCTTGAAAGATCATCCAGGCCACCCCCTCGCCAGAGCAGGATCACCTAGAGCAGAGCACACAGGAACACATCCCGGTGGGTTCTCACACATGTGAAGAACTAACATCTTTGTTCCACAGAGTCTTTGCTTATACAAAGTGGAGTAAACCTGGGAGGAGAGCACGAGGCAGAACTGCCATGCTGTAGCCGTCAGTTGTTTTGCTTGATAAGGGGGGCATTACCCTTCACATCAGGTTTAAACCTGCTGACTGCCACCAACATCAAGCTTTTACCTGTTGATACAGATTTCTCTTTAATTATCCCTGCAAGCTTTCTGGTCAAGCTACTTAGAATCATAGAATCAATAAAGTTGGAAAAGACCTCAGAGATCATCAAGTCCAACCTGGCACCCAACACCTCAGGACTAACTAAACCATGGCTTCAAGTGCCACATCCAGTCCCTTTATGAACACCTCCAGGGATGGTGACTCCACCACCTCCCTGGGCAGCACATTCCAATGGCCAATTACTCTTTCTGGGAAGAACTTTTCCTCACCTCAAGCCTTCTCTGGCACAGCTTGAGACTGTGTCCTCTTGTTCTGGTGCTGGTTGCCTGGGAGAAGAGACCAACCCCCACCTGGCTACAACCTCCCTTCAGGGAGTTGCAGAGAGCAAGAAGGTCTCCCTGAGCCTCCTCTTCTCCAGGCTAAGCAACCCCAGCTCCCTCAGCCTCTCCTCACAGGGCTGTGCTCCAGACCCCTCCCCAGCCTCGTTGCCCTTCTCTGGACACCTTAGAATCATAGAATCATAGAATCAGTCAGGGTTGGAAGGGACCACAAGGATCAGCTAGTTCCAACCCCTGCCATGGGCAGGGACACCCTACACTAGATCACGCTGGCCAGAGCCTCGTCCAGCCTGGTCTTAAACACCTCCAGGGACTGGGCCTCAACCACCTCCCTGGACAACCCATTCCAGGGCTTCACCACTCTCATGGTAAAGAACTTCTTCCTCACATCTAGCCTGAATCTCCCCATTTCCAGCTTCATTCCATTCCCCCTAGTCCTATCACTACCTGAGATCCTGAGAAGTCCCTCCCCAGCCTTCCTGTAGCCCCCTTCAGATACTGGAAAGCCACAATGAGGTCACCTCGGAGTCTTCTCTTCTCCAGACTGAACAGCCCCAACTCCTTCAGTCTGTCCTCATAGGAGAGGTGCTCCAGTCCTCTGATCATCCAGCAACTCAACATCTTTCCTAAACTGAGTGGCCCAGAACTGGACACAGGACTCAAAGTGTGGCCTAACCAGTGCTGAGTCAAAGGTCAGAATGACCTCCCTGCTCCTGCTGGCCACACTGTTCCTGATGCAGGTTGGGATGCCATTGGCCTTCTATAGGTGGTACAAGGATTTACTTGTGCTCCCAGCAGAGGAGCCAGGGCTGCCCAGCAAGCGGTTGATGGGGAAGCAGCAGAGCAGCCGCCCTGCCGATGGGAGGACCTGGCTGGTTCAGTACCTCCAACCTCTTTCCCCATGTGTGTTGGTTGACCCCATTGGGGAGGAGGAATGAAGTGATGGTGAAAGTGCTGCTGCCCCTTTGGGGCAGTGCCTGCCTCCAAACCCAAAAAGGGTCCTGTTGATGCCTGTTGGTAGTTGTGCTCCTGACCCAATTGTATGGCTGTGGTCTGTAAGGCCATTTTTACATGGGATGTATCTGTGTGTTTCTATAGAAGCTGCAGGATCCAGTGTGGATGTTCCAGCCTCAGTGGTTACATAAAGTTATTAAAGCCATTTTGCAATGCATAAATAATCATCATAGGTAGCTGGAAGCTTTTGTTTTGAGCTGTTTGTCTTTAATAATGAACCACTTCTTTTTTTATTTTCTTTCTTTTTTCTTTCCCCCCCCTTTTTTAAACAAAACCCTTATTTGCTGGTGTACAGGCATCAGAAGAAGTGTCAAAATCTCTGCAAGCAATGAAGGAAATTCTGTGTGGGACCACAGACAAAGAGCCACCTACAGAAATTGTGGCTCAGCTGGCACAAGAGTTATACAACAGTGGCCTTCTAGTGACACTCATTGCCAACCTACAGCTGATAGATTTTGAGGTAGGTGAGCTTCCATGAACCATTCATCTCCTTGGTCTCAGTGCTGTCAGTGAGTAGGGATGTATTTTTCTGAAGCCTAAATGATTTTATTGCCTTTGTAACTGTTTTTCACATGCTGAAGGAAATGTCTGCTGTAGATTGCTCAGTGTCCTGGTAGACACATGTCCTGGGTTTAGCCCGTTGAATCAGCTGATGCACATTCAATGCCATGCTTCCATCATGCCAGTTCAGAAATGAAAATGCTGGCTGGAGCAAAGCACCATGGGGCTTGTAGTTTGGATGGTAGCATGAGAAGCTTAGAAAAGAATAGAATTAACCAGGTTGGACTAGACCTTTGAGATCATCGAGTCCAACCTAGCCAGGTGGGGGTTGGTCTCTTCTCCCAGGCACTCAGCACCAGAAGAAGAGGACACAGTCTCAAGCTGTGCCAGAGGAGGTTTAGGCTGGAGGTGAGGAAGAAATTCTTCCCAGAAAGAGAGATTGGCCATTGGAATGTGCTGCCCAGGGAGGTGGTGGAGTCACCATCCCTGGAGGTGTTTAGGAAGAGCCTGGATGAGGCACTTGGTGCCGTGGCTGAGTTGATTAGAGGGTGTTGGGTGATAGGTTGGACTTGATGATCTCAGAGGTCTTTTCCAACCTGGTTAATTCTGTTCTATTCTATTCTATTCTATTCTATTCTATTCTATTCTATTCTATTCTATTCTATTCTTTGCTATTGATGTAATGTCATCCTTTGCAGTGTTTTTGTCCTTCTCTAGCTGCTTTCTATCCACACTGCCTTGTGCTCCAGTGGCCATCCCTGGAGGGGTTCAAGAAGGGATTGGATGTGGCACTTGAAGCCACATGAAGTCATGAGGTATTGGGTGACAGGTTGGACTTGATGATCTCTGAGGTCTTTTCCAACCTTATTGATTCTATGATTCTATGGTAAGATGACCAAATTGCAGATCCAAGTAAGAAACAGTCTAGTATTCCTACAATTTTTAGAGGTGTCTTATGGTGAGGGAATTCTGCACTGGTTCCCTCCTATGTACCTCCATTCCCTCTAGGAGAATCCAGAGAGACCAACTTCTCTGGCTATTGCTGTCGTTCATCTCTAGATAATTGGATGTAATTAGAGATAAATAGATCTCGATCTCTCTCTCTCTCGGTATATCTCTCTGTATAACAGTAGAGTAGGAGATATAGATAGTGGTGCAGTGTACCTAATTTTAAGTAACTAATACTAAGTTTTGCATAGCAGAGATCATCTCAGGTTTTGGCTGTTTTCACCTCCCCCTGTCAACAGCTTTTCTCTCTCTGGGTTGTTTTCATCTTGGAATAGCTGCTGAAGCCCCCGGGGATCACAGGATTCCAAGCATATGTTACGGGTGTTGTAAAGACAGGGTAGAATGGAATGACTTTATACAGAATTAGGCTAATTAAGCAAATGTCCAAGGATCAAGAGTGTGTTAGACAAAGGCAGATGGACTGGCCTGCTCTGCTTTAATTCTTCTATTTAATTCCCTGAGTCTCCGAGCCAGCTGGGTTGGAAAGCAGAGTATTTTGTGTTTCTCAGCAGTGATTCATTTGTAGAGGTGAAACCAGGGAATTGCCTTCTGGGTGAAACTATCTGCTCCTTGGCTTCAAATATTCAATAAGTTCCCCACCAAGGAATGTTTGTCCTCTCAAGACAGATCAAAGAGCATGTACAGATGATAAGCAACCTTTTGCTTTAGCTTGCCCTATGCATAGTGACCTGTTGTTGACTCAGTGTCTTGGTTACTGGTCAATAGTGAGCAGTCTCCTTCCTCCATTTATTTCACATGTCAGTTTGTCTCTTGTGGCCAGGGGAGAAAGTGGTGGGGGAGGAAGAGGTCCTCTAATGTAAGATGTACTGGCAAACTCTGTGGTTGAATAAGACATAATTTGGAAAGATCTTAAAAGCTGTTTGCACAGGGAATCATTCAAAGACAGAGCATGATTGTGCAGATGGATGTATACAGGAGAAGAGCAGGAGAAAGTGATGGATCTTGGTTGTGACTGAAGCGGGAGTATGGCACAGCTGTTGTATCAGTAGTAATTATTACATTCTTTGTGGTGAAATAGAATAGAATAGAATAGAATAGAATAGAATAGAATAGAATAGAATAGAATAGAATTAACCAGGTTGGAAAAGAACTTTGAGATCATCGAGTCCAACCTATCACCCAACACCATCTAATCAACTAAACCATGGCACCAAGTGCCTCATCCAGTCTCTTCCTAAACACCTCCAGTGATGGTGACTCCACCACCTCCCTGGGCAGCACATTCCAATGGCCAATCTCTCTTGCTGGGAAGAATTTCTTCCTAACATCCAGCCTAAACTTCCCCTGGCACAGCTTGAGACTGTGTCCTCTTGTTCTGGTGCTGCTTGCCTGGGAGAAGACACAAATCCCCATCTGGCTACAACCTCCCTTCAGGGAGTTGGAGAGAGCAAGAAGGTCTCCCCTGAGCCTCCTCTTCTCCAGCCTCAGCAACCCCAGCTCCCTCAGCCTCTCCTCACAGGGCTGTGCTCCAGACCCCTCCCCAGCTTTGTTGCCCTTCTCTGGACACCTTCCAGCAACTCAACATCTTTCCTAACCTGAGGGGCCCAGAACTGGACACAGGACTCAAGGTGTGGCCTAACCAGTGCTGAGTCCAGAGGCAGAATGACTTCCCTGCTCCTGCTGGCCACACTGTTCCTGATGCAGGCCAGGATCCCATTGGCCTTCTTGGCCACCTGGGCACACTGCAGGCTCATGTTCAGCCAAGTATCAACCAGTCCCCCCAGGTCCCTCTCTGCCTGGCTGCTCTCCAACCACTCTGCCCCCAGCCTGTAGCACTGCCTGGGGTTGTTGTGGCCAATGTGTAGAACCTGGCACTTGGATGTGTTAAGTCTCATGCCATTATCTGTAGTAATGGTTTCATTCTTTGTGGTGAAATAATGGACAACTTTAAATTTAACCCTGATATTCAAGCATGTAGTCACACTTGGCATGGGTTGCATTTGTTTAATGAAAAGCTTTCACTTTATAAATCTGGGTGGTGGGGCAGTGTGCACAGTACTAGCTTGACAACTGCAATTTGGATGCTGCAGGGGCAGTAGTACACACTGCAAAGCCATGCTCAGCTTCAGGTAATGGCTGGCTTTTTGGTACTTTGATGTTGCTGTTTAAGATGGCAAGGGACTGATTTGCTTGACAGAATAGGGGAGATGCACATCTTCATGTAAAAAAAAAGCCCAAAAGGCTGTAAATGGGAGTGAGGAGGATCAGTAGACTTCAGAGCCACCAGATGGAAGAATCCTTCTTGTGACACTGAAGAAACCAAGTATGAGGCTGTGTGACGGTGGAGAGCCAATAAAAGGAGACTGGCTTGGTTTCAATTTAATTTCTGCTTTAAGCAGAGATTATAGTAGAAGGTCATCTGTTCAAGCTTGTCCAGTTGAAGCTCTATCCTGCTCCTTTAACAGGGAAAAAAGGACGTCTCCCAGATCTTTAACAACATCTTGAGAAGACAGATTGGCACACGCAGCCCTACTGTGGAATACATTAGTGCCCATCCCCATATCCTCTTCATGCTTCTAAAAGGGTAGGTGCTCTAACTTGGCTTCCATTGAAGAGCATGGCCTGGAAAATGCTGACACTGCAGCTGATCTGTGTTCTCACTTTCAGTTTGGTGGTTGGTTTTATTTTTTGTTTTGTTTTAAATGACAGATTTTGTTCCAGATTTCTTATTTTACTTGTGTGATATTGACTTTCCTTCTACTTAAATGTGTATTTGTTCATTACTGGATTCTTTTATTTGACTGCTATTTTTTTTTTTCATGTCACCAAACTTCGCTGGAATAATTCCAACATGTTGGAGTAATTGTGTGCTGGTTGTTTTTGACTGCTCCCCCCACGTGATGTGTGCTGCAGTTCTTGCCCTGAACACTCGTGCAGCACTGTTGACCACTGCTGGGTTTTAATTTAGACATTTTTGCACTGCAGGACTGACTTACAGTGGTGCCTGTAAATAACTGGAGCAAAACTGGGCCATTATGTGGTACAACAGAGAGAAGACAAAAAATGCTTAAGAAGAATAGTTGTGTCTGTAGGACAGACTTCCCCAAGGCTTGTAGCCACATCTGAACTTCAACTTTAAATTCATTCTGTAATGAACTCCCCAACCTTCAGCATTAAATCTTTGGGGTTTTTGTCTTTTAACCTTTGAGGAAGTCAGTGCTTCGCTGTAGTCTGGTGGTACCCAAGGTAAATTGGCCAAGGAAGGGGAGTAGACTGCTGTGCAGAGAGGATATCAGCTGTTCCAGGGGAGGTTTAGGCTGGATGTTAGGAAGAAAATCTTCCCAGCAAGAGAGATTGGCCATTGGAATGTGCTGCCCAGGGAGGTGGTGGAGTCACCATCCCTGGAGGTGTTTAAGAAGAGCCTGGATGAGGCACTTGGTGCCTTGGTTGAGTTGATTAGATGGTGTTGGGTGATAGGTTGGACTCAGGATCTCAAATGTCTTTTCCAACCTGGTTAATTCTATTCTACTCCTATTCTACTCCTATTCTATTCTATTCTATTCTATTCTATTCTATTCTATTCTATTCTATTCTACTCTATTCTATTCTATTTTAGGAGTTGTAGAGAGCAAGAAGGTCTCCCCTGAGCCTCCTCTTCTCCAGGCTCAGCAACCCCAGCTCCCTCAGCCTCTCCTCATAGAGCTAGTACCTAAAATATGTGCCTGCAGCAAGGGTAGGGCTCTGAATATGCAGCTTGAGTGTGTGGTGCTTGTGTGCAGTCAGCTATGAGGCTGGGAAACACGTGTTCAGGTTAGACACCACCACTTGAAAACGTGACTTAAGGACATGTTTTCCTATTTGCTTAGTGCTAAATAAAATACATGAAATCAACATCTGCTTCAAGAGAAGGAAAGTGGATTTGGCTGGCTTGCACCACGCAGTGTTAGTTATATGACATTTGGAGAGGAAGAACACTCCGTAACGTTTCCAGCGTGACTGTAGAAGAGACACCTTGGGACCATTGTGAAGGCTTGTCATTGTTGTACTTGTATTGGATGCACAATTTCCTCTGCTCCCTGACAGTCAATTCCCAGCAGCATCAACAAAAGGTTACTTTTTCACTGCATAATATCAGCTCTGTTGAGTGGGAAGGATCCTGAATCAGAGCTCCCGCCCAGGGTTTCCTGCTTAATACTCCAGCGGCACTGCCAGCTTGAGATAACTCTTTATACCTTGTAGGCTTAATTTTACTTGGTGGCTGCTTCCTTCCAGCTTCAGAGAAATTTACAGCACATAGTTCACTACTTTTTCTCTTTTTTTTTCTTGGTAGGTTAATTGACCTTCCTGCTGCATGAGTACTGTGTCTTGAGCACTGTGTCCAGTTCTCTGGCCCCTCAGTTTAAGAAAGACATTGAGACGCTTGAACGTGTCCAGAGAAGGGCAACGAGGCTGGGGAGCAGTCTCAAGCACAAGACCTATGAGGAGAGGCTGTGGGAGCTGGGGTTGCTTAGCCTGGAGAAGAGGAGGCTCAGGGGAGACCTTCTTGCTCTCTACAACTCCCTGAAGGGAGGTTGCAGCCAGGTGGGGGTGGTCTCTTCTGCCAGGCAACCAGCACCAGAACAAGAGGACACAGCCTCAAGCTGTGCCAGGGGAAGTTTAGGCTGGGGGTGAGGAGAAAGTTCTTCCCAGCAAGAGAGATTGGCCATTGGGATGTGCTGCCCAGGGAGGTGGTGGAGTCACCATCCTTGGAGGTGTTCAAGAGGGGATTGGATGTAGCACTTGAAGCCATGGTTTAGTTAGTCCTGAGGTGTTGGGTGACAGGTTGGACATGATGATCTCTGAGGTCTTTTCCAACCTTGTTGATTCTATGAGGACTTGCTTTAATAGTGCTTTACTTTCTGGGAGTGCTGGCTTTGTATATGAGTAGGATTTCAGATGAATACAACATTTGGTGTATAGAGAGTGCCATTTTTTTCTCTCTCTGTTGTCAAGCATATTGCATTAATCTGGAAACAACTTTTGTCCTTTGTAATTTAAAACATTTCCCCTCTCTCACAGTGACTGTAGAGGCCTTGAAGTTTGTGTAACTAATTTATAAATTCCCTATATATATATATCTCATGCCATATGCTATCTCTAACATACTTAGTCACTGCCCTGATTTGTTTTGTGATGATCTCTTCCAATCACAGTGCAGTTAAAGCTTTAATGGTGGATTGGCTGAAGCTGCAAAACTCCCCTTGAGTTCATGCAAGGATAAACTCAGGCTATATAAGTTACTGTAAAATCAGATCAGAGTGTAGCTGTTTGTCAAATCCTTGTGTCTCTCAGGCTCAATGCCTTCCTCATCTCCTGCCTGAGCTCCTTACCTTGTACCCTCTTCCACACCAGACAAGCAAGTGCGATTCCCTTTGCACCGAGATGGATCTCTGCTTTCAGTCTTGCCTCTTTCAGCCTCCATAGTATATGTTTTGAAACATTTCAAGCCCATTATTTGCTTTTCTGGTGGCCCCAGTAGCCAGCATGTGGGGATTTCTTTAGGTTGCAAGCTTAATCTGAGCAGAGAGGAGCATGGCATTTTTTCCTGCTGCCAAAATCTGTTGGTACACAGCACTACTGGCTTCTTAAAAGCGATTTTTGAAAGACATTTCTATCATTCCTGTGTGGTGGCTTTGCATGTAAGTGTGGATGCAGGCAACAGGCCTGGTTAGGCCACACCTTGAGTACTGTGTCCAGTTCTGGGCCCCTCAATTTAACAAGGACATTGAGACTCTTGAATGTGTCCAGAGAAGGGCACTGAGGCTGGGAAGGGGTCTCAAGCACAAGCCCTGTGAGGAGAGGCTGAGGGAGCTGGGGTTGCTTAGCCTGGAGAAGAGGAGGCTCAGGGGAGACCTTCTTGCTCTCTACAACTACCTGAAAGGTGGTTGTAGCCAGGTGGGGGTTGGTCTCTTCTCCCAGGCAGCCAGAACCAGAATAAGAGGACACAGTCTCAAGCTGCACCAGGGGAGGTTTAGGCTGGAGGTGAGGAGAAGGTTCTTCCCAGCAAGAGAGACTGGCCATTGGAATGTGCTGCCCAGGGAGGTGGTGGAGTCCCTGCCCCTGGAGGTGTTCAAGAAGGGACTGGATGTGGCACTTGGTGCCATGGTTTAGTTAGTCATGAGGTGTTGGGTGACAGGCTGGACTTGATGATCTCTGAGGTCTTTTCCAACTTTATTGATTCTATGATTCTATGACAGGGCAGCCTGTAAATGTCTTCCAAGAAGTTGTAAGAGCCAAACCCAACTTTCCTCACTTCTGTGACCAGCCTAAAGTCCATAACCCACATCCAGATAACCGAAGATCTGACTGAGAACTATTCTGTCGATACTCATGTTTTAAAAAGTTATTGTGCTGGAAACAATGTAATTTGCTTTTATTCCAATCAAAATATTCCTCAGCCAGCTATTAAATATTTTCCTGGCTGCACTCCTAGCAGCAGCTCCGCCTCTTTTGCCTTGAAAATTAATACTCCTGTTAAAGGAGCTGGGGAGAGGTACGCCCCAACGGGAAACATCAGCCAACCTCCATGGTCTAAAGAGTCATCAATTCATGATGCAAATGAGTCCCAAAAGGAAACAAATAGGGTCTTGAGTGCTTGCAGTTCCTTGAGGGTGGGAAGTTTCGTTCGCCTGTTTGGAATTGCGGTTCACTTTTCATCAAGCCAGCTATTGTTGACATCAGTATGCAGCTCTGGTATGCTCCTGAAACACTACCATTCTTTTACACTGCAAGCTGGTGGTAAATTTGAGGGCCCACTCACTTGCAGCACAGATGGCATTTTTGTGCTTTCCTCCTTTTTTGCTTCTCTTTTGGCCTAGTGATAGGAATTAATTGTGCAAAGGAAAACTGATGCTGATAAGCTCTGAGTGATAATACACAGTTCTGATATAGTATAGCCAGCTTATTGAAACAGAGTGTGCTTTCTGTCCCATGGACTTCATCACTTTCACATGACTGTACATTGTTGGAAGAAGTTCATTTTAAGGCCTTCCTGACTGTTGGATTTTTGTTCTTACTTTGTTTTGGGGGGGGGGGTTTGTTGGTTGCTTTTGGTTGTGTTTGTTCAGGGGGGATGTGGGGAGGGATCACTGCTGTTTGGTTTGGTTTGTTTTTAATTGTATTTCTAACAGTTTGGTTTCAGGTTAATTTCAGCCTTAAAGAAATCAAAACTTTATAGAAATAGAAAATGGTCTGAATTGCTTCCCCCTTCCTTCCCTTCACAAGGTCATGAAGTGTGCTGGCTCCTGACTGTTGTAATGCCTGTGCTGTAGTGGGATTGGAACTTGAGGAACAAAGAATTTGTCTCCCAGACAAAGTTGTAGCATCTGCAGAGGAGAGATTGAGCAGAATTGTTCCTGAACTGCAAAAAAAAAAACCAACCTCCAGAGCTACAAAAAACTTAATCCTGTGTAGACTGCCTGGGTAGGCTTCCTACCTTCCTTGTTAGACATGAATATTCTAGAGTGATGTTCCCTAGAAGAGGAGTGGAAGCTGATGGATGGTCATGAAGTGTTATATTTTTCTTGGATAAACAGAGGAGCTCAAAATGAAACCTGAAAAGGGACACTGCTATATTGTATGGGCTTTGCTTTCTCATCAATTCTCATCAGAGCAGAGGAGCTCAAAATGACACCTGAAAAGGGACATTGCTGTGTTGTATGGGCTTTGCTTTCTCATCAATTCTCATCAAAGCAGAGGAGCTCAAAATGACACCTGAAAAGGGACATTGCTGTGTTGTATGGGCTTTGCTTTCTCATCAATTCTCATCAGAGGAGCTCAAAATGACACCTGAAAAGGGACATTGCTGTGTTGTATGGGCTTTGCTTTCTCATCAATTCAGAAGGATAAAGGAGTTCTGCTGAAACATTATGCACTCCTCACAGTTTTTCTGCAGAGAGGAGGTGTAAGACACATTCACACTGAAATGTATTTTGGCTTGGGAAGACAGGGGTTTGCAACAGGAAACACTGGCAGCCTTCCCTGCATGTCTGCTCCTTAGCTTGGAGCTGAGGTCCCGAAGCTGGGGCAGCGGTGCAGCTGGGAGCTGCTGTCTGTGTACTGTGTCCCTTCTGGTGTGCACATTCCCTGTGCTCCAACGTTTTGCATTGCTGGAAAAGTGCCTGCTTATCTTTGTTCTTCTGTGTTCTGATCTTTTCTGTTTCTTTTCATTCTTCAGCTATGAGTCCCCAAACATTGCCTTACGCTGTGGAATTATGCTGCGAGAGTGCATCCGGCACGAGCCCTTGGCCAAAATCATCCTCTTCTCAGAACAGTTTAGAGACTTTTTTAAATATGTGGAATTGTCAACGTTTGACATAGCTTCTGATGCCTTTGCTACATTCAAGGTAAGTTGCCCTATGCCTGTGTCACAGTGTGCTGTCAAGAATGGCACTCCATGAGCAGTGGTCGCTGAATATTGCGTCACCTTGAAACTTTTTAATCTTTTTTGACTGATAGGTAAAGGATGTAATTAATCCTCAGTCTGCCTGCAACAGGATTCACAACAATGGTCAAGTCTACAAAGAAGCTTTGGAACAGAATAGAATAAAACGGAGTGGAGTGGAGGGAGTGGAGTGGAGTGGAGTGGAGTGGAGTGGAGTGGAGTAGAGTAGAGTAGAGTAGAGTAGAGTAGAGTAGAGTAGAGTAGAGTAGAGTAGAATAGACCAAGTTGGAAAAGACCTTCGAGATCATCGAGTCCAACCTATCACCCAACACCATCTGATCAACCAAACCATGGCACCAAACCAAGCAGCCCATCCAGTCTCTTCCTAAACACCTCTGCTGATGGTGACTCCACCACCTCCCTGGGCAGCACATCCCAATGGCCAATCTCTCTTTCTGGGAATAATTTCTTCCTAATATCCAGCTTAAACTTCCCCTGGCACAGCTTGAGACTGTGTCCTCTTGTTCTGGTGCTGCTTGCCTGGCAGAAGAGACCAACCCCCACCTGGCTACAACCTCCCTTCAGGGAGTTGTAGAGAGCAAGAAGGTCTCCCCTGAGCCTCCTCTTCTGCAGGCTAAGCAACCCCAGCTCCCTCAGGCTCTCCTCACAGGGCTGTGCTCCAAACCCCTCCCCAGCTTTGTTGCCCGTCTCTGGACACATTCAAGTGTCTCAATGTCCTTCTTAAGTTGAGGGCCCCAGAACTGGACACAGGACTCAAGGTGTGGCCTAACCAGTGCTGAGTCCAAGGGCAGAATGACTTCCCTGCTCCTGCTGGCCACACTATTTCTGATACTATTTCTGATCCAGGCCAGGATGCCCTTGGCCTTCTTGGCCACCTGGGCACACTGCTGGCTTGTGTTCAGCCAGCTGCACCAGGGGAGGTTTAGGCTCAAGGTGTGGAGAAAGTTCCTCACAGAAAGAGTAATTGGCCATTGGAATGTGCTGCCCAGGGAGGTGGTGGAGTCACCATCCCTGGAGGTGTTCAAGAGGGGATTGGATGTGGCACTTGGTGCCATGGTCTAGTTAGTCCTGAGGTGTTGGGTGATAGGTTGGACTTGATGACCTCTGAGGTCTTTTCCAACCTTATTGATTCTATGATTCTATGATTTGTGCAGGGTGCCAGTGTGGTGTATAGTCTTTGAGCAAAACTGTGTGTGCTGATGACCTTAATGTACAGAGGAATTAGTGTAGTTCTAAAAAATAATTTAAGCAAGCTGGAGAAAATTCTTTTTGGGTAAAGGCTCTTCTAAATATAGCCATAACTCCTTTTTATCTTCTGTCACTGAGTTCCTTGCTGTCATAGAAACGAGTTGTTCGCTCTTTCCTCTCAAAGCTAATTGGAAACATGATTAGGTAGACCTCAGGAACGACTGTAAGGAATGCCAGAGTTCATCTCAGCATTTCAATGCACACTGAAACCTGGCCTTGGGTTTGACTGACCTACTGAATGGGGTGAAGATTTGCATAATGGAGATAAAGTTGCATTCTTCAGTAATGAGCAGCGTTACTGATGCAAACCACCAGTTAATCGACAGCAGCCTTTTCATTGCTTTAAGTCATGCTGCCCTGCTGTTCCCGGGGTTTGTGTTAGGAGAGTGGAGGCAGCACAGAAACATACACGAGTCAAAAATACTGTGTCAGATTGTATAAAAATGCAACATAACTGAGATACCTAAATCTCCTGGCATTTTACCCTGCACTCTGAAGACTGTTTGTCTCTGATCAGCAAAAGTGCTCCTGGACCCCTCTTCCCAGCTTGACAGAAGAGATTTGCGTCTTGTTTCGAGCAGCACAGCAGAATGTGTGGTTGGTGATGATGGGCAGACTTCAGCCCAGCCAGGAGGCAGGGTGGGGACATGGGTCAGTTAAGCTGGGTTCAGGCGCTGCAGGCTGCCATGGCTCCCCCAGAAAAGAGGGATTCATGTCCTTCACAGATCCACAGCTGTGGAACTTAACTTCTGTGATCTGGGTGTATTTTTAGCAGGGTTTAAAAATAGCATGCTGCATCCTCACGTGCACTAGAAAGATAGAAGCATGGGGGCAGTTCCTCCTCAGACACAGGGCAGAAAGTGCCTTTTAAAATGCTTGGGGGAAAATCTATAAACAGCATTTTTCAACAATTGCCTGACCTGATCCATGGTCAGTTCTGGAAACAAAGCAGCTGTTCATCTCCTCTCCTATTTGTCTCTTACACTGAAAAGCTGGAACAGTGAGAAGTGACATGGAAGCAAATGAATAATGAAATATGGAGCTACCTCTTTTTTTAATACTGTACAAATAGGTTTCCATGACTGCTTGCTGCTTGGATTACTGAACTCATGTTTACATCTGTGTTTCCCCCATGCTGGGTTTGTAGTGTTGCCACTGGGGTGTCTGGTTCAGAGCTGAAAGCCTTGGATAGTCTATGCACCAGAGGAGGGCTAATCAAATGTGCACTGAAGTCTGAGGGTATTTATAGTAAGGAAAATATTAGACTTTCTGATGATTGGAGGTGTACTTCTGATTAAATTCAGCCAGGTGCACTGCAGAGAGGAAACAGGGCTGCTAAAAATGCAGAGACAGTTGGCTGTGGAGGGTGCCAGCAGCAGCTGGACAGAGTGCTGATTGGCTGCTGCTCCATGCCCTGTCAGGATTTGCTGTGCAAAACTCAGCTTGGATTATCATAGAATCAATAAGGTGGGAAAAGACCTCAGGGATCATCAAGTCCAACCTAGCACCCAACACCTCATGACTAACTAAACCATGGCTCCAAGGGCCATGTCCAATCCCCTCTTGAACATCTCCAGGAATGGTGACTCCACCACCTCCCTGGGCAGCACATTCCAATGGCAAATTACTCTCTCTGGGAAGAACTTTCTCCTCACCTCCAGCCTAAACTTCCCCTGGTGCAGCTTGAGACTGTGTCCTCTTGTTCTGGTGCTGGTTGCCTGGGAGAAGAGACCAACCCCCACCTGGCTACAACCTCCTTTCAGGTAGTTGTAGAGAGCAAGAAGGTCTCCCCCTGAGCCTCCTCTTCTCCCCTTGTGCCCCCTATGATAAAACATTGCACTTCCCTCCTAAGTGCCCTGCAATAAAAGCTTGTGCATCGTGTTTGCTGCACTCAGCCTCTTCAACCAGTGTCACTGCAGCCCTACTAAATAAAGGAATGTATTAAACACATGTCCTGGATTTTATAGCACTCTGCTTTTCCCTTACAATTGATGGTAAAAACAAAGAATTAGTATGTAAAGGGTTTATTTGTGATGCTGTAGAGGATGTCTGTGCATCTGCTTCAGCTACTCATCAGCTTCAATCTGTGGCTGTGGGTAAAGGAAGCAAGGAAAAGATGATAGAAAAGACAGCAGAAACAGATTCACTGAAAAAAAATACTGACCTGAATGGACTTCATCAGGCATTTATAGTGATCATTTATAGGCATTTAAAGGAGGCATTAAGATAAAAATTAAGCTTAAATACTTCAAACTGGCCATTTCATACCTATTCAGCCAGTTCTGGGCCCATCAGGTTAGGAAAGATGTTGAGTTGCTGGAAGGTGTCCAGAGAAGGGCAACAAAGCTGGGGAGGGGTCTGGAGCACAGCCCTGTGAGGAGAGGCTGAGGGAGCTGGGGTTGCTTAGCCTGCAGAAGAGGAGGCTCAGGGGAGACCTTCTTGCTGCCTACAACTACCTGAAGGGAGGTTATAGCCAGGTGGGGGTTGGTCTCTTCTGCCAGGCAAGCAGCACCAGAACAAGAGGACACAGTCTCAAGCTGCGCCAGGGGAGGTTTAGGCTGGATGTTAGGAAGAAATTCTTCCCAGCAAGAGAGATTGGCCATTGGAATGTGCTGCCCAGGGAGGTGGTGGAGTCACCATCCCTGGAGGTGTTGAAGAGGGGACTAGATGAGGCACTTGGTGCCATGGTTGAGTTGATTAGATGATGTTGGGTGATAGGTTGGACTCAATGATCTGAAAGGTAATTTCCAACCTGGTTAATTCTATTCTATTCTATTCTATTCTATTCTATTCTATTCTATTCTATTCTATTCTATTCTATCCAGTAAAAAGAACTGATTTCTTCTGAAGCTGAACATTTGCATCTCTGTCACTGAGGACCAGCATTCCCAATCTGTGGAAGAGGTTGCCCTTAATTTAATTTTTAATTAGCTGGCCTTTTAGCATGGGAGGCATCCCATCCAGATGGCTAAAAGGTCTGTGACTGCTTATGTCAGGAAAAGCAGAAGGGATTCATCCCCAACTTACTTGGGACCCCTTTCTGGGGAAGGAGTGGCTGTAATGCCAGCCTGGATGGCAGGTTTAGATTGGTGCCTGAGTTTTAGGCTTTAAATAAATAACTGTATATATACAGTGGTTGATTTTGTGTCTTCCATGTTGTATTCCTTGTATAACCCTGTATTGTAAAGGGTTGTCAAGCCCTGGAACAGGCTGCCCAGGGAAGAGGTTGAATCATCATTCCTGGAGGTATTTAAAAGATGCAGGTGCGGTGCTTAGGGATGTGGTTTAGCAGTGGACTTGGTAGTGTTAGGAAGAAGTTCTATACAGAGAGAGAGATTGCCCATTGGAATGGGCTGCCCAGGGAGGTGGTGGAGTCACCTTCATTGGAGGTGTTCAGGAGGAGGCTTGATGGGGTGCTTGGTGCCATGGGTTAGTTGTTTAGGTGGGCTGGATTGGTTGATGGGTTGTACACGATGATCTTGAAGGTCTCTTCCAACCTGGTGTATTGTATTGTATTGTATTGTATTGTATTGTATTGTATTGTATTGTATTGTGTTAGGTTAATGGTTAGACTCAATGATCTTAAAGGTCTTTTCCAGAATAGAATAGAATAGAATAGAATAGAATAGAATAGAATAGAATAGAATAGAATAGAATAGAATAGAATAGAATAGAATAGAATAGAATAGAATAGATCAGGTTGGAGATGACCTTCGAGATCATCAATTCCAACCTACCACCCAACACCATCTAATCAACTAAACCATAGCACTAAGTGCCCCATGCAGTCTCTTTTTAAACACCTCCAGGGATGGTGACTCCACCACCTCCCTGGGCAGCACATTCCAATGGCCAATCTCTTTTCTGTGAACAATTTCTTCCTAACATCCAGCCTAAACCTCCCCTGGCACAGCTTGAGACTGTGTCCTCTTGTTCTGGTGCTGGTTGCCTAGGAGAAGACACGAATCCCCACCTGGCTGCAACCTCCCTTCAGGGAGTTGTAGAGAGCAAGAAGGTCTCCCCTGAGCCTCCTCTTCTCCAGGCTAAGCAACCCCAGCTCCCTCAGCCTCTCCTCTCAGAGCTTTTTTCTGGTTCTGTTCTCAGACATAAGCAACAGCAGTTGATTTGTATTAGCATAATTTCCAGCGACAGGGTAGCACATAAATCACTTTTGACTTTGGGTCTCTCCATAGAGGGTTCATTTACTTTAATCCTTCCCCCTACTCCACTTTATGGTAAGTACTTTGAACTATGACCTATGACCAATGACCGTAAGTAAAGGAAAAAAGGCAGAAGTCATATAAGGAAACAGTGTTAAGATAGTTTGATATTGATTGTTAGTGTTAACCAGGGTCTCCTTAAAATCCTGCTGACCACACAATGCAGTGTGGGTTTAAAATGCTTTCTGCCTATGGAAATCATGTCAGAAATGCTTTCTAAAAGACAACCTGATGACAAATGCTGAGACACATTTGAGAATCAAAGGAAAACCAAGCGAGCACTCTCTCCAGGTAACCTTCTGCTGTTCTCTCCCAGGACCTGTTAACACGCCACAAATCCTTGGTAGCAGAATTTCTGGAACAAAATTATGATGTGGTAAGTATAAATGTTGGGAAAATGTGTGTGTATGTGTGTATACAGAATACAGAATTAACCAGGTTGGAAATGGCCTTTAAGATCATCCAGTCCAACCTATCACCCAACACCATCTAATCAACTAAACCAAGGCACCAAGTGCCTCATCCAGGCTCTTCTTAAACACCTCCAGGGATGGTGACTCCACCACCTCCCTGGGCAGCACATTCCAATGGCCAATCTCTCTTTCTGGGAAGAATTTCTTCCTAACATCCAGCCTAAACCTCCCCTGGCACAGCTTGAGACTGTGTCCTCTTGTGCTGGTGCTGGTTGCCTGAGAGAAGAGACCAACCCTCACCTGGCTACAACCTCCCTTCAGGGAGCTGGAGAGAGCAAGAAGGTCTCCCCTGAGCCTCCTCTTCTGCAGGCTAAGCAACCCCAGCTCCCTCAGCCTCTCCTCACAGGGCTGTGCTCCAGACCCCTCCCCAGCTTTGTTGCCCTTCTCTGGACACCTTCCAGCAACTCAACATCTTTCCTAACCTGAGGGGCCCAGAACTGGACACAGGACTCAAGGTGTGGCCTAACCACTGCTGAGTCCGGGGCAGAATGACTTCCCTGTATCTATCTATCTATCTATCTATCTATCTATCTATCTATCTATCTATCTACCTATCTATCATAGAATCATAGAATCATAGTCAGAGTTGGAAGGGACCACAAGGATCATCTAGTTCCAACCCCCTGCCATGGGCAGGGACACCCCACACTACATCAGGCTGGCCAGAGCCTCGTCCAGCCTGGGCTTAAACACCTCCAGGGACTGGGCCTCAACCACCTCCCTGGACAACCCATTCCAGGGCTTCACCACTCTCATGGTAAAGAACTTCTTCCTCACATCCAGCCTGAATCTCCCCATTTCCAGCTTCATTCCATTCCCCCTAGTCCTATCACTACCTGAGATCCTGAGAAGTCCCTCCCCAGCCTTCCTGTAGGCCCCCTTCAGATACTGGAAAGCCACAATGAGGTCACCTGGGAGCCTTCTCTTCTCCAGACTGAACAGCCCCAACTCCTTCAGTCTGTCCTCATAGGAGAGGTGCTCCAGCCCTCTGATCATCCTCGTGGCCCTTCTCTGGACACGCTCCAGCACGTCCACATCTCTCCTGTAATATGGGCTCCAGAACTGGAGGCAGTACTCCAGGTGGGGTCTCACCAGAGCTGAGTAGAGGGGGAGAAGCACCTCCCTTGCCCTGCTGGCCACACTTCTCCTGATGCAGCCCAGGATCTGATTGGCTTTCCGGGCTGCAAGCGCACATTGAGAGCTCCTGTTGAGCTTCTCGTCCCCCAGCACCCCCAAGTCTCTCTCCTCAGGGCTGCTCTCCAGCCAGTCCCTGCCCAGCCTGGATTTGTGCCTGGGATTGCCTCGACCCAGATGCAGGACCCTGCCCTTGGTCTTGTTGACGCTCATGAGGTTGGCTTGTGCCCACCTCTCCAGCCTGTCCAGGTCCCTCTGGATGGATCCCTTCCCTCCAGCGTGTCTGCTGCACCACACAGCTTGGTGTCATCAGCAAACTTGCTGAGGGTGCACTCGATGCCACTGTCCATGTCACCCACAAAGATGTTGAACAAGCCTGGTCCCAGGACTGATCCCTGAGGGACTCTGCTTGTCCCTGGCCTCCACTGGGACATGGACCCGTTGACAGCCACTCTTTGGGTGCGGCCATCAAGCCAGTTCTTTATCCATCTAGTGGTCCACCCATCAAACCCATGTGTCGCCAGCTTGGAGACCAGGAGGTGGTGCGGGACAGTGTCGAAGGCTTTGCTCAGGGCCAGGGAAACGACATCAGTTGCTCTCCCCTCATCTATTAATGCTGTCACCTGATCATAGAAGGCCACCAGGTTTGTCAGGCAGGATTTGCCCTTGGCAAAGCCATGCTGACTATTCCCAATCACCTCTTCACTGTTCTTCTGAGTCATTAGTGCCTCCAGGAGGATCTGCTCCATGATCTTTCCGGGCACAGAGGTGAGACTGACTGGCCTGGAGTTCCCCGGTTCCTCCTTCTTGCCCTTTTTGAAAATGGGAGCAATGTTTCCCCTTTTCCAGTCTGTGGGGACTGCCCCAGGCTGCCATGACTTCTGGAATATAATAGAGAGGGGCTTGGCAACCTCATCTGCCAGTTCTCTCAGCACCCGTGGGTGTATCCCGTCGGGTCCCATGGACTTGAACACTTTCAGGTTCTTCAGGTGATCACGAACCTGAGCTTCACTTACGATGGGCAGTTCTTCCTCCCCGTCCCTGGCATCGTCTGCCATGACACCAGGAGTGTGGCTGGAGGCCCTCGCAGTGAAGACTGAGGTAAAGAAGTGATTGAGTACCTCAGCCTTTTCCACATCACTTGTGACCAATTCACCACTTTCCTTTCTGAGGGGGCCCACACCTTCCCTAGTCTTCTTCTTGCCATTAATATACCTATAGAAATTCTTAGTGTTCCCTTTAACCCCCCTGGCTAGATTCAGTTCAAACTCTATCTAAAATCTATCTATCTATCCATCCATCCATCTATCTATCTATCTATCTATCTATCTATCTATCTATCTATCTATCTACATACATACATATATATGTGTGTGTGTGTGTGTGAGGGTTTTGTGCACCACATGAAACAGCTGCATGGGACTGCAGAGTTAAATGCTGCTTTTACTAAAGCAGAATCCTGACGTGGTGTTTGAAGCACAGATACAGACACCTGGGAACACAAGCCAAGGCTCTGGGGGAACTCTTAGTTCAAATGCAAGTGTTATTCCTCTCTGCAGGCATCGTATCTCCTCAGATGTGAATGGAATTGTAAAATTAGTATGTAAGTAGATCATGGGGGAAAACTGTGCATGTTTTGGAAGAGTTGTGTGGCATTTCAGCACTGATAGTGCCATACCAGTGTTGTTTATAATACTTTGGGGCACAAGAGAAGAGTTACCAGAAGAAGTTTCAGCGTTATTGGAAATCCCATTTTACCTACATGGGGGCCTGAGGTGTGAGCAGTCCTTTTGCCATCCCAAGCCAATTAGTCCATTGGTTTGCTGCCATTTTTCATGCTGGTTTTTTGGCTTGGTTTTGAACCGAGTGTGGGTCAGAAAAAATCCACTGGAATAACCTAAGATTGGACTGATACAGGGCGTGGAGTTAGACTCTGGGTTATGTTCTCATGTTGCCTGAGATATTCTTTATTTCACTGCCCAAGTGAAAAGGCTAAAGACTGCTTATTTCATTCTCAAGTTACCAAAAAGGTTAAATAAAGCCCAGGATTATTGCTGAGTCATGCCTGCAGCTTAGCTGGAGCAAAATTAGTGTCTGCTGATCTTTTCTCTTAATACTGAAGCGCTGCACTGGAGCAGCCTCCGTTCTACATTCATTTGACATTTAACGTTTTTGAAGTATGAAGTGAGGGGTTTTTTTGGTGGGTTTTTTGTTTGTTTTTTTAAAGATGATTCCTGTGCAGCAGTGTTGGGGATTTGGGGTGGTTTGGTAGATGGATTGAACATACTGCAGCCTTATCTCTCAGTCTTCTTGACCACGAGATTCCCTTGGCTTAATCCTGCAAAAGCCAGCGTGCTCCCAGCTCCTGGTGACAATCATTGTGCAAACAGCTTTAGCAAGTGAGAGTGCTGGAGGCAGGTGAGGTGGCATCTCACAAAAGGAGCTTTTGGGATGTGCCAGTGTGGGAGGCACAGCCACCAATGTGGGGCATTGTGTTTAATCACATAGCAAGTCATGACCACGATATGAGGAAGTGGACATTATGTGCTGTACCCACACATCCTGGCAGCAGATTCACTCTCCTGTAAGAGAAGGCTGTACAGACAGTGGCTTACTTCTGTCCTAGTTGGCTCACACCAGCTCCTGTTACATCCAGTCCATATGTGGTATCCCCCTCTGCAGTATTTGGAAGAGAAGTGTTCCTGAGCATTAATTCACTGCATGAAAACCTGCCAAGAAAGCAAAGACCATGAGAGCCTGGGCCTGGCATTGCAGTCAAATGTTAGAGGGTGGCATTGCTGTGGGCTGTGCTGCTCCTTTGGAGTGGGAAGGACTGGGAGGGTGAAGAATGGATATGACTCAGATGCATTTCTGTTTTCTTGTGATTCTAGATCTTTGAAGATTATGAAAAACTCCTCCATTCTGAAAACTATGTAACAAAGAGACAGTCTTTGAAGGTAAAGCCTCCCAGCACTCTCCCTCTAAATTTGAACCCCACATTATGCAGCATATCAAGATGCCTGCATGGCACCAGAGCAGCCAGGTGCTTCCCAACAAAAATAAATGAGGACTTGGGATGCTCTTACAACGTTCTTTCCTGAATCTCTGGTGAAGCACTGGGCTCTTTCCGTGCAGCAAGCACTGTCATTTCTCCTCTGCCCTCAAATTTGCACTTTGGTTCAGAATGTAGCTTAAAATGAACTTCAAAGTAGCATGATAGTCTCACTCTGGTGCTGCTTGCTGCTACAGCCCCAAGTCTGACATGACCTGCAGATGGCTCCAGATAGGTGTGTTAAGGCAATGTCTGAATGAAGTGAAGGTGTCCTTGTGGGACAGCTGTATTACACTTGCTTCTGTTCTAGCTGGCTCACACCAGCTCCTACTGAACCCAGTTCATATGTGGGATCCCCCTGTGTAGTGTTTAGAAGATGATCACTGCTGGGCATTAAGTAACTCACTGCAAGGTAACAAGTCTAGTTACCCTTGGTTTGTTTCTTTAAAGGGTATCATAGAATCATAGCATCAATAAGGTGGGAAGAGACCTCAGAGATCATCAAGTCCAACCTGTCACCCAACACCTCATGACTAACTAAACCATGGCACCAAGTGCCACATCCAATCCCCTCTTGAACACCTCCGGTGATGGTGACTCCACCACCTCCCTGGGCAGCACATTCCAATGGCCAATCTCTATTTCTGGGAAGAATTTCTTCCTAACATCCAGCCTAAACCTCCCCTGGCACAGCTTGAGACTGTGTCCTCTTGTTCTGGTGCTGCTTGCCTGGGAGAAGAGACCAACCCCCACCTGGCTACAACCTCCCTTCAGGGACTTGTAGAGAGCAAGAAGGTCTCCCCTGAGCCTCCTCCAGGCTAAGCAACCCCAGCTCCCTCAGCCTCTCCTCACAGGGCTGTGCTCCAGACCTCTCCCCAGCCTTGTTGCCCTTCTATGGACACAATCAAGTGTCTCAGTGTCCTTTTTAAATAGAGGGGCCCAGGACTGGGCACAGCAGTAACACTGATACCTCTTAGGCAAGCATTAAAATACATTGCTGCTTCCTTTGCATTTAAAAACAAATGTGGTAAGCTGGGGGGGGGAAATAAGATTTTTAATAATTTTGTTTGGTTTTCTTTTGTTTTGTTATTTCTATCTCTAGCTGCTGGGTGAATTGATTCTGGACCGACACAACTTTGCCATCATGACAAAATACATCAGCAAACCAGAAAACCTGAAGTTAATGATGAACTTGCTGCGAGATAAAAGCCCCAACATTCAGTTTGAAGCATTCCACGTGTTCAAGGTGAGCTCGTGGGAGCTGTAGAGGTGGCAGAGTGGTGGTTTATCCTCACAGAAGTGGCTTTCAAGGTGGTCAAGAGAAAGCCCAGAACATTAGAATGGCATTGGAATGTGCTGCCCAGGGAGGTGGTGGAGTCACCAACGCTGGATGTGTTTAAAGGCTGTTTGGATATGGTGCTTGGGTATATGGTTTAGGGGTGAACCTTGCAGAGGAGGGTTATCAGTGGGACTTGGTGATTCTGAGGGTCTTGCAATGTGTCCAGAGAAGGGCAACAAAGCTGGGGAGGGGTCTGGAGCACAGCCCTGTGAGGAGAGGCTGAGGGAGCTGGGGTTGCTTAGCCTGGAGAAGAGGAGGCTCAGGGGAGACCTTCTTGCTCTCTGCAGCTCCCTGAAGGGAGGTTGTAGCCAGGTGGGGGTTGGTCTCTTCTCCCAGGCAATCAGCACCAGAACAAGAGGACACAGTCTCCAGCTGTGCCAGGGGAGGTTTAGGCTTGAGGTGAGGAGGAAGTTCTTCACCGAGAGAGTTGTTAGCCATTGGAATGTGCTGCCCAGGGAGGTGGTGGAGTCACCGTCCCTGGAGGTGTTCAAGAGGGGACTGGATGTGGCACTAGGTGCCATGGTTTAGTTAGTCATGAGGTGTTGGGTGACAGCTTGGACTTGATGATCTCTGAGGTCTTTTCCTACCTTGTTGATTCTATGATTCTATGTCCCTGCTAATGGCATGGGGGTTGGACTAGATGACCTTTGGAGGTCCTTTCCAGCCCAAACCATTCTGTGATTCCTCTCAAGGATGTTCCCTGCTCTGAGGCAGAGGGTGAGCTGGTTTGCTGCTATGCAAAACAACCTTCAGTTTGGAAGGAGCACTTTAATTTCAAACTCTGTAAATAGAGCTGTTAATGATTTTCAGAGGAGAACTATTGAGCCTGTAAGGATATCCTTCCCCAAGATGGTTAAGGAAGATACCAGATCCCAGCAAAATGCTGTTGGGAAAAAAGGTTACATCAGCCTCCACAAATTCAGGGTGAGAGATTTGTACTTCTGCCATTTCAGACTTGGAAAGGAGGAATTTAGATTTTCCTTTGTGGCGTCCTGGAGGGTGTGCAGCATCTCCAAAACGCTTTGAATTCAAAACCAAACCAAACCAAACAACAACAAAAGGCTTCAGGGAGGATTAAGGGGAAAAAAAGCCCTTCCTGAAATAAGCAGCTTGGTGAGCTGTTCCCTTGTTGACTTCCTCCACAGCCAGCTGAAGCAATATGAGTAACTTCTATTCCTCCTCCTTATCAGGAGGTATGTGGCTCCAAGATAAGAGAGCAATCAGACTGCAAACACTTGCAGCCTTTGAGATGCCTGTGGCTGGAAGGGATCAGAGGATTGCGCTTTCTTAGCCACTCTGTGAATAAATGCCAGAGTTTGCTGTATGAAACACAAGCTGCTGTTACTAAATGAGTGCTAGACTTAGCCCAGGCCTGGGGAACAGCTGATTTCACTTAGGTTAAGAGGCATTTGAAAGGACTTAGAATAACTTGTTCAGCAGGCTGAACATGAGCCAGCAGTGTGCCCAGGCAGCCAAGAAGGCCAATGGCATCCTGGCTTGCATCAGGAACAGTGTGGCCAGCAGGAGCAGGGCGGTCATTCTGCCCCTGGACTCAGCACTGGTTAGGCCACACCTTGAGTCCTGTGTCCAGTTCTGGGCCCCTCAGTTTAAGAAGGATATTGAGACACTTGAACATGTCCAGAGAAGGGCAACGAGGCTGGGGAGGGGTCTCAAGCACAAGCCCTGTGAGGAGAGGCTGAGGGAGCTGGGGTTGCTTAGCCTGGAGAAGAGGAGGCTCAGGGGAGACCTTCTTGCTCTCTACAACTCCCTGAAGGGAGGTTGTAGCCAGGTGGGGGTTGGTCTCTTCTCCCAGGCAACCAGCACCAGCACAAGAGGACACAGTCTCAAGCTGTGCCAGGGGAGGTTTAGGCTGGATGTTAGGAAGTTCTTCCCAGCAAGAGAGATTGACCATTGGAATGTGCTGCCCAGGGAGGTGGTGGAGTCACCATCACTGGAGGTGTTTAGGAAGAGACTGGATGGGGTGCTTGGTGCCATGGTTTGGTTGATCAGATGGTGTTGGGTGATGGGTTGGACTTGATGATCTCAAAGGTCTTTTCCAACCTGGTCTGGTCTATTCTATTCTATTCTATTCTATTCTATTCTATTCTATTCTATTCTATTCTATTCTATTCTACTTCTCCCCAGTGGGTAGGGCAGCTATAGGATGTGTTACATCAAATTGCATTGTGAATTCTCTTTGTAGAGTGGGTCACAGCAGATCATTTTCCTCTGCTTTCACTTCAAATCCTTAAATATTTAAGAGAGTGAGGGAAAACACTACTGGTTGGTTGTGCCCTCTTCTGCTGTGTTCCTGCCTCCTGTTTCTGGGTTAGTGTCCTCCAGCTTAGTCCTTTTGTCCAGCTATCACAATTCCATGCTAATGTGACTGGGAGAGGAATCTTGTCCTCAGCTTTTCATCTCACCAGTCTGAAATTGTGCCTGCATTTTCAAATTGTGCTTGCAGAATACCCTCCCAGTCTTGGTTGAAATTACAGCAGACTTAACTACAGTGACTGGAAATCCAAGGTTTGCTGAGAAGTGGATATCTGTTGCTCTGTCTGAGCTGCCAAAAGATTTGGGGTTACATTACCTGATGCAGATGGTTCACAGAGTTGAAATGACAAAGTGCTTGCTTTGTAAGCATCCAGATTCCAACACTCCCATGCCCCAGGTGACCCCCCAGAAAACCCCACATATGACTTCTGCCTCCCTGGGGCATTTTCTAATTACTGGAGATTCGAAACTGCAAAGCAGAGATGAAAATGATGAAGACCTCTGCTGTGAAAACACTTTGCAGGGACATTTTGTGGCTGAAAATGGCAGTACCCCTACAAGCTCTGAGGAGATTTTACTCATCCAGGACACTTTGGGTGGGATATTGAAGACAAACCAAGTGCTCACTTGCAGTGTCTCCTTCCATCTCTAAGGAAATGCTTGATCTTCCTCAGAGTTGCAGCTCCTCTTCCTTTTTATCTGAGAAAAATGAAACTTAAGCTTTTTGGTCTCTTCTCCCAGGCAACCAGTGCCAGAAAAAGAGGACACAGTCTCAAGCTGCACCAGGGGAGGTTTAGGCTGGTTGTTAGGAAGAAATTGTTCACAGAAAGAGAGATTGACCATTGGAATGTGCTGCCCAGGGAGGTGGTGGAGTCACTATCACTGGAAGTGTTTAGGACAAGTCTGGATGGGACAATTGGTGCCATGATTTAGTTGATTAGATGGTGTTGGGTGACAGGTTGGACTTCATCTCAAAGGTATCTTCCAACCTGGTTAATTCTATTCTATTCTATTCTATTCTATTCTATTCTATTCTATTCTATTCTATTCTATTCCATTCCATTCCATTCCATTCCATTCCATTCCATTCCATTCCATTCCATTCCATTCCATTCCATTCTTTGCAGCACCATCCTAAAGGTCTGTGGCTGCTGGGAAAAACTGGCTGTGCTAGGCAATGTATGCATGAGGATTAGGCAGTGGTGCATCATCAGGAACAGCTAACTCACCTCACCTTTTCCCCTCCTCTCCATAAATAATTCAGTGGGCTCACACAGGGTTGTAGGCTTTGAGAATGACCAGCTCTTCTCTGCATTGATTCCAGTGGAGAGGTCTGAGTCTTGAGCATGCAGAGTTTGAGGACCAAATATCGAATCACAGAATCATAGAATTGTTAGTGTTGGAAGGGACCTCAAGGATCATCCAGTTCCAGCCCCCTGCCATGGGCAGGGACACCTCACACTAGATCAGGCTGCTCAGAGCCACATGCAGCCTGGACTTAAAAACCTCCAGGGATGAGGCTTCTACCACCTCCCTGGGCAACCTGTGCCAGTGTCTTACCTCCCTCATGGGGAAGAACTTCTTCCTGATATCCAGTCTGAATATACCCACTTCTAGTTTTGTTCCATTCCCCCTAGTCCAATCACTCCCTGACACCCTAAAAAGTCCCTCCCCAGCTTTCTTGTAGCCCCCTTCAGATCCTGGAAGGCCACAATAAGGTCTCCTTTGAGCCTTCTCTTCTCCAGACTGAACAGCCCCAACTCTCCCAGTCTGTCCTCATAGGAGAGCAGCTCCAGGCCTCTGCTCATCCTCGTGGCCCTTCTCTGGACACCTTCCAGCACCTCCAGATCCTTCCTGTAACAGGGGCTCCAGAACTGGACGCAGTATTGAAGGTGGGCTGCTGTGATGGATTTGTGACAGTTAGTACTGGAGCCTGCTTTGAGTTTGCCTGTAGGGGAGACTCTCAGATGTACTTTGATGTGGTGACCTTACACATTTGCAATTAAAGGCTAGTAAGAAGCTCTCTTGGCTTTCATGCAAACAGATAATTTTGAGGAGAACACCCTGTAGTGGTGACTTTGGGTTATGCAACTTTCTTGTTCTGAAGCAGACATTTTGCAAGATAGATTTTACTGTTTAAGTCTAAAAATAGTATGGGTACACTGTGTTTTGTGACTTTAGTGTCATTTTCCCATCCTCTCTCATGCACATTACAGGGCTACCTCCAGCAGCTTGCTCTGAAAATGCTCTCATGTAATTTGACCATACTGACAGTTTCCTGTTGGGACAAAGCTCAAACCACATCTGTGGGGCTGTGCCCTCTCTGCTTCTTAGCTGGAGAATTTAACAGCTGTTACATGAAGCACTGCACTATAAGCAACTTGAACCATTAGGCACTTCCATGTGCAGTGTGACCCTAGAGTAAATCTTAAAATACCCAATCCAGGGTAGCCAACCTCTGTAATTGCTTTTCCTCTGCTGTAGTCCCAGAGAGAATCAGAGAATCCGCAGGGATCATCAAGTCCAATCTGTCACCCAACACCTCAGGACTAACTAAACCATGGCTTCAAGTGCCACATCCAATCCCTTTTTGAACACCTCCAGGGACGGTGACTCCACCACCTCCCTGGGCAGCACATTCCAATGGCCAATCTCTCTTGCTGGGATGAACTTTTTCATCACCTTGAGCCTAAACTTGCCCTGGCACAGCTTGACACTGTGTCCTCTTGTTCTGGTGCTGGTTGCCTGGCAGAAGAGACCAACCCCCACCTGGCTACAACCTCCCTTCAGGGAGTTGCAGAGAGCAAGAAGGTCTCCCCTGAGCCTCCTCTTCTCCAGGCTAAGCAACCCCAGCTCCCTCAGCCCCTCCTCACAGGGCTGTGCCCCAGACCCCTCCCCAGCTTTGGTGGAAAACTGCACATTTCCCAGTCCTGTCCATCCTTAAGTTCTTCTCATCGGGTGGAGAGTAACTCGAGCTATTTGTGTTGTTGCACAAGCACTGGGGCAGTGTTTTGTTGACCAGCCATGGTAACCTCGGCGCGGGCCAGATGGGAGAACTCCTCCCAGGGTGGCCAGGGGTGTGCTGCTGTGAGTCCCCACTGCCAGCCCCCGCCCGTCTGCCCCCTGTGACCGACATCTGCAGAGCCTGCATCCCTGCGCCATCCTGCGGTCCCTGGGAGGAGCTTGTCACCTCTGGCCTTTACAGCCAGCCTTAAGTTTCCTGTTGTCAGACAGCGCTTAAGGCAGAGAAACTGTTAAAGAAACAGTTGTGGCCCGCGGGGGTCATGCTCAGAGCTGGAAACCTCTGCGGCTTTAGGCATCGCAGGAGGAGCTATCGGAGCGCGGTTAAGTTTGCTCTTTAAAACTCCTGTTTGAGGAGCCCCCAGTGCTTGGCTGCCTGTGCCAGGTGAGTGGCTGCTCCTCCTGTCCCTCCCTGCCCTCCTGCCCTCTTCTGCTCCCCGAGGGCAGCGGCGGCGCTGGGTTCGCCACGGCACTCCTGCTCCTGCTGCTGGAAATTTCCACGCTCTCATGAATGGATTAGGCAGAGGGAAGTGGAGCCTCTGACATATTTTTCCAAACCAAAACAAAGCTGGCAAGTCTAATTTTAGGCCTGGTTTAGTATGGAAATGATATCAATACTGACACAAAGCTTTTCCGTTCTCCTGATAATGAATTTCTGTGTATTTAAGCCTTGCACGTGGAAGAGGCTGGGAATTGATGGCTCCTCTCAACAGCTGGGTTTGCAATCAAACAAAGAACAAAATTAAAGGGAAGCAATGCTCACAGCCATAGCTTTGCTTCGGCTTGCTGCCCCAACAGCTTGTTTATAACTTCCCTCTCGCTGTGCCTTGGGACAAGGTGTCCAGTGGCAGAGTATCATACAATCAATAAGGTTGGAAAAGACCTCAGAGATCATCAAGTCCAACCTGTCACCCAACACCTCCTGACAACTAAACCATGGCTCCAAGTGCCACATCCAGTCCCTTTTTGAGCACCTCCAGGGACAGTGACCCCACCACCTCCCTGGGCAGCACATCCCAATGGGCAATAACTCTGGGAAGAACTTTCTCATCACCTTGAGCCTAAACTTGCCCTGGTGCAACTTGAGACTGTGTGCTCTTGTTCTGGTGCTGGTTGCCTGGGAGAACAACCCCCACCTGGCTACGGCCTCCCTTCAGGTAGTTGTAGAGAGCAAGAAGGTCTCCCCTGAGCCTCTTCTTCTCCAGGCTAAGCAACCCCATCTGCCTGGCAGCCTTCAGCTGACCTGTTAGGAAATAACTTCCAGTGATATTGTGATGGACGTTGTTCTCTCTCTCTCTCTCCCCCTGGGTTTGTCTGCGTGCTAGGTTTTTGTGGCCAGTCCAAACAAAACACAGCCAATTGTGGAGATCCTGTTGAAAAACCAACCCAAGCTGATTGAGTTCCTGAGCAATTTCCAGAAAGAGAGGACGGATGATGAACAATTCACTGATGAGAAGAACTACCTGATCAAGCAAATCCGGGACTTGAAGAAGCCGACGGCATGAAGAGCTCCTCCAGTTTTCCACTCTAGGCATTAATCTCATCCGTTAAGTTCTTCTGTGTCCCTTAAACACCACAATAGTGCTCGAGAAGGCACAGCAAGTGCCTGGGGTTTATTTTGTCTTTGTTCCTAGCTGTCAAGCGTGCAGGGGGTTTCACGTGACAACAAACCAATCAAAACAAAACCACCCCACAAACCCCACCAAAAAATAGAATAATACATTGTTTTTAATCAAGACTATACTTATTTATGTCTGTGTAGAATCTGTAATAGAAGCTGGTTTGATGGATTTGCATTTGTGCTCAAGGAGAATGAGCCTCTTTGCCTAACTTCATCAGCAACCTCAAGCTGGCGGTGAGTGCACAGCGTAGGTCTTCTGAGGACTGTAACATTGCTCCTTTGCTCCTGTAATTGTGACTTGGTTCCAGTGCTGCACAGATTGTGCAAGAGACTGTGAAAGAGGACATTTGTCTCTGGAGTTAGCTGCACTTACAGACAGGGTTCTTTAGTTAAAGCAGCAGGAGGTGAAACAGCAGTACAGGTCACGGTTTTGCTTTATTTCTGTGTTCTATCACCTTTAAGTTTTCCTTCCTGCTAGATCAGAGGTGTTCAGTGCTAGGGAACGGATGAAGGCAGCAGCTAGGGGAGCTGTTTCTGCCTGCTTCCCATTTTCCTGTATGTGATCAACCTTTGTGCTAGAGCACAGGCTGTCCCCAGCAGCTCCCAAGCAGGGTGATGAGGAGCTGCCCCAGGTACACGGTGCCCACGTACCCCTCAATGGGAAGGAGGCAAGAGCAAGCCCTCTCTGCCGAGGCTCATGCCGTGCTGCTGATAAAGTCATCCTGCACCTATTAAAATCAGCAAGAAGTCTGTCCCCAGTTTCAGCAGAAATAATGTTGGGTGGTGGCCAGAGCCACATGGCTGAATTGTGCCAAGCACTGAGCCCCAGCACCAGTGCTGCGAGAGGAGAGGGTCCTCAGTGTCTTCCTATCTGGTTTGAAATCCCAGCTATGCAAGCTGGGGTTGAGCCGAGTTCAGCAAGGGGGATACTGCAGTGGCCTCAGCCTGAACCCCTGGGTGGCCTGGGGTTCCTCAGTCTGCAGGTGCTCCCAAAGCTGAGAGCATTTGATGGATTCCTAAATCAAACATGGGAGGCCATCTAGCAGCCCCAGGCACCAGAGGCTGCTTGTGGTCCAGTCTGGTGTTTTCTATCCGTGTTGATCCCGACGTGAGTTCAGGTTTTGAGGGGAAACTGCTGCACTCTTAATGGTTTAGATTCAGCAAGTTGCGGTGCAAACAGTGTTTCCCAGGGGTGGTTGAAGAGGTTTTTGGGGTCTTTTCATTTGCTGTTGGGAAATGAAGATGTTACACTGATGCTTTAATAGGAAGTGGAGTTTTGAGAGCAGGGAGTGGAAATCCCCTGGATTGTTCTGAACAGCCTGTCTGTTGTAAGAGAGTTGCCTAGCTAAAACCCCAGCCAGTGCTCCAGACAGAAAGGTGATGACACTGAACTGTAAAACCAGAACAAGATCTTCTCCTTCATTAAAATGTTATATATTGGGTGGCTGGTACTGTGTGTGCTTTAGAAGAGAGATGAAACAGAACAGGTTGTGGGCTTGTGGGGTTTTTTCCAGAGGTCAGATACACACAACAAATGCACTTCTTAGTTGCCTGGGGTTCAAAGAAAACAATTATATATTTACAAGTTATTAAAGGCATGATTACTGACCACTTTATTTCTGTCTCTGTTTTTCGCCTCTTGCCCTTCTGGATAGCTCAGCTCTGCATGGTGCTAAATTCTTCCTGTCCTTTGTCAATCATTTTCAGCAGGTGGAGAGAGATGAGCGCTGCCTTCAGAGCTAAGCATCACATCTGCAGCCCAGCCTGGCAGTGGGGGCAGCTGGCAACTCAGGCTGCAGTCCAGCATAGCCTGAGTGTAATCTTCACCTCCATCCCCATGGGTAGTGCTCACACTATCTGTAGTAGCTTGTGGGTCAATAAAGGACCATCTTCAGAATTGCAGTCCCCACAGCTAATCATTTGTCTGCTCCCCTGAGATTTAGAGCCTGAAACTGAAGGGCACTTGGCTGTGTTATGAGCTCTTGGGGTGGGGCTGTTCTCCAGGGCTGGATGAACACAGAGACACATGTCCATTGCCTCAGCCCCTCGAGTCACATGAGGGCATTGGGCTCCCTGCCTGCACTGGGAAAAAGTGCCTAATGCTGCAGTGCTGGGGAGTGCCTGCCCTTGACCACAGGAGCCCCAAAGGCATGAGATGTCACACATATAAGTGTCAGGTTCTACACATTGGCCACAACAACCCCAGGCAGTGCTACAGGCTGGGGGCAGAGTGGCTGGAGAGCAGCCAGGCAGAGAGGGACCTGGGGGTTGATAGTAGGCTGAGCATGAGCCAGCAGTGTGCCCAGGTGGCCAAGAGGGCCAATGGGATCCTGGCCTGCATCAGGAATAGTGTGGCCAGCAGGAGCAGGGAAGTCATTGTGCCCCTGGACTCAGCACTGGTTAGGCCACACCTTGAGTCCTGTGTCCAGTTCTGGGCCCCTCAGGTTAGGAAAGATGTTGAGTTGCTGGAAGGTGTCCAGAGAAGGGCAACAAAGCTGGGGAGGGGTCTGGAGCACAGCCCTGTGAGGAGAGGCTGAGGGAGCTGGGGTTGCTTAGCCTGCAGAAGAGGAGGCTCAGGAGAGACCTTCTTGCTCTCTCCAACTCCCTGAAGGGAGGTTGTAGCCAGGTGGGGGTTGGTCTCTTCTCCCAGGCAAGCAGCACCAGAACAAGAGGACACAGTCTCAAGCTGCACCAGGGGAGGTTTAGGCTGAATGTTAGGAAGAAATTCTTCCCAGGAAGAGAGATTGGCCATTGGAATGTGCTGCCCAGGGAGGTGGTGGAGTCACCTTCATTGGAGGTGTTGAAGAGGGGACTGGATGAGGCACTTGGTGCCATGGTTTAGTTGATTAGATGGTGTTGGGTGATAGGTTGGACTTGATCACAGTATCACAGTACTGTGATCATGAAGGTCTTTTGATGATGATCTTGATGGTCTTGATGGTCATGATGATCTTGAAGGTCTTTTCCAACCTGGTTAATTCCCTTCCCTTCCCTTCCCTTCCCCCTTCCCTTCCCTTCCCTTCCCTTCCCTTCCCTTCCCTTCCCTTCCCTTCCCTTCCCCCTTCCCTTCCCTTCCCTTTCCCCCTTCCCTTCCCTTCCCTTCCCTTCCCTTCCCTTCCCCCTTCCTTCCCTTCCCTTCCCTTCCCTTCCCCCTTCCCTTCCCTTCCCTTCCCTTCCCTTCCCTTCCCTTCCCTTCCCTTCCCTTCCTTCCCTTCCCTTCCCTTCCCTTCCCTTCCCTTCCTTCCCTTCCCTTCCCTTCCCTTCCTTCCCTTCCCTTCCCTTCCCTTCCCTTCCCTTCCCTTCCCTTCCCTCCCTTCCCCCCTTCCCAAACCTCCCCCCAAACCTCCCCCTCCCCTCCCTTCCCCTCCCCTCCCATGCAGAGGTGCCCACAGCATCTCTGAGGGTGGTCAGCACTATGAGCTGCTCCTGTCCAGACACAGAGTAGCACTTCAAGGCATCAAAAGCTGGGGACCAAGGTTCCACCCGTGCCCCAGTGCTTGTGCAGGCAGGGGTGTTGCAGGCCAACAGGGGACAGAGCAATGGGCCCCATCCCTGCAGGGGCTGCCTTCCCCACCACGCATCAGACCACACCAGTAAGCGGTGAGGAGGGCCTGTGAGAAAGGGGTCTGTGTGTGTGCCTGTGCAGTGCCAGAAAGGGGGAAAAAGAGGAGCAACTTAAGAGTAAAATGATGTGTGCCAGGCCCCTTGCAGTGTATCAGGACCAAGAATTCTGTCCTGAAGTAGATGTTGCCACCTCAAAGTAATTGAATCTTCCCCAAAGTGAACTTCCTTAGCTCTTTGAAGGAATCATAGAAGGGACCTCCAGGATCATCTACTTCCAAGCCCCCCCCCCGCCACAGGCAGGGACAACTCACACTAGATCAGGTTGCTCAGAGCCACATCCAGCCCCATCCAGAAGAAAAAGTAAAATAAATGGTGAAGTTCAATTAAGCACCAAAATAACATCTCATGAGAGGGGACACACACATCCCTAGCGAAAGGAAAATGTGGTCTTTTCTCATGCAGCTTTGAAATCATGATGGAACTCCTGGAGGTGTTCAAGAGGGGACTGGATGTGGCACTTGGTGCCATGGTTTAGTTAGTCCTGAGGTGTTGGGTGCCAGGTTGGACTTGATGATCTCTGAGGTCTTTTCCAACCTTATTGATGCTATGATTCCTAATCTCCTTTGGTGCATTCTATCAAGGTGGTTGTCCTGCCTCAGCTGCTCTTCCCACCAGGAGCTCACAGTTTCTCTGGAATTAATACCTGGGGAGCTGTGTGAGTGCAGGGGGCAGTTCATCACAGTGAGGACAGGGGAGAATGTAGTCTGAAGACAGAGAAAGAAGCTTGGGCCACAGCCTGTCCATTCCAATCCCCACCCAGCATGCAGGGTGGCCGTGCAGTGTACAAGCCTGCACATAAACCCTTGTTTGATACAGCAGAGTGCCAGGAATCTTTGAACCATAAGCTTCTGTCCTAGGACTTTGGCAGCTTGTGCTACGAAGAATAAAGTTTGATGGGAGGCAGCAACAGACTCCCTGGTCTGTCATGGTGGCAGGTGTGAGCCTGGGAGGAGGATGTAGGGCTCTGGCCTTCAAGAAACGTAGGTGTTAAAACCACTTGAGCCTCTTAATCTGCATGCTCCTGGGACAAGATCAGCTGAGAAGGAAAGAATGACTTGGACCTTGTAACCTAATGATAAAAGCACTCACATGAGGGAGAGGAGATCTGGATCCCATTTATTCTCTACTGCATGCTTTGCCCTGGTCTGTGAAATTGAAGCAGGGCTTAGAGGGCCCAGGCTTCCTTCCAAAGGGTGCTGGGATGTTTGGTCAGTGGAGAGGTTTTTCTTTGGGCCAGCAAGTGCTTCATTTTTTTTCTGAAGCAGCAGCACTTCAACATTCTGGCTAGAAGCACCTTCCTGCAGAACATCTTGTGGCTGGCAGCGAAGGCCATTATGAGTCAGGGGGATATGGCACTGAAGAGAATTGTACCCAGCTCTCTCTCTTCCTGATAAAGACTCTTGCATGAAATTCTATGGCCTTCCACTGGTCTTGGACTTGCATTTTGGCACCTGCCACTTCACCTCTGTGGAGCTCATGCTGCATTTGCCTTGAGCATCACCCACTGGACTTTTGTACTCTGCCTGGCAGCTGAACAGCACCAAGCAGGTGAGGGATTATATAGGATTTGTGGTATTTGCCACCAAGAAATGGAAGGCCACTTTATAGCTCTTGCACTGATGGACCTGAAGTGGCCATTTGGTTTCCTGTCAGAGCAGATAGGTGGTGGAAATTCTGCTAACCTGCAGTGCTCCTGGGGGTCTGAGAATAGAATAGAGTGGAATGGAATGGAATGGAATGGAATGGAATGGAATGGAATGGAATGGAATGGAATGGAATGGAATGGAATGGAATAAACCAGGTTGGAAAAGACCTTCAAGATCATCAAGTCCAACCTATCACCCAACACCATCTAATCAACTAAACCATGGCACCAAGTGCCTCATCCAGTCCCCTCTTCAACACCTCCAGTGATGGTGACTCCACCACCTCCCTGGGCAGCACTTTCCAATGGTCAATCTCTCTTGCTGGGAAGAATTTCTTCCTAACATCCAGCCTAAACCTCCCCTGGCACAGCTTGAGACTGTGTCCTCTTATTCTGGTGCTGGGTGCCTGGGAGAAGAGACCAACCCCCACCTGGCTACAACCTCCCTTCAGGGAGTTGGAGAGAGCAAGAAGGTCTCCCCTGAGCCTCCTCTTCTCCAGGCTAAGCAACCCCAGCTCCCTCAGCCTCTCCTCACAGGGCTGTGCTCCAGACCCCTCCCCAGCTTTGTTGCCCTTCTCTGGACACCTTCCAGCAACTCAACATCTTTCCTAAACTGAGGGGCCCAGAACTGGACACAGGACTCGAGGTGTGGCCTAACCAGTGCTGAGTCCAGGGGCAGAATGACTTCCCTGCTCCTGCTGGCCACACAGGAGACACCCAGCAGTCACTGATGCCCAGTGAAAGACGCAGGCTTTTAAGGATCTTCCTGCTGCAACCCAAGTCCTGGAGCTGTTGGTATGTATCAGTTTTTGTTGTCAATGCAGGCCCAGCCTCAGGAGCTGACATGTTCTCTCTTCCAAGCCAGCACCTTAACAGAGCTCAGCCAGTTTCTTGTTCTGTTCAAAGCAAACCCAGGGCTCATCTCTCACTGAGTGACAAACTTCATGAGGTGCGATACTCACTCAGCCCCACTGCACACATTGTATTCCATACAGTGGAGCAGCACAAGCTGTTAAGCCCCAGTGTGAGGTGTCCCAGAGCCTCTACTGGGAAGTCCAACCCCAGAGAGAGAGAGAGTGAGCCAGTCCTGCTGTCAAGAGCTGGTGTGGCCTGGGGAAGAGTGAGAGCTAACATCCTGGCCACCCCAGCCCATGCTGAAGGGCAGCCTTGCCTCCAACAAAGGGACAGTTTGTGGAGTGTGAGGCCACAAAGCAGCAGCAGTCCAAGCCACCTCCCAGCGTGGTTGGTGCTGGATGAGCAACGTGGAACAAGGCTAAGGGAAAACCCAGGGCAAGGTCTGAAGGTTTGGCTGTGTGGATGTAAGCCAAGCATCTCGCAGGGCTGTGACTTGGCCTGGCTTCCCAGAGAGCCCCAGGGAGAGGCAGGCAGCGAGCCCAACCCTCCTGACTCATGTTCCTGCTCCCCAGTGCCTGCTTTGGGCTGCCCTCCTCCCCCTTTCCAGGAATGTGAAAATAGGAAAAACAACCCACCAACCAACTAACCAACTAACCAACCCCCTCCCTGTGGTACCACTTGTGAGAGGCTTTGCAAAACCACAGCCACAGCAGCCTTCTCCTCCTCAGGCTGTGCCACAGCACATGGCAGCCTGGGAAGGCCTGTGATGGGTGCAGCACAGCTCGGCCATGGCCATACCACAGCAGGGAGGTGGCTCCTGCCACCCCAAACACCCACACCCACCTGTACTGGTGACTGCTGTACTGGGTATGGGGACAGGAGCTGCCCCAGCAGACCGTGTAGCAGCCTGCCTTGCAGGATGCAGCTGAACGCTGTAGCTGGCCACTGCCACAAGAACCCCGTGGCTGTTTTTCATCACAGTGCAGCACTGGCCACAGCTGCAGGCAGCTTTGCTGCTGTGCCTTGGCCCCAGGACAGCATCACACTGCTCTGAACACCCATGAGACTGCAGATACCTGCTGTGGTGCAGCACACAAGACGTGGCCCCCTGTGTGTCCCAATGCCACCTCAACCTCCTCCCTCCCTTGGTGTGCCTGTTCTGCTCCTTGGTAGTGATGCTCAGAGGGCTATGAGATGGTGTCTGCATTTCTTCTGATCCTCTCCTCCAAGTGCAGATTTGGGAATGAAGCCTCATTCTCCTCCAGCTAAACTTGCAGCGTGTGTTTTAACTGCCACACTGTGCCAGCAGGACTTGTAGCGTGTGTTTTAACTGCCACACTGTGCCAGCAGGACTTGCAGCGTGTGTTTTAACTGCCACACTGTGCCAGCAGGCACCTCCAGCATGCTGAGACTTCTGCAGGTTTTTGGGCACAACGAGCACCTGACCACCAAGGTGACAGGTACCAACAAAGTCTTTTGGCTGCCTGACAGGCACCAGCCCAGTCATGGCACCGCAGCCCAGCTCCTTGCAGCTGGCTGTGGTGGGAAAACTCGCCCAACTCCCCAGTACTGCTCTGGTAATGGATGCAATGATTGCTTCTGTGGGCACAGAGAATCCAGAACTGTACCTGTGGGACCAGGAAGTGCCTTGTCCGACTCTTACGAGTGGAGACCTTTTATTTCCACATTCCTGGTACGTTCTCTCTACTAACACCCAGCTTTGGCAATGCCCTTCAGCTCACTTGCAGAACAGCTGGCTTGACAAGGTTTTGGGGATGGTTTAAAAATACCCCTGTCAGAGCAAGAGGCCCTTGCATCGGCTCAGCGCTGCGTGAACACGCCGTCGGGGCTAGCTTCTCAGCAGGCGGCACACCCAGACACAGCCCTGCCCTGGCAGGGAGCGCACCAGCCCCTCATTTGCTCAGGCAGACGGTCAGGTGCCCAACAGGCTCTGTGTGCACAGGACAAGCAGGAGCCTGCAGGGAGCAGAGCTCGAAACTCCCATGGAGAAAGGTACCTCCTCCCCCCATTTTAAAGCTGGGTGTGGGGGAAAAATGATATTCACAGCCAGGCATGCCCTGTGCCCCAAGGAGTGTCAAGAGCAGAGCCACAATTAGCTCATGGGATACAGCAGGCTCACACTGTGGGCTGGCAGCTATGGCTCATGCTTCCTGTCAGAGGCTCAAAGGAAAGTGACGCTGGGGACAGGCCTGCTGGCAGGCAAGAAAGCAGTGTCCCCCAGGGGGTGGCAGGCATTGCAATGGGAGGAGAGACATGTGTTCATTCCAACAAAAGACCCATCTCTCCTGCTAATAAATCCCACTCCTAGCCATGCAGCTAAGCTCCTCTGCTTCTGCTGGGGTTTGTTTTCTTTAGCTAAATCTGTCTTGCTCCACAACGAGAATGAAAGACTAACTGCAGGTGGTTGTGCTGGCATTCCAACTATCTCCCATACATCTTTCAGGTATTTCTGAAAGGCCACTGGGGAGGGGAGCAATGTATCTGTGCTGGCATTTGTCCCTAAGGCTTGGCTCTTGCTGAAGTCATTGTTCAAATACTTCATGGTTTCCCCACACCTCTTAAACCCTTTATATTTTCCTCTAAGTTAGAGATTTAGCTGCCCTGGGAGAAAAATCTACTGGCAAAGCAGTGAGGTGATCTCACCAAAGACAAGACAGTTGAGCAATGGAGGCACAGGAGGAGAAAAGGCTGCAAAGGCTTCATTGCTGCTACTACACCACTTCAGTGCCAGGGATTAACACGTTGCCCAAGTAAGACCTGCCTTAAAGCTGGAACAGAGTCCATCCTTTCAGCAGTGGTAGGAACAGACAGTGGTCCTGCGGCTTCAGGAGGACACCCAGTGCTGAGGCAGAGCCTGGCTCCTCAGAAAAGCCAAGTGGAACATTTCAGGTACACGCGGATTATACTGGGAGAGCAGAAAGTAAAGGTCGCGCCGCAAGACGCTCCAGGGGCAAGGCTGCGCTCAGCGCTTCCCGCTGCCTGCCTGCTCCTAGCCCAGCCGGGGCCGCTGGGAGGCGGGCAGCGCCCTGCACCTCGGTGCCAGTCATGCCAGCCTCATCTCGCCCCCTTCCTGCTTGAGAGGCTTTTTCGGGGTGCTCCCGGTGCGCATCAGCACACCTTGGCCTTTCGCTCTCAGGAGTTTCCGTGTGCCCTCTGTGATATTTAAGGTAAAACACATCCCTGCCGTGGCAGAGCTACAGACACGGCCCCCGGCAGAGAAGCCGCAGGCGAAAGCAGGAGGCCTGCAGGGACCGGGCTACGTGTGCTGGGGGTCCCTTCAGCTGGGTTCATTTCCCCGCGAACAGCGCCCCCCAACGGCCGCACTCCGGCCCTGCACCCCGCAGCCCTTACCGCCGATCACGGACGGGAGCTTGGCTTTTCTTGGCTCCTGCCGCAGCCAAAGCGGAACAGCCTCCGCTGAGAGCAGACCGAGGAGCCTGCTCTCCCTGTCAGAAGGCAGAACCCGCACAGCAGCTCTTTGCCTTTTCTCTCCCTGCAGCAAGGGCTCTGCTGTGCTGCACCCTGCCTGCTCACCCAGGGGCTGCAGGATCAGTCCCTAGCTGCTGGAGCCATCAGCACTGCGTGTCACCAAGGCACATCAGTGCTCTGAGATTCAAGCCACTGTTTTGGTATGTCACAAAGGTAAACGACCCCTGTCTTAGCTCTACTTGTATCATCCCCTTATCAGAGGAGATGGAGAAAAGGAGGTTGAGGGGAAATATTAGAAATCATATTAGAATTAAGCAGGTTGGAAAAGACCTTCGAGATCATTGTGTCCAACCTATCACCCAACACCATCTAATCAACTCAACCATGGCACCAAGTGCCCCATCCAGGCTCTTCCTAAACACCTCCAGTGATGGTGACTCCACCACCTCCCTGGGCAGCACATTCCAATAGCCAGTCTCTCTTGCTGGGAAGAACTTCTTCCTCACATCCAGCCTAAACTTCCCTGGCACAGCTTGAGACTGTGTCCTCTTGTTCTGGTGCTGGTTGCCTGCCTGGGAGAAGAGACCAACCCCCACCTGGCTGCAACCTCCCTTCAGGGAGTTGTAGACAGCAAGATCTCCCCTGAGTCTCCTCTTCTCCAGGCTAAGCAACCCCAGCTCCCTCAGCCTCTCCTCACAGGGCTGTGCTCCAAACCCCTCCCCAGCTTTGTTGCCCTTCTCTGGACACCTTCCAGCAACTCAACATCTTTCCTAACCTGAGGGGCCCAGAACTGGACACAGGACTCAAGGTGTGGCCTAAGAGTGCTGAGTCCAGGGGCACAATGACCTCCCTGCTCCTGCTGGCCACACTATTCCTGATGCAGGCCAGGGTGCCATTGGCCTTCTTGGCCACCTGGGCACACTGCAGGCTCATGTTCAGCCTACTATTGACCAGTACCCCCAGTACTCCCTTTCTGCCTTTCTTCTGGGAGACCTTCTTGCTCTCTACAGCTACCTGAAATGAAGTTGTAGCAAGGTAGGGGTTGATCCTTTCTCCCTAGTAACAACTGACATGACAAGTTGAAATAATGGCTTCAAGTTACACCAGGGGAGGTTTAGATGGGGTATTAGATTCACAGAGTCACAGAATGGTTTGGGTTGGAAAGGATCAGTTCTCTGATTCTAACATGTCCTGTGCTTGCAGCCCCTTCCCCTTCATAAAGGGACCAAAGCTGCAAAGCACTCAGCAGCACACTCTGCCTGCTACTTTCAAAGTTTAAGACTGGGTGTTTCCCGTGTGCAGCACACAAAGCTGGCACCTCAGTGGATGGCTATGCAGGCCTGGGAAAGCAGAAGGCTCCCAAGGACGATCAGCAAGTAGTCAACAACAGCTCTCTGCAATTACCTTTCTGTGTGGAATGGAATTCAGCTCCACCTGCTTGGCACTGTGACCACCTTCATTAGTGATATGGAAGTCCAGACTGATTATAAAACTGCCTTCCTTGCTTTTCTAGTCTCTAAGCAGTGTCACTTACTGCATCTAACAAATTAAAGCCAAACCCAAATATTTGAAGTCTGGTTTGCAGGCACAATGGCCAAACCGAATCTGTTTAGGGGATTTCAAAGCTCCTCAGAGTAGTCCCCACATTAAACATGGCTCTGGGCAGCCTGTCCCATTGCCAGCCTGGATGACTATGTCCCACTGGCTGCACACTGTGTCCTCAAGGATATTGCAGTCCAACAGCGCTTCTGAAATGCACCTCTCACCTGCTTACTGCGTGTGGCTCCGTGTTAACAAGCCAGCCTTGGAGTGCATTGATTGATTCCTTTCAGATGGTTAACCAAGAAAACAATCTATAGGCATAGCCCTAATCCACTCTGCTGGCAAACAGGCCTTCAGTCCACACACCCAAGCTAGAGCCAGCTGCTTGTGTCCTGTTCTGGGCCACTCAGTTTAGCAAAGATGTTGCTGAGGGAGCTAGCCTGGAGAAGAGGAGGCTCAGGGGAGACCTTCTTGCTGTCTACAGCTCCCTGAAGGGAGGTTGTAGCCAGGTGGGGGTTGGTCTCTTCTGCCAGGCAACCAGCACCAGAACAAGAGGACACAGTCTCAAGCTGCACCAGGGGAGGTTTAGGCTGGATGTTAGGAAGAAATTCTTCACAGAGAGAGTTACTTGCCATTGGGATGTGCTGCCCAGGGAGGTGGCGGAGTCACCATCACTTGGAGGTGTTTAAGAAGAGCCTGGCTGAGGCACTTGGTGCCATGGTTTAGTTGCTTAGATGGTGTTGGGTGATAGGTTGGACTCAATGATCTCAAAGGTCTTTTCCAACTTGGTTTATCCTATCCTATCCTATCCTATCCTATCCTATCCTATCCTATCCTATCCTATCCTATCCTATCCTATCCTATCCTATCCCCTATCCTATCCTATCCCCTATCCTATCCTATCCTATCCTATCCTATCCTATCCTATCCTATCCTATCCTATCCTATCCTATCCTATCCTATCCTATCCTATCCTATCCCCTATCCTATCCTATCCTATCCTATCCTATCCTATCCTATCCCCTATCCTATCCTATCCTATCCTATCCTATCCTATCCTATCCTATCCTATCCTATCCCCCTTGATAGGTCAGGCTTGGTCAAGCTACAGACTCACCCCCTTCAGGCACACTGCTGACCAGCCTAGATGTTGGCCCCAGTCACTGCAGCAATCCCTCTCTGTGGTGACTATGAATCACAACACCTGTGTATGCCTGTACAGGCAACCCTGGCAACAAGGCAGGAATCCTAGAATCAATAAGGTTGGAAAAGACCTCAGAGATCATCAAGTCCAAAGCACAGGAAGGACCAATTCTAGGGCTTGAAGGTCAAAGCTTTGCCCACTTCTATCCCATCCAATCAAGAAACAGGCTGTGCAGGTGGCAGCTCATGCAGTGCTCCCCGAGGCAGTCCTTACTCTCCCAGGAAGAGAGGATTAGTGTTCCTTAATGCTCCTTGTAGGGCTGAGGGAGGGGATCCCAGCCCTTCCTTCCCTGAGGCTGGCAGGAAACACAAATTCTTCAGACAGAGCAGAGGGAGGTCTGATGTCGCTCAGCAACAGCAGGGACTGTCCCTGGAGGTGTTCAAAAAAGGCTTGGATGTGGCACTTGGAGCCATGGTTTAGCTGTCAGGAGGTGTTGGGTGCTAGGTTGGACTTGATGATCTCTGAGGTCTTTTCCAACCTGGTTGATTCTGTGATTCTGTGACTGCAGAAGCAAGGACAGCACTGGGTTGGTAAAGCATTTCAAAGCACTCTGTAATCTTTCCAATAACCCAAAGCACTTAAACATGCACTCTAGTACTTACTGTCAGATTGATTTATTAGCAGAAAAGATGTTTTGCTGCAAGGCAGACAATTAACAGAGAATTTCTGTAAATTCTCAGCCAAGGGCACAAATTATTACTGACAGTTAACACCTGCTATTAAAATGACAGCTCTGAAATGAATGGAAGAGACCCAAAAATGCATATAGAAAATTCATCCAGGATATAAAATGTGTAACTTGCACATTTCTTAGGTACACTGTAACTGCTAGGTAAGAAACAAACATCTGGAGTTCATTTGCAAAGCAAGCACTGCAGGAGACACCTAGGACTTCCATGGCTCTCCCTGGTAAGAAGATGACACCCCCAGCAGTGCCTACAGAGTCCATGGGTTGAGAGTGAAGCCCCTTTCACATTGGTCCTGGATACAGACCCTCTTCTGTAATCCCAGGAAGGCCATGGGTTAGTTAGTCCTGAGGTGTTGGGTGACAGGTTGGACTTGATGATCTCTGAGGTCTTTTCCAACCTTATTGATTCTCCGATTCTATGAATTAAAGGAATGGGGTTACAGTGATAATCAGGCCACACCTTGAGTCCTGTGTCCAGTTCTGGGCCCCTCAGTTTAAGAAGGATATTGAGACACTTGAATGTGTCCAGAGAAGGGCAACGAGGCTGGGGAGGGGTCTGGAGCACAGCCCTGTGAGGAGAGGCTGAGGGAGCTGGGGTGGCTGAGGCTGGAGAAGAGGAGGCTCAGGGGAGACCTTCTTGCTCTCTACAGCTACCTGAAGGGAGGGTGTGGACAGGTGGAGATTGGTCTCTTCTCCCAGGCAAGCAGCACCAGAACAAGAGGACACAGTCTCAGGCTGTGCCAGGGGAGGTTTAGACTCGAGGTGAGGAGAAAGTTCTTCCCAGAAAGAGTCATTCGCCACTGGGATGTGCTGCCCAGGGAGGTGGTGGAGTCACCGTCCCTGGAGGTGTTCAAGAGGGGCTTGGACGTGGCACTTGGTGCCATGGTTTAGTTTGTCATTGTGGTGGTTTGAGCCTTAACTGGGAGTTAAAAGCTCAGGTGGGGGGCAAGGCTGAGAATCTCTCCCCCACTCCCCCTCCTCACTCCCAACAGAGAGGGGGAAAAAAAGGAAGGAGCAAATCCACCAAACAATAATTTGGAGTCGGCTTGGAAGTAGAGAGGTACAGAGTTTTCTTTAAACAATACATATATAACAGTAACAGGTAAGGTTCACAAGGGCAAGGAGCAAGGATGGATGGCAGGGGGACAAAGAGGATGACTACAAAACCAGTCTCTCTGTAGAGGCACAGAGGCAGCAGGGAGAAGGCTCAGGCCTGACCACGTGGCAGAGGAGCAGGAAAGCAGCCGCAGTAGCTCTCATCCAGGAGAGGCAGGAGCCAAAAGGAGCTCTAATAGCTGCAATGCCCTGCTCTTTATACCCTGGCTGGGCAGGGAGGGGGAGTGGAACAGACTCAGCTTCCCAGGGGGGACATGCCCTGCAGGGAGGGCAAAGCACTCGCAAGCCCTCCCCGCTTTGTCTTCAGAATGGGCGCTAACCCAGGACAGTCCTGAGGTGCTGGCTGACAGGTTGGACTTGATGATCTCTGAGGTCTTTTTCAACCTTATTGACTCCACGGTTCTATGGTTCAGGGACTTTTCTATTTCAGATGTTCCTGCAAAGACATGGACTTCTTTTACTGATTTTGATACCAGCTGACTGATCAATATAAACCTTGAAGGGACCTTACCTCTGCCCCTTTTTTCCCCCCGCTTCACTTGACGTGGAAGAGCACTGCCAACGGATTATGGAAACCACGTTTCAGCGGGTGTGGTGGGGCAGACCTTTTGCTCTGTGCTGAAGAGTCCCTTTCTGTTCTGCACAAAAAGCCAAGACCAATTAGTCTAACACAAGATGCTTACAAGAGGTGGAGGGGAAATCTGCCAACATAAAATAGTTATGATTTAAAACCAGATTATGATCTTGTTTATGAAACACCAACATGTGACTTTAACTTCATACAGAAGTTATAAACAGTGAAATTCTCTAATCCCTGGCAAGAGTTAAAAACCTCATTTTGACATTTGTACAGCATCTGGACCGATAACTTAATCCCCAGGCCCTGAACTCAGTCTGACAGGTGAAGCACAGAGCTCCTTCAGATGGATGTGCTGGTGCCAACTTCAGGACCCAGGTTCCCCCAGACCAGACTACAAGACCTGGTGAAGTTTCAGCTCAGCCATTTTCTCATGAGCTACTGTGAAGCGGCACACTCTTCTGTGGTGTGACACAAAAATGGATTCCACTGTCCTTCCCAGAGCTGGCAAGACAGGGTCAGATTTTCATTCACTGCCTGGTCCTGGGAAATGATGTAAGCACCCTGCTTAGCAAGACAGCAGTGGTGCAGGAGGTCAGCAAGTTGCCTGATGAGATTTGTGCTGCTAACTCCATGTGCCGCACTCAACCAGCAGCCGTAGGGCAGCCGTCAGTCTAACTAGGCTCAGAGAAACAGCAGCTTCTCCAGCTCCAGCAAGAGTGAATTTTCATGCTGGTAAGAGGATATGAGCATTCTCCAGTTCTGAAGTCCAGCTACTCAATTATAGTGTATGCCATGGAGAAATCACAGCCCCCTGTTGCAGCCCCAAGCATCAAGAACCGCACCGTACGTTACAGGACCAGTAGCCAAACTGGGTGAGAACAGAGCCCATGGAATTAATGCCACGTTAGGGATGCTTTGGATGCTATCCAATCACAGCTTTGCTTTCTAGTTCCAACCTCTTCCAAAGCCTAAAACAAACAAACAGAACCTACAGCAGCATCTTAAGACTTAATTCCCCTTCCAGGACTTTATGGAGGGCAGCAAAGACAAGATGCATGAAAGAACTGGGGAAAGGCCATTTATATGTCTTACCAGCTGCAGCAGAAAAAGGTTTAAGGTGTTTGCACTTGAGAGCTCAGCAGAAGAGTGAGCATAAATCCTGGAAGATCTGCTAAAACAAAGACCTAGAGGTCACATACAAAGCAGCAAAGCAATAGGAGTGTTCAGGGTGACCTCTCAAAAGACCCTGGGTACAACTCTCTGTTCCAGTTACGTGTTACCTGCCCAGCACTCCCTCAAAACTAGAGACCACATTAGCCTGCAGTTTCAGTGGTGGGTTTAATGTCACCCTTGCTTCATGTGCAGTTATCCTATAGACTGGCACCCAAAAAGATCTGGGCTATTCCACTGGTACAGATCATCCTGTCTAAGAAACAAGAGAGTGTCTGGCCCTTTAATAGCTTCTGTAGCCCTAGAAGCCTGTTGGTGAGTAACAGAACCTACACAGTAGCTATCACTACCTTCACATAGTATCTGGGTGACACCAAGATGGGAGCAGATGACACCAAGTTGGGAGCAGATGTTGATCTGTCAGAGGGAAGAAGGGCTCTGCAGAGGGACCTCGACTGACTGGACAGATGGGAAGAGTCCAACAGGATGGCACTGAACAAATCCAAGTGCCAGGTGCTGCACTTTGGCCACAGCAACCCCATGCAGTGCTACAGGCTGGGGATGGAGTGGCTGGAGAGCAGCCAGGCAGAAAGGGACCTAGGGGTGCTGATTGACAGCTGCCTAAACATGAGCCTGCAGTGTGCCCAGGTGGCCAAGAAGGCCAGTGGCATCCTGGCCTGTATCAGGAATAGTGTGGCCAGCAGGAGGAGGGAAGTCATTGTGCCCCTGGACTCAGCACTGGTTAGGCCACACCTTGAGTCCTGTGTCCAGTTCTGGGCCCCTCAGTTTAAGAAGGACATTGAGACACTTGAATGTGTCCAGAAAAGGGCAACGAGGCTGGGGAGAGGCCTTGAGCACAAGCCCTGTGAGGAGAGGCTGAGGGAGCTGGGATTGCTTAGCCTGGAGAAGAGGAGGCTCAGGGGAGACCTTCTTGCTCTCTACAGCTACCTGAAGGGAGGGTGTGGACAGGTGGAGATTGGTCTCTTCTCCCAGGCAAGCAGCATCAGAACAAGAGGACACAGTCTCAAGCTGCACCAGGGGAAGTTTAGCTTCGAGGTGAGGAGAAAGTTCTTCATACAAAGAGTTATTTGCCATTGGAATGTGCTGCCCAGAGAGGTGGTAGAGTCACCATCCCTGGAGGTGTTTAGGAAGAGCCTGGATGTTGCACTTGGTGCCATGGTCTAGTCATGAGTTCTGTGGTGACAGGTTGGACTCGATGATCTTTGAGGTCTCTTCCAACCTTGGTGATGCTGTGATACTGTGAATTTAATTTGCATTTAGGTGCCAGTAAGATGTACACAGCCAAATTCTTTTAGGCCTGCATCCAGCAGCTGAGAAAAACAAAGCCTGTCTTTGCCTGCATTAATTCAGGTGGGCTGCACTTGAGGAAGCACACAGAGCACCAAAGAAGCGTCACGAAACAAAACAGCTCAGCTGCTGTGCTAGCTGGAAGGGGTTACTCAAGAGAGACAAGCTTGATCTCCAAATCACTCACCTACCAACAACTGGCATCTCAATGGCTTAGACTCTTTCATACAAGCAGACTGAGAAGCAAAAGCCACTTCCAGGGACAGGAGTGATTGTTGACCTACCATTTGCTAGAAGATTCCCTTAATGACAGTACTTTCAGAAGCAGAATTTGCTTCTGCATTCTGCCAGCCCAGAACTTGGAAGTCCATTCCCTCAGCCCATAAAGCAAGCCAGGTACCATTTCATTATTACTCTGGTCTATCAGCAGTAAACTTTTCAGTCTTTTAAAAAATATGTTCATCTTTAGCCACCCAGTTCACAGTGTCACAGAAAATACCAACAGCATTTCCTCCCCCCCCGCCTCCCCAGGAACTTCTAAACTAAAAAGACCTGCAGGTAGTTCTGGGAAACATTTAAGACATCATAAATAAACTTATTCCAAAAATCACTTTCCAAACAATAAATAAAACTCTTCCTCAGGTGAAAGTGCAAACAGGCTGCATTATAAAAAGTACAAAGCAAGACTGCAGAAGTGCTTCACTGTTCAGCAGTGACCCAGACAGAGTTTCTTGTTTTGGTGCTGCTGGTCATCTGATGATTTTGTTTTCTGAACCCCATCTAAAGAGAAAAAAAGAAAAGGAAAGAAAAAGAGGGTGTGAAACATTAACACAAGAGCAAAGAAAAGTTTTAAGTACTCAGCACATGCAGGCACACTGGAATAACACTGGGCAAGGGTTTGAGGTAGGGGAACTTGTCTTCTCTCCATGCAGAGGAACATGCAATAACCATGGTAAAGGAAACACAGTAAGGAAACCCAGCAATTTAAAACAGTTCCATGTGGAAAAGGCAAAGCATGTCAGCTCCAATAAGATGTTGTTAGAAAAATGAGCCCTGTTAAAGCTTGTCAAAGCTTTTTCAAAAGCTTTTTTCAAACCCCCATGGCAGGGGGGTGGAACTAGATGATCCTTGTGGTCCCTTCCAACCCTGACTGATACTATGATACCTCACAGATCATCAAGTCCAACCTATCACCCAACACCATCTCATCAACTAAACCATGGCATCAAGTGCCTCATCCAGGCTCTTCCTAAACACCTCCAGGGATGGTGACTCCACCACCTCCCTGGGCAGCACATTCCAATGGCCAATCTCTCTTGCTGGGAAGAATTTGTTCCTAACATCCAGCCTAAACCTTCCCTAGCACGGCTTGAGACTGTGTCCTCTTGTTCTGGCAGTGGTTGCCTGGGAGAAGAGACCAACCCCCACCTGGCTACAACCTCCCTTCAGGGAGTTATAGAGAGAAAGAATAGAATAGAATAGAATAGAATAGAATAGAATAGAATAGAATAGAATAGAATAGAATAGAATAGACCAATAGAATAGAATAGAATAGAATAGAATAGAATAGAGACCAGACCAGACAGACCAGACCGGAAGAAACCTTCAAGATCATTGCATCCAACCCATCACCCAACACCACCTAATCAACCAAGAAGGTCTTCTCTGAGCTTCCTCTTCTCCAGGCTAAGCAACCCCAGCTCCCTCAGCCTCTCCTCACAGGGCTGTGCTCCAGACCCCTCCCCAGCTTTGTTGCCCTTCTCTGGACACCTTCCAGCAACTCAACATCTTTCCTAAACTGAGGGGCCCAGAACTGGACACAGGACTCAAGGTGTGGCCTAACACACAAACAAAAATGTCAGTTGAAAAGCACTGGCATAGATTCTACTTCATAAAGAAAGCACCAAAATGTTCTGCAGAACCTGTTTCAATGGCCTGGAGCAATCCCATTTCTCCAGAAAAAGAACAGCACTGTTTATGGAACACGATACAAGAAGGCTTTGTAGAGCAGAACTTAAGACACAACAGTCTGAAATGATCTATGTGCAAAGCAGCACATTGTTGACCTCAGTAACAGCACTGGCAGATTTGTTTGCTGAAGACAAGTATTTGCTAAACAAGCTCAAATGTTTGACTTGCCTATAGTTCATCTATTAAAAAGCTCAGAGAGGTTTTCATAGCAAGAATTTAACTCGTCAAGATTAATCAAGACTGGTGAGGGGTTTGGAACACAAGCCCTATGAGGAATCATAGAATCATAGAATCAGTCAGGGTTGGAAGGGACCACAAGGACCATCTAGTTCCAACCCCCTGCCATGGGCAGGGACACCCCACACTACATCAGGCTGGCCACAGCCTCATCCAGCCTGGTCTTAAACACCTCCAGGGACTGGGCCTCAACCACCTCCCTGGACAACCCATTCCAGGGCTTCACCACTCTCATGGGGAAGAACTTCTTCCTCACATCCAGCCTGAATCTCCCCACCTCCAGCTTCATTCCATTCCCCCTAGTCCTATCACTACCTGAGATCCTGAGAAGTCCCTCCCCAGCCTTCCTGTAGGCCCCCTTCAGATACTGGAAGGCCACAATGAGGTCACCTGGGAGCCTTCTCTTCTCCAGACTGAACAGCCCCAACTCCTTCAGTCTGTCCTCATAGGAGAGGTGCTCCAGCCCTCTGCTCATCCTCGTGGCCCTTCTCTGGACACCTTCCAGCACGTCCACATCCCTCCTGTAATAGGGGCTCCAGAACTAGAGGCAGTACTCCAGGTGGGGTCTCAGCAGAGCTGAGTAGAGGGAGAGAAGCACCTCCCTTGCCCTGCTGGTCACACTTCTGATGCAGCCCAAGACCTGATTTGCTTTCCGGGCTGCAAGTGCACATTGAGAGCTCATGTTTAGCTTCTCGTCCACCAGCACCCCCAAGTCTCTCTCCTCAGGGCTGCTCTCCAGCCAGTCCCTGCCCAGCCTGTATTTGTGCTGAAAGGCTGAGGAGCTGGGGTTGCTTAGCCTGGAGAAGAGGAGGCTCAGGGTGACCTTATTGGTCTCTACAACTACCTGAAGGGAGGTTACAGTATCACAGTATCACCAAGGTTGGAAGAGACCTCGAGGATCATCCAGTCCAACCTGTCACCACAGACCCCATGACTAGACCATGGCACCAAGTCCAATCCCCTCTTGAGGAGGGAGGACATTGCTGCCCAGAGAGAACTCTACTGCCCACTGCAGGCTTGAACTCACGACCTTCCCAGTAAGAGTCTTATGTGCTACCAACTTAGCCACATGGTAGCCAGGCAGAGATTGGCCTCTTCTCCCAGGCAGCCAGCACCAGAACAAGAGGACACAGTCTCAGGCTGCGCCAGGGCAGGTTTGGGCTGGATGTTAGGAAGAAGTTCTACACGGAGAGAGTGATTGCCCATTGGAATGGGCTGCCCGTGGAGGTGGTGGAGTCACCTTCATTGGAGGTGTTCAGGAGACTTGATGGGGTGCTTGGCTGCATGGTTTAGTTGTTGGGTGGGTTGGATTGGTTGATGGGTTGGACACGATGATCTTGAAGGTCTCTTCCAACCTGGTGTATTGTATTGTATTGTATTATTGTAATAAATCCCAGAGGGATACAGGTGTGTTTAAAATGTGACCTCACTTACTACTTCAGGCATAAAATGAATTAATGAAGAAATACTTACTTTCCCTGGCTGTGGGGTCATGGAATTCAAGGGCATTAATGTGCAATGGATTCGGTTGCCACTGGTAAAAGAAGGAAAAAAGCTTCACTCACTGCAGAAAACACAACAGAAGGAGAAAGAAAAAGTACCCTACAGTCTTCGCTGTAAGGCATGACTAGGGGTGAAGTGGGAAATGAAGGGCTCCCCTCCAACACACATTTGCTTTGAGGACAAGAAGCTGTTAAGGGATGTGTGGCCATTTACTCCCTCGAGAAAAAAAAATGAGCCCCCTCAAACCAACAGTGCTGCACTTTGCCATGGTGAGCAATCTGAGTGCAGGTGCTCTTGGCCACCTTCAAAACCACAGAGTGATCTCCCACATCAGCTGCCACACTGTGCCAGGGAGGCTTGGAGAGAATTTCAGAGAGGGAAGAGACCACCTCAAACAAGGGCAATGAGTTGGAGGGAAATCTGCAAGGAAATCACTTGCCCCTACCACCTGGAATATGACACAGCACTTGTCTTCAGTGTTGTGACATAGCAACCTCTCAATTCCACTCACATGACTCAATGGCATAGGGTAACACTCCTGTAGCGCTGGCTGCAAACAACTGCTCACTCTCCCCCGCTCCGGTGCTGCCCAGAGTTTTTAGAACGTATTTTGACACTTACTGTAAACTTGCTTACGCCCTCAAGTTCACCAAACTTCATATAGGATATGTCTGCTTTCTTTTTGCCAGCATCAACATCTCCTGCATAGATCTGCTTGATCCCAGCCCCTTTGATTAAAGGAACACATTCGTCACAAGGACATTTGGTGACAAAGATCATGCTTCTCTCGTCCGGCTTTATTTCTCGGCACCTACGAGGAGTCGGGAAACAGAACTTCAGAGTTTGTAACTCGATAGGTTTGACTGGTGACAAACCTGGTACCTCACAAGAGCAAGCAAAGAAGTGTGGTATTATTTGCCCTGTACTCAGCACTGGTTAGGCCACACCTTGAGTCCTGTGTCCAGTTCAGGTCCCCTCAGTTTAAGAAGGCTATTGAGACACTTGAATGTGTCCAGAGAAGGGCAACAAAGCTGGGGAGGTTTGGAGCACAGCCCTGTGAGGAGAGGCTGAGGGAGCTGGGGTTGCTTGGCCTGGAGAAGAGGAGGCTCAGGGGAGACCTTCTTGCTCTCTACAACTCCCTGAAGGGAGGTTGTAACCAGGTGGGGGTTGGTCTCTTCTCTCAGGCAACCAGCACCAGAACAAGAGGACACAGTCTTAAGCTGTGCCAGGGGAAGTTTAGGCTGGAGGTGAGGAGAAAGTTCTTCCCAGCAAGAGAGATTGGCCATTGGGATGTGCTGCCCAGGGAGGTGGTGGAGTCACCGCCCCTGGAGGTGTTCAAGAGGGGACTGGATGTGGCACTTGAGGCCATGGTTTAGTTGATTAGATGGTGTTGGGTGATAGGTTGGACTTGATGATCTGTGATGTATCATAGTATCAGTCAGGGTTGGAAGGGACCACAAGGATCATCTAGTTCCAACCCCCTGCCATGGGCAGGGACACCCCACACTACATCAGGCTGGCCACAGCCTCATCCAGCCTGGGCTTAAACACCTCCAGGGATGGGGCCTCAACCACCTCCCTGCACAACCCATTCCAGGGCTTCACCACTCTCATGGGGAAGAACTTCCTCCTCACCTCCAGCCTGAATCTCCCCACCTCCAGCTTCATTCCATTCCCCCTAGTCCTATCACTACCTGAGGTCTTTTCCAACCTTATTGATTCTATGATTCTCTGGTAGGCATAAACAAGACTGTGACTGCAATCCACACTTCATCACAGTGCATCACATCATGCACCTGTCCCCTGATTATTTCTGAACTGCCTCATTACTTCCTGAGGTCAAACCCAATCCGTTACCTGAAGGTCAAGGCGTTCTGCTCCGCGTGGATGATGTACCTGAACTTCCTGATTTCCCGATCCTTTTGCTTATCATCCATGTGTGGAAAATCAGCATATTCAGATCCAACAGGAAAGGCATTGTAACCACAGCCTACAAAATACATTGCTCCTGTTCCATCACAGCTTCTCTGCAACAGTAAGCAAAGCATCACAGTTGGAGACATTTAAACTGAAGACGAAGTCAGAGTGCCGTGCAACAGATACTTTCACACCATCAGTTTGTGCCAAGTTACAGCAGTTAAAAGAGAACTCAGCTCTGGCTAACTGTTCCATGCCTCTATGAAGCTTTTCCATCAAGCTCCACAGGGGACACACAGGCAAACAGTAGCACTACAGAGGACACCCTGCACCAGGCTATAGTGTCTTTTCTTTTACCAAGTAAGGACAGTCTCAAGCTGCGCCAGGGGAGGTTTAGGCTGGATGCTAGGAAGAAGTTCCTCACAGAAAGAGAGATTGGCCATTGGAATGTGCTGCCCAGGGAGGTGGTGGAGTCACCATCCCTGGAGGTGTTTAGGAAGAGACTGGATGAGGCAGTTGGTGCCATGGTTCGGTTAATTAGATGTTTTTGGGTGATAGGTTGGACTCGGTGATCTTGAAGGTCTTTTCCAACCTGGTTAATTCTATTCTACTCTACTCTGTTCTACTCTACACTATTCTACTCTGTTCTACACTACTCTACTCTACACTACTCTACTCTACTCTACACTACTCTACACTATTCTACTCTACTCTACACTACTCTACACTACTCTAACACTGATAGCAGGAACAAAAACTCTGGAGCATTTAGTCCTTGAGTTTTTCTGCAGTGCACAAAATTAAGCGCCAGCTGCAGTTAGCCCTGATGTGGCAGAGCCTGTGTTTCATCTGTTCCCACAGACCCAGTGACCAGCAGGTTGACCAAGCAGCAGTCTGCAATTGAAATCTCAATGAGAAACAAAACATCAATAGGCAGCTGGTGACTGAAGTGCTAAAAACAAATGAAGACATGTGGCAGCTGCATGAAGAGTGAGGCTTCCTGGGACTGCTAATCTGCATAATCAGAGACATAAAGAAATAAAGCCTTTCTGTTTGGATGGGAAAAAGCACAGTAACATCCCTTTGATCCCCAAAGGAATGTTGCTAAAGCCAGTACAGAGCATTTCAATCGCACACAAACACATCCTCAAGAGATTGTCAGACTGTGATTGCACTGAGACCTCTCCAAAAAAGAGCTGCAAAGGGGACCATGCAGTGCAGGCACATGCTGCTGGAGCAGCAGCTGTGGCAAAACTGTAGCCAGGACACCTGGAATGATTGACAATGATTAGGGAAGCAGGCACACTGAAAAGCCAGGCAGAAACACTGCAGCACTCACTAAACTCTTACTTCCCCTTCACAGTGACAGCATAAGCATTAAGCAGTCATTAACTTAGTCACTAAAGGATGAGAAGGAGAAGATTTTCATAGTGATGTGCATGAAAAACACACGTGAAAACTTACAGCAAAATAAGAAGCTCAAGGCAGACACAAGGGTATGAATTTTGAGAGCAAGAAAATGTCACTTTTTTCAATACTTACTGATTTTTCTTCTGCCCAAATAATAGCTCCAACTCCTGTTTTATGATCCTCTGAAATACATAATATTTAAGCAGTAAGTAACAAACAAAGCCCTTCTGGCTTGCCCACACATTAAGATACAGCATCCTGTGGATGGCATAACGTTTGTTACTGCTTTGTGGATAGGAACAAAGAATTGCAGGAAGATCAAGAACTTCAAGTTCCATCAAGAACTATGAAGTCCTATGAGTCTATTGCAAAAGCTGGCTGTGCTTTAACTGCAAGGCCACCCATTCTAAGACTTTGCTACATACACTTAGGCTGGAGATGAGGAGAAAGCTCTTCCCAGAAAGAGATTGGCCATTGGAATGTGCTGCCCAGGGAGGTGGTGGAGTCACCATCAGTGGAGGTGTTCAAAAAGGGACTGGATGTGTCCCTTGAAGCCATGGTTTAGTTAGTCCTGAGGTGTTGGGTGCTAGGCTGGACTTGATGATCTCTGAGGTCTTTCTTTTCCAACCTTACTGATTCTATGATTTGTTAATGGGTGCTAATAGGCTACTAACATGTACATCAGGTAAGAAAGTGCGTGCCAAGAACACACATGGGCAGGACTGCTGATGCGAGATTGCAGACTTTCTAATTGCTTACTACTTAATTTAATGACTTCATTTCATGGAATCATAGAGGGTTGGAAAAGACCTCAGAGATCATCAAGTCCAGCCTGTCACCCAGCACCTCAGGACTAACTAAACCATGGCACCAAGTGCCACATCCAATCCCCTCTTGAACACCTCCAGGGATGGTGACTCCACCACCTCCCTGGGCAGCACATTCCAATGGCCAATCTCTCTTGCTGGGAAGAACTTTCTCCTACCTCGAGCCTAAACTTCCCCTGGTGAAGTTTTTCCTCTTTAGTGGAATTTAGCCCTGTAGTGAAATTAAAATAGCAACTCTGTCACATGCATTAAGATGCTTTACCATATTATATAGGTGGATATGAGGGGAGAAAGATCATAGGATGGCCTGTGTCAGGAATAGTGTGGCCAGCAGGAGCAGGGAAGTCATTCAGCCTCTGGACTCAGCACCTGTTAGGCCACACCTGGAGTCCTGTGTCCAGTTCTGGGCCCCTCAATTTAAGAAGGACACTTGAATGTGTCCAGAGAAGGACAAAGAGGCTGGAGAGAGTTCTGGAGCACAAGCCCTATGGGGTGAGGCTGAGGGAGCTGGGGTTGCTTAGCCTGGAGAAGAGGAGGCTCAGGGGAGACCTTCTTGCTCTCTCCAACTCCCTGAAGGGAGGTTGTAGCCAGCTGGGGGTTGGTCTCTTCTCCCAGGCACCCAGCACCAGAACAAGAGGACACAGTCTCAAGCTGCACCAGGGGAAGTTCAGCTTCGAGGTGAGGAGAAAGTTCTTCCCAGCAAGAGAGATTGGCCATGGGGATGTGCTGCCCAGGGAGGTGGTGGAGTCACCATCCCTGGAGGTGTTTAGGAAGAGACTGGAAGAGGCACTTGGTGCCATGGTTTAGTTGATTAGATGGTGTTGGGTGATAGGTTGGACTTGATGATCTCAAAGGTCTTTTCCAACCTGGTTAATTCTATTCTATTCTACTCTATTCTACTCTACTCTACTCTATTAATTTTCTTTTAAGCTTTAAATATATAGTATTGTTTGCAAGGGTTTAAAAAAGCAACTATCCTATCTAGATAAAAAGAGCATCACTCAGGAGTACTGCCAAGTTTTAAATCCTCATGTTCTGTTCTCTGGAAGAACTCAGCAGCTTATTGTAAAGCTTCTCAGACAGAACAAATTAGTTAACAGAAGCTATCTGTATCAAAAGATTGTCAACAACTGCTCTTCCACTCTGAAAGCCTGTACATCAAAAAAACAATTAAATAAACCACCAGATATAGAATCACTTTTCCTAGTAAGATTTGAACTAGGGAACTTAATATAACTGTACCTAATACTTTGCTGGAAAGGCTCTCTGCTCACTGCTCTTCCTGAAGAAGTGCACATAATAAAATGCTGGCACTTACCTACTAACAGAAATACCTTGGGAAACCTCCATAGGAAAAGAAAACCAGTGCCTCAGACTAGCTTGTAAGAATTTACATTCCATCATATTCTGTTCCCATGTAGGTGCTGGACACATTGCCAGGGCAGCCTTTGCCAGCACTGTCTGTGGAACACCTGCCCTGATTTTCTCTTGGAAAGCTCAGTGCTTTCACCGTCTACACTACAGACCACCACTGAGCTGTTCCTGCTACTGCTGCTCCCATTTCACAGATACAAGAACAGAATTCAGCAGACTGCTGAAGGAAACATCTGGAAGAAGTAAGACTGAGACCAGGAATTGCTCTCTTTGTGAGACACATCCTTTCTCCACTACTGCAACGACTCACCTGTCCGATACTCAAGCAGCCTGGCTTGTATCATACAGTGCCTCGCAATTTCTTGGGGCAAACACTGATGGTCTGTTTCATTTGATCCCCATGGTTCACTGCTGTAAAATCCAAAGCATCCAAAGACAGGGACACTGGCAGCCACTGTTGCCAAAACCAAGACAAGATCTTTCATATTTTGCCTAAGGTTGCTGAAGTATGGATTTTCACAGAGGTTCTCCAGTCCTATTGTCATCAAGATTTGCTTGTGCATTTCCTCATTGGAAATCAGGAACAAACTTTCATACTCCTTTATTCTCTCTTGTCTACAGGCAGTATAAAAGTCAGTACTTGAGTCTGGCTGAGTTTTTGCTATTTTTTGAATAAAATCAAACTTGGTGGAAGTTTCTTCCACAAATTGCACCATGTAGCACACCAAGGGCTGAAGCAACACACAGACACGGGCACGGCTATTCGACTTCAGTCTTTCTACTGCTTTGGCATCCAGCTTTGCATCCTCAGTAGTCATGGGACTGGGAGCCTCATTCTGCAAGCTGATTTCAGGATCTGCAGGCCAGTAAGAGATCCTGTTCACCCCAGCTGGAAGAGAAGATAATGCAGCAAAAGGAATCATGCAGTATAAGCTTCACAATCAACAGACTATTGATTAACTCTGGTTTGGCTCCTTTAATATCCTGACTGCTGCTTAAAGGGCATCTGGATGACAAAAATGCTGGCAGGCATGAGTACCCAGAGCTTATCAGACTTCATAATCAGCCTACAATTCGTCACAGAAAGAGAGATTGGCCATTGGAATGGGCTGCCCAGGGAGGTGGTGGAGTCACCATCCCTGGAGGTGTTTAAGAAGAGCCTGGCTGAGGCACTTGGTGCCATGGTTTAGCTGAATAGATGGTGTTGGGTGATAGGTTGGACTCGATGATCTCTGAGGTCCTTTCCAAACTTATTGATTCTGCGATTCTATGATTTGTGGCAGCCTAATTTTGCATCTCACCTAAACCAGATCCACTACCACCACAGACGAAAAAGTTAGCCCCAATAGAACATGATGCTGAGATTCAAAACCAGTATTTGCAGAAAGGCTGCAAACAGCAGACAGCATTTCAACAAGTGGATAATCTATCTTGCCTTCAACTCCCTTGTGAAAGGAAACCATAAAGTAACTCCTTGTGCATAAAAAAACATCCCTCCTTTGATGCCACAGACAAGCAACGGGAGAGCAAGGAAAATTGCAGTAGCTCCTTTGGGAGCTGGGGTTGCTTAGCCTGGAGAAGAGGAGGCTCAGGGGAGACCTTCTTGCTCTCTCCAACTCCCTGAAGGGAGGTTGTAGCCAGGAGGGGGTTGGTCTCTTCTCCCAGGCACCCAGCACCAGAACAAGAGGACACAGGCTCAAGCTGCACCAGGGGAAGTTCAGCTTCGAGGTGAGGAGAAAGTTCTTCATACAAAGAGTTATATTTGCCATTGGAATGTGCTGCCCAGGGAGGTGGTGGAGTCACCATCCCTGGAGGTGTTTAGGAAGAGACTGGATGGGGCACTTGGTGCCATGGTTTAGTTGATTAGATGGTGTTGGGGGATAGGTTGGATTTGATGATCTCAAAGGTCTTTTCCAACCTGGATTCGATTCTGATTCGATTCAATTCAATTCAATTCAATTCAATTCAATTCAATTCAATTCAATTCAATTCAATTCAATTCCATTCCACTCCACTCCACAATCCACTCCACTCCACTCCACTCCACTCCACTCCACCCACTCCACTCCACCCACTCCACCCACCACTCCACTCCACTCCACTCCACTCCACTCTTATTCTAGGTCTAGTCACCAGGTTTAAGATAGAACTAGGAGAAGTGCAACAGGTATGTCAGAACCTCAGCAGCACATGCCAGCCAGTGGCACAGGGTCTCAGCAGTGAACTCTAGTTTCTTAATCATCATCTCTGGGAAATGCACACTCAATAGTGTTTTCTGCCTTGTGGGGAGTATTGGTGCAGCCTATGGACAAGTTGGGGACTGGAACTCACCAGTGGGGCAGTCCAAAGAGAACACAAGCTTCCTGGCACCATCAATCACAAGCATGAGATTTGCTCTTAACTCTGCTACAGTCATTGCTTACCGTTCACAATCATTTTTAAGCAGGTTGAGCAGGGCTTTCTGGAAAAATAAAGATCACAGTTTTTAAGCCTTGATCCATGTTTAATGAGGGCAATCTGTCCAGCATGCAAGTCTGTACTGGAACAATGAAGACCAATAATCTTCATGTTTTTCACCACCACTAGACCACTCTTCTTCACCTACAGAAAAATGCATTACTGTTACTACTATTTCCCTTTCTTTTTCAACAGCAAGTCCACAGAGATGTTGAAGCTATTCCCCAGGTAACAGTCATCACCCAGGATCAGAGCATTACTGTGTCCAGCTCTGGGCCCCTCAATTTAAGAAGGACATTGAGACACTTGAACGTGTCCAGAGAAGGGCAACAAAGCTGGGGAGGGGTCTGGAGCACAGCCCTGTGAGGAGAGGCTGAGGGAGCTGGGGTTGCTTAGCCTGGAGGAGAGGAGGCTCACAGTATCACAGTATTACCAAGGTTGGAAGAGACCTCGAAGATCATTGAGTCCAACCTGTAACCACAAACCTCACGACTAGACCATGGCACCAAGTGCCACATCCAGTCCCCTCAGGGGAGACCTTCTTGCTGTCTCCAACTCCCTGAAGGGAGGTTGTAGCCAGGTGGGGGTTGGTCTCTTCTCCCAGGCAACCAGCACCAGAACAAGAGGACACAGTCTCAAGCTGTGCCAGGGGAGGTTTAGGCTGGATGTTAGGAAGAAATTCTTCCCAGCAAGAGAGATTGGCCACTGGAATGTGCTGCCCAGGGAGGTGGTGGAGTCACCATCACTGGAGGTGTTTAAGAAGAGACTGGATGAGGCACTTGGTGCCATGGTTTAGTTGATTAGGTGGTGTTGGGTGCTAGGTTGGACTTGATGATCTCTGAGGTCTTTTCCAACCTCACTGATTCTCTGGTGATGATTCTCTATGGATCTTCAGTACACACTGTGGCATGAATCATTAAACAAGCTCTGTTACGCTTCCCCTAATTGCTCTTGTTGGGCTTTTTCGGCAGTTGCTACATGTCCCTTCTACAGGCCCTTTGTCCCACATTTCTGATCATTGTTTTGCCCATAACAAAACCCAGAAGCAGCAGGGAAATTCTGTCAGTTGAAACCCCTCTGAATCATCCAACATCTGGAAAGGCTCAGGGATTTAACTTCAGTCTTAACTTCGGCTGTCCTGGGAGGCAACAGCTTCTGTAGCTTTGTTTCTGTCTTTTCATTTATAGAACTGAATCTTGTGCTAAAGAACCTTCCGTGGAGCAAGTCTGCCTACCACAGGCAAGAGCTGCACTCCCATGCATTGTGAGGAAACTGCATACAGGCCAGTGTGATGAAGCTGGTGAAACCAATCTCATTATGCATTCCAGCTGCTACCAGAATACTCCTGCCTCAGATGTCTAAATTACTTGGTTTCTTTGTGGCTACAGAAAGGAGGCTGCACCAAACCCTGTGTAGAGCCCAGCTGCCATCCTGAACTGAATTACTAAATTTGAAGCTACTTTTGAAGTCAGAAGAGTGAACAGTCACCCACCTCTCTTTCAGATCCAGTCTGGGACATACCAAGCTTTGAAAATTAGGCCTAACTGTCACTCAGAACCACACAGAATCACAGAGTGTTAGGGGTTGGAAGGGATCTCCAGAGATCATCAAGTCCATCCCCCCTGCCAAAGCGGGATCACCTAGGGCAGGCTGCACAGGGATGCATCCAGGTGGGTTTGGAAAGTCTCTAGAGAAGAAGACTCCACAACCTCCCTGGGCAGCCTGCTCCAGGGCTCTGTCACCCTCACTGTAGAGAAGCCTCTCCTTGTGTTCAACTGGAAACTCCTGTGTTCTAGCTTGTACCCATTGTTCCTCGTCCTGTGACTGGGAACCACAGAAAAGAAACTGGTGCCTACATCTTGACACCCTTCTCTCAGACAGACATTGACAAGATCCCCTCTCAGCCTTCTCCTCTCAAGACTAAAGAGCCCCAGTTCTCTCAGTCTTTCCCTATAGGAGAGATGTTGAAGTCCTGCCATCATCCTCTCAGCTCTCTGTTAAGACTCTCTTCAGCAGATCCCTGCCTCTCTTGAACTGGGGAGCCCCAGACTGGGCACAGGTTTTTATCTCCTCTTGTCCTGGCTGCTACAGGTGCTGTGGATGCTGGCACAAGGGTATGTTCAGAAAGAGCACAGTACTGAAACATTTTGCCTTTTTGGTTTGTTTTTCATCACACCAGTGGACTTTTGTCTACTTCTAAGAAGTATTTTTTAGATGTTTAGCTGATGTTGTTTTGGGTTTTCATTCTCCTCTGGACTAGTTGCCATGTGAAAAGCAGTTAGGTTAAATTCACAGCAGGAGCTGCAAGTGTCTGTTCAGAAAGATCAGTCAATGGTAAATGTAGACATTTTTACCTGGGATTTTTTCTGTTGCTCAGATGAGGGAAAGAGCTCCATCCACAGACTGAACAAGGTGAAAAGATTGACCTTAGAAAGTCTTGGCATTTGACCTGTCATTAAAAGAAAGAAAAGAAAAATGAATGAATAGAATTAACCAGGTTGGAAAAGACCTTCGAGGTTCATCAACTCCAACCCCTCACCCAGCACCATCTAATCAACTCAACCATGGCACCAAGGGCCTCATCCAGGCTCTTACCTAAACACCTCCAGGGATGGTGACTCCACCACCTCCCTGGGCAGCACATTTCCAATGGCAAATATAACTCTTGCTGGGAAGACCTTTCTCCTCACCTTGACCTTAAACCTTCCCTGGCACAGCTTGAGACTGGGTCCTCTTGTTCTGGTGCTGGTTGCCTGGGAGAAGAGACCAACCCCCACCTGGCTACAACCTCCCTTCAGGGAGTTGGAGACAGCAAGAAGGTCTCCCCTGAGCCTCCTCTTCTCCAGGCTAAGCAACTCAAGCTCCCTCAGCCTCTCCTCACAGGGCTGTGCTCCAGACCCCTCCCCAGCCTCGTTGCCCTTCTCTGGACACCTTCAAGTGTCTCAATATCCTTCTTAAATTGGTGGGCCCAGAACTGGAAGAGCAGAAGTCACAGATCAGATCACACCTAACTTAATGTGCTCAGACAATTCACAGAAACTTGAGACCCATCTTGTGATTCAGCTTCAGGCCCACCACAGGAGAGAGCAAAAATATCTAGGCACACCGGATGATCCTGCACTGGCACCTGCAGCAAAAGTAGATGAGCCATTGTGAAACTGGCCAGTGACAGCAGTTCTGAAGAAACCTGCTTCTGGATTCTTAACAGGCTGCTTAACTTCTGTTGAGATTTTCACAAAACCCTGCTGCTCAGCCTGTCACTTCTGACCAAATAAGCAAAGAGACAGCAAAGAATCCCTTCTTGGACCACCCCTTGCTGCTGTGCTGTGCTTCTACCCAAAATCTGGATGCTGTCCTGCGAGGGCCAGCTCTCAAGCACTGCTGAGCGTCCCACAAATCATAGTATCATAGTATCAGTCAGGGTTGGAAGGGACCACAAGGATCATCCAGTTCCAACCCCCTGCCATGGGCAGGGACACCCCACACTAGAGCAGGCTGGCCACAGCCTCATCCAGCCTGGGCTTAAACACCTCCAGGAACGGGGCCTCAACCACCTCCCTGGACAACCCATCCCAGGGCCTCACCACTCTCATGGGGAAGAACCTCCTCCTCACCTCCAGCCTGAATCTCCCCACCTCCAGCTTCATTCCATTCCCCCTAGTCCTATCACTACCTGAGAGCCTGAGAAGTCCCTCCCCAGCCTTCTTGTAGCCCCCTTCAGATACTGGAAGGCCACAATGAGGCTCCACCTGGGAGCCTTCTCTTCTCCAGACTGAACAGCCCCAACTCCTTCAGTCTGTCCTCATAGGAGAGGTGCTCCAGCCCTCTGCTCATCCTCGTGGCCCTTCTCTGGACACCTTCCAGCACCTCCAGATCTCTCTTGGAATAGGGGCTCCAGAACTGGAGGCAGGACTCCAGGTGGGGTCTCACCAGAGCTGAGCAGAGGGGAAGAATCCCTCCCTTGCCCTGCTGGCCACACTTCTCCTGATGCAGCCCAGGATCTGATTGGCTTTCCGGGCTGCAAGTGCACACTGAGAGCTCCTGTTGAGCTTCTCGTCCACCAGCACCCCCAAGTCTCTCTCCTCAGGGCTGCTCTCCAGCCAGTCCCTGCCCAGAAATGAAAAAGGAGGAAGTGCTGCCTTTGCTCAGTAATGCTTGAACCATTCCAGTGCAAAGCAGTATTGCTTCACACTTGGCAGGAAGTGAATTAAGTCTTCAAAAGAGCTGTAGTCCCTATTTCAGGGGTGCTTACAGAGAGCTGTAATGAACACAGATTCCTCTGCAGGTCTCACATCTACTGTCTGACAATAGTACTGTTTCTGGTTTTATCCCTTCCTGCAAGTATCAAAGTGTTTGCAAAGGAGAAAGAGGCAAAAGTAGCACAGAGGAATGTAGGAGAAGGGCTATCTATATGACAACAGAGAAAAACCTTTCTTTAAGTAGTTCCAGCTGTCTGGAAGAGATGTCATCAGATACCAAGGTTGCTTGTTTCCCCTGACATGACTGTGAACTCAAAGAATTAGGACAGCAGATAAACATGGGCAATCCATAACTGGAAGTTATTTTAGCAGATATTTTGGCACAGGAGTGTGATTTTGGGAAGCAACTACAGAGCTCTCAGCAGCACCATCTCATGCCACAATGTCCACTACTTGTCATGCTACCCTGCTATGCTAGCCCCCTGCCAGCACTGCCAAAGGCCACCTGGCCAACAGAGAGAGGTGTGTTAGAAATGCATGTGGCTGTCACCTGCACAAAACTGCAAAATAATTCTACAAGTCACAACCAAAGACATAGAATTTGTTTTCTTAAATGAGCACTGAGTTCATTCCAACTACAGCCCCTATTACAGGCTGGGCAGACGGGCAGAGTCCAAGGGCATGAGACTGAACACATCCAAGTGCTGGGTTCTGCACATTGGCCACAGCAACCCCAGGCAGTGCTACAGGCTGGGGTCAGAGTGGCTGGAGAGCAGCCAGGCAGAGAGGGACCTGGGGGGACTGGTTGATAGTAGGCTGAGCATGAGCCAGCAGTGTGCCCAGGTGGCCAAGAAGGCCAATGGCATCCTGGCCTGCATCAGGAACAGTGTGGCCAGCAGGAGCAGGGAGGTCATTCTGCCCTGTGCTCAGCACTGGTTAGGCCACACCTTGAGTCCTGCGTCCAGTTCTGGGGCCCTCAGGTTAGGAAAGATGTTGAGTTGCTGGAAGGTGTCCAGAGAAGGGCAACAAAGCTGGGGAGGGGTCTGGAGCACAGCCCTGTGAGGAGAGGCTGAGGGAGCTGGGCTTGCTTAGCCTGGAGAAGAGGAGGCTCAGGGAGACCTTCTTGCTGTCTCCAACTCCCTGAAGGGAGGTTGTAGCCAGGTGGGGGTTGGTCTCTTCTCCCAGGCAACCAGCACCAGAACAAGAGGACACAGTCTCAAGCTGCACCAGGGGAGGTTTAGGCTGGCTGTTAAGAAGAAATTCTTCCCAGAAAGAGAGATTGGAAAGTGCTGCCCAGGGAGGTGGTGGAGTCACCATCACTGGAGGTGCTTAGGAAGAGCCTGGGTGAGGCACTTGGTGCCATGGTTTAGTTGATTAGATGGTGTTGGGTGATAGGTTGGACTCAATGATCTCAAAGGTCTTTTCCAACCTGGTTAATTCTGTTCTATTCCATTCCATTCCATTCCATTCCATTCCATTCCATTCCATTCCATTCCATTCCATTCCATTCCATTCCATTCTATTCTATTCTATTCTATTCTATTCCATTCCATTCTATTCCATTCTATTCTATTCACCCCCCTGCACACACACATCCATTTCCCACATGACAAGCTAACATAAACCTTGCACCTTATACCAACTCACATGTATGCCATCATGTTTTCTAAAATGGATTACTTTGGCACACAGAGTAGACTTGAAACAAGACACACCAGAAACAAGTCTGAATCACTGTTTGTTTTCTTGGACTTAGTCCAGATGTGACCTGGCAAACCCATGGGAAACAAACTGAAGAATGTCTTGGTTCACAATGCTGTTATGAATTGACATAAATTTACAATGAGAAGCAGGAGAATATTATGATTTGTGCCACAGCCAGCTGGCAACCAGGCACCAGTGGTGTCCCCCAGGGATCAGTGCTGGGCCCCATCCTCTTCAATATCTTTACTGATGATCTGGATGAGGGGATTGAGTCCATCATCAGTAAATTTGCAGATAACACCAAGCTGGGGGCAGGAGTTGATCTGTTAGAGGCTAAGAGAGCTCTGCAGAGGGACCTTGGCAGGCTGGACAGATGGGCAGAGTCCAAGGACAGGAGACTGAACACATCCAAGTGCCAGGTTCTACACACTGGCCACAGCAACCCCATGCAGTGCTACAGGCTGGGGTCAGAGTGGCTGGAGAGCTCCCAAACAGAGAGCGACCTGGGGGTACTGGTTGAAGGTGTTTAGGAAGAGACTGAATGAGGCACTTGGTGCCATGGTTTAGTTGATTAGATGGTGCTGGGTGATAGGTTGGACTTGATGATCTCAAAGGTCTTTTCCAACCTGGTTATTCTATTCTATTCTATTCTATTCTATTCTATTCTATTCTATTCTATTCTATTCTATTCTATTCTATTCTATCCTATCCTATCCTATCCTATCCTATCCTATCCCTATCCTATCCTAAAGGAAAGGCCTATGGCCACAGTTACCATATGTATGCATCTACATTTTTATTTACTTAGGTACTTAAATGTGCCCTTAGGTTCAACACAGTGAAGAGAATGCTCATTAAAGTGGCTTGGAAGAAAGGTATAAGACATCTTACAGAATTTAAAGCAGCCACAGAAGACTGAGAAAGAAAAGGAATCAGGCTCTTTGCTACTGAGAGCAGAACTGCATGTGAAAAGAGCATTGTTTCTAGGTGCACCAAGTCCTCACAGTTTCCTTACTTCACTAAAAGGTTAAGACCTCTTTAACTGCATGTTAGGGATCTCACTCCAGTGAGCATGCTTTGGAAAGCATGCTGTGAAGGCCAGTGTTGAATACCATGCTGTTCCTGCATCTGCAAGCAAAAAGGATCAGGGCATTGCCCATCCAGCTATAGCTCAGATACAGGATTATGGAATGGTTGAAATGTATGAGTCCCTAGTTCCAAGTCTAAAAGGCTTGGATGAAGTTGTCTCACAGGTATGGAACCAGCAGGTATTTGCTTTGACATCATCAAGGAGGAGATCAGCGACATCCACCTCCTGTTTGGGAAAATGAAACTAGAAACCGCCTTCTGACTGCATTTCCATACATTTTCAGGAATGATTTTTGCAAAACTAGGGTGAAACAAAACTCCTCCACTCATCAAGGAGACCTGGCAGCTCTGTGGTGACCTTTGGTCTGAGAGCTGTAAGCACAGCCCGTGGGCAATCCGTGTATGCACACCACTCCCCTGGGAGTGCAGAAATGGGAGATACATAAATTGATCAAAATCTCTTTCATCTGGGCATCCCCAGATGGATCTCCTAGCAGAGACCTGCAGGGCTAAAAGGGCTTTTCAAAACCCTCACACTAATGACATGAAGTGGTTCTAAGATCTGCAGAAAATGGGCAAATTTTCAGTCACATCATTTATCATAGTCCATTGGGTTGAATTGACACGAAACTGGTGTATAGGTCTGGAGCCCTCAACATAGGAAGAAGAGGGACCTGATGGAGTGGGCCCAGAGGAGGGCCATGAAAATAATCAGGGGGCTGGAGCACCTCTGCTATGAAGACAGGCTGAGGGAGCTGGGGTTCTTCAGCCTGGAGAAGAGAAGGCTCCTGGGAGACCTAATACCGACCTTCCAGTATCTGAAGGGGCCCTACAAGAAGGATGGAGAGAGACTGTTTGCAAAGGTCTGCAGTCATAGGACAAGGGCCAATGGCTTCAAACTAGAAAAGAGCAGATTTAGATTGGATGTAAGGAGCAAGTCCTTTACTATAAGGGTGGTGGAACACTGGACCAGGTTACCCAGGGAAGTGGTTGAGGCCCCATCCCTGGAGACTTTCAAGGTGAGGCTTGACAGGGCTGTGAGCAACCTCATCTAGTTGAGGATGTCCCTGCTGACTGCAGAGGGGTTGGACTGGATGACCTTTGGAGATCCCTTCCAACAGAGACCACTCTATGATTCTGTGATAGCCTTGCAAGAAAGTTCAATTCATACATGGGCTCTGCTATAGGGGCTGGTAAGAGAACTCCTTAGAGGTTTTTACGGACACAACATTTTACAGAGAGGAGAGCCAGGAAGATGATCAAGGGGCTGAAGCACCTGTCCTAAGAGGGAGCCTGCAAGAGTTGAGTGTAGTCATGAGGTCTTGGGTGACAGGTTGGACTTGATGATCTTTGAGGTCTTTTCCAACCTGATTGATTCTATGATTGTTTAGCATGGAGAAGAGAAAGCCTCAGGAAGACCTTACAGCAGCCTTCCAGTACTTAAAGAGGACCTCCAGGAAGGACAGAGAGGGACTCTTTATCAGGCAGTGTAGGGATAGGATGAGGGGGAACAGTTTCAAACGGAAAGAGGGCAGATTTAGACTAGAAATTAGGAAGAAGTTCTTCACTATGAAGGTGGTGAGATGCTGCAAGAGGTTGCCCAGAGAAGTTGTGGGTGCCCCCTCCCTGGAAGTGTTCAAGGCCAGACTGGATGGAGCTTTGGGCAACCAGGTCTAGTGGAAGGTGTCCCGGCCCATGGCAGGGGGCTTGGAACTAGATCATCTAGGTCCCTAACAACTCAAGCTATTCTATGAGACACCTTAAATAGAGATGGAATGCAACTGGAAAAATAAATGATTTTGGCAGGGGGGAATGCGGAATAGAAGAAGAACACAGAAGGCCATTAGGAGTAAGAGCGCAGGCAAGCAGGGGGCGGGCAGGGAGGGAGGAATATTTGACTGCATTGCCCATAACGGGCAGGAGCACTCCGAGACACGGCAGTTGAGGAGGGGTAAGGCAGGAGCCCCCTGTACAAGCCCCGGCGGGGAACAGCCTCACAAGCGCCCTGGGTAAAGGACAAACCGGACTGCTCCGGACACTTCGTCAAACACCTCGGAGCAGCCGATGGGCGAGGAAAGACCCGCGAAAAAGCCGGCAACACACTCCCTCCCGCCTCCCCGCCCGCCTCTAGCGCTCGCTCCCTGCCGCGGCAGGGTCCCAGTTCCCTCACGGTCCGGGCAGGCCCCGGCCCGGGCCGACCCCGCCGCTGCCAGACACCCCACGGCGGGCAGAGGGCGGTGCTCACCGGCCATGCTGTCGGTCTGCGTGCTCGCCGCGCTCACCCGCGGCCCTGCCGCCGCCGCTGCCGCCTCTTCCGCGCCGTGCATGGGTGCCAAAGCCGGTGCCGGGTGCCCCCAGCCCCTCCGGCCCCGCCCCTCCGGCCCCGCCCCCACGGCGTCCCCGCCCCTCCCTCAGGGCGTCACCGCGGCGGGCACGTCCGCTGGACAACTACCTCTGACGGGCGGCCGCCTCGACCAATAGGAAGCGGAGAGAAGGAGGCGGGTGGGGCTTTCTGTGACGGGGCGGCCCGCGGCTGAGGCCGGCCCAGCGCTCCGCGCCGGGCTTATCATGCTGAGGTTCAGCCCGCCCCTTGCTGTTCCGCAGCGGCTTTTCCTGCTGTGGGAGGTGCCGTGGTGGCTGCTGTTGTGCTGACCACCTGCCCGCCGAGGTGCAGCGTCGGGGCTGCATTAATCCCCGGCCTAGCCCTCTCTGGCCTCCCGGGGAAAATCCAAGGCTGTGAGCAAAAAAGGGCTCAGAGGGGCACCCCGGGGCCGAGCCAGCGTTCTGCTCCACAGTACGGAAGTTGCTTCCGTAGCCGGCTTGCAAAGCATGTGGCTTTTCTGTTTATTGGGATCACCTCTCTTGTGCCGCCCTGCTAAATGTCTCTGCTGAGCTACCTGGATCAAGCGTGTGGCAAAAATTGTCTTCCTTCATAGAATCGTAGAATCAATTAGGTTGGAAAATAACCTCAGAGATCACCCAGTCCAACCTGTCACCCAACACCTCAGGACTAACTAAACCGTGGCTTCAAGCGCCACATCCAGTCCTGTGTTTGAACACCTCCAGTGAGGGTGACTCCACCACCTCCCTGGGCAGCACATCCCAATGGCCAATCTCTCTCGCTGTGAAGGATTTCTTCCTAAGCTCCAGCCTAAATCTCCCCTGGCATAGCTTGAGACTGTGTCCTCTTGTTCTGGTGCTGGTTGCCTGGGAGAAGAGACCTACCCCCACCTGGCTACAACCTCCCTTCAGGGAGCTGTAGAGAGCAAGAAGGTCTCCCCTGAGCCTCCTCTTCTCCAGGCTAAGCAACCCCAGCTCCCTCAGCCTCTCCTCGCAGGGCTGTGCTCCAGACCCCTCCCCAGCTTTGTTGCCCTTCTCTGGACACGTTCAAGTGTCTCAATATCCTTCTTAAATTGAGGAGCCTAGAACTGGACACAGTACTTAAGGTGTGACCTAACCAGTGCTGAGTCCTGGGGCAGAATGACTGAAGCATGTTTATGCCTGAACTATATCACAAGCATAGTGCTGCTGGCTCTTAGAGATAAGGGGGAGTTGGTCTGGGTTCTGAGGAGATCATAGCCATGGATGTCTCTCTTGAAAAACCTTGTGCTTACTCCAGTGCAAACACCTTCCTCAAGTAAGTTGCTAAGACCCAGAGAGTACATTTTGCCAGTTGCTTTCCTTTGTGCTATGCTGTTCCCATCCTTGGTGAAAAGAAGTCTCCCATTGTAGAATGAAAAAAATATGTTTTAAAGAGAGAGGAAAAAAATGCCCCGGGCACTTTGGTTTATGCTCCTTAATCAAGAGTTTAATTTCTTTGTTGCCTTTTCTTAAATTTGTTTCTCTTCATATCAGTCACTAGGGCAGTGCTTTGATCTCTTAACTGTTCATAGCTGACACTGGGTTAATGAATGTGTGACTAAAATTAACAGCATCCTCCATCGGGAGGAAGCACTTTGGTGTTATGTGATTTGGCTGCAAATGGCTCACAGGAGTTTAGCTGCTGGTTTTCAGCCTGCTTGGACAAACAGTGGCTTTACTTCTAGGAAAGCTAACAAGACTGCTAAGAAAGCCAGACTTATTTTTTCAGGTAGAGGATGAACAGAAGCTGCATTTCTCCAAAGTTCATTGTTCCTTTGAAGCAGTAGGTAAATGCACAGTCTGGAGTAAGCTGAGATGCCTTCCCTCAAAGAGCTTAGAATCAATTCCACGTGAACAAGTGACAAGCAAAATAGAATAGAAATAACCAGGTTGGAAGAGACCTTTGAGATCATTGAGTTCAACCTATCCTTCAACACTGTCAACTAAACCATGGCAAGTACTCACAGAATGACCCACAGAATCACTACAGGTGGAAAAGACCTCTAAGCTCATCAGGTCCAACTGTGCTTGGTTGCATGGTTTAGTTGATTAGGTGGTGTTGGATAATAGGTTGGACACGATGATCTTGAAGGTCTCTTCCAACCTGGCTTATTCTATTATCTAACTCTACCAGGGTCACTACTAGGCCATATTCTTCAGCACCATATCTAGATAGCTTTGAAATACATCCAGGGATAGTGATACAACATTTGTTCTTCACAGAAGGAGTGATTGACCATTGGAAAGTGCTGCCCAGGGAGGTGGTGGAATCACCATCCCCGGAAGTGTTTAGGAAGAGACTGGATGGGGTGCTTGGTGCCATGGTTTAGTTGATTAGATGGTGTTGGGGGATAGGTTGGACTTGGTCTCAAAGGTCTTTTCCAACCTGGTTAATTCTATTCTATTGTATTTCCCTGGGCAGCCTGTTCCACTCTTTGGGAACCCTTTCAGTACATTGGTAGGATCTTGTGTACATCCTTTCCAAAGCATTCTTTGTATTGTCTTACTCTGATTACTGCTTTCTGGTATGAAAAACAGTTTAGTGCCACATCTCACTTTTGAGCTGCTGACCAAGTGGCTTGTGATGCAGCCAGTGGGAAGCAGCAGTGGTGCTGTACTCAGGCTCATCAAGAATGAGGCCAGTCACACGAGGTGACGCTGTGCAAACACACCTTTTCCTGGCTGCACCTTGTTTATTCCAAAGCCCAGAATGCTGCTGCTACCAAGAGCATGACCTTCATGAAAGAGGCTCCAATCACTGCACCAAACAACACGTGGTATAAAAGGCACCTATTGATTTGCAAGATGCTCAACTGAGTATGTAAGTAGTAAACTGGGCTGCATTCATCTGATTTTTCTTCAGGTTGGAGGAAGCTTGTAGCAAGCACTAACATGACTGCCACACGGCATTAACATCTTAATTATGATGTTAACTGTGCCCACTTTAGGTCTACTGCCAAATTCCAGAGACAATTCCCTTCTCCTTTAAGGAAATCTGGAAGTACTTTATCTAAAAACTGAAGGGTAAATCCAAAGATAAAGTTTGTGTGGGTTCCTTGAGCTCTTTGCAAGTAGCTTTCTTAGAATGGGGCTGATTTCTGTGTATCGGCACATTATCTTCTCTTCGTTTGCACTCCTGACTGTGCTTTTAGATTCCGCTGGCAGAAAGACCAGCAGGGTGTTAAGAGCACAATATGCATGACTGCATCTTTTCCTCTCTTCCCTAGCAGTGGGGAAGAATGACTCTCTCTGAGTGTACCCATCTGAGCTTCCAGTTCCTCAGGATCTTGGAAGGACTTCTGTGCAACTGCAGATTCAGCCTCTGCCACAGAGAGCAGGCAAGCTGGTGGCTGATTGGCAGTGCAAGAGAGGCTGTACAGAGATATAAAAGGGGATAGGAAGCTTTTATAGAGAGGTGTAGATTGCTGAAGTTAAGAAAAGGGGAAAAGGCAGGGAGGGCAGCATGCAATACGTAGCATCACATGGACCCAAGTGGTGAGAGAGGGTGTAGGCTTGCTGGAGTCTGTCAGGGGTCAGTACATGGTCACTCATGACCTGAGGGGCATAGAGAGGTAGAATCCTGGTGACAATCTGCAAGAGAACGTGTGGGCTCTGGTTCAGTCATTTACACAGCATCAGAAAGTAAATGGGAGACTCCTTTCTTATTGAAGGGCTTCTTTCATCCAGTTCAGCATCTTCCATTAAACTTCTCTTGCCTTTCCCTCCCTTTTCCTGTGCCTCTGCCCTATTTCCTGCGTGCTCTCCCTCTAGAGAGATTGTTATGTACGAGAGAGTTTCACTACTACTTGTAAGCTTCTTGTCTCAATTCTTGCTCCCAGATGGGCTGTGTGCCAGCCTGTGTGTTGAACTCGTGTATTATTAGCAGCTCCCTAGATCTACTGCACAGCTTTTCATCTATAGATCTCAACACTGGGTTGTGTTGTTTGGAAGACCAGGATGAGATGTTGTTTCTTTTCCAGAGCTCAGGTAGAATTGGCTGCAGTAAGATGAAACAGAATTTGTACCTCCTCCTTGCTGGGCTGCTTGAGAGATGATACCAAACCAGAACAGAATAAATGTTGCATCTCTTCTAGACTCTGAGTGCCACTGACTCACAGCCCAGCATCTATGCAGTGCTTTGTGCAGACTCTCCCACTACACCCAAAACTTCCCCTGGGGGAAGGCTCATGGCTGCTTTCCACAATTCCTGCAGAAGAATCCTTCCCTGGGAGAGGCAGGAGGCTTACAGTGCCCTCTCTCAGTCAAGCCTTCCTACCTAACAAGAAGGCTGTGGGAGACTGGTGAGGATTCCAATTGCTGTAATCTTTGGTTCTGTTCTACAGGGATATGATACAGCGTGAGAACTCCTTTGAAGGAGCCCATCCTAGCTGCATTAGCATTCAGACATTCAGAAGGCACTGACTGGAGACCTTACCTCTGGAACTGTAGCTTTTCTATTTGGGAAAGAAGTACACAGACAGACAAAACGTTGCTCAGTACTTCCTTCAGGAGCTTAGGTTATTTCAGACTTGAGATACCCTTACTACACACAGCCTTATGTTCAGTGAGAGGTAGGACAGTTTTAATTGCCTCTTAGAACTGAAAAGCTGTTGGTCAAATTCTGACTCAGAGACAGGAGGAGGGCCCTCACCTGAGCTCCCATTCCAAACCTTGGTCACAACACCATCCCTCTTCTACCTGGATAGAGAGTTAATAGCAGCTGTATGATTCAACTTGAAACATCAAGGAATTTTCTTTCTGCTTCTTGTTTGCAGTTTTTTTGAACTGCCCATCATAAGTGAAGCTCAGGTTGGTGATCACCTGAAGAACCTGAAAGTGTTCAAGTCCATGGGACCCGACGGGATACACCCACGGGTGCTGAGAGAACTGGCAGATGAGGTTGCCAAGCCCCTCTCTATTATATTCCAGAAGTCATGGCAGCCTGGGGCAGTCCCCACAGACTGGAAAAGGGGAAACATTGCTCCCATTTTCAAAAAGGGCAAGAAGGAGGAACCGGGGAACTCCAGGCCAGTCAGTCTCACCTCTGTGCCCGGAAAGATCATGGAGCAGATCCTCCTGGAGGCACTAATGACTCAGAAGATCAGTGAAGAGGTGATTGGGAATAGTCAGCATGGCTTTGCCAAGGGCAAATCCTGCCTGACAAACCTGGTGGCCTTCTATGAGCAGGTGACAGCATTAATAGATGAGGGACGAGCAACTGATGTCGTTTACCTGGCCCTGAGCAAAGCCTTCGGCACTGTCCCGCACCACCTCCTGGTCTCCAAGCTGGCGACACATGGGTTTGATGGGTGGACCACTAGATGGATAAAGAACTGGCTTGATGGCCGCACCCAAAGAGTGGCTGTCAACGGGTCCATGTCCCAGTGGAGGCCAGGGACAAGCAGAGTCCCTCAGGGATCAGTCCTGGGACCAGGCTTGTTCAACATCTTTGTGGGTGACATGGACAGTGGCATCGAGTGCACCCTCAGCAAGGTTGCTGATGACACCAAGCTGTGTGGTGCAGCAGACACGCTGGAGGGAAGGGATCCATCCAGAGGGACCTGGACAGGCTGGAGAGGTGGGCACAAGCCAACCTCATGAGCTTCAACAAGACCAAGGGCAGGGGCCTGCATCTGGGTGGAGGCAATCCCAGGCACAAATCCAGGCTGGGCAGTGACTGGCTGGAGAGCAGCCCTGAGGAGAGAGACTTGGGGGTGCTGGTGGACGAGAAGCTCAACAGGAGCTCTCAATGTGCGCTTGCAGCCCGGAAAGCCAATCAGATCCTGGGCTGCATCAGGAGAAGTGTGGCCAGCAGGGCAAGGGAGGGGATTCTCCCCCTCTACTCAGCTCTGGTGAGACCCCACCTGGAGTACTGCCTCCAGTTCTGGAGCCCCTATTACAGGAGGGATGTGGACGTGCTGGAGCGTGTCCAGAGAAGGGCCACGAGGATGAGCAGAGGGCTGGAGCACCTCTCCTGTGAGGACAGACTGAAGGAGTTGGGGCTGTTCAGTCTGGAGAAGAGAAGGCTCCCAGGTGACCTCATTGTGGCCTTCCAGTATCTGAAGGGGGCTACAGGAAGGCTGGGGAGGGACTTCTCAGGATCTCAGGTAGTGATAGGACTAGGAGGAACGGAATGAAGCTGGAAATGGGGAAGATTCAGGCTAGATGTGAGGAAGAAGTTCTTTACCATGAGAGTGGTGAAGCCCTGGAATGGGTTATCCAGGGAGGTGGTTGAGGCCCAGTCCCTGGAGGTGTTTAAGCCCAGGCTGGATGAGGCTCTGGCCAGCCTGATGTAGTGTGGGGTGTCCCTGCCCATGGCAGGGGGGGTTGGAACTAGATGATCCTTGTGGTCCCTTCCAACCCTGACTGATTCTATGATTCTATGATCTCCCAAAAGCAGCTCCTGCTCCCTCTATGCCCTCCTCCACCCTCTCTAAACATCTCCTGCTCCCCCACCACTATTTTCACACCCATCCCAGAGCTAGGGGCAGGACCCTCACCAGCCAAGATGCCACCCAGAGGAGCTCAGCCCCAGCAAGGAGCCCCAGCCAGCACCCGTGGATGATATTGGAGGAGTCGTCAATCCTGGCCCTACCTAACCGGGGGCCACCAGGCCCCCCGGCCTTTGTTGTCACCACCACCCTCACCCAGTGTGCACCAGGGGCACTCACCAGGGATGAGAGGAGGATCCCTCAGCCCAGACGGGCTCAGCTTGGGGCTTCTGCCCTTCCTGGTGGGGATTAAAAAGGGGAGTGGGTGGGGAGGGCCAAGTGGCCCCACCTGGGGTGGGAGGAGACCCCACCAGAGCCCAGGTGCTGTGGGATTTTTACAGGGGACATCAGGAAAACAATCTTTGCAGAGTGTGCTGCCCAGGGAGGTGGTTGAGTCACCCACCCTGGGTGTGTGTAGAGGTCGTTTAGAGTTGGTGCTTGGGGATATGGTTTAGGGGTGAACTTGGTAGGGCAGGGTTATTGGTTGGGCTTGGTGGTCCTGAGGGTCTTTTCCAGCCTGAATGTTTCTGTGATTTCTAAGCATATGGATGGAGCCATATATCACTACTGAAGTGCTGGTTGCTGGGGCCTACCTCACTCCACTGGAAAATGGTGCATGTGTAGCTGCATGTCACAGGGAAGCTGTGAGATTTCAGACAGGTCAGACAGGGGTTCTGGAATGATGAGATGCTAAATGAATGCTGTTAAATATCTTGCAATATCAGTCCTTAACCTGACAGTGCTCAAGAGCAATTGGCTCTGAGGCCTAAGATCTCCACAAAACCCAGCAACAATGGCAATAAAATTGTAAAAGCTGAAGTCCTAAGGAGCCTCCATGGTAAACTCATAGAGGTTTTACTGGAAGAGAAGAAGAAGTGACATGAAGGTGGGGAATGGTCTGTCATGCAATTGCCTGAAATATGACAGTGGGGTAGAACCCCTTGTCTTCCATGGGCAGTTTTGGTGGGTAAGTATGCACGTCCTACAGAGAGGCATGCTTGTTACAGAATGAAAGTGTGTAATATATAAGAGGCTGTTTGTGTGTGAAAAAGTGAGATTCCTCATGTTGGACTGTGTTGGTTTCTGTGTTGCAGGTGTCAGAGTAGCTGGAGGAAATTTGTGTTGTGCCTTCTAAGCTCTCTGGGCACAGCCATTCAGGGCTGCTCTGGGGAAAGCTGTGGCAGGGATCTGCAGGCCTTCTGACACAGAAGGCAAGAGCAGAGGATTACAAAGCATTGCTCTGCTCTTAAAGGTGCCTTGAAGAGTTTGCTACTGACAACACCCAAGTTCTGAGATGCTAAGGGAGCAGTTGAAGTATCAACTGACTGTTGCTAAGTCCACGAGGCCTGGTGGGATTCACCCCAGAGTCTTGAAGGAGTTGGCAAATGTCATGGCAGAACCCCTCTCAATCATCTGCCAAAGGTGTTGGGAGTCTGGGGAGGTCCCTGCTGACTGGAAGCTAACCAACCCTACTGCAGTTTATCAGGACAGGAGGGAAGACCCCAAAACCAGTGCCAGCCAGAAAAGCTGTGCAGAGAGAGTGGAACTGAGTGTGGGTGGCACTGGCACTGGCATGAAGCATCCTGGGTCACAGCCACCCAGACTTGTGAGCAAAAGTAGCTTGGGAAGGCTGCCGGAAAGCAGGGTGGCAGCAAACGCCCTGGGGGTCTGGGGTCAGCAGGAGCCAGCAAGGTGCCCTTGGCCAAAGACAGCAAGTGGTGCCCTGGGCAAAGCAACTGAGTGAAGGTGACCCTTCTCCTCTGCTCAGTGCTGCTGAGAGCAGTATGAGAGAGACATGGTGTCTCGGTCCGCAGGGGGAAAGGGCCTCCGTGCTTTTGAATGTTCCCGTGTGGTGAAATGAGAGGCACAAAGGAGGCCAAAATGTCAACAGCTAGACTATTGATTACACACATCACGTGGATGGATCTTTTACTCTCTCACACATGGGCATACTGGGGAGAGCCCTCCAATGCCCCCCCCCCCCCCCGCACCCACCCCCCACCCCCCCAGTGTGACCGTTGGGGTATGTTGACCAAGTGCTGCCTGGCAACGGCCCCAGTGCGTGCAGGGACGGCACTGGAGTGGCAGTGGCAGAGCCAAGCTCTTGCCCAGCACCACTCCTCATCCCCCTGAGCGTATTGGCAGCCTCCCCAGGGCAGCTGTGCTCTCTCAGCAGTCCAGCCCTTTCAGCCCTCGCGTCGGCAGGATGGGTCAGTTAAACTGCTGTCATCGCGCCAGGTACGCTTCACCCGTGGCTCAGGGACGTGTTGGCACAACTGGGACCCACGGCAGCCACCTTTCTCATGCCCCGTGCCATCTGCTCTGTAGGGTTGTCCCCTGGCCCGAGCAGCAGTGCCCACCTGACACACTCCTGCCCGAGCCGCTGCTCCGCCAGCGTGTGCGGCTGAGCCGGGGCCGTAAGAGGAAGACAAGGGAGCTCCTCCTCTTCGCCGACTCCTTGGTCATCGCCAAGGCCAAGTAAGACTCAGAGAGCCCAGCTACCTTTCTCCCCAAGCCCTGGCCCTGGCCCCAGGGCAGGGACGGCCAAGCAGCAGCTCATGCTTTGGCACCTTGGTGCTGGACGCGCTCAAGGCTGCAGCCGTGGCAGCTGCGTTCTAGAGGGGAGCCACAGGGCTCAGGCAGCTCCAGGTCACTCCCAGGTTCTCCTCTCTGCAGACGCGGCGGCGTCCTGCTGCCACAGCTCTGCCTGGCCCTGGGCCAGTTGATGGTGCTGAGCGGTGGGAAGGCAGCAGAGACTGGCTATGCTGCCGAGGGGAGGAAGACAGTTCCACCAAGTCCCTTGTCCTCATCTGGCCCTCTGGCTCCTGTGTCATCTCGTTCAGGTCAGTCTGGGGGCCGTGTCGCTTGGCAGGGCACCCTCGGCAGAGTCCCCTCGGCAGAGTCTCTGTCCTGCCCCGCAGGGCAGAGCCGTGCCAGTGCCTGCCTCTGCCCTCAGGCTGGGGAGCCTTGGGCACTCAGGCTGTTTCTCCTCTCTCTCTGCAGCTCACGGGCAGTGAAGGAGCTCTGGGTCAGCACACTGCGTGGGTAAGCTGTGCCTGGCAGAGCAGCCATGCCCACATCATGGGGGAAGCTCCAGGTCTAGCCGTCCCATGGGGCAATACTGCACCTCTGCTTCGGAGCGCTGCCACCACAGCTGTGAGCAGCTCCTGAGTGGGCAGATCTGGTGGAGAACTTTTACCCAGCTGTGTCCAAGCAACAACTGCCCAGCTCCACCCTCACCACTGCCACTGCCGGGTGGTACCAGCCTCCTTCGGGGCAGCTTGGAAGAGCTCCCAGGGCTGGGAGGATAAGCAAGAGGCAGCTTGTGTCTCACGCAGCTCTTTCTCTACCCCTTCCCCAGGCACAGGCCAGCAGAAGGAGCAGAGGGAGCCCAGGTCACCCAGCTGCCCTCCCTCAAGCTGCTGCTGAAAGAGCTGAGCAGCCAGAGAGCTGTGAGTGTCCCTCCTGTCCGCACTCTGTCCCCAGAGGCTGCCGCAGCCCAGCATCAGCTGCATCGCTTCTCACCCGCTGCTCTTTTCCCTTTGCACAGCCCCTGACACTGCACAGCAACAGGCTGGAGAGGCTGCTTTCGGTCCAGGCAAAGGTGAGGAGCGCTTGGGGTGCTCTCTCAGCTGTGCCCACCTCTCACACATGGCCCGGGGCTGATGCAGCTGGCAGTGAGCCCTTTGTGCTGTGGGGCTGCTGGGTGAGCACAGCTCATTGCTTGCAGGTTGGCACAGAGCAGCAGCTGCCTCCCATCCCCACTGGTGGCAAAGGAGATCTTGGCCGCTTGGAGGGTGAGTTTGGAGAAGACAGGGGCAGGAGGCCCCTTCTCTCCTCCTCTCCTGGGCTAGCACTTGTGCTGCCCTGGGGCTGCTGCTGCTGCTGCTGCCGCCCTTCTTGCAGGGCAGCAGCTCTGTCCCCAGCGCTCTTGGGTGGGAGCGAGCTGAGCCCCCAGGGTCCCCTGTTGCCAACAATGAGTCTCCCGTGGACTTCCCTGGTGGCTGGGGGACAGTGCTGAGAAGGTCCAGGAGCACTTGCTTGGTGCTTGTCCTCCACCTCTCCTCTCTCTTTTTTGCCTGGCAGCGGGTGGGAGGCGCAGGAGGAGGATGGGGCTGCCCTGGCCCTTTTCTCGGCGACAGACCTCGGCTGCCCCTGCAGAAGCTCCCAGGTCATCAGGCTGTGGCGCCCGAGGGCCTCTCTTTGGCCAGCCCTTGGCAGCTGTGTGCAGCCAGGATGGCACGCTACCTCAGCCCATGCAGGTAAGCAAGCCTGGCCAGGGGGTCCCCAGCCCACCAGCTCCCGTGGAGAGGTGATGGCCCCAGCGCAGGGAGCCTGGGTGTGGCTTGGGGCCAAAGCCGGCTCCCCCTCTCGCCAGCACCCTCCAGCCAGCCCTCCACCATGCCCCAGTGAGGGCTTTGGAGAGGGGCACACTCGCTCTAGCCCCTGAGGAAGGTTCACGTGGCCCATGGACATTCATCAGGCGAGCAGCTGGTTTGCTCTGTCCCCTGCAGGACCTGCTGGCTCTGCTGCATGCCCAAGGGCCATCCATGGAGAAGATCTTCTGCCTGACAGCTGGCGAGCGCGCCTTGCAGGAGGTGCGGGAGGCGCTGGACGGGGGAGCGGAGGTCCAGCTGGAGAGGCAGCCTGTGCACCTGCTGGCTGCCGTCTTGAAGGTAAAGCCTGCTGCCCTGCAGCTGTGGGCTCTGTTGGTGCTGAGGGGCACCTGTGAGAGCAGGAGCTGAAAGGCAGCTGCCTGCTGGGGAGGCAGAGTGCTGGGCACACTGCCTGTGCTCCTGGCAGCAGCAGTGCTCAAAGCTCACCCAGAGCTCTTGGCCTTGCAGGACTTCCTGTGGAAGATCCCCTCCAAGCTCCTCCGATCAGAGCTGTACGGGGAGTGGATGAGTGCCCTGGAGAAGAGCAGCAGGCAGGAGAGGCTGTCAGGGCTGAGAGAGTAAGTGTGGCGAGCAGCCTGGCTGCTCCTCAGGGACTGCTAGAGGTTCGGAGCTGCCTGCAAAGCAATGGCCTCCTTGGGAGAGCTCTTTTCTGCCAGCCACCTCTAGCTGCTGTCGGGTGGGGGGTTGGTGTAAGGGGCCCAGCAAAGCATTTCTGTCCTTGGAGCAATTGCTGCAGACACTGGGGGTGCTCCAGCAAAGGCCTGTTGGCAGAGGGGCAGGGAGGGAGGCAGCTGGCAGTGAAGATGGCTCCTGTGCTTTGCTAGGGAGGCTGTGCCTAGGGAGCCTCCCCTGCGTGTGGGACTGGGTGAGGTCAGGCTGGGACTCCTGTGTCGACCAGGTCTAGTGTAGTAACCTTGTGTTCCTCTTGCTTCAGGGTGGCCAGCAAATTGCCCCAGGCCAACCTCCTCCTCCTGAAGCGCTTGTTGTCCCTGCTGCACAACATCAGCAGCAATGCAGCCTCCAACAGCATGACTGCTGCCAACCTGGCCATTTGCCTGGGGCCAAACCTCCTGAGCCCAGCTGAGGAGCACACGCTGCCCCTGGACATGCTGGTGATACAGAAGGTATGCTGTGCTTGCCAGCTGCAGCCTTGTGGGCCCAGCAGAGCTCTGCTCTTGAGAGGGACCTGGCTGTCCCCTCTCTTCAGCAAACCCATGTGGCAGAGGTGCCAGGAAGAGCAGCCCCAGAGCTGCAGTTTTGTGTGCAGAAACCAGGGCTGGGAATGGGGAAGGCTGTTTGACCCAGCTGCAGGCACCTAAGGAGGAACCAATGGCTCTCTGTGTGCAGGTGATACAGCTGGTGGAGTTCCTCATCGACCATCAGGGGGAACTCTTTGAAGAGGAGGAGGTGACTAAGCCTGTGGTTGCAGAGGCTGAGGAGGTGGCAGCAGTGGGGCCAGGAGAAGTAGAATCTGCAGAGGTACGTGAAGTCCACCAAGAACATGAGGACAAAAGCTCCCCTCAGAAGGTGGGAGTGCAGCCAGAGGGCAAGCAAGGGCATTCTCCAAGCTGCAGCTCTGCAGAAGTGCAGAAAAGGCTGGTGGGATCTGTCTTTGAGCTCTGAGCTAGCAAGTGGGCAGGAGGTCCTTGCTGCCTCTTCACTTCCCCATTTCCATTGCAGGTGCTTCCAGAGGCTCAAACAAGCGAAGAGCCAAAGAGCTCATCTGAGCACAGAAGGTAAAATGAGTTGGCTTTGATTAAGAGCAGAACTGCTCCAAGGTGATGATGGCCTTACCTGTCTAACAATGCTTTTGAATGGAAAGGTTGCCCAAAGCTTCTGGGGACATGCAGCACCGCTCCTGCAGGAAGAGAAAGCTGAGCTGTAAAGAGGAGAGGGACAGCCAGCCTGACAGCAGAAGGCAAAAGCTGGAAAGAGACCTCCAGGTGAGAAACTGAGCAGTCTCAGGTAGAGCAGAAGAAGGAGGCCAGCTGTGTAACACTCCCTGCTGTCCCCTTTGAAATCTGCTGTGGGTAGAGGAAACATTTGTGAGGTACACAGAGATTGCCCCTGAGAGGAAGCATGTGCCTGCCCCTGGGAGAACATGTGTGTCAGGAGAGAAATGCCAGCCCCTGGGAGAACATGTGTGTCAGGAGAGAAATGCCAGCCCAGCATGGGCAGTTCTCATCCAGCACTTGTCAGTAGATGGAGCAGGATGCTGCAGCAGGAGCCTAGGGAGCTGCAGATCCCTCCTCCCTGCTGTCCAGTGCCAGGACTTGGAATGGTTCAAAGGTACATCTGGTGACATTCAGACTGGATAATGGGAAGCATCTCTTTGCTGAGAGGGTGGGCAGCTACTGAAGAGGCCTCCTAGAGAGCTGGCCATTGGTTTTGCTTACTATTGTGGAGGTAAAACATAAGGAAATTGAAATGAAGACTTCCTGAGCATAATTAGGAACAGCTGGAAGGAGCTGCCAGTAGCAGTGATGAATGACAGTTAGGGTCCCTCTTCTCATTCTGCCCCAGCTATCTAGTAAGAAATGGTTTCTGTGACTTGTGGAGACTTGTTGAGTTCCAGTGCTGCTCTTTCACAGAATCACAGAATGTTAGGGGCTAGAAGGAACCTTGAGGGATCATGTAGTCCAGCCCTCCTGCCAGAGCAGGATCACCTAGAGTAGGTCACACAGGAATGTGTCCAGGTGGGTTTTGAGTATCTCCAGAGACTCCACAGCCCTCCTGGGCAGCCCATTCTAGTGCTCTGTTACCCTCACAGTGAAATAATTCTTCCTCATGTTTCCATGGCTCTTCCTATGCCTCAAGTTCCACCCAGTGCCCCTTGTCCTGTCACTGGGCATTGTTTGCTCTCTACAACTACCTTGCTCTCTACAGCTACCTGAAGGGAGGCTGTAGACAGGCAGAGGTTGGTCTCCTCTCCCAGGCAACCAGCACCAGAACAAGAGGACACAGTCTCAAGCTGTGCCAGGGGAGGTTTAGGCTGGAGGTCAGGAGGAAGTTCTACACAGAGAGAGTGGTTGCCCATTGGAATGGGCTGCCCGGGGAGGTGGTGGAGTCACCATCCCTGGAGGTGTTCAGGAGGGGAGACTTGATGGGGTGCTTGGTGCCATGGGTTAGTTGATTAGGTGGTGTTGGATGATAGGTTGGACACAATGATCTTGAAGGTCTCTTCCAACCTGGTTTATTCCATAGTTCCATAGTGATGCCCTTTGCTTTTACTGTGGTTCAGTGTTCTCCTCCATTCTTGATGCAGCTGGATCCCAGCCTGGCTCTGGGTTTGTACAGCACTTGAGTCAAAAGCCCTTGTGAGTCAAAAGGCTCCCTCAAGTTCCACAGTCTAAACTATTAGTCTGACAGGACCAATCCCTAATACCCAGCTAGAAGGGATTCTGCAGAGGAGTACTAGGAATGGGCACTGGCTCTCACACCGAAGCACAAGCTGCTTGTCCTCCCCTCACCCTTGTCATTTTTTTTTTCCCATCTTTCTCAGGGCAGCTTGAAGAGATGCCTGCAGAAATGTCAGGTGGACTTTGTTCCTGTGTACTTGAGCAGCGTGTGGGACGGTCTTCTGAGCTCAAAATAGTTGTTTCTCCCTAGCTTGGTATTTTTAGTTATGAGTTATTGCTATAGGTGTTAGAGCTCTTGTTGCTGCATTAGAGTTACAGTGGTTGTTCAAGTTAGAGCAGTTGTTACAGTTCTAGTTAAGGTTCTAGTGAGAGTTGTTCCAGTTGCAGTTATTAAGAGTTGTTAAGGTTCTAGTTGTTGTTTGCTAAGGTTCTAGTTGTTGTTTGCTAAGGTTCTAGTTGCTAAGGTTCTTCTTGTTAAGGTTCTAGTTGTTGTTTGCTAAGGTTCTAGTTGTTAAGGTTCTAGTTGTTTGCTAAGGTTCTTGTTGTTAAGGTTCTTGTTGTTTGTTAAGGGTCTAGTTGTTGTTAAGGGTCTAGTTCTTATTTGCTAAGGTTCTCGTTGTTTGCTAAGGTTCTAGTTGTTAAGGTTCTAGTTGTTTGTTAAGGTTCTTGTTAAGGTTCTAGTTGTTGTTTGTTAAGGTTCTAGTTGCTGTTAAGCTTCTTGTTGTTTGTTAAGGTTCTTGTTAAGGTTCTAGTTGTTGTTTGCTAAGGTTCTAGTTGTTGTTTGCTAAGGTTCTTGTTGTTAAGGTTCTAGTTGTTGTTTGCTAAGGTTCTAGTTGTTAAGGTTCTAGTTGTTTGCTAAGGTTCTTGTTGTTAAGGTTCTTGTTGTTTGTTAAGGGTCTAGTTGTTAAGGGTCTAGTTCTTATTTGCTAAGGTTCTCATTGTTAAGGTTCTAGTTGTTAAGGTTCTAGTTGTTTGTTAAGGGTCTAGTTGTTAAGGGTCTAGTTCTTATTTGCTAAGGTTCTCATTGTTTGTTAAGGTTCTAGTTGTTAAGGTTCTAGTTGTTTGCTAAGGTTCTTGTTGTTAAGGTTCTTGTTGTTTGTTAAGGGTCTAGTTGTTAAGGGTCTAGTTCTTATTTGCTAAGGTTCTTTGTTTGTTAAGGTTCTAGTTGTTAAGTTCTAGTTGTTTGCTAAGGTTCTTGTTGTTAAGGTTCTTGTTGTTTGTTAAGGTTCTAGTTGTTAAGGGTCTAGTTCTTATTTGCTAAGGTTCTCATTGTTTGTTAAGGTTCTAGTTGTTAAGGTTCTAGTTGTTTGTTAAGGTTCTTGTTAAGGTTCTTCTTGTTGTTTGTTAAGGTTCTTGTTAAGGTTCTTCTTGTTGTTTGTTAAGGTTCTAGTTGCTGTTAAGCTTCTTGTTGTTGTTAAGGTTCTAGTTGTTGTTTGTTAAGGTTCTAGTTGCTGTTCGTTAAGGTTCTAGTTATTAGGTTGTTAGGTTCTAGCTGTTACAGTTGGAGTTGTTCCAGTTCTTGTTCTGGTTCTAGTTCTAGAAATGAAGGAGGCAGTAGAGAGGAAGGTGAAGGCCCAGGGGATGTTGATGATGACCAAAACTGGCCTTGAGGGGGAAGCTGGTGGTGAAGTGGTGCTACCCTGTGAGGGTGCGAGGTGGCAGATGGTGCAGCAGGTGCAGCCTCGCTGTGGTAGTTGTTGGAGAGGGGCACAACAGCTGCCAAAAGATGCGAGGCCAGGGGCAGCAGAGGCAGCGGAGACTGAACAGCAGCCCCAGGAGCACAAGCAAGTGCGAGATGGCCAGGCTGGGCAGGCAGAGGCTGGTGGTGGTCTCGGGTTATGGCAGCCCTGGAGAAGTGGCATCCCAGGCTGAGGACCGTGATGGGAACCAGCGGCCACACACCGGCAGCGCCAGGCACAGCCGCTGGTGGCAGGGCGGTCGCGACTCGCACTGCATCTCTGGCCTCATCCCTCCCTGTGCTGGGGGCTGCAAAGAGGGGGCCGCTTGGCACCCACCATCCCCCTGCCCGAGGGAAGCGCCCCGAGGGGAGGAGAGGCGTCGGCAGCACTCGCCCAGCGCAGGGCAAGAGAGGCATCGGCGCAGGGCAGGGAAAGGGAGGCGGGGCGAGGCGCCAAGAGGAGCCAACAACCACGACAAAGAATGAGACTTTTATTTTCCACAGAGGTTGAAAGGTACTTTGCTACAACTTTTTATAAAGCTTTTCTCTCTTTTTTTTTTCTCCTCTTGCTTTTTGTCTCTTTACTTTTGGAATGTACAGTCTATGAGGTAAAATTAAGAGGACATTAAAACCTGTCTCCGGTGCAGCCAGACGCACCGAGGCTCCAATGGCAAATACGCTATTAAGTGACTATCAAAAATAGGAGCTCCTTTGAATTTTGCTATGAAAAAAGCCTCAGTCCCTGCAGAGGGACTGCAGTAACAAATCTTAACCCTGGGAGGCGTTCAGCCGCTAGGAAATCTCGGGGCTGTTGCGCGCAACCTCATTTGCACTGCCAGACACGGCACCGGCCAGAAGGGTCTGGAAAACATGGGTGCCGGCGGTGTTCTGCGGGGAGGGCTCAGCCTCTACGTACAAAGGACAAGTGCCAAAGGAAATGTAAACAATCAGTAGGGATTACAGGCAGATGGCTCTCGCCGGCTGGAGGCCAAGCTCTCGGCCATCGCTTTTTGTTTTCCCTCCCTCCCTCCCCCCTTTTTAACACAAAACTCAACCCCCAAACAGAACTCAGCAACATTATTCTACAGCACAGATCATTGGACGTATCAACAGTTACAATACATGCCCCTTCTGACAGCAGAGAAAGTCTTCAGAGATCTTCAAAGCACAAGACAGGTTCCTTATTTTGTTTTGTTTGTTTTAATTAAGACTGACAGAAGTGTTGAACACCATCAAAAAGGCTAAACTGGAGACAGCTAGAGGTCATGAATGATTCACTACCCAGTAACTCAAATAAATTAAAGAGAGCCAATTACAAAGAGTATAACAAATAACAGAAGTGTGATGAGAGGGGGAGCTGTGGTGGTGTGAAGGTAGCTTCACTGCAAGCCCTGTGTCACTGGCAGCCATTGACATCCAGCAAGATGTTCAGTGGGGCAGCCAAGGAGCGGCCTGAATTTCATCCAAGAACTCACAAACGCAAGCTCACAAAAGGTCGATGAGTTATGCCATCGCAAAGTGCTCTAACGCAACGTTCACTACATGCAACCAACAGTTTGCTACAGTATGCAAAGAGACATTAACATTAACCATTAGGATCCCGAGAGGGGGAAAAAGCAGCTTTCCATTTTTTGTGGTGCAAATGACCAGGCTTTGTCTGCCGATTTGGTGCCCCAAGGAAAGAGAGAGAGAAAAGGAAACAGAACCCGAGAAAGGCAGTGCTTGATTTGGGTGGATATGGCGAGTGAGCGCTGGGGAAACAGCAAAGATTCCAGTCCTTCATTTTATCTCGAGGAATATTAACCAGCCAAAAGCAGAGGGCACAGACATCTGCATAAACTGCATCCCATCGCAGAGGGGCCTCAGAAACTCCTTTTTGCTATTGGAAAAGGGAGTTTGAGGTGTTCTCTCACACTCTCCCTTCTCTGGGTGTAAGACATGAAAGAGGCATTTTTGTAAGTAAACTTCAGCTCCTGGGGGTAAGGGGAACTCACTTGTGCCCCTGTCTCGTAGTCGTTCGCAAACATCTACTTGCAGTGAAGAACTCCACATTTATCGGGCAAGAAGCTTCCCTCACGCAAACTCTTCCATCCCGCTGATGGTCTGATGCCTGAGAAAAGCCCCTTGGGTGTTTTTCAGCGTAAATCCTGCTTCCCAAACAGTTAAGACAAATGAGGAGGTAGAAATACAGTGCTAGATTGCTTTCACAGCATCAGATCACCACGGTATACAGCACAAGGGTGTTAGTGTCGGTTTTCAATGCCATCTACACCTTCGTCCCTGTCATGGGAGCAAGCCTCGAAAGCGTGGGCCGGGAAATGGTTTTCACACTTGTGTTACCGCTCAAAGGCTTTTCACTGGGCACTGCTCGCCTGCCCCATCTAGCGTTTGTACTGCAAGAAGGCCTAGGAAAGCAAAGATTGTATCTGTGTGGCTTGCTCTGTACTAACAAGTGTCAGCCTCTACCTACCAGTAAAGCATTCTCAAGTGGCTGGAAAGGTTTGCCTCAGTCCCAATGGAGGTGCTAAATGCCTGGTTTTGTAAAAGCAAGAGAGCAGAATTTCTTCCAGATTATGAGAAAGGAAAATGTAATGGGCAGCATTCTAAAGGAAATCTCTTCCTCTTCACTTTATTACAAAGTACTGAATGATAACAGCAATCAGAATGGAAAAGATAGCAAAAAGTGCAAGGATGACAGCAGCACACACTTGGTCGCTCTGTGACCATTGTGTCCTTGTGGTCTGCACAGTGTCCTTAGGGGTGCTGGCCGGCGGTTCAGTCCTCTGAGAGACGAACAGCACTGGGGAGCTGTAGGGGCCTACCAGGTCCTGATGCCCTCCTGGCTCTTGGCACTGCCGAACGGCACACGCGCGGAAGCGGTATTCACAGTTCAGCTGCAGGCCCGCCAGGCGGAAGGAGCAGTCCGGACCCTTGTAGACCTGGAACAACACCACAACACAAACCAGATGCTACAGCATTAGGTGTGGCCTAACCAGTGCAGTATACAGGGGCACAATGACTTCCCTGCTCCTGCTGGCCACACTCTTGCTGATGCAGGGCAGGATGCCATTGGCCTTCTTGGCCACCTGGGCACACTGCTGGCTCATTTTCAGCCTACTGTCATCCAGTACCCCCAGACCCTTTCTGCCTGGCTGCTCTCCAGCCACGCTGACCCCAGCCTGTAGCACTGCCTGGGGTTCTTGTGGCCAATGTATAGAACCTGGCACCTAGATGTGTTCAGTCTCATGCCCTTGGACTCTGCCCATCTGTCCAGCCTGCCAAGGTCCCTCTGCAGAGCTCTCCTAGCCTCTAACAGATCAACTCCTGCCCCCAGCTTGGTGTCACCTGCAAATTTACTGATGATGGACTCGATGCCCTCATCCAGATCATCAATAAAGATACTGAACAGGATGGGGCTCAGCACTGATCCCTGGGGCACACCACTGGTGCCTGGCTGCCAGCTGGCTATGGGCACCATTCACCACCACTCTCTGGGCTCGGCCCTCCAGCCAGTCCCTAACCCAGCTCAGAGTGCTGCTGTCCAAGCCAGGGGCTGACAGCTTGGCCAGGAGTTTGCTGTGGGGGACGGTGTCAAAGGCCTTGCTGAAGTCCAGGCAGACTACACCCACAGCCTGCCCCAAGCAGTGTTTACAATTTTCAAGTCACAACATTCCCCTGGCAAGGTAACAAACACCTTGGATTTTGGGTCATCTTTTACTGAGAAAGTTAACAAATGGACATAAGAAGCACAATGTATCACTTCTGGTGTAGTGCTATGGAAACAGTAAGGACTATCATCTACACTGCCTTCCCCCCCCTTCCGAACTGCCTGCAGTGGAAAAGCCCCTTAGGAACATCAAGTCAAATCATTAGCCTAACACTGACAAGTCCTTGATTAAACCCTACCCCTAAGCACTGTGTCTGCCTCCAGGGATGGGGGCTCCAGCACAGCGCTGGGGAAGCCCTTCCAATGCCTGAGAACCCTTGCAGTGGAGAAATTCTTCCTAAGATCCAACCTAATCTTCCCATGGTGCACAGGCAAAACTCTTTTAATGTTGATCTTTGATAAAATTATAATACACCAGATCTGTGTTTCCTCTTGGAAGGAAACCTGATTGCATGACAGCGTGAAACAGAGGTTCCAGGCCTCATTTCATGTCAATCTTCAGGGAGTTGTATAGGGAAGAAAAATTAGCTCTGCACATCCTCTTAAATGCTGACTTATTAGAGGCTTGGCATGTTTGCCTGCACCTGTGGCCAGTGAAGCCTGACACTAAAACACTCACACATGGGTTCTGTCCCATCTGCAGCTGCCTGTACCAACGTTTAAGAAGAGCCTGGATGAGGCACTTGGTGCCATGGTTTAGTTGGTCAGATGGTGTTGGGGGATAGGTTGGAATCGATGAGCTCAAAGGTCTTTTCCAGCCTGGTTAATTCTATTCTACTCTGTTCTACTCTACTCCAAAACTCTGATTAAATTAGGTTTCTCAAGGCTGGATGCAGCAGTTTTGAATCACTCCAAGGCTCGAGGTGCAAGAGCTCAACACCTTTAGAGGCACTTGGCTGTGTAGTAACCTTGGCTATGTAGTATGACTTCAACAAAACTAAAGCTTCTGTAGTGTTGCTTACTGCTCTTTGTGCAAAGAGACCTCTCTGCTCCTTTTCTCCTGTGTTTCAATTCTGTACCACTGAGTGGATGTTTTCTTGTGGCCATTTCTTCCCATTGGTGGACTTGAGGGGTCAAGTTGTATTTAGCAAACATCAGTGTAACCCAGAAAGGCTGCAACTTAGTGCAGTACTTAGAATCATAGAATCAATAAGATTGGAAAAGACCTCAGAGATCATCAAGTCCAACCTAGCACCCAACACCTCAGGACTAACTAAACCATGGCTTCAAGTGCCACATCCAATCCCCTCTGGAACACCTCCAGGGATGGTGACTCCACCACCTCCCTGGGCAGCACATTCCAATGGCCAATCTCTCTTGCTGGGAAGAACCTCCTCCTCAGCTGAAGCCTAAACTTCCCCTGGCACAGCTTGAGACTGTGTCCTCTTGTTCTGGTGGTGGTTGCCTGGGAGAAGAGACCAACCCCACCTGGATACAACCTTATATTACTTAATTCTCTTTTAGGCAACGCCACCTTACCTTATTTGGTAGCAAACAGTTAGCACAGCTGAAACCATACTGCCACACAGTAATTTTGAATCTGAAGTGGTTACCACAAATGCTAATTGAAGGAAAAAATGGAACAAACCAAACCAAATCACACCTGCTTGAATTCCGAGTCTTTGCCCACCATGACCTGGAGACAGTAGATAACTGGATCACCCTTCATGGGCTGCAGAACCTCCCACGTGATTTCACAAGTGTGCTCATTTATTCTCTCAATCCTTGGTGCTGCAGGAAGGAAACACAAGTAAGTGACAGCTTTGCTTTCCCCATCACTTACTGCTACACTCTAATGACTTGTAAAGTCTTAGAATCATAGCATCAATAAGGTTGGAAAAGACCTCAGAGATCATCAAGCCCAACCTGTCACCCAACACCTCAGGACTAACCAAACCATGGCTCCAAGTGCTACATCCAATCCCCTCTTGAACACCTCCAGGGATGGTGACTCCACCACCTCCCTGGGCAGCGCATTCCAATGGCCAATCTCTCTTGCTGGGAAGAACTTTCTCCTCACCTTGAGACTAAACCTCCCCTGGTGCAGCTTGAGACTGTGTCCTCTTGTTCTGGTGCTGGTTGGCTGGGAGAAGAGACCAACCCCCACCTGCCTACAACCTCCCTTCAGGCAGTTGTAGAGAGCAAGAAGGTCTCCCCTGAGCCTCCTCTTCTGCAGGCTAAGCAACCCCAGCTCCCTCAGCCTCTCCTCACAGGGCTGTGCTCCAGACCCCTCCCCAGCCTCGTTGCCCTTCTCTGGACACGTTCAAGTGTCTCAACGTCCTTCTTAAATTCCTTCTTGTATTCAATCTGCTATTTTGTCTCAGAAATTAAAGGCCTAGATTCAGCTGTATTCTTCCTACATTGTTCTCTGAACAACATCTACCAATGCCCATGGGTCTCTACTGCTAGGTTCAGCATAATCCCAGAGAAAGCCAGTAGCATTTGGTGAGTGCAAGCGTGCACCACATGCAAAAAGGGGGAAACAGTAAAAACGCTGCTCTCCTGGCAATTATTCTGAGCATACCAGGAAGAATTCCACCTCAAATTACTGTAACAGTCTGGTCACTTTCTCCTGGTAAGCAGGAATTCCAAGTACAAGCCTTCAGATGTCAAAGAACACAGAAACCACAAGTACCTCATTTTTGGAGAGAAGAGTTTTGGCTTTCGGCAATTACCTGACAGGAGAATTCCCTTACCATCCCTACCTGCACGTGGAAAAAGGCTTAGCACTCTACATACCCCAAATACAACGCAACACCAAACCCACCTCGCCATCCCCCCGCTCCCCCAGATGAAAGAAAGAAGCCCTTTTACCTTTCAAGGCAGCTGGAACAGATTTGGGAGTAGTGAAAACATATTCTTGAGAAAGGGGCCCCTCACCAGCCTCATTACATGCCTGAATACAGAATTTGTATGATGTGGACTCACTGAGTCTTTGTACTTTGTATGTATGACATGGTCCTCTATATAAGGACACAAACCTGAAGAGGCAAAGGACAGTTTATTTTAGCAGATCATCAAGTCCAACCTATCGCCCAACACCATCCAATCAACTAAAACAAGTGCCTCATCCAGGCTCTTCCCTAAACACCTCCAGCGATGGTGACTCCACCACCTCCCTGGGCAGCACATTCCAATGGCCAATCTCTCTTTCTCTGAAGAACTCTTTCCTAACATTCAGCCTAAACCTCCCCTGGCACAGCTTGAGACTGTGTCCTCTTGTTCTGGTGCTGGTTGCCTGGGAGAAGAGACCAACCCCCACCTGCCTACAACCTCACTTCAGGTGGTTGTAGAGAGCAAGAAGGTCTCCCCTGAGCCTCCTCCTCTCCAGGCTAAGCAACCCCAGCTCCCTCAGCCTCTCCTCACAGGGCTGTGCTCAAGGCCTCTCCTCAGCCTTGTTGCCCTTCTCTGGACACATTCAAGAGTCTCAATGTCCTTCTTAAACGGAGGGGCCCAGAACTGGACACAGGACTCAAGGTGTGGCCTAACCAGTGCTGAGTACAGGGGCACAATGACTTCCCTGCTCCTGCTGGCCACACTAATCCTGATCCAGGCCAGGATACCATTGGCCTTCTTGGCCACCTGGGCACACTGCTGGCTCATGTTCAGCTGGCTGTCAGCCAGTACCCCCAGGTCCCTTTCTGCCTGGCTGATCTCCAAACATGATGAACATTTCAATGTTGTGCTTCCCAGCATGGAACTCTAGAGCCCTTCTTGCCTTGCCAGACGAGATGATCTCCTACAAGGATTCTATGATGTTGTAAATTCAGCCAAGGAGATGGAATTGTGCCCTGTGCTGTCATCTGCCAAGCTTCAGACCACAGATTAAAGGGATGCCCAAACCAACCTTCCGTTCTTATCCTCCATTTGAAGGTGATACTGAATGGAGTCAGCTAATGCTTTTGCAGTTCCTTCTCCCCACTTCAGCTTGAGAGTCTGAGAACTATAGGCAGCACATTCCAGGCGAGGTGGGTCAGGAGGGAGAGGCTTTGTTTTCAGTTTTATGGTGTGGCTGAAGGGACCTGCTCCGAGGCTGTTTAGGGCTTGAATTCGTACTCTGGTGAGATGAAAAAAGAGAGAATAAATGAACTTGGTATTAGAGTGTGAAAAAACAACTTGTCATTTCCACCATACATGTTCAAGAGAACAGAACAGAATAGAATAGAATAGAATAGAATAGAACAGAACAGAACAGAACAGAACAGAACAGAACAGAACAGAACAGAACAGAACAGGTTGGAAGAGACCTTCAAGATCATCGCATTCAACCTATCATCCAACACCACGGCACCAACTAAACCATGGCACCACGCACCCTATCAAGTCTCCTCCTGAACACCTCCAGGGATGGTGACTCCACCCATAGATGGTATTTTCTACCATGAAGACTTTTATCAATATCTTGCTTTGGATAGCCTATCATGACTATGCAAAGACTGTCACTTTGCCACAAGTTAAAGAGCTGCATTGATTTGAAGTAAAAATGTTGCCATATCTGCATCATTCACATCAGTGAATAGATGCTTAAGTTCTAGCAGCTGCTTTAAGAGTGGATCATCTTCCTGACCCCACAGATCTTCTAACAACATTTTTGATAACCACATTGGAGAGAATAGAATAGATGAGAATAGAATAGACCAGACCAGGTTGGAAAGGACCTTTGAGATCATCGAGTCCAACCTATCACCCAACACCATCTGATCAACTAAACCATGGCACCAAGCACCTCATCCAGTCTCTTCCTAAACACCTCCAGGGATGGTGACTCCACCACCTCCCTGGGCAGCACATTCCAATGGCCAATCTCTCTTGCTGGGAGGAACTTTCTCCTCACCTCGAGCCCAAACTTCCCCTGGCACAGCTTGAGACTGTGTCCTCTTGTTCTGGTGCTGGTTGCCTGGGAGAAGAGACCAACCCCCACCTGGCTACAACCTCCCTTCAGGTAGCTGTAGAGAGCAAGAAGGTGATGGAGGTGTTCAGGAAGAGACTGGATGGGGTGCTTGGTGCCATGGTTTAGTTGATTAGATGGTGTTGGGTGATAGGCTGGACTCGATCTCATAGGTCTCTTCCAACCTGGTTTATTCTTCCATTTTCCATTCCATTCCATTCCATTCCATTCCATTCCATTCCATTCCATTCCATTCCATTCCATGGTCTCCATTCCATTCCATGAGCCTCCTCTTCTCCAGGCTAAACTACCCCAGCTCCCTCAGCCTCTCCTTGTGGGGCTTGTGCTCGAGACCTTTGCAATTAAGCAAATCTTCAACAGAGCTTTCAAGCTGATTGGTAGATTTTTGAATCAATGTTCTTCATGCCAACCCCCAAATCCTTGCTGTTTCTGCAGAAAAGGCATTGCAGGTTGTGCTGAATTGTGATCAGGTCAAATAATTTAGTCAGTTAAAGACTAGACATGGTCCTTCCTTGGGTGGACTTCATGTTGTCTAACAGATTAGAGGCCATCTACCTATGAAGTAAGTAGTCCAAAAGAGAGTTAGGAATCTGAATTCAGTTGAACTGAGACATTAGCAAGACAGATACAACAGAGCTAGAGCACTAAACATGCCAAAAGAAAGTGTTCCTGCAAGAAAACAAAACCATCAGCTCATCCACTTACAAAGATCTTTGCTGCAAAGCTTCCTCATTCTCCATGACTATGTACTAATAGCTCTCTGAGAGCCATGCAGAAAACAAATACAACAGAACAAACAAAGAAGGAATCTTCTCTTGTGTTAGAAACATCAGGCTGCCTAGTGCATGGCATACCTGTAGGTAGTATCTGGTTGTAAGCCATCGATAATATAGCTCAGAACCTTCCCAACAGTTATTGGCTGCTTATCTCCGAAGTCTATGCTGTAGCCAAGGATTTCAGAGCCATGGTCACAAGGTTCTTCCCAGCTTACAGGAAGGCATGTGGAAGAAGAGTAGTGTGGACTTTCAACTTCATCTTCACTTAGGCCTCGAAGAGAAGTCACAACTGCAGGTACTGAGGCTGGAGTCATGCATGCCACTACTTCACTGAAAGGGCCTGCACCGGCAACATTTGCTGCCTGCAAAGGCAAAGTAGAGCGTGTTTGTAGGGCAGGGGCAATTCCCATTTCCACATCTCACTAGCAATGGTTTTATGTCTTTACCTGAACCCTGCAGTAGTATATAGTGGCAGGCAAAAGCCCTTTAATTTCACAGTTGAGCCCAGGCCCACAATAGGAGATCTGCATGCATCCTTCCACACCGCCCCACTCCAGCCGATACTCCGTGACATCAGCTCCATTACTCACTGGAACCTTTGAAATGGATATAAAGAGTTGGAAGTTAAATTCAGTGACTTAAAAAAACTCACAAAAACCAGTCAAGCTCACCACATCTATGTTTTCTGGGTGGTTTCTCTTTTTTTTACCCCCTGCAGGCATGTTAATTGTCATGCCCCCTTTCTTTTGCTGACTTTTAATTTAGTACCATACAAATAACCCAGAATGCGTTATCGGCCTTGGGTCACTACTCTGACACTATTTACTGGTGCAGAGACTACTCTGTGTGAAGTAACTGCAATTTCAGTTGCTGAAATACAGAGATCAGTTGGCATAGGGCATTTGACTGTGAAGCCTGAACCAGTCAAAGGCAAGAGACTGTTTTCCTGAGAGCGTGATTTAGAGTACTGCAGTTTTCACTGAGTGGGTCTACAGAGCAGAGGTGACAACATGCAAGAGCACCACTGGTGCCGATGTCTTCACCTTACAGATTAAAGGCCTCCTTCTTTGGAGCATATCATGGCTCTTGTGCATGAAAATTAGGTAGGTAGCATAGTGGGAAGCAGCAAATCATGCCCTCTGTCTTTTCCCAAGACAGAGCTGTGAAGTGACTGGGAGAGATACCTAAGCAACAACAGAGACTTTGAGTGAAGTATCTGCTCAAGTAGCATGTTCTTCCTCACCATCTAGCCCTAGGAATTCAAACTCAGCCTCCCAATTTTGGCAGCTGAATGGTTTCAATACTCCTTAGAAATAAGGAGTTAAGAATCACATGTACCCAGTGCCAGACTACGTTATGAGCTGATGGAAAGTATCAGCAGTCAGTGAAGTAAATAAAGAGAAGCCAAACACCAGTCAATAACACATTTCTTAGATCATGAAGAAAACAGATGAAAAATGCTGCTGCTGTTTTGGATTAAACACTCAGCAGTGTTCAGTCACACTAAGGTACAGAGAATTTCTCCAAAGCATGGTTTGTTCTTTATCTTTCTCTTGAAAGAAAAGTATTTGCCACCTTCAGCATTAGGCTACGTGAAGAGAAGTAACTGAATAAACCCAGCATTTCAGAAGGGTGAGTTTGAGGCTCCTGAGCTGTGAGTGACAAGGAGCCCTTTTCCCTTCTCTCCTTACAGCTGTGGGTGGCTGTGCAGCTGCCAGTGAAGATGCAGTAATTTCTCAGTGCTACCACACTGCTGCTGCTGTAGATCTAATGGAGTTCACCTTCCCGGAAGCAGGGGAATCCATGTGAACAAGTGCGGGAAGGGCAACAGATTGGGGGAAACATATCTGATATGCTGAAGGGTGTGTCTAGCAGTGGAATTTCAACAAGCAGGATCTGATACAAACTTCAGGAGTTCAACCAAGACAAAGGGAAACACCAAGTGCTGGACCTGGGATAGGATGACGAGCAACTTTATCAAGTGGATTCAGGCTGGACATGAGGAGGAAGTTCTTCCCCAGGAGAGTGGTGAAGCCCTGGAATGGGTTGTCCAGGGAGGTGGTTGAGGCCCCGTCCCTGGAGGTGTTTAAGCCCAGGCTGGATGAGGCTCTGTCCAGGCTGATCTAGTGTGAGGTGTTTCTGCCCATGGCAGGGGGGTTGAAACTAAATGATCCTTGTGGTCCCTTCCAACCCTGACTGATTCTATGAAAAAGCAACCTGTGTGTCCTGGTGAGAAAGCTGAATGTCAGTCATCAGAGTGTGTCTGATGAAGGTGACTTACACACTGGCTGTATTAGCGAAAAAGCAGCAAAAAGGATAAAGGAGTAATGACTCCCCTCTGCTCATCACTTGTGAGGCTGCATCTCCAGTACTGTGTCCCACCTTGGGCTTCCCAGCACAAGACAGATACTGAATAGTGGATTATGTCCAGTGAAGGCCCACAAAGGGTGGTGCACCACACCACACAAAGGAAAGGCTTATTTGATATCAAAGCTAGGGGGAGATGCTATTGCTGCTTTGAATTGCTTAAATTACTAAATAGGAGAGTACAAAGAAGATGATGCCAAATTCTTGGAGATGGCACAGTGGCAAGAGTGAGGATTTGCACTGAGGGCTATGTTGGCTAAGAAAAAGAAAACCCACCCCCTCCCATGCCCCCAGACCTCATCTCCAGCATGAGAAATTGCCCAGAGACAGCTTTACCAGACTGCAGAATCTTCATCCTTTGAGATAAGTAGAACTTGAATGGACAAGGCCCAGAGAAACCTGGCCTGAATTTGAAGTTCTCTCTGCTCTGGACAGAGGGTTGACCGAAATCACATCTAGAGGTCTACTGATATCTTAACTAACTCTGTGATTTTATGAAGCAGACCTCAAACACAGCATTGTGAAATGAATCCTACCTCAACATTGTAAGAGACTTTGTCAAAAGGTTTTGCCTTCTAGATATTTAAGGAGAGTTTCTGTGACATTTCCAGTGGAAAGCAGGAACTCTACCTTCCAGGCAGTCCTGCCTTCATTACAGTTCTGTAACTCAGGTGCTTCAGTCTATCTCAAGCCACTGGAGAGCTGTGTTTAAACAGTATTCCCAGACTGTATCTTCCTTTTTACAAGCTTAATTTTTATCTGTTGCACTTTTTTCCCCATCAGATGCCTAAATATTATGGGTTTATAGGAAGCCTGTGAGGCTTTTGCTACATCATTACTAATGCCAGTACATCAAATTGCAGCAGCTTACAAACCCAGCACATGCATCGTTGCCTGGTTGTATTATGGCGTCCTGGTTTTGAGGCCAGGCAGATCCTGAGAGAGGGGCAAAAGAATGACACTCACCACACAAATGGCTTGCAGAAATGGTGGAAAGTTTAACTGGAAAAGCAGTAAGTGTTGTACAGAAGTTGCAAGCACAGTGACAAAAGAAATCCAAAGCACACAGAGACCTTTACAGCACACCCGAAAAACCTCCCAGCTCCACCCATACCACGTGGGGGTATACCCAAAACCCCCCAGGGCTCTTTCTTCCACCCCCTTATGCTAGGCTAGCCTCAGGCTGGCCAGGTCTGAGGCTGCCCCTCCCCCTTCTCCTCCTGGCATTAGGCCTGGACAGGTCTAAGAGGCCTTGAGATAACTTCCCCACCGTTACCTGATAGAGAGCATCTCCCACGAGGGTAGAGAGGGAAGAAAGAGCAAGTGCATGACTTTGCAGCTGGATTTATAGGGTGCAGGATATTATGGGTATGAAATACACAGCTTCCTGTATCCACCCACTGGGCTGGACACTTGGGACAGTGTGGCAGGAACAGGAGGCACCCAGCCTAAACTGCTCTGAGGAAGGATTACTATAGGAAATAAAATTTTAAGGACAGCCCTGTATCACTTGAAATGGAGTGCAGCAGCTGTGGCAAGACTCTTCAACAAAAGACCAAAGTAAGATCTCAAGTACCTGCAGGCTGCCAAGCTACAGCTGTGACATAAAGGTATGATGAACGATTTAAACGTTTCCCCTACACCAAGTCCTGGATATTCAGGTAAGCACCTTTCACAACGGGATTAAACCACAGTCTTAAGCTTTTAAAGCTGAACTTCAAAATGCAGAAGATGCTCTTGCTGAGATAGGTGTGGCATGGTATTCTTACCTCCCAGGACACCTGAGCACAGGCAGCAGATCTGCAGGACACCTGAGGGGGCTTGCACTGCTCGGGTGCTCCAGGTGCTGTCGTCACTTCACATTTTTCCGAGTAAGGTCCAAACTGATAAAGAGTTCATACAGCTAAATGTTAATAGAGCTACTACTTTTTAGAGTAACAGTTTACCACAGCAGGGACATGTAGAATAGAGTAGAGAATAGAGTAGAGTAGAGAATAGAGTAGAGTAGAGAATAGAGTAGAGAATAGAGAATAGAGTAGAGAATAGAGAATAGAATAGAGAATAGAGTAGAGAGTAGAGTAGAGAGTAGAGTAGAGAGTAGAGTAGAGAGAATAGAGAATAGAGAATAGAGAATAGAGAATAGAGAATAGAGAATAGAGAATAGAGAATAGAGAATAGAGAATAGAGTAGAGAATAGAGTAGAGAATAGAGAATAGAGTAGAGAATAGAGTAGAGAATAGAGAATAGAGTAGAGAATAGAGAATAGAGAAGAGAATAGAGAATAGAGAATAGAGAATAGAGAATAGAGAATAGAGAATAGAGAATAGAGAATAGAGTAGAGAATAGAGTAGAGAATAGAGTAGAGAATAGAGTAGAGAATAGAGAAGAATAGAGAATAGAGTAGAGAATAGAGAATAGAGAATAGAGAAGAGAATAGAGAATAGAGAATAGAGAATAGAGAATAGAGAATAGAGAATAGAGAATAGAGAGTAGAGAGGAGAGTAGAGAGTAGAGTAGAGAGTAGAGTAGAGAGTAGAGTAGAGTAGAGAAGAGTAGAGAATAGAGTAGAGAATAGAGAATAGAGTAGAGAACAGAGTAGAGTAGAGAATAGAGTAGAGTAGAGAATAGAGTAGAGTAGAATTAACCAGGTTGGAAAAGACTTTTGAGATCATCAAGTCCAACCTATCACCCAACACCATCTAATCAACTCAACCATGGCACCAAGCAGCCCATCCAGTCTCTTCCTGAACACCTCCAGTGATGGTGACCCCACCACCTCCCTGGGCAGCACATTCCAATGGCAAATCTCTCTTGCTGGGAAGAACTTTCTCCTAACATTCAGCCTAAACCTCCCCTGGCACAGCTTGAGACTGTGTCCTCTTGTTCTGGTGCTGGTTGTCTGGGAGAAGAGACCAACCCCCACCTGGCTCCAACCTCACTTCAGGTGGTTGTAGAGAGCAAGAAGGTCTCCCTGAGCCTCCTCTTCTGCAGGCTAAGCAAGCCCAGCTCCCTCAGCCTCTCCTCACAGGGCTGTGCTCCAAACCCCTCCCCAGCTTTATTGCCCTTAAACAGGCAACAACAGCCTGAAACTCTGCCTGACTTGCTTACAAAACAGATCTTTGTGGATTCAGGATTTATTTTGGTATCTGGCTGTTCTCCAGAACAATGCAAATGAAATCAGAATGAATTTGACACTTCAAACTCTCAGAGAAAAACAGGAAAGTGCTGCCCAAATCCTTAATTTGAGGTTACATGATGGCTGCACTGTAGCATAACAAAACTGCTGATTGCCTACTTATAGCTAGAGAAGAAATGAAGGATGCAAAAATGCCTGAGGTACAAAGCACTCTTTGGGAAGGGCTGACAAAAAGTTAGGTCAGTGGTTTAAAGCCTTAAGCTGCACACCTCTCCACAAACAGTGTCAGCTGGTCCTGACAGTTTTCATGTATTTAGAAGTTAAACTAAACAGAATAAGAAGTTAGGAAACACTAATTGTTGTGTTATGGAACACCAACAGCTGTAAAAAGAAAGGTTAATCAATTTACAAAGTTGGACACAGTGAATAATTCACTATCTCACTTCATGTGAAAACATTGAAGTTGCAACAATGCTGTGGTAATGTGCTAGAAACAGAACTGTAGCATTTCCTAACCATTTCCCAATGCAGTTACTGAGATATACAACACAACTGCCCCAGGTGACTCAGTGGTCCCTTGGAGGTCCCTTCCCATCGCTAACATTCTGTGCTGATTAGAACGTGTTCTGATAACCCCAGCATAAAGACATAGAAATGCTGGAGTGGGTCCAGAGGAGGGCCATGAAGATGGTCAAAGGGCTGGAGCACCTCCCCTGTGGGGACAGGCTGCAAGAGTTGGGGCTGTTCATCCTGGAGAAAAGAAGGTTCTGGGGAGACCTCCTAACGGCCTTGCAGTGCCTGAAAGGAGGCCTACAAGAAAGCCAGGAAGGGATGTTTTACAAGGGCTTCTTGTGATAGGATGAGAGGGAATGGACTGAAGCTTGAGGAGGGGAGATCTAGACTAGATATCAGAAGGAAATTCTTTACAGTATGGGTGGTGAGACACGGGAAGAGGTTGCCCAGGGAGGTTTGTGGATGCTCCCTCACTGGAGGTGTTCTCACAGCCAGGGTGGATGAGGCATTGAGCAATCTGGTCTAGTGGAGGGTGTCCCTGCCAATGCTGGGGGTTTTGGAACTAGATGATCTTTGAGGTCCCCTCCAACCCAAACCTTTCTATGAATCTATGACATTTCTCCTCCTTTTACCTAACCCCCTTATTATAAACTGCTGTTTAACTATCCCCACAGAACAACAAGCAAGGTGAACCAAATTATTCTACATCACAAAATCCTCACTTTAAAATTACTTGTGTTTTTAAAAGATCCTTAATAGTGACTGCAGTGACTGAAAGCAATTTCATTTCAGCCTGCCTCCTTACCCCAGCCTTGTTAGCTGCTCGCAGCCTGAAGGCGTACGTCCTCCCTGGAAGAAGGCTGCCCACGGTGCATTCAACATCAGAGCCTTGGTAGACCTCTCTGTGTTCATCACTTTCTGCCTGAAACATTTCCAGACTGTAACAGGTAATGGGTGAGCCACCATCTACCTGAGGTGGTCCTGAAAGGAAGGAAGAAAGCAAGCAAAGCTTATGCAGCTTTAAGACGTAATACATCTGGATCCCTTACACTCGCTAACGGTTGCAATACAATTACCCCAGCGCAGCTGGATGTCTCTCGCTCTTGTTCTGCCCTGTAGCCTTGGAGGCTGGCATGGACCAGGAGCCACTGCTGGTGTTTGTACCAGTAAAGAATCAGAGGCCTAAAAAGGGAAGACAAATTACTGAAGTCATCTAGACCAAAACACCCTCAGCAAGTTTGCTGATGACACCAAGCTGTGTGGTGCAGTGGACACCCTGGAGGGAAGGGATGCCATCCAGAGGGACCTGGACAGGCTGGAGAGGTGGGCACAAGCCAACCTCATGAGCTTCAACAAGACCAAGGGCAGGGTCCTGCAGCTGGGTGGAGGCAATCCCAGGCACAAATCCAGGCTGGGCAGGGACTGGCTGGAGAGCAGCCCTGAGGAGAGAGACTTGGGGGTGCTGGTGGACGAGAAGCTCAACAGGAGCTCTCAGTGTGCACTTGCAGCCCGGAAAGCCAATCAGAGCCTGGGCTGCATCAGGAGAAGTGTGGCCAGCAGGGCAAGGGAGGGGATTCTCCCCATCTGCTCAGCCCTGCTGAGACCCCACCTGGAGTACTGCCTCCAGTTCTGGAGCCTCTATTCCAAGAGGGATCTGGAGGTGCTGGAAGGTGTCCAGAGAAGGGCCACGAGGATGAGCAGAGGGCTGGAGCACTTCTCCTGTGAGGACAGACTGAAGGAGTTGGGGCTGTTCAGTCTGGAGAACAGAAGGCTCCCAGGTGACCTCATTGTGGCCTTCCAGTATCTGAAGGGGGCTACAGGAAGGCTGGGGAGGGACTTCTCAGGCTACCAGGTAGTGCTAGGACTAGGGGGAATGGAATGAAGCTGGAAATAGGGAGATTCAGGCTGGATGTGAGGAAGAAGTTCTTCCCCATGAGAGTGGTGAAGCCCTGGAATGGGTTGTCCAGGGAGGTGGTTGAGGCCCCGTCCCTGGAGGTGTTTAAGCCCAGGCTGGATGAGGCTCTGGCCAGCCTGATCCAGTGTAGGGTGTCCCTGCCCATGGCAGGGGGGTTGGAACTAGCTGACCCTTGTGGTCCCTTCCAACCCTGACTGATTCTATCATTCTATGAAAACAAGCACCACCAATTGAGCCACAAGTAAAGGCAAATATTTGAGTCAGAAACAAGACCTTCCATGTGTTTTAACTACACTTTCAAATACATGAAGATTCCTAAATGATCTGGCATGTGTGTCTCATGCCTATATAAAGCATTCCACAGTAACCACTCAATAGGCAATATTGACTTTTGCTTTTGCCTTTTGGTACAGATGCAAGGAGCAGAAGGAAAACCAGCAGTTAATTATCAGTACAAACCCAGGATACATGCTTGAAATGTCTTGTTCCAGGCAAACTTGGTATCTTTCCCATCAAACTGCATTTTAATCACTTCTAAAACAAAGAATCATGGAATCAATAAGGTTGGAAAAGACCTCAGTGATCATCAAGTCCAACCTATCACCCAACACCTCATGAGTAACTAAACCATGGCTTCAAGTGCCACGTCCAGTCTCCTTTTGAACATCTCCAGTGATGGTGACTCCACCAGCTCCCTGGGCAGCACATTCCAATGGCCAATCTCTCTTGCTGGGAAGAACTTTCTCCTCACCTTGAGACTAAACTTCCCCTAGTGCAGCTTGAGACTGTGTCCTCTTGTTCTGGTGCTGGTTGCCTGGGAGAAGAGACCAAACCCCACCTGGCCACAGCCTCCTTTCAGGTAGTTGTAGAGAGCAAGAAGGTCTCCCCTGAGCCTCCTCCTTATGCTAAGGGTTGTATGTTTTTGTGCAAAAACTTGTCAAAAAGCAAAGGTGTCAATAAGAAGAGATCCCAAACCCCCAGAGATTTCAATGTTTTCACTCCTTGGTAATACTTAATGTGCCACAGGCTTCCACCTCTGATTTGAAGTGTGTGCAGAAACACACAGCTTAACAACACATGGCAGATGGCAGTGACTGTTCTGAATAGAGAGAGAAATGAGTCACTAACAGTGCAGGGTTAATTAGCCTCAGTGATACAGAATAAACAAGAAGTTGGTAGGCCTTTTAGTTTACAAAAGAGGCACAGCTTAGAGTCTCACTTCACAACTGCTTTCTACATACAGTTCCAGAAAGAGTGGATTGGAAGTTCTGCTGCTTTTCAGTTCCTTTGAAATAGTTTTGTTGCACTGAACAAGGAGGACACAGCCTCAAGCTGTGCCAGAGGAGGTTTAGGCTGGATGTTAGGAAGAAGTTCTTCCCAGAAAGAGAGATTGGCCACTGGAATGTGCTGCCCAGGGAGGTGGTGGAGTCACCATCACTGGAGGTGTTCAAAAGGGGATTGGATGTGGCACTTGGTGCCATGGTTTAGCAGTCATTAGGTCTTGGGTGACAGGTTGGACTTGATGATCTTTGAGGTCTTTTCCAACCTTATTGATCCTACGATCCTTTAAGGAATGGGCAGAAACCTGAAATGCTGCACATCCATACTGGAACTTTTCTGAGGTACCAATTAGGGCTATTTTTTTTAGGCACTTCTGTGCAGTATTTGTTTATTAACTACTGGACCAGATTGTCCTACAGAGAGAGAAACTTTATTTCATGGAAATGTTAGCTCCTCTTACCGTGCTCTGTCCTCCTTCCCCAAGGCAATACACACGTAAGCGATAGGAACAGCCAGGATTCAGTCGGTCACACACGTGCTCCCTAGCAGCTCCGCTGTATATTCTGTCCCATTTGTTCCCTGAAAGGACAGGAAGAAGTGTGCAATGAAGCCAGGTGTAAATTGCCACACTTCAGTGACAGCTGCAGCAGGCATTCTAGCTTCCCTGAAGAAGTATGTGCCTAATGTTTATTGAAAACCCCAACAGCCAAACAACTTAAGGCTTGCTTTTGTGCTTCCCTGGAAAAGATCCAAGCAGTTCTTAAAGATAACTTTCCTAGGTAAATCTCCTAAACCTGCTGAAGCCTCTTCCTTAGTTTGTATTCACATGAACTAGGAGAAAAATGTACTATTACTGAAGTAATTATTACTGGGCCAGCAAGCACATTCAAACACCACAACCAAATAAACAGGAAAGATACAAAAAGCAACATTTTCCCTGGAAAGCCTCTAATCACAACATTCAATTTGCAGACTCTACCTTATAATTGGTAAAACTTGCTCCTGCATTCCTGAATGGCCCAGCACCACCTGAAATACTGATTTCACTCTTTGCTATTCAGCCAGACTCCTACATCAGGTGTCTTTAGCATTCTGTGGCTGTCAACAGGTCCATGTCCCAGTGGAGGCCAGGGACAAGCGGAGTCCCTCAGGGATCAGTCCTGGGACCTGTCTTGTTCAACATCTTTGTGGGTGCCATGGACAGTGGCATCGAGTGCAGCCTCAGCAAGGTTGCTGATGACACCAAGCTGTGTGGTGCAGCAGACACGCTGGAGGGAAGGGATCCATCCAGAGGGACCTGGACAGGCTGGAGAGAGAGGTGGGCAGAGGCCAACCTCATGAGCTTCAACAAGACCAAGTGCAGGGTCCTGCATCTGGGTGGAGGCAATCCCAGGCACAAATCCAGGCTGGGCAGGGACTGGCTGGAGAGCAGCCCTGAGGAGAGAGACTTGGGGGTGCTGGTGGACGAGAAGCTCAACAGGAGCTCTCAGTGTGCACTTGCAGCCCGGAAAGCCAATCAGATCCTGGGCTGCATCAGGAGAAGTGTGGCCAGCAGGTCAAGGGAGGTGATTCTCCCCCTCTGCTTCTGCTGAGACCCCACCTGGAGTCCTGCCTCCAGTTCTGGAGCCCCTATTCCAAGAGGGATCTGGAGGGGCTGGAAGGTGTCCAGAGAAGGGCCACAAGGATGAGCAGAGGGCTGGAGCACCTCTCCTGTGAGGACAGACTGAAGGAGTTGGGGCTGTTCAGTCTGGAGAAGAGAAGGCTCCCAGGTGACCTCATTGTGGCCTTCCAGTATCTGAAGGGGGCCTACAGGAAGGCTGGGGAGGGACTTCCCAGGCTCTCAGGTAGTGATAGGACTAGGGGGGGATGGAATGAAGCTGGAGGTGGGGAGATTCAGGCTGGAGGTGAGGAGGAAGTTCTTCCCCATGAGAGTGGTGAAGCCCTGGAATGGGTTGTCCAGGGAGGTGGTTGAGGCCCCATCCCTGGAGGTGTTTAAGCCCAGGCTGGATGAGGCTGTGGCCAGGCTGATCCAGTGTGGGGTGTCCCTGCCCATGGCAGGGGGTTGGAACTAGCTGATCCTTGTGGTCCCTTCCAACCCTGACTGATACTGATACTATTCTCTTTTTTAAACAGATTAAGCAAGGACCTGGGGACTTTTAATTACCTCTCCGACAAGTCAATAAATCACAGAAATTAAATGCAATGCACAACTCACTGCATCTGCATGAAAGGCTGGGGTAAATTATTCCAGAAGTGACTTAACATGGACACACAATGGAGTAAGAAAGCCATAGATTAAGTATGAGAACCACCACAGCTGAGACCCCTGAAGGGGCTACCACTACAAACTGGGGACAGTGTGCTCTCTTAATCTGACACAGTACTGGAGAAGTATAAAATTTCACTCTCAGTTTGACTGTGCTTCTGAATTTAACAATTTAGCAAGGCATTTTTATGTCCTGTTGTAGGAATCCTGTTCACAAATCTTGGATGCAAATCACCTTGTGATTGTATCATGAACTCAGATGTGCCCCAACAAAGGACAAAGATTGCTCACCAGACTGCAGCTGCCCTGGAAATCATGGGCAGATGTCACTGCTACCGATACTCTCTGGAATATGCGTAAGACAAGATCATCTCTACCCATCAGCTACCCTGAGAAAGGGAGGACGGTGCAGAGGACAATGGATTCACCACCTGGACTCATAGCTAAAAAACTGTATACAAGATCTGAGCAACTACTGGCTCAGAAGAAGGAAAAGACCTGGGCAGTGCTGCTCTGAAGAAACACGAAGAGAATACCAGGAGAGGAAAGGACAGAAACATCACCATGCAGCCTAGGAGAAGCAGACCAGGAGGAACCCTCTGCCTCTGTCTGTGTCCAAAGTTCTGCCTGCTGCAACTCATGGAGCTGGAGAGGCTGCTCAGAGAAGGACTTGGACTTCGGGATCTCTCCCTCCCTCCTCTGCTGGAAGACAGCACAGCCAACAAGGATGACATCTGCTCCATGGAAGACAGCACAGACCATCTCCTCCATGCCAAGGATGACATCTCCTCCATGCCGAAGTGGCAGCAGCCTTCCTCCACAGACACAACATCTCCTCCATGCCGGCAGCAGCCTGGCAGCAGCCTTCCTCCACAGACACAACATCTCCTCCATGCCGTGGCAGCAGCCTTCCTCCACAGACACATCTCCTCCATGCATCAGCAGCCTCCCACAGACACAACATCTCCTCCAGGCCAGCAGCCTTCCTCCACAGACACAACATCTCCTCCATTGGGCAGCAGTTCCTCCACAGACACAACATCTCCTCCAGGCCAAAGTGGCAATTCCTCCATGACCCAAGCTCCACTTCTCTCCTTTCCCTCTTCCCTCCTCCCTCTCTGTTTTTAACCCCTCTCTCTCCTTCTGATCCATCCACTTCAGTTAATAAATAGCCTCACTGTTGAGATTTTGGCCTCATTTGTGCCTCTAATTCCACAACACAGGGACATTCAAAAGAGCTGAGTCTCTTTCCCTCTCTGGACCAAGACACCAGTTTAAAAATATTGTTTATTTCCCTTCTGTATGAAAGGACAGAAGCAGCAAGTAACAGAAACAGTTATCCCAGCTGCATCACTGTTCTTACTTAATTGTGACAAAAGGAGCCCTAGTTTGTCTTTCATCTCACACACCTAGCAAAGCTACACATCCAAAGCTACACATCCAAAGCTAGGAGGCCCTGTCTTCTTGCTCTAAAATGCATGCAATGTGTCATCTAATTTCCAAAACAGAGTAGACTTAATTAATAAGTTAAACATTGAGCACCTCTTTCAACACAGTTTGGTGGCATCTTCTTTCTAAGCCAGGGGGAAAAAAACCTCTCCTGTATGCAAACATCAACATGCCTGTCTTGTTAAAGGCAGTCCCTTTCAATAACTTTCCTTATCACAACACAGGCTCTACTCTTTCCACAGACACACAGAGAAAAAACCCCCAGCTGAATGCCCACACATGCTCCTAGTGCTTACCATTTAAGCCTTCAGACATCTCCACAACATAGGTATTTATTGCTGCTCCTCCATTGTCTTTTGGTGGATCTATAAAAAACAGTAATATTCCAACTGAGATAAATGAAATAATTTTAGAGATTTTGGGCAGAATTTAGAGATAGAGTAGAGTAGAGTAGAGTAGAGTAGAGTAGAGTAGAGTAGAGTAGAGTAGAATAGAATAGAATAGAATAGAATAGAATAGAATAGAATAGAATAGAATAGAATAGAATAGGACTAGACAGACCAGGTTGGAAGAGATCTTTGAGACCATCAAGTCCAACCCACCATGCAACACCATCTAATCAACCAAACCATGGCTCCAAGCACCCCACCGAGTCTCTTCCTAAACACCTCCAGTGATGGTGAATCCACCACCTATCACCCAACACCTCATGACTAACTAAACCATGGCTTCAAGTGCCATGTCCAATCCTTTCTTGAACACCTCCAGGGACAGTGACTCCACCACCTCCCTGGGCACCACATCCCAATGGCCAATTACTCTTTCTGGGAAGATCTTTCTCCTCACCTCCAGCCTAAACTTCCCCTGGCACAGCTTGAGACTGTGTCCTCTTGTTCTGATGCTGGTTGCCTGGGAGAAGAGACCAACCCCCACCTGGTTACAACCTCCCTTCAGGTAGTTGGAGAGAGCAAGAAGGTCTCCCCTGAGCCTCCTCTTCTGCAGGCTAAACAACCCCAGCTCCCTCAGCCTCTCTTCACAGGGCTTGTGCTCAAAATCAATATATATGAATAAATATAATAAATAGAAAACACATGGGAGATACTCCAAATAGAGCTGGACAACACTCTTACCCCAGGTGATTTTAAAACTCTGTGCATGAACTTTTCCTTTCACAGTGGGTTTTGAAGGTACTCCAGGCTTATCAGGACAAGTAATGTATTCTACTGCTTCACTTGGACTGCTTTTCCCTTCTGAGTTATAGGCAATGACCTGTAAAGATATTAAAAAAGTCTTATAAAGAGAACAGACACACTGGCTGGTGGTATGCTATTCATTATCAGTAGTGAAGTCTAATTAGAATAGAATAGAATTAACCAGGTTGGAAAAGACCTTTGAGATCGAGTCCAACCCATCAGCCAACACCATCTAATCAACTAAACAATCCATTTATATGTATGCTTCAATAGTTCCATATGACAGCCTCAGTTCTTGTGATAATTGTGTCTTCATTTTACAGTTTCATTCCCATTGTTAGACCATCATTATACTGAAATTAAGTATTCCTATAGATTGCCAGGGGGACAAAAAAACCCTCAAACAATCCTTAAACCTCCATCACAGTCACAGTTAAGGTGAAAATCAATCAATCAATCACAAATCAACCAACCTTCCATAACCCCCAAATTTTAGGTTTCTAACTAACTCTAACTAACACCTAAGGGTTACCTGGCTGTAAAATGTATCATAGTATCATAGTATCAGTCAGGGTTGGAAGGGACCACAAGTATCATCTAGTTCCAACCCGCCTGCCATGGGCAGGGACACCCTGCACTAGATCAGGCTGGCCAAAGCCAAAATGTCATCAATACATGCAAATATCAGTGACAGCAATGGAACCTGTAGGTGCTTAATACAGCACAAACCACTTTATTTCAAGTCAAGCATCTGAATTTTATTTTCTTTTTTTATACCACCTAAGATGCCAAGAAACTAGACAGCCCTACAAAACAAAGAATCATAGAATCAATAAGGTTGGAAAAGACCTCAGAGATCATCAACTCCAACCTGTCACCCAACACCTCAGGACTAACTAAACCATGGCTTCAAGTGCCACGTCCAATCCCTTTTTGAACACCTGCAGGGATGGTGACTCCACCACCTCCCTGGGCAGCACATTCCAGTGGCCAATCTCTCTTGCCGGGAAGAACTTTCTCCTCACCTTGAGCCTAAACTTCCCCTGGCACAGTTTGAGATTGTGTCCTCTTGTTCTGGTGCTGGTTGGCTGGGAGAAGAGACCAACCCCCAGCTATCAACAGCCTCCTTTCAGTCAGTTGTAGTGTGCAAGGAGGTCTCCCCCAAGCCATAAGTTTGAGCCAGATGATCCTCAAAAGTCCTTTTCAAATTAGACTCCTCTGTGATTCGAGGAAAACAAATTGCTGCTATTCTCAACTTTCTGTCTATTATCTGCAGATAATTTACATATTCTGGCTTGTTCCTAGCAAACCACTAAAAACACCTAGAAAAAGGTTTTTAGGCTTTTATACTTGTTTTAAAAGCGAGGAGACTCAAACTCAGTAATGTTAGTACACTGGGAAAGGAAAGGAGCTAACATGCCTCTCAGGCACTAAGTCTCCCAATAGATTTTACCAGATTAACAATCACCTACTTGTCCTTGTGCCCTTACAAATGCAGTTAAACAGGCACAGTTAGCATTTATGTCTTACAATAAGCTTTCCAATGGTTATAAAGCCTCTTTCAAAAGCCTTAATGAATATTACTACCAATTAAGTCTTTCCTTTGTACAATAAAGACCTGATTAACACAACATTTGTTTCTCCTTTATGTCCTGCAAATGAGTGAACAGAGACTTCTTTTTACTGCTTTGTTAAAAAAAACCCCAAACCACAGTGTAAACATTGATTTATTTTTATTTTAATGAGAAGCTTAGGATGTTTAAGTTAACCATACACTTACCAGTCACATGGATGGTCAAGATGTAGAATAGAATAGAATAAACCAGGTTGGAAGAGACCCTCAAGCTCATTGCGTCCAACCTATCACCCAACACCATCTAATCAACTAACCCATGGCACCATTGCACTCCATCAAGTCTCCTCCTGAACACCTCCAATGACGGTGACTCCACCACCTCCCTGGGCAGCACATTCCAATGGCCAATCTCTCTTGCTGGGGAGAATTTCTTCCTAACAGCCAGCCTAAACCTCCCCTGGCACAGCTTGAGACTGTGTCCTCTTATTCTGGTGCTGCTTGCCTGCCTGGGAGAAGAGACCAAGTCCCACCTGGCTACAACCTCCCTTCAGGGAGTTGTAGAGAGCAAGAAGGTCTCCCCTGAGCCTCCTCTACTCCAGGCTAAGCAACCCCAGCTCCCTCAGCCTCTCCTCACAGGGCTCTGCTCCAAACCCCTCCCCAGCTTTGTTGCCCTTCTCTGGACACCTTCCAGCAACTCAACATCCTTCCTAAACTGAGAAGCCCAGAACTGGACACAGGACTCAAGGTGTGGCCTAACCAGTGCTGAGCACAGGGCAGAATGACTTCCCTGCTCCTGCTGGCCACACTGTTCCTGATGCAAGCCAGGATGCCCTTGGCCTTCTTGGCCACCTGGGTGTGACTGTTTTAGGCTGTGCCTTTAAGAAAGGGACAGCTGCTGGAACACTCTGGCCGAATGTTTTGGGAATAATAACGAAAACAAGATATTCTAAATGAATATCATTGGTAGATTGGTAGAATGCATCTTTAAGTTTTAGTTCTGTTTGAGTTTCAGTTCTGTTCTCTCTGTTCCATCACTGCATGAACAGCTGCTGCCTTTCCTCCTTTCCTCTGTGTTGGACGGAGCTGAATTAACTGAATTAACCTTGAATTAACTGAACTAACCAGATAAGAAAACTAATTCTTGCATATGCTTTGAGCTAACAGAATTTCCTCCTTAATAATCACCTTTTCTCTCTCTAGCCCCTTTTTGGGAGAAAAGGGAGGTAGGGGGCGAGAGGGGGTACAGGAGGGGGGAACCCTCCTGGCTGGAGGAGGGAAAGGTCTTCTGTATTACGTTCATTGCTGTATATTTCTGTCTATATTGTAAGTACTGCATATTGTGTACATATTCACTGCATTTCATTCTGCTTGTAAATACAGCTTATTCATTTGCTTCTCTGACTGAGTTAGCCATGGCTTCTTTGTGTGTGGGGGGAGAACTTTCTCTCACCACCACACTGGGCACACGGCTGGCTCATGTTACACCCTCGCAGAGGTTCTTATTCCTTTTGCAGAGATAATGAAGGAAAGAAACAGGAGTCAGTTCATACTTTTAAGACACTGAAACTGTAAGAAGCTGGCATCCAACCTAGCTTTCTTTTAAAGAGGCCTTCCCCACTTCTGAGTCAACTGCAAGCTGATGAATAGATGTCACAAAAGAACTAATAAATCTTACCCTAAATTTGTATTTTGTACTGCGCCTCAAATTCTTCACCGTGTAGGTAAGATCCTCACCGTCGTATTTCGGCTTGAAACCATATCCCTGCAGCAAGGAACATGATTGCAGACCAGACCACATCACATAACACCATACAAGTAAATGGCTTTTGTTCATAGCTGTTATGCTCCTCTGACAAAACAGGAAGTGCAACTTTCATTGGGAGAACAGGACATTGTTTTTGGAAAGGGGGAAATGAATCAACCATCCTCCAGTCAGAAGAGGAGAAAAGATCAATAAAGACAAACATACACAGTGTCAACAGAAATGATACCTAACTCCTCCAGAGTGTTGATATGACATCTGGAGGGACCACTCTTCATGATACAATTACTTTGACCCAGTTCTTTATGAGCTGTGGTAGTTTTAGCCTTGCTAAAGTTAACGCTGGGGGAAACTTCAACCCACCACACAAGGCTTCACCTTCACATGCAAATTCACAAAGTTAAAAGTAATTCAGAAGTCTTTGCAGCACTGAAGCTTAGTAACAGTGACAATTACTGTCACAAGAAGGAGAAAGCTACATGGCTTGGTCACAGCAATGACAAGTCATCAGATTAACTTCAGAAAATACAGTGCCTTGGAGAATATTCTAACAAAAGTGAGCACTGACACACTTAATAATGAATCAAACACACACAGTATAGTCACTCTTCTTATTGAGAAGAAATAATTCTAAACTTACTGAGTTCTCATCCTCCATCTCTAATATATATGAGATTCCTTCATCTGATGGTGTTCCTGAGGGTTTTGTCCACTGTAGGGATAACCAAGTAACTCCAGCATTAATCAGCAAAGGACTTGCTGGTGTGGTTGGGGCAGTGCCTGAGGTATGATACAGGACTTCTTCACTAAAACCACTGTTTAAAACAGACAGTATGTAAACTAACTGGACACAATAATTAGTATCTAGAAAAACATCACATTTACTCAACACAGCTATGTCAGTTTCTTGGACGTGTGTACATGCAGAGGACTTGACCTGCACAGGAGTCTGGCAGTAACAAAACATCTGAAGAAAGCTGGCATGCTCCTAATGGAAAGATGCCTTGGTATAGTATCATTACAATACTTTCCTAACCAAAATGTTTTGCTTTTTCATATTAAGTCATTATTCTAAACCAGTACATCTTTATATACAGTAATGTACTAGTACCACAGTGTCCTTCCCATTCAAAATGAAAAGAAAGCATAGATGAGAAGACAAAACCAAACCAAACCAAAAAGTTTGCTTCCCAGCCAGCAATCAGGTGCTTCAAATACACTGTGAATCACAGAAGCATAGAATTAATAAGATTGGAAAAGACCTCAGAGATCATCAAGTCCAACCTATCGCCCAACACCTCAGGACTAACTAAACCATGGCTTCAAGTGCCACGGCCAATCCCCTCTTGAACACCTCCAGAGACGGTGACTCCACCACCTCCCTGGGCAGCACATTCCAATGGCCAATCTCTCTTGCTGGGAAGAACTTCCTCTCCTCCTCACCTCCAGCCTAAACTTCCCCTGTCACAGCTTGAGACTGTATCCTCTTGTTCTGGTGCTGGTTGCCTGGGAGAAGAGACCAACCCCCACCTGGCTACAACCTCCCTTCAGGGAGTTGTAGAGAGCAAGAAGGACTCCCCTGAGCCTCCTCTTCTGCAGGCTAAGCAACCCCAGCTCCCTCAGCTTCTCCTCATAGGGCTGTGCTCCAGACCCCTCCCCAGCTTTGTTGCCCTTCTCTGGACACATTCAAGTGTCTCAATATCCTTCTTAAACTGAGGAGCCCAGAACTGGGCACAGGACTCATGGTGTGGCCCAACCAGTGCTGAGCACAGGGGCAGAATGACTTCCCTGCTCCTGCTGGCCACACTACTTCTGATGCAGACCAGGATGCCATTGGCCTTCTTGGCCACCTGGGCACACTGCTGGCTCACATTCAGCCAGCTCTCAACCAGTAGTAGTTGACAGCAGAACCAGTGAAGTACTAGTTTAAACAGGCTTGTTTAAGGATAACTTAATGTGTTGCCAATATCGAAGTCTCATTGCAGAACAAATGGAGTGTACCTCAGCAAATCTCCTAACAGAACTGTAAACCTTATGTGATGCTGCTGAGATATGCCTTGAGCAGTTTCAACTAAATCTCATCAAGTCCAGGAGTAACTCAGAATAACTAAGTCCAGAATCAGCATCCGGATAAATACTTTCTGGAGCACACCAAAAGTCATTCTGTGCCACCACAGTGTTAATACAATAATACAATACACCAGGTTGAAAGAGATCTTCAAGATCATCGCCTCCAACCCATCAACCAATCCAACCCACCTAAACAACTAACCCATGGCACCAAGCACCCCATCAAGTCTCCTCCTGAACACCTCCAATGAAGGTGACTCCACCACCTCCACGGGCAGCCCATTCCAATGGGCAATCACTCTCTCTGTATAGAACTTCTTCCTAACATCCTAACATTCCTAACATGTTCTCTGACAGAGGACTAAAGCAAGAAAAACACAGCAACAGGCAACTCATTCCCCCAGCAGTCTCTGAAGCCTACCAACATCCACCTCAGCTCTCCTGAGCCATTTGTAGCTGTCACAGACTTAATAACCTGCAGAAGATTTCTTCTGCCCAGCATGAATTAATTGCCAGGTCTGGCTCCCTGTTCTTTACACTGTCTTGGCAATGTTGTCCAAGCTGCCATTGTTGCCTCAAGGAAACACAACGCACACCCTCTACTTCAGGCTATGAAGACCCCAGTCTCAATATTTCAGACACTGAATTAAAAAAACAATTGTGAAGTGGCCATTTCAGGCTTGTGGCTAGATTAGACCTGTTCTTATGCCACACAGGGTCCAAGTGCTACCAGGCAGCATGAACAACAGCAGTCTGCTCTAGAGATGATGAGCTCTCGTAGTCTATCAGCCAGGTGTATCACTTTCCCAGAAGACCAAGAAGCATTTCCAAGGATGACCATGCCCAGCAGTGCAAGCAAAACTTGTGAAACCATTCATTATGTGTGGTTGTTTTGGTTTGGTTTTCTTTCAATTTCTTAATGAAGAAGTCAAATATCATTCACACAAAAATTCAAAATGAAGTCTGGTGCTCCTGAAAAGCAGCAATGAAATAAGAACAACACATCCTAAGCACTCCTAATAAGCTCCAGAGTGTCAGAAGAATTCAGTGATATGGGAATGTCATATTCTGTCCATTTCTTGGGAGGAGAGTAACAGACATCTTAGAGAAAAGGATGTATTTAAGAAATAGGTGTGGTGGGTTTAGGCTGTGCCTTGAAAATGCAGCTGCAGATTTTGAGCAGAAAAGTGAAAAAAATAGAAATAAATCACTACTGGGTGTAAAAAGGAAAACAAAAGGTTGTTCTAAACAAATTCATTGGATAAATGCCTGGGATAAGAGCAGCTGTATCATAACAATTCTTCACATTTCACTTCCATTTCATTCCTTTTCTCTTCTTATCTTGGCTGTTTTGCTTTGCCTGGGAGATAATGTGCTGTTTCTGGCTGGCCCTGAGATAAGACTCACACTGCTTTCTCTCACCTCCTCTCTCTCTCTCTCGGTACAGGGGGTCTGGGAGGTTTGGGGGGGAGGCCGTGGAGCAGCTTCCCTGTTTTATTTGACCAGGGGTTTTCTGTGTTGTTTGCTAATTGCAAACATCTGTGTAATACTGTAACTCCTGTATATTTTGTACACGTTCATTGCATTCCACTGTAGAGTGCAGTTTTTGCTTGTAAGTACAGCTTCATTTGCTTCTAACTGAGCTGGTCTGGCTGAAAGTCAATGCTGGGGAAAACTTCAACTCACCACAACAGGACACGGCAAAGAGCACACTACAGGCAGTGGGAGTTCTGCCAGACTTACTTCCTGCTCCAGAAGTTACTGGCACCTCTTTATACTGTCATTGCTAAAACTTTAAATTTAAGGAGGGCTGCTAAGCCCTGGGAAATTGCTACACCAGCTTCAGGAGCTACTTTTTTCTAGCACCACGTCAACCTTCCTGGAACCAAGGGGAGCAGAGAGCACAGTACAAGGTGCCCTCCGGTCAGCCCAGCAGCAGCACAAGCACTAAAGCATTGAGCTATTCAATTCTGTCCCTTTGGCTGAGCCACTTGACTTTCGGCAGGATCCCCAGAATTTTGCACAAGTGTTTATTACATCAAACACAAAAGCCACAGCTGCACTGAATGTGTGAGTCTCTACAATGCAGTGCCTTGTCCAAAAACGGTATTTGCAGTATGTGCAGAGGGATGTGTTTCCAGGGTAGCAACTTCAGCGGTCAGCATAGGTCCACAAGACTAACGCTCAAAAAGCAGCACAGCCTGAGCTGATCTGACCTGAGAGCAGCCAGGTGGTTTGTGGCATGCTCATGCTCCCCATTCTAGGGGCATCATCTAGAAATTCCTGAGCAGGCTGCTGAGAAATGAGGCTAAGCCTGGCAGAAGTAGCTGCACTCTCTGCTTCGGGCAGCGGCGGGAATTGTAAGCGTGCACAAGACACAGGGTTGTAGTATGGAACCATGCCATGCCTGCACAAAATGCATTATGCTGGGAATCACTGAACAGCTGAGACTGGAAGGGATCTCTGGAGGTCATCTTGTCTGACCTCCCTTGCTCAAGCAGGGTCCAGTGGTTCATAGTACACTGGTAATCTGCAAACTTAATCATCCAATCACACGCTGTGAATGAGCTGTGCAGTTGGATTAGGTGATCATTGTAAGTTCCTTCCAACAGAACAATTTTGTGTTCTATACTGTATTTCATCCCAGCTGGACAGAAGACTTGTTTAAATGCCATCCTGTGTTTCCTAAACAAGCATACACATACATAGGCATTCCATATTTATGCACAGAACAGTAACATTTACCTCATTCCCACGTCATTTTTGGCTGCTAGCCTAAAGGTGTATCCCATTGCTGGTGATAGTTTAGTAATCCTATACTGCTTCTGCTGGCCAAAATAACACTGGCAAAACTCTCCATTTCCTTTTCCCTATAAAGGAATAAGTCAATCATGTTATTCACCCTACTATATATGCATCCATCAAGGGGAGTAATGCAAAAACATGAAGTAAACTACATTTTTTGGGGGGGGAAATGAGACATAACTCAAGAATCTCCCACAGTGAGGCAGCAGAGGAGAGTGGAATAAAGAGGAGAGGAGAGTGGAATACAGAGGAGAGGAGAGTGGAATACAGAGCAGAGGAGAGTGGAATACAGAGCAGAGGAGAGTGGAATATAGAGCAGAGGAGAGTGGAATACAGAGCAGAGGAGAGTGGAATATAGAGCAGAGGAGAGTGGAATACAGAGCAGAGGAGAGTGGAATATAGAGCAGAGGAGAGTGGAATATAGAGCAGAGGAGAGTGGAATACAGAGCAGAGGAGAGCAGAGGAGAGCAGAATTAACCAGGTTGGAAAAGACCTTTGAGATTATCAAGTCTAACCTATCACCCAACACCATCTGATCAACTAAACCATGGCACCAAGTCCCTCATCCAGTTTCAAACACCTCCAGTGATGGTGACTCCACCACCTCCCTGGGCAGCCCATTCCAATGTCCAATCTCTCTTCCTGTGAAGAACTACTTCTGAAACTTTATGTATCTATTGAATTAGAGGCTTTTCCCCTTCCTTTCTATTTCCCAGGAAGGAAAAAGCCACGAAACTTCTGCAGCTCTGCCATCCCAGAACAGATGTCCAGGTAGGGACTGGATGATGCTAGATCCACTGATTTTGTATACAAGAAAGACCATTAAAGAAAAATGATCCTCCAGTGTCAGCTCCTGAAAGAAGTATTGGACTAGAGGTGAAAAAGTCACAACTGGGAGTGGCATCATCATCTAATTAAAATCCTATTATTTTACATTCCCCAAGAAAGAATTAAGCAATAGTAATAGTTTCATAATTGCTTAAGTAATTACACATTTGTAACATGCCTCTAGATGGAAGTCACAACGTTCACACAATTTGGTGTGCACAGTCGTGTCACACTACTCTTTAAAAAGCCACAAAACTGAAAGGAAAAGAGAAGAGCTTGCTTACTTCATCCCATTCTAAAAGGTAACTGTGGATTTTAGAACCATTATCACAAGATGCCTGCAACAGGAAAGGAAGAAAATTAGATACAATACAATACAATACAGCAGGTTGGAAGAGACCTTCAAGATCATCGTGTCCAACCCATCAACCAATCCAACCCACCCAACAACTAACCCATGGCACCAAGCACCCCATCAAGTCTCCTCCTGAACACCTCCAAAGATGGTGACTCCACCACCTCCCTGGGCAGCCCATTCCAATGGGCAATCACTCTCTCTGTATAGAACTTCTTCCTAACATCCAGCCTAAACCTGCCCTGGCGCAGCCTGAGACTGTGTCCTCTTGTTCTGGTACTGGCTGCCTGGGAGAAGAGGCCAATCTCTTCCTGTCTACAACCTCCCTTCAGGGAGTTGCAGAGAGCAATAAGGTCACCCCTGAGTCTCCTCTTCTCCAGGCTAAGCAACCCCAGCTCCCTCAGTCTTTCCTCACAGGGCTTGTGTTCCAAACCCCTCACCAACTTCGTTGCCCTTCTCTGGACATGTTCCAGCAAGTCAACATCCTTCCTAAACTGAGGGGCCCAGAACTGGACACAGGACTCAAGGTGTGGCCTAACCAGTGCAGTGTACAGGGGCAGAATGACCTCCCTGCTCCTGCTGGCCACACTGTTCCTGATGCAGGCCAGGATGCCATTGGCCTTCTTGGCCACCTGGGCACACTGCTGGCTCATGCTCAGCCTACAATCAACCAGTACCCCCAGGTCCCTCTCTGCCTGGCCACTCTCCAGCTACTCTGACCCCAGCCTGTAGCACTGCCTGGGGTTGTTGTGGCCAATGTGCAGAACCCAGCACTTGGATGTGTTCAATCTCCTGCCCTTGGACTCTGCCCATCTGTCCAGCCTGTTGAGGTCCCTCTGCAAAGCCTCTCTGCCCTCCAGCAGATCAACTCCTGCCCCCAGCTTGGTGTCATCTGCAAATTTACTGATGACGGACTCAATGCCCTCATCCAGATCATCAATAAAGATGTTGAAGAGCATGGGGCCCAGCACTGATCCCTGGGGCCACAAGAACACTTAAGGGAAAAAAACTGCTTACATAGATCAAACCATGACAAGACCAGCAAAGGGCAAACAATGACCCTCTTAGCTGAGTTTTTCACTTTTCCTAGTCCAGCTAACGCTTGCATAATGGTTATGGTTTTGTCTTTAAAACTTAGACCTGGAAAATGTATCCTGGCAGCAGAGTAATACAGTATTGTGGTAGTTTTAGGCTATGCCACTAAAATAAGCTGCAGATTTCGAGCAGAAAAGTAGAAAGGCATAAATAAATCACTATTGGGTGTAAAGAGGAAAACAAAAGATTGTCCTGAACAAATTCATTGGATAAGAGAAGCTGTATCCTAACAATTCTGCACATCTCACTTCCATTTCATTCCCTTTCTTTTCTCTTCTGATCTTGGCTGTTTTGCTTCACCCAGAGATAATGTGCTGCTTCTGGCTGGCCTTGAGATAAGGCTTAACACTGCTTTCTCTCCTTTCTCGCTCTTGGTACAGGGGGTGGGGGAGGCAGTGGAGCAGCTTCCCTGGTCTTTTTTTTTTTGACCAGAGGATTTTCTGTGTTATTTGCTAATTGTAAATATCTGTATAATATTGTAACTCCTGCATGTTTTGTACATGTTCATTGCATCCCATTGTAGAGTGCAGTTTTTGCTTGTAAATACAGCTTCATTTGCTTCTGAGTTGGTCTGGCATATAAAGTCAGCGCTGGGGGGAAAATTCTGGGTCGCTGGACTGAAGGCTTGCTCACATCTCAGTCTTTCCAGATCACTTCTTTTGCTTTGCACTGACAAGGCTATGTCCAGCAACTGAGAAAGGAACAGGCTCTACAGTACACTGGGAGTCAGGAACTGAACCACTGTCTCTCACCTGAGCTCAGTAACTTTATCTACAAAGGCTCCTTCTCCTTGCCTTTCTGGAAACGCTTCTCTTTTTTAATGAAGTCTACATTTAACCCAGTACACGCATTCCCAGCTACAGAACTGTGACTGAAGTGAGTATGTCTGACAAAAGGTGTCCTGTTTCTATGAACTAGCATTTCATTGACAAATCCACACCAATTCTGAACAATTACCTTCCACTGCAGAGTGAGAGAATTTTTGGTCCGATTCGTTATCCTGGGCAAATGTGGAGGATCAGGTTCACAACTTGTTGTGGTAAAACTCTCTGCTTCTGAAGGGCTCCCCTTTACACAGTTGTATTCTACTTGGACTCTACAAGAAAAGAGCCAGTAACACTTTGCTTCAAAAAATCTGTGTATATAGCTTCCAAACAAAAGTGAGCATTCAGAATTAAGTTACTGCCTTGCTGCTTCATGATTAAAGTACCACTGTTACAAATAATTAACCAGGTTTTCTACCTCAGCCAATAGAAGTGATGCAAAAGAAAGAGAGTCCTGTCCTTTGGCAATACACCATTCCCATCGGTCAGCTTCAGTCTCACAATTACATCTCAGATCTGTCAGTTACTTGCTGTACTTTGGTTGGGAATAGATGGTGACTCCACCACCTCCCTGGGCAGCACATCCCAATGGCCAATCTCTCTCTCTGTGAAGAACTTTCTCCTCACCTCGAGTCTAAACTTCCCCTGGTGCAGCTTGAGACTGTGTCCTCTTGTTCTGGTGCTGGTTGCCTGGGAGAAGAGACCAACCCCCACCTGGCTACAACCTCCTTTCAGGTAGTTGTAAAGAGCAGTAAGATCTCTCCTGAACCTCCTCTTCTCCAGGCTAAGCAACCCCAGCTCCCTCAGCCTCTCCTCACAGGGCCTGTGTTCAAGACATCTCACCATCCTTGTTGCCCTTCTCTGGACACATGCAAGTATCTCAATATCCTTCTTAAATTGAGGGGCCCAGAACTGGCACAATGTTTCTCAGTTGGATCCTTACTCAGACACACTTCTGCTCCTTGTGCTTCCTACTGACTGCCACTGGTATTCTAAAACCAAAGAACAGAACTGTCCTCCAATATGTGTAGAAGGAGGGAAGCAGAATACCTAACTACATCTTTGCAATCCTATGATCTTCTTCAGCAGGAAATACCAAAGCAGCACATTCTGCTAGAAGAGTATAGAATCACACTGAGCTAGCAGCATATTTAGTAAAGCATACAGGGTCAGAGCCCTAGTCTGCTGGAGCAAAGTGAAAGCAACATAACTTGGCCTTCAGGTGGCCAGAATTGAGTGTGTTCCTGTGCAAGGTACCTCCCTCTGTTGCCTCTGGGAAACAGAGAAAGCAAGCAGCACCTGTGCCAGCCTCAAAGGACAGAAAAATTATCACTATTCTGGCATGACATTGGAAGTAAAGAGCACAGATGTTGGATGTGGGCATGAAAATGTTCTGTTTTTCCAAAATGGGCTGAGTGGTCTGCTAAGCCAAACAAATGCCCATTTCTTACTCAAAGCAGGGTGAGATGTGGCAAAGAATCTCTGAAGAGTTATGGAAATACACAGATTCAATGAAACTTTCCAAACATGCCCACTGAATTTAATGAACACAGATACTCACTTTGCATGGTAATCAGTTGCTGGCCTGAGATCATTTACAGTAACTTTATTTTCTTCTCCACTAGAAAGAGAAAGGCTTTGGTTTAGGAGAGTGTTTCAGAATCCTGTACATTTATACAAATACACCTAACCCATCAACCTCACCCACCTCCTAAGAAAGAGATTCACTAACAGTTTCATAGAGTCATAGAATCAGTCAGGGTTGAAAGGGACCACAAGGATCAGCTAGTTCCAACCCCCTGCCATGGGCAGGGACACCCCACACTAGATCAGGCTGGACACAGCCTCATCCAGCCTGGGCTTAAACACCTCCAGGGACGGGGCCTCAACCACCTCCCTGCACAACCCATTCCAGGGCTTCACCACTCTCATGGGGAAGAACTTCTTCCTCACCTCCAGCCTGAATCTCCCCACCTCCAGCTTCATTCCATTCCCCCTAGTCCTATCACTACCTGAGATCCTGAGAAGTCCCTCCCCAGCCTTCCTGTAGCCCCCTTCAGATACTGGAAGGCCACAATGAGGTCACCTGGGAGCCTTCTCTTCTCCAGACTGAACAGCCCCAACTCCTTCAGTCTGTCCTCATAGGAGAGGTGCTCCAGCCCTCTGCTTATCCTCGTGGCCCTTCTCTGTTGCTAAATACAGTAGATGAAAATGTATTTATCTTTGAATTTTAGAGGCTTCTGAGATTTAATTTCTGTTGTTTTGCCCTGGCAGTTTTGGGTTTCTTATTAATTATTTCCCTCTTTACTCAGTAAGATCATCCACAGACATTTACTTTATTACACAAAACTCATCAACTACTGAGGCCTTTGGAATCTCAGTTGAGCCTTGTAAGAAAATATTTACTGCAACTGTAAATGACTGCATATACCAACTTTTTAGAGCCCAGGAAACAAACAAACAAAAGGCACCTCCATGATGTAGTGTGGTGGTTTTAGGCTATGCCTTGAAAATTTAGCTGCAGATTTCGAGCAGAAAAGTAGAAATAAATCACTATTGGGTGTGAAAAGGAAAACAGAAGATTGTCCTAAAGAAATGGATGAAAGTCTGGGATAGGAGAAGCTGTATCATAACAATTCTTCACATTTCACTTCCATTCCCATTCCTTTTTCTCTTCTCTTCTGATCTTGGCTGTTTTGTTTTGCCTGGGAGATAATGTGCTGCTTCTGGCTGGCCTTGAGATGAGACTCACACTGCTTTCTCCAGCTCCTCTCTCTCGGTACAGAGAGGTCTGGGAGGTCGGGGGCAGGGGGGCAGTGGAGCAGCTTCCCTGGTCTTTTTTTTTTTGAGCAGGGAGGGTTTTGTGTTGTTTTGCTAATTGTAAATATCTGTATAGTATTGTAACTCCTCTATATTTTGCACATACTCATTGCATTCCACTGTACAGTGTAGATTTTCCTTGTAAATCCACCATCATTTGCTTCTAACTGAGTTGGCCTGGCTGAAAAGTTAATGCTGGGGGAAATTTCAACCCACCACACATGTATCAGTCTGCTTTCCCTGACATTAGCCTATGCTGGCAAAGCTCATTTCCTTTCCACTAAGCTTCCAGGACAGTGATATCCATCTTGTGGTTCATGAAGCGCTTCTAAGAAATCCAGGGAAGGTTACATACAAACATTTATAATACTGAAGTGCTTCACACCCTTGATGGCAAATTTTCTGTCACATTTCTCCAAGTTGGGAAAAAAAGAAAAGGAAAAAGACTGAAACCCATTGCCTAAGGAATGAAACAACTGAAGAGTTTTGTTTGTTTTGCTGCTGTTAAGGTTGGGTTGTGTGTGAACCTACTGACTTTATTTCATATCTTAAAACTGTCTCTTACCAACAGCGTTTGCAGGAAAGAGAGAGAGAACCTTACTGGGAGGCAAAACACATGCTGAAGTAGATTACCAAGGATACAATTTGTATATATCACTACTTGTCTATCCCAGTAATTGAGAACCCATAGTTTCTAGAGCATCTGGCTGAAACACCACTAAGTGATATTAAAACATGCTCCTAACACCCACGAACAGAGTCTTTAAATTCCAGCTGATGGTAGAGCCCTCAGTAACAATCCAGAAGCAATTCTACTGAAAAACACCCAGGTAGTTTGTTGCAAAAGAGATGTTGCACAAAACTGGCAATTACAGAATCAGAGAATCACCAAGGCTGGAAGAGACCTCAAAGGTCATCAAGTCCAACCCGTCACCACAGACACATCTGGATAAAAGGCAGATTTTTAATGAGGTTTGATGCCACAGAATTCAGTGCAACAGCAGTTAAATAAAAATAATGGCTACCTACATGTACACAGTTTTGTACTTTCCATCTTTTCCAGTATTTGAAATCATCACTTCATAAGTATAAGCATCTGGTACATGACTCTTGTCAGCATCTTCTCTGGTGTCACTGGATGGAGGGGACCACATAAGCAGTGCTGTTCTTGCCTGAATGTCTGATACCTGTAGAAATACAACTGTTGAGATCTCTGCCATGTAAATGCTATTGCATATAAATGCTGGGGTTTGCCACACAGTAACAATACAGAATACAGAACTGACCAGGATGGAAAAGACCTTTGAGATCATTGAGTCCAACCTATCACCCAACATCAACTAAATCAACTAAACCATGGCACCAAGTGCCTCATCCAGTCCCCTCTTAAAACACTTCCAGGGATGGTGACTCCACCACCTCCCTGGGCAGCACATTCCAATGGCCAATCTCTCTTGCTGGGAAGAACTTCTTCCTAACATCCAGCCTAAACCTCCCCTGGCACAGCTTGAGACTGCCAAATGAAGAGAGAATGAAGTCATATAGCATTATCACATCAGAATACTTGTACTGCCCTAACAGCTATTAATTATTTTTTTACCAATTAAATCAAACTGGCAATTTAAAACCATCCTGAGAAAACTGCAATCCTAGGGCCCAGGGGTGAGTGGACACAGACTTCTAAGTAACAAATGCCACCTAGTGGGCTACATAGAAAAGACTGTGTCGTTTATGAAGCATAAAAGAGGGCAGCAGAGATGGTCAATCAGCTGTATTATCAAAGGACACTGTTTCCAACTCCTGGTACTATGATATTTACAAATATCTTCCTGTTGACTTTGTTTTCCTATGAAATGCAGAGAAGCTCAGGAATTTCTCCCAAATGACTTGGATTACTCCAGCAGGTACACAGAGAAACTCTTCCTTGGGCATTTAGTTATGACTGCAACAAGCAGACTCTCCTGTTGGTTTAGACTCATAGAATCAATAAGGTTGGAAAAGACTTCAGAGATCATCAAGTCCACCGTAGCACCCAACACCTCAGGACTAACTAAATCATGGCTTCAAGTGCCATGTCCAATGCCCTTCTGAACACCTCCAGGGACAGTGACTCCACCACCTCCCTGGGCAGCACATCCCAATAGCCAATCTCTCTTTCTGGGAAGAACTTTCTCCTCACCTCCAGCCTAAACCTCCCCTGGCACAGCTTGAGACTGTGTCCTCTTGTTCTGGTGCTGGTTGCCTGGGAGAAGAGACCAACCCTCAGCTGGCTATAACCTCCCTTCAGGGAGTTGTAGAGAGCAAGAAGGTCTCCCCTGAGCCTCCTCTTCTCCAGGCTAAGCAACCCCAGCTCCCTCAGCCTCTCCTTACAGGGCTGTGCTCCAGACCCCTCCCCAGCTTTGTTGCCCTTCTCTGGACACCTTCCAGCAACTCAACACCTTCCCTAAACTGAGGAGCCCAGAACTGGACACAGGACTTGAGGTGAAATGCCCAGGCAGCATCTCCTTTACTACAAGCTAAAGCCCACTAATCCTAGCCCCCATGGAGCTGCACATTAACTCCTCCCTTCCTTTCTGTAGTTGTTGCTTGTGTATTCGACGACTGTTAGTGTTTGTATCTCCCTTCACTTATCTCAATCTGATTGTTCCCATTATTCTCATTATCTCCTGCTGTTTCATTACTTCAGTGCTTTGCCCAGAACTGCACATAACATCCCCTCTACCAGTTCCCTGGTGCCAAACTGCCTCACATACACTTGACAGATGACATTTTTCTTCCGACATCTTAGTCTGTCCATCTTCTTTCACTCTGAAGAAGCAATGTGGCTGGTGTGAGTGAAAGGTGCTGTTACATCTGATTGGAACATTACAAGATCAGAGATTTCAAGTGCTCAGTACAGAGAGAGCAGGAAGAGTGGGAGGGAGATCAAACACACTAGAGACTACAGAGTTAGCTCACAGGACTTTGACTAGTAAGATTAAACTCATAGTACTAGTGGAAATCGTTATACATCAACGTGAACAACAGAGAACAGAGTGAAATGTTCTTTAAGCCTCTGACTGGATGAAAAACTGCCATCCTGGGTGTACTCCCCCAGGGCAATGTTTGTTGGTCAACTCATATAAAGCTTACATAAGACTTTTGAAATCATAGATGACAACTGTTAGTGCAGTAACTGTAAAACAATGAAGAGGTGTTATGTACCAAGCTAAAAACAGAGACTGTGTGTAGGTTGTTCTGGTTGTTTTACTTTGTGTAAACAGCATGCAACTACAGAACACAGAATTAACCAGGCTGGAAAAGACCTTTGAGATCATCGAGTCCAACCTAGCACCCAACAGCATCTAATCAACTAAACCATGGCACCAAGTGCCTCAGCCAGGCTCTTCCTAAACACCTCCAGGGATGGTGACTCCACCACCTCCCTGGGCAGTACATTCCAAAGGCCAATCTCTCTCAATCTTCTTCCTAACATCCAGCCTAAACCTCCCCTGGCACAGCTTGAGACTGTGTCCTCTTGTTCTGGTGCTGGTTGCCTGAGAGAAGAGACCAACCCCCACCTGGCTACAACCTCCCTTCATGCAGTTGTAGAGAGCAATAAGGTCTCCCCTGAGCCTCCTCTTCTCCAGGCTAAGCAAGCCCAGCTCCCTCAGCCTCTCCTCACAGGGCTCTGCTCCAAACCCCTCCCCAGCTTTGTTGCCCTTCTCTGGACACCTTCCAGCAACTCAACATCTTTCCTAAACTGTGGGGCCCAGAACTGGACTCAAGGTGTGGCCTGACCAGTGCTGCATACAGGGGCAGAATGGCTTCCCTGCTCCTGCTGGCCACACTATTCCTGATGCAGGCCAGGATGCCACTGGCCTTCTTGGCTACCTGGGCACACTGCTGGCTCATATTCAGCCTGCCATCAACCAGTGCCCCCAGGTCCCTCTATGCAAGAAGCCAAGCCTAAACTAGTAAGCCCTACTGAGGAGCACTACGGAGTGAACCACTTAAGGAAGAGCTGTCAGAGACACATACCTGAGGGCCTATGAGAATTGGCTCATGGCAGAATGGAAGAACAGGAGATAGAATAACTCTTTGGCAGGGATAAATACTAGAAATTATTTCCATCCATCCCACATACACCTGAATCCTACTGAAGTGCTCAAAAAGGGATTGGATGTGGCACTTGAAGCCATGGTTTAGTTAGTCCTGAGGTGTTGGGTGCCAGGTTGGACTGGGTGATCTCTGAGGTCTTTCCAAACTTACTCATTCTATGATTGTATGAAACTGCTATCCCAGGGAATGGCAGTGGGAGAAAGTGGGGTCCCCAGAACTACAGCTCCTACATGAAGGGTCAGTAAGCCAACAAAACCAAAAGAGGCAATAGCATTGGGACTGAGTAACATCAAGGTCTCTGCTCTGGATCTACACTCTCTATGATGTTACCTATTTCCTGAGATCTAGAGGCTTTCAATGATTTCATATACTGTTGTATGAATATTTTCAACCACCCTCAGTTGCTATGAAAAAAAAAAAATAGAGAAATCACAGCTGCAAGCACTGAGAAGATAAGACTCAGAATGTAATTTAAGCCCTTTTCAACTTGTTTATAAAACATTTGGCACTGCTGTTCAGATGCAACTTCTGAGAAGCCGATTCTTGAAAACAAGTCTGGGTTCAGCTGCATTTTTCCTCACAAGACTACTAATAAGGGACAGAAATCAACACATTAAAAGATTAAGAACTGCTAAAAACTGTGAAAAAACTTTTCTCTCTTGGGTATGTGCACTGTGATAGTCTACAGCAGCATCCATTAACACAAAACTCCAGCTTCACATGAGGCAAGCATACAACAATAATCACTCCAGTCCTCACTAAGAAGAAATACAACACTGTCCTTGATGTTCAGTAACACACCAACATTTGATGTTCTGAATACCAGTCACAGCTCTGTTGTGGAAGACAGTGGTGGTGTCCCCCAGGGATCAGTGCTGGGCCCAGTCCTATTCAATATCTTTATTGATGATCTGGATGAGGGGATTCAGTCCATCATCAGTAAATTTGCAGAGGACACCAAGTTGGGAGCAGGAGCTATCTGCTAGGGGGTAGAAGGGCTCTGCAGAGGGACCATGATAGGCTGGACAGATGGGCAGAGTACAAAATGAAGGCATTTAACAAGTCCAAGTGCCAGGTGCTGCACTTTGGTCACAATAACCCCAGGCAGTGCTACAGGCTGGGGGCAGAGTGGCTGGAGAGCAGCCAGGCAGAAAGGGACATGGGGGCACTGGTTGATAGTAGGCTGAACATCAGCCTGCAGTGTGCCCAGGTGGCCAAGAAGGCCAAGGGCATCCTGGCCTGCATCAGGAATAGTGTGGCCAACAGGAACAGGGAAGCCATTGTGCCCCTGGACTCAGCACTGGTTAGGCCACCCCTTGAGTCCTGGGTCCAGTTCTGGGCCCCTCAGGTTAGGAAAGATGTTGAGTTGCTGGAAGGTGTCCAGAGAAGGGCAACAAAGCTGGGGAGGGGTCTGGAGCACAGCCCTGTGAGGAGAGGCTGAGGGAGCTGGGCTTGCTTAGCCTGGAGAAGAGGAGGCTCAGGGGAGGCTCAGAGGAGACCTTATTGCTCTCTACAACTGCATGAAGGGAGGTTGTAGCCAGGTGGGGGTTGGTCTCTTCTCTCAGGCAACCAGCACCAGAACAAGAGGACACAGTCTCAAGCTGTGCCCGGGGAGGTTTAGGCTGGATGTTAGGAAGAAGTTCTTCCCAGCAAGAGAGATTGGCCATTGGAATGTGCTGCCCAGGGAGGTGGTGGAGTCACCATCCCCGGAGGGGTTCAAGAAAGGATTGGATGTGGCACTTGAAGCCATAGTTTAGTTAGTCCTGAGGTGTTGGGTGCTAGGTTGGACTTGATGATCTCTGAGGTCTTTTCCAACTTTATTGACTCTATGAAAAGAAATAATGAAGATTCAGAAATTCCCCTCAGTTCCCAAGCACAAAACATTAGCATATTAAAAAAACCCCAAAGCACCCAAAAAACTCTCTGTGATAAAGAGGAAAAGTATTTTTGAAGAACAAGGTTTAAGATCATGAGAATTCAATACTCTGTGTGCCCTCAGACACTCAGGAGGGTGTTTTTCTTGGGAAACTTGGCATTACTTACTACTTTGCATGCTCACTCGAGCAGCTGCAATTGATTTTGGTTGCAGCTCTGAGCCCTGCGTGCTTCTGCAGAGCAGAGTGCAACACTTGAGTCAGGTGCTAGCTCTGAGCAGAGAGAGGAGGTGGGCCTCTCTTCATTAGCAGTCCAGCTTCCAAATGTGAATCTCCTGAACTATACTGCACATGCCCTTTGGGTCAAACAAACAGCAGCTTTAGCATGTGCAGACTGGACCTCATTCACAGTGATACAAGGTCCTGAACAGTTAAGTCAGATGCATCCCAGTCTGAAAGGTTACGCACAGCACGCATGGAACACAGAACACAGAATTAACCAGGCTGGAAAAGGCCTTGAGATCATCAATGCCAGTCTATCACCCAACACCATCTTGCCAACTAAACCATGGCACTAAGTGCCCCATCCAGTCTCCTCTTAAACACCTCCAGTGATGGTGACTCCACCACCTCCTTGGGTAGCACATTCCAATGGCCAATCTCTTTCTGGCCAGTGTGTAGAACCTGGCAATCTCATCTGCCCATCTGTCCAGCCTGGCAAGGGTCCTCTGCAGAGCTCTCCTACCCTCTAATAGGTCAAGACCCGCCCCCAGCTTGGTGTCGTCTGCAAATTTACTGATGCTGGACTCAATGCCCTCATCCTGATCATCAATAAAGATATTGAACAGGATGGGGCCCAGCACTGATCCCTGGGGCACACCACTGGTGCCTGGCTGCCAGCTGGATGTGGCACCATTCACCACCACTCTCTGGACTCAGCCTCCAGCCAGTTCCTAACCCAGCTCAGAGTGCTGCAGTCCAAGCCAGGGGCTGACAGCTTGGCCAGGAGTGTGCTGTGGGGACGGTGTCAAAGGCCTTGCTGAGGTCCAGGTAGACCACATCCACAGCCTGCCCCACATTCACCAGGCAGTCACCTGATCATAGAAGGAGATCAGGTTGGTGAGGCAGGACCTGCCCTTCCTAAACCCATGCTGGCTGGGCCTGATCCCTTGGCCATCCACAATGCCCTCCAAAGAGATTTACATGCTATAATGACTAACTCTTACATTTTGAGTTCATATTGCTTCTCCTTGTTAAATATTCACCCTCTTGCTCCATTCTTCATTTTGCTTTCCCCTTTCATGTCCCCTTGTCTTCTCTGCTTGCTTTGTTATTTGGGTAATGGACATAACAGTTGGCAAAGACCTCTGCTCAAATGCTGAGGACTAAGCACTTTGCAATCTGCAGAACCACTCCAACTCACACCTGGCTATAAAAAGTTCAAGGGTCATCTGGTGGCAGCACCACTTTGCCAACTTAACACTGCCACAAGGATGGGAACACATACAAGGAAAAAATTAAGAAAATGGGAACATATTCATAAAAACACCTCATGGGACTCTGGAGGCCAGAAGCTGATGTGCCCCATCCTGCACAGAACTGGAACAGGTGTGTGAATGAAAGCACACCATGGAGTCCGCCACCTGGTTTAGATGGGCATGCCCCGGAACTGGGCATTAAGACATGGGACATCCCAAGACAGGTCACAGCTACTCCAGGCTCCCTGGAACAGGATGTTGTGCAAGGGACACTGTACTGGACACCACCTGTACAATCATCTGATCATATAACCTCCACCACAGCTCAAGCAGGGAACGGGGTGTTTGTGATCCATCAAGAAGAGCATCATGGCCCATCTCCCACAGCAAGTGCTTCAAGCAAAACGTTCATCTAACACCTACAGGACTATTTCTGATGAGAACCACAAACAGAGGGTATGAAAAAGCAACAGTCTCTTGGTTCAGCTTGTGGGATGGTGAGGAGAATGTCTCCTTGGAGAAATTGTGGGAGGGTTATTTCTGATCCTGCAAGGCCTAAATAGGTAACACAACCTCCCTTGCTCTTATCATGTCACACTCCCCCAAGCTGCAATATCAGCTAGACTTCTACCCACCCACAGCCCTGATAGTCTCTCGCAGAGGCATAAGCCTCTTCCACGGGCTGGGAGTTTGGCTTTTTGCCTTTGTGTGCACTGCCTAAGCCTGTGATGTCTTCTGAGGTCTGCAAAGCTATCACTTGCAGGCACACAGCTACATGCAGTGACGTTTCTGTAAGGACACGGTGGGGAGGGGAAATCTCATGGGTGCTAAAAGGCAGGGCTGGCCGAGTGTTGAAAGGGGAAGGAAGGGAAACAACACAACACAGTACTGGGACTCCACTGCTTTTTCATATGTCACTGGCAGCACAGCAGAAGACACTATCTGCTGATTACATTTCTCAGTCTCACTCTAATCACCCTAGGAAGCTCAGAGTTGTCATTTCCTTTGGCAATGCAGCTACTGATGACATCCTGACATGAGTGGGGATGTTGCTGACAGCTAGCAGAGGACCATTAACACTTCTTTTAGAGAACTGGTCTCCCTGTTTCTAGTCAGGGTAGAAAGTATCATCCACACTCTGACAAAGTTCAGGGCAGCACAGCAGGCACTCCTGAGTTGAGGGCTACTGCTGTCCAGCAGGTCCCAATGACAGCACTATCTTGCACAAAGCTAACCTTGCAGCAAAATTTGTTGCTGCATCCGTTCTGATACAGTATGTGGTGAAACTAGGCACATGCTCCCTTTTTGGGACAGCCTCTCATCACACAGTCAGATGGGGGCAAAGACACCAGTCCTTTTAGCAACACTGTCTTGGTCCATTCCCAGAGCAGGTAAATTTGTGCAGTGAGTAGCAGGAGAGTAATGGAAAGTTTAAATGGAAAACCAACACAAATACTGCAACAAATCCACAAAGCATAGCAGTGAGCAGAGCAAAGCAGACAAAGCTCAAAGAACTCCCCAGCCTAAACTTAACATGCAAGTTCCTCTGCACCAGATCAAAAACCCAACGAATCATAGAATCAGTAAGGTTGGAAAAGACCTCAGAGATCATCAAGTCCAACCTAGCACCCAACCCCTCAGGACTAACTAAACCATGGCTTCAAGTGCCACATCCAATCCCCTCTTGAACACCTCCAGGGACGGTGACTCCACCACCTCCCTGAGCAGCACATTCCAAAGGCCAATTACTCTTTCTGGGAAGAACTTTCTCTTCACCTCCAGCCTAAACCTCCCCTGGCACAGCTTGAGACTGTGTCCTCTTGTTCTGGTGCTGCTTGCCTGGGAGAAGAGACCAACCCCCACCTGGCTACAACCTCCCTTCAGGGAGTTGCAGAGAGCAAGAAGGTCTCCCCTGAGCCTCCTCTTCTCCAGGCTAAGCAACCCCAGCTCCCTCAGCCTCTCCTCACAGGGCTTGTGCTCGAGACCTCTCCCCAGCCTTGTTGCCCTTCTCTGGACATGTTCAAGTGTCTCAATCTCTCTCTCTCATGGGAGCAGAGAGTGGAGAAAGACAGTAACTTTGCAGCCAGATATATAAAGGTGCAAGATCTATGGGCAGGAATACACTCTTTCCTGTGTCCACCCACTGCGCTGGACAATCCGGACACCGGAGGTCTCAACTCTGTGGCTTCTTTTTGGGGGGCACCCAACCTAAATGGCCACACACAGAATGGCTGATGGCCATGATAGCACAAGCAGGGTAACCTGAAGCTAGCTGCCCAGAACCACATCTGACAGCTTTTCAGTATCTCCAAAGAGGGAGCCTCCATAACCTCTGGACAGCCTGGGCCAGTCCTCAGTCATCCATGCACTAAAAAAGCATTTTCTAACGTGCATAGGAGAACCTCCTGTGATTCAGTTTGTGCTCACTGCTCCTGATCCTGAAGCTGGGCACACGGAAAAGAGCCTGGCTCCATTGTCTTTGCACACTCCTTGCAGATAAAAATTGATAACATCCACTCTGAGCCTTCTCCCTCCAATTTGAACAGCCTCAGTTCTCCCACCCTCTAGGAACTAAAGCAGAGGGACCTTGCTAGGCTGGACAGATGGGCAGAGTCCAAGGGCATGAGACTGAACACATCTAAGTGCCAGGTTCTACACATTGGCCACAACAACCCCAGGCAGTGCTGCAGGCTGGCGTCAGGGTGGCTGAAGAGCAGCCAGGCAGAAAGGGATCTGGGGGTACTGGTTGATAGTAGGCTGAACATCAGCCTGCAGTGTGCCCAGGTAGCCAAGAAGGCCAATGGCATCCTGGCCTGCATCAAGAACAGTGTGGCCAGCTGGAGCAGGAAGATCGTTCTGCCCCTGGACTCAGCACTGGTTAGGCCACACCTGGAGTCCTGTGTCCAGTTCTGGGCCCCTCAGTTTAGGAAAGATGTTGAGATGCTGGAAGGTGTCCAGAGAAGGGCAACAAAGCTGGGGAGGGGTCTGGAGCACAGCCCTGTGAGGAGAGGCTGAGGGAGCTGGGGTTGCTTAGCCTGGAGAAGCCAGGTGGGGGTTGGTCTCTTCTCCCAGACAACCAGCACCAGCACAAGAGGACACAGTCTCAAGCTGTACCAGGGGAGGTTTAGGCTGGATGTTAGGAAGAAGTTCTTCCCAGCAAGAGAGATTGGCCATTGGGATGTGCTGCCCAGGGAGGTGGTGGAGTCACCATCCCTGGAGGTGTTTAGGAAGAGACTGGATGAGGCACTTGGTGCCATGGTTTAGTTGATTAGATGGTGTTGGGTGCTAGGTTGGACTCGATGATCTCCAAGGTCTTTTCCAACCTGGTTAATTCTATTCTAACATATGAAAGATGAATCAAGGCTGGGGCATTGAAACTGGGGCCAGGCTGCCTGGGAGATGAAGGCATGTTTTACCACCTGAAGATAAATTGCTAGATTTTTCAAGACCTCAGTTTTGGTAAGGTTTTCCTTACCAAAAGAGAGATACTTGCTGTGTAAAATCCATTCAGTGAACAGTTAAAACTGAACAATGTCACAGCAATTTGAGAGCAGATTTTACAGTAAGAGATCATTAAGTTACTGGCAACACTGCAAGCTCTTTCCAGATGTATTTTTTATAATTCTCTTAATATTGATATTTCAGAGAGTAGACAGGAAGAAGAATTCCACATAATGAGTATCCAGGCAATTTTAGCTTCATAAATGTTAATACACTAAAAATTACTTTGGTCATTGACACTGCAGTGACTGGAAGTTATGCAAATTTTCTTTAGGGTGGGAAACTAAAGATCCTTCAAACCTGGAGAGAAAAGGAGGTGTAGCTGTGCAAAGTAAGCAGCAGTCACATTCTGATTTCATGGGAAGCATTATGTACTTACCACTGGCTTGGCTATAGCAGAAAGAAGCGCTTCAAGTGCTTTTGTTTCTTCATCCTTTTCTTAAAGCACAAAAGCAAAGCAAACAGAAAGCAAACATGAATATTGTTCAGTGACTTCTCAGTGAATCAGCTCTTCAAATTCAACAGTTGCACACAGACCAAAGTTTTTTCAGGCAGAACACCAAGTGGCATTCACCTAGGGCAACGTGAAACCAAAAAGGCTTCCCCAGAAGTTGTTCATGTGAACCTATTTCTCAGTCTGTTGTATGATTTATGGACTACAGAAAGCCTGGTTACCTTTTATTGATGTGTAACTTCAAACAAGCTACTGCTCTGCAGAACCTAAGCTCTTGCCCTACAGACATTTCCTATAGATTTCTCTTTGGTTGTAGATGCAGTAAAGTTACAGTAGATTAAATATGTTAGTACACATCACCTGGAAGACTCCTGGTAACACATTTGGCTTCCCTCAGCTGCAAATCAAACCTTAGCTTAGCCTTCAGCTGCATCTCAGGGAAGGAATCTAAGCTTCACAAACCCCCCTCAAAGTTTATAGAAGGGTTTTAAGGGCTTTCTTCCAAACAATATGAGGTCTTTATTACCTCAAGACTGTAAGTGAACAGCCTACTCACTTTTGAAGCTGTGGCCAGGCATTTCAAGATGACTTAACCTGCCTGAAACTAAAGGGAAAAATAAAAGAGGAACAAAGCCTGACAAAATTCTTTTAAAAACACAGGTCAAAGCTACTCACAACTTGAAACTTCTAAGGCAGTTTATGCTGTTTAAACTGATTAACTGCATATCTCACTTCTGTTTGAATAGAATAAACCAGGTTGGAAGAGACCTTCAAGATCACTGCGTCCAACCTATCATCCAACACCATCTAATCAACTAAACCATGGCACCAAGCACCCCATCAAGTCTCCTCCTGAACACCTCCAGGGATGGTGACTCCACCACCTCCCTGGGCAGCACATTCCAATGGGCAATCACTCTCTCTGTGTAGAACTTCTTCCTAACCTCCAGCCTAAACCTCCCCTGGTGCAGCTTGAGACTGTGTCCTCTTGTTCTGGTGCTGCTTGCCTAGGAGAAGAGACCAACCCCCACCTGGCCACAACCTCCCTTCAGGGAGTTGTAGAGAGCAATAATGTGCTGCCCAGGGAGGTGGTGGAGTCACCATCCCTGGAGGTGTTCAAGAGGGGACTGGATGTGGCACTTGGTGCCATGGTCTAGTCATGAAGTCTGTGGTGACAGGTTGGACTCGATTATCTTTTAGGTCTCTTCCAACCTTAGTGATACTGTGATAAGGTCACCCCTGAGTCTCCTCTTCTCCAGGCAATCACAAGCCTAATTTGCTATCACAAGTCTAATTCTCAGTACATAATTTGTGCAAATGTCTCCTGAATTAAACAATTTTGAGAAGTGGACTCTTGCATTTTTCATGTAAAATACTTCTAAGGAACTGTTAACATTAACTTCATGTCATATATATGCAACAGCACACTTTATCACCTGTGCCTCATGGACCAGAAAGTAAACTGATGCCAAGACAAATGTCAGTCTAGGACTATGGTGAAGAGTATCCATTCAAGTTTGGAGAAACAGTTCTCAACTCATGAATTCAGGTTACAGAATACAGAATTAACCAGGATGGAAAAGACCTTTGAGATCAAGTCCACCCAAGATGACCCAACACCATCTAATCAACTAAACCATGGCACCAAGTGCCCCATCCAGTCTCTTCCTAAACACCCCCAGGGAGGTGACTCCACCACCTCCCTGGGCAGCACATTCCAATGGCCAATCTCTCTTGCTGGGAAGAACTTCTTCCTAACACCCAGCCTAAACCTCCCCTGGCACAGCTTGAGGTTATAGATCAAAAGTGTCCCTTGGCACTAAGCTTTGACAAGGCATCACCAACACTGGTTTTTACACAACTAGGATGTTTCCTACTCTTGAGTAGAGGTACTTTCTTCACATTCTTTTTGATGTACAGCTACCTAATATATATTGGCACAAAAATCATCATCTCAAAGCAAACTTCAGTGAGCTGAGAGCATTGTAATTTCTCTCACCATCACGAATTACAATTCCCTATACTGAGAAACTTGTGCTTGGTTGCTGACAAGTCCTCGATGACTTACTCTCTATCTGAAGTGCTCTGGCAGTGACCTGAAAGCAGCTTAGTGACACATCATCAGACTGGACAATGACTCCATGCCCAAGACTGAGTTCAGTCCATTTATGAGATTATAAACTTTCCAGTGAAGTAAAGTTGGACAGATGGGCAGAGTCCAAGGGCATGAGACTGAACACATCCAAGTGCCAGGTTCTACACACTGGCCACAGCAACCCCAGGCAGTGCTACAGGCTGGGGTCAGGGTGGCTGGAGAGCAGCCAGGCAGAAAGGCACCTGGGGGGACTGGTTGATGGTAGGCTGAACATGAGCCAGCAGTGTGCCCAGGCAGACAAGAAGGCCAATGGCATCCTGGTCTGCATGAGGAACAGTGTGGCCAGCAGGAGCAGGGAAGACATTCTGCCCCTGGACTCAGCACTGGTTAGGCCACACCTGAAGTCCTGTGTCCAGTTCTGGGCCCCTCAGTTTAAGAAGGACATTGAGACAGCCAGGTGGGGATTGGTCTCTTCTGCAAGGCAACCAGCACCAGAACAAGAGGACACAGTCTCAAGCTGTACCAGGGGAGGTTTAGGCTGGATGTTGGGAAGAAGTTCTTCCCAGCAAGAGAGATTGGCCATTGGGATGTGCTGCCCAGGGAGGTGGTGGAGTCACCATCCCTGGAGGTGTTTAGGAAGAGCCTGGATGAGGCACTTGGTGTCATGGTTTAGTTGATTAGATGGTGTTGGGTGCTAGGTTAGACTGGATGATCCTGAAGGTCTTTTCCAACCTGGTTAGTCCTGCTCTATTCTATTCTCACACTGCCTAGTGTAACAGCTAGCCTTTTTCTATCAAGGCTTTGCACTAGTGAGTTGGAGGGGACAAGTATGAGAATTGTATATAATTTTACAAAATACTGCCCATTAACAAGTTGAATGTAGGTGTCCTAGATTAGATAGCCTATATTCTTCCTATACTAGATATGTTTCTTTCCATGTTCTCTGCAATATCAAGCAGATCATAAGCATTCCATGACTGCTGGAAGTGCAGGCACTGGCAACTCCAGACAAAGCAAGCACAGGTTTTCTTTTTACTAGTGGTATGAAATATGACTAATAACATTTGCTCATATCTACATGGAGACTCACATGTGTGATGGGGTATGCCCATCCTGAAAGCTGGGGGGAGGGGTTGTGAGAGCCCTGCCCTCCCCAGAGGGGGTTTTTCACCCCAGGAAACTGAGTCAGTCTGTTCCACTCCCCCTCCCTGCCCAGCAAAGCTATAAAGGGGAAGGTACGGTGAGCATTTGGCTCTCTCCTGCTTCTGCCTCGACGAGACAAAAGGACTAAGCGAGTCGCTGCTGGCTTCCTGGTTCTCTGCCACGTGGTCAGGCCTGGTCTTTCTCCCTGCTGCATCCATGTTTTGTCAAAGGACTGCTGGTTTTGTTTATTTCCCTATCCATCCTTGTTCCTTACCCTCGAGAACTCTTCCTGTTATTTTTTTATATATATATATATATAGACAGCTATTTTCAAGAGAATTTTACCTCTCTACTTCCAACCCGACTCCAAATTATTTCTCGGTAGATTTACCTCCTCCCCTTTTTCTTTATCCCCCTTTCTTTACTTTTTTTCCTTCCCCTATCTCTCCCTATTCCTTCCCCTTCCTTTTTCCTTCCATTGGGAAAGTGGAACGGGGAGCAGGGGAGGGATTCTCAGTCTTGCCCCCATCTGAGCTTGAGGATGAGCAGAGGGCTGGAGCACCTCTCCTATGAGGACAGACTGAAGGAGTTGGGGCTGTTCAGTCTGGAGAAGAGAAGGCTCCCAGGTGACCTCATTGTGGCCTTCCAGTATCTGAAGGGGGCTACAGGAAGGCTGGAGAGGGACTTCTCAGGACATCAGGTAGTGCTAGGACTAGGTGGAGGTGGGGAGACTCAGGCTAGATGTGAGGAAGAAGTTCTTCCCCATGAGAGTGGGGAAGCCCTGGAATGGGTTGTCCAGGGAGGTGGTTGAGGCCCCATCCCTGGAGGTGTTTAAGCCCAGGCTGGATGAGGCTGTGTCCAGCCTGATCTAGTGTGGGGTGTCCCTGCCCATGGCAGGGGGTTGGAACTAGCTGATCCTTGTGGTCCCTTCCAACCCTGACTGATACTATGATACTACTATGAGCTCTTAAATCCCAGTTAAGGCTCAAACCACCACCACATGTCAGGAGTTCTGCTCTTGTTCCAGTGTGATGAGCAGGTCAACTGCCCTTAATTCCATTATCTGTAAGTCAGGGCAGCTGTGGGCTACTACTCATCTTCAAGACTGTCCAAGTGTGGTGCTCTAGTGTGGTGCTAGACACTGGTCTTGCATAACATATGTTATTGTTGTGAACACTTACCTTCTACCTCTGTCTCTGTCTGAGAACTGCTTTTTCCTTTACCCAAAGACTTGCTTTTGGCAGAACCTGTGCTTATACTGGCTGCATCCTGTCCTTTTGCAAGTCCATTATGCTCATTTGTAGGAGAAGGACATTTCTGAGGGGAAGATGGAGGACTGCTTAATTTATCCTTCTGAGTGCCATGCCGATCCTTCAGTTTCTTTTGTAACCTTTCATATGTTTTACTAGACCTTTCATCTCTAAAGTTGGATCTTCCATGAGCAGGCAGAGTATCTGAAGGGAAAAAAATAATTAAAAAAAGAAAGAAAAATCACTAAGAACAGAATACAATTAACAATCCATTTAAAAATGCCATGTGAATTAAGTGCACACTTTTGGGTAGAATCACCTCTCTATTCCTGTTATAAAACTCAAGTGTCCAAGAGGTAAACTGACATACACAACTTGGACATCAACAACTACTTAAACTATTCATAAGTTGTTGTGTTTTTCTCCCCCCTAATCTTCCCTGAGTGGTAAAGCACATGAAAAAGTCAGAAGAGGATAAAAAAAGTGTTTTATTGCATGGTAGGAGGTTTGCTCTTACACTGAATGAAAACACACATGAGTTTTAAACTTTGAAATGCAACTAGAGCTTTTACTTTAATGGAGCCTCAGCACAAACCAACAGGGAAAACCCCCACAGAAGCACACTGCAACTGAAAGACACTGTTAAGACTGAAGATAGTTTGGCAGCCTCTTGTAAGTACATTGTACATGCACACAGTAACCCTTTGGTGTCATCAAATTGCCACTTCTAAGTCAGAGTGTGGCTGTGCAGAAGTCAGTACCAGACTACTGAAACAAATCAAACTGTAGATGGTGGAACTTTTCTGCCCAAGTCTAATGTTTTTATCCATTTCACTTTTATGCTTAGAAACAGGTTACCAACTTCAGACTGTGTAACAGTGTACCATGTGGAACCAGCTCTTTCCTCAATCTAATATTATCTGTGATAAATGATGAAAGCTTTAAAAAAAAAAACAAAACATCCTCCAAAGCCAGCAGAGAATTTGTCCATTTGAAGGTAAGTTGGATCACTTGGTCTGAAAAATTAAGTTCATTATTTAGAGTAGAACAGAACAGAGTAGAACAGAACAGAACAGAGTAGAACAGAACAGAACAGAGTAGAACAGAACAGAACAGAGTAGAACAGAACAGAACAGAGTAGAACAGAACAGAATAGAATCATAGAATCATAGAATCAGTCAGGGTTGGAAGGGACCACAAGGATCATCTAGTTCCAAACCCCTGCCATGGGCAGAGTAGAATAGAGTAGAATCATAGAATCAGTCAGGGTTGGAAGGGACCACAAGGATCATCTAGTTCCAACCCCCTGCCATGGGCAGAATAGAGTAGAGTAGAATAGAGTAGAGTAAGCCAGGTTGGAAGACACCTTCAAGATCACCGTGTCCAACCTATCATCCAACACCACCTAATCAACTAAACCATGCAACCAAGCACCCCATCAAGTCTCCTGCTGAACACCTCCAGTGATGGTGACTCTGTACTAGGAAGCATAGAAAACAAGACCAATTGAAAACTTCCTTGCAGGAAGAATTAAAACCAAAGCAAAACCCCCAACCAGAGAACCTTCCAGCTTCTGGGCTTTCTTAGGTCAGCATAATTCTCAGAATATTTGAAAGGGGACTATTAGATAAGCTGTTGACTATTTAGGGATTTAATTTTCACTACAATTAGAGATTTAAGTAAGAGAACAACTGCACCTTAAGCACTTCTGGGGGGTTTTGGGGGTTTTGTGTTGGGGGTTGGTTGGTTTGTTTTCTCTTTAAATCCAGATTCAGGAGCCTAGCTGTGGGCTAAAGCCAAAAGGTCAGTGGTCCCAGAATTAAACATGAAATCTGTGGCAAGTATGTAACAAAGCATCTCTAGCCCTCCAACTCCCTAAATTAAAGGGCATCTTACATATCAAGCATCTGAAGAATCTTCACTTCAACATTTAGCATATTAGCAGTTTCACAAATTAGCTCTGATTTCAGGTGTTAGGGGATACACTCTACTAGCAGAAAGCTAAAACAATATCCCATTCAGGAGTCTCCTTTATCTTTCATACATTTAATTATCACAGCCCAGGCAATTTAGCCAACTAAAAGCAAGAAATTGTTACCTAGGGAACCCAGGAAATTAATAAAACTATACATAAGCATGGAAAGAGCATCTAATCATGTGTGGCTGTCAAAGCAGAACAAGGAAGAAATAAAGTACAACTTAAACACACAGAAAAATGAAGACTTCCAGGAAGATCAAGACATCAATATGGATCCTTTTGTACATCATGACTACTTAAGCTCAGTGACTAGATGGAGGATATTTCTTGATGATTTTAGTAGTATCATAGAATGCTGAGAATTCCTGCACCCACAGGAAGATGACAGAGTTGTGTTTCATCTCCCCTGCAAGAGGTTGTAGCTTCTCTCTCTGAAAACAGCAATTTGGCATTGCTTTCTGGATGTCTTTCAAGGTCACCACCTGCCTTACAGCAGCAGCTTATCTAAAGAACAGCAGGTCTCCCAGAAATGTAAATATTAATCTGACAAACTCAACACCCAAGTTAGCACACATGCACACACACACACACACTCTTCCACTAAACAGTATTAAAAGCAGGTATCAACAGCACTACTGAAGACAGCTTCAACTGCAGCATTAAATTTAGGTTGCTGGCACCTGAGTGTTCAAGTTGGATTTCAATATGGACATTGGTCTAAACACATAAGAGTTTTACAAAAACTGGTTTGGGTTTGTTTTTTTCCCCCACAGTCCATTGTAAGGAACTAGGAACTCCCGTTTCATGCTTCGGACAAGATATTTGCAACATGTGAGATCTCAGAGCATGGATTTAAATCCTCAGTCTCAGGGGAAGGCATCAGTGGAAGCTGAATAACTACAAACACTTCCTGCACTGCTTTCTTGGGCAAACCTGTACCTGATATACATAAAAAATAATCAATAAACTGTCTGTTTAATGGATCACTGACTAGGCAAGTCAAGTTAATTCAGAGGACATCTTCTGGAACAACAAGGTTCAGTAAAAACAAGACCAGTATCCACATAAAACTGTTGTGTAAAGCCCATCAGTGTAACAGATGCTGGAAACAAGTAGAGCATTCTTTTCTTTCACAGACCATGCAGTGTTTGATAAGCTACTTACCCAGATCACCATATACTTGTGAGGTGTGATACTGTGGAATGTACTGTGTTGCCATATCACCAGCTCCGGTCACAGGTGAGTATATATGACGTGGTGGAGGGGGTATCATGGCTGGAAGAGGAAGGAAGCCTGGCAGTGGGGGATGTGGAGGCCTGTGTATCACTGTGTGACCACCAGGATGAAATTCTGGAGCCTGGGGAACCACCACAACCCTTCGAACACCGTTGTCCTCAATAACCTGTGCAGTGAGAGACATCATGTCTTGAAAGAGAAATGCCAGTTTGCAAGGCATGTTTCTGTAGATGCTCAAACATAACCCAGGCACAGTAAAAGCCTTACATTCAAGAAAAGTAACACAGGAGAATACAAGAAAAAAGCCCAACACACCTATAGGACAACTTAAGGGCTATCTACATTCATAGAATCATAGAATCAATAAGGTTGGAAAAGACCTCAGAGAGCATCAAGTCCAACCTGTCACCCAGCACCTCAGGACTAACTAAACCATGGCTTCAAGTGCCACCTCCAATCCTTTTTTGAACACCCCCAGGGATGATGGCTCTACCACCCCCTGGGCAGCACATTCCAATGGTCAGTTACTCTTTCTGGGAAGAATTTCCATCTCCATTAACTGCAACAATGTCATTAATTTCTCAATGTGAGAGGGGGAAAAAATATTAAAAAATAATAACCTAACATCCTAGGAAAAACCAGGGATATGTATGGCATGAGCTTAGCTTCTCCCCAAGCTCCTGCTTCCAGTCTCATTCACATGTTCATGCTACACTGTTCCTCAGATTGGCTCTGGAGTATAGTAAAGCCACACCTGGAGTCCCGTGTCCAGTTCTGGGCTCCTCAGTTTAGGAAAGATGTTGAGTTGCTGGAAGGTGTCCAGAGAAGGGCAACAAAGCTGCATCTGGGTCAAGGCAATCCCAGGCACAAATCCAGGCTGGGCAGGGACTGGCTGGAGAGCAGCCCTGAGGAGAGAGACTTGGGGGTGCTGGGGGAGGAGAAGCTCAACAGGAGCTCTCAGTGTGCACTTGCAGCCCGGAAAGCCAATCAGATCCTGGGCTGCATCAGGAGAAGTGTGGCCAGCAGGGCAAGGGAGGGGATTCTCCCCTCTGCTCAGCTCTGCTGAGACCCCACCTGGAGTACTGCCTCCAGTTCTGGAGCCCCTATTACAGGAGGGATGTGGACATGCTGGAAGGTGTCCAGAGAAGGGCCACGAGGATGATCAGAGGGCTGGAGCACCTCTCCGGTGAGGACAGACTGAAGGAGTTGGGGCTGTTCAGTCTGGAGAAGAGAAGGCTCCCAGGTGACCTCATTGTGGCCTTCCAGTATCTGAAGGGGGCTACAAGAAGGCTGGGGAGGGACTTCTCAGGCTACCAGGTAGTGCTAGGACTAGGGGGAATGGAATGAAGCTGGAGGTGGGGAGATTCAGGCTGGAGGTGAGGAGGAAGTTCTTCCCCATGAGAGTGGTGAAGCCCTGGAATGGGTTGTCCAGGGAGGTGGTTGAGGCCCCATCCCTGGAGGTGTTTAAGCCCAGGCTGGATGAGGCTCTGGCCAGGCTGATGTAGTGTGGAGTGTCCCTGCCCATGGCAGGGGGTTGGAACTAGCTGATCCTTGAGGTCCCTTCCAACCCTGACTGATACTATGATACTAAAACATGTAGCTCTGGCACAGGCCTGTTTGGTTGAGTGAACCAACCAAACATCATGGGAAAACTCACTACAGAGTGTGAGAATACAGGCCACTCAGAGAGGATGAATAAAGAAGTGATTTCTTTCAGAGCTCTACAACTACAATTCCAAAAGAAGAGGAAAGGAAAAGTAAACCAGCTGATTAATTGCTTTCCATTGATGTGATATAAGACAAATAAATAGGCTTTAGTCTGTAGTTGTCCCCCATTTCTAGCAGAGGACAGTAAGCTGTATCAGTGCCCAACAGGGACTGAAGCAAGCAGAGGCATAATAGACGTAAATGAAAATGAATAAATGAATGATGGTTATGCTGAAGTTGCTCTTCCAGGCTGAAGCCTTTAGATGTTTAGCTGCTTTCCAATTTCTCTCAACAATGTACCTGCAGTTGCTGCCATTTTTTGATGCACTATGCCTGCAGAAACCAAGTTAGTTACTTTGCTGGGACTGCATTAAGTCTGGGATAACTCTTAGCTCAAACAGTGTTAGACTTTCCTGTTTGCAAGGCTGCTATAAAGTCATCTGGCTTGTAACAGAAACTTGAACCATAAACCATGATGACTGATATGTTTTGTCAGCAGTAAATACTTCAGAAGCCTTATAAACCACAGGTTTTCCTGGACTATGATACTTCTACCCAGATGAAAACTTGCAGACATGACCTCATTCCACCTGCACTCTGCGCTGGATAGATGTGAGGCACCTTCAGACCAAAACCAGAGAGCTGTGTTAGCACAACTCCTGCTTGCACTCCAATGAAAGCAAGCCTCAGCAAGGCCCAATCCTTCAGTCTGCCTACTGCAGGTTGTCCTCACAGGACAGATAAATTCCTTTGGTAAGTACTATTCAGACTGGCACAGGTTACACAACTGTTTAAACATTAAGGACTTAATTTCAGTTGATTAAGTGCTCAGGAAATATGGTAGAATTCAGAACTTCTCTTGTCACAAACATTCTTTCACTTAAAAAAAATAAAAGAATTTTAATAGGAATCAAGACATTTTCCTATGACCTAAAGAGAAGCAGACTTTCATTATTAGTATTTTTTCCTGCCTGTTTGGGAACTCAACCAGGATGGATGTGTAAATCACCTTACAGTTTTCAACACATGAAAGGTAAAACCACAGAGTGTTCATTTCCCTAACAGCTTTTTCTTTTACTAGAGGACAACTTTTTGTGCTCTTTGGATTAGTCCAACACCTGCCTGGCACTGTGGAGTTTTTGGTTGCATTTCACATGTTGTAATCTCTTCTTAATGCACACCTTGGGATGCATGGCAAGTCAGTGGTTGACTGGTCACAACAAAGAGGGTGGAGTCACCATCACTGGAGGTGTTTAGGAAGAGACTGGATGGGGTGCTTGGTGCCATGGTTTAGTTGATTAGATGGTGTTGGGTAATAGGTTGGACTTGATCTCAAAGGTCTTTTCCTATCCAACCCAGTTAATTCTATCCCATATCCCATCCTATCCTATCCTATCCTATCCTATCCTATCCTATCCTATCCTATCCCATCCATCTATCCTATCCTATCCTATCCCATCCTATCCTATCCTATCCTATCATCCTATCCTATTCCCTTCCCCTGTGCAGCCTGTTCCAGTCTTTGGGAACCCTTTCAGTACATTGGTAGGATCTTGTGTACATCCTTTCCAAAGCATTCTTTGTATTGTCTTGCTCTCTCTGACTACTGCTTTCTGGTATGAAAAACAGTTCAGTGCCACATCTCACTTTTGAGCTGCTGACCAAGTGGCTTGTGATGCAGCCAGTGGGAAGCAGCAGTGGTGCTGTACTCAGGCTCCCCAAGAATGAGGCCAGTCACACGAGGTGACGCTGTGCAAACACACCTTTTCCTGGCTGCACCTTGTTTATTCCAAAGCCCAGAATGCTGCTGCTACCAAGAGCATGACCTTCATGAAAGAGGCTCCAACCACTGCACCAAACAACACATGATGTAAAAGGCATCTATTGATTTGCAAGATCCTCATGTGAGTAGACTCGATGATCTCAAAGGTTTCTTCCAACCTGGTTAATTCTATTCTATGAAGGATTTACATTATGGAGAATTGTATTCACCTGCTCTAACTCCCAGGTCTGTCCTACTAACCCCCAGACTTGTTCTACAGTTGAGGGAAAGAGAGAGACACCATCTGGAAGGCCACACATCTCATTACAGTACGGGTTTCAACTGCTGCCAAGAGGAATCATCCTTTTGATCTGTGTTAAAGGATACCCAGGTTATCTAGCTCACATTTCATTTACAAGCATCTAACTTAGTGAGAAAATGAGAGCTTCATTTATGATATGCTGTGGAAACATTTATTGTATGACAATTTATCCCAAATGGACAGTTGACATTTTTTGTCCCATGCTGTTTGGCACACACTTTCTAACTGATCTGTTTTACTCCTTACCTGCAGGGACCTCCCCATACACAAACTATGAACATACAGAAAGTTACATTGCTGCCAAGAGAAAAAGTCTGCTAACATGGAGATCAGTACAAGTCCTGTACATGAGCTATCTGGGTCACAACTGCATCTTATGTTCCAGTACATTAGGATGCTGAACTCCACAAGGAACTGTGCTTTTATTCTCATGTAAGTAGTTAATATGCAACTAAACAGGCACACATGAGAGTGCTGAAGGCCTGGAATGGGTTGTCCAGGGAGGTGGTTGAGGCCCTGTCCCTGGAGGTGTTTATGACCAGGCTGGATGAGGCTGTGGCCAGCCTGATCTAGTGTGGGGTGTCCCTGCCCATGGCAGGGGGGTTGGAACTAGCTGATCCTTGTGGTCCCTTCCAACCCTGAATGATACTGTGATACATACAGCATGAGAAGCCCCCACCAAAGATACTACATAACATCTCCCCTTATGTACTTGCTTGACTTTAATGACTCTGAAACTTGACACAGTTTACTGATTAGCTATTATGGCTTTACTCCCATAATATGCATGGGAATAGAATAGCATAGCATAGCATAATCAAATAAAGAGACATACCTGTGGGGCATATCCAGGAGGCACATAAATAGTAGGCACTGAACCATTTGGGGACATCATTGGAACCTGAGCAGGACCTAAGTGGGTTAGAGAAACAGTACAGCAGCATTTAATAATTTGAGAAAGCTGAAAGAACATATTGAACTGCCAAGTCTGTGGAAAATGTACAAGACAACATGGATAAACAGAGGCAAGGAACTGAACAGGGTTACAGCAAAGGACACTACTAGAAACCTAAGAAACAGGGGAAAAAAAAAGAGAAATGAAACTCAAAAAAATAAATTAATGAGCAGGTATTTCTTCCTTATTTGTCAGTAAGCTCACAGAAGGTATCAAGTAAAACCTTTTTGCCAGGTGGTAAGTCAAAAGAAGTGTCCCAAGATGAAAAGACAGTAAACTTTGAATAAACTTTGAAACAAACAAAACAAAATGTTTGAAACAACCTGCTGAAACCACACAGCATTCAATCAAGAGTTGCACAGACAATTACTTACAAAAGTGCTGGTCTTGTACTGCAGCCTTATCATCAAAAGTAGCCTCAGTACCACAGCAGTGGGAGGTGGCAAGCAGGACACTAACTTAAGGTCTCAGGGGAGAGCCACTGTATTAGATTATTGCATTAAATCTACTCCTGCTACTGGGGAGAAGTTGTGGTACCATGATGATCCTTGCACCAAGCAAACCAGAAAGAACAGAGTTTGCAGACACTTAGCTATCCAAGTATGACACAACGGTATGACAAAGGGAATGTGTTCCGGTGGCATTTCTAGACAACGTACTGCTTGCAAAATGATACCTTAAAAGAGCGTGGGGAGGCTGTCACATACTTGGACTTTCAGACAGCTTTTGACAATCTTGCCCACTCTAAAAGAAGTAATGATAAGGCTACCTTTGGTTAAAGAAAAAAAAAAAAAAAGGAAAAGTCTTTTAATGAATAACTAAGTGGCTTGAAAACAGGAAACAAAGAGAAGCGATCAGCTTTCAAAGAGCCTAGGGAGACCGAAGGAGTCCCATAGGGATGTAAAGAAGAACCTGTTCAATGTATTAACTAAACATTTGGAAAAGGAAATGAATGGCAAGCTTACAAATGTTTGGTGTGCTTTCAGTGAGCTGCAAAGGATCTCCTAATACTCAGTGACCAGACAAAACAGCAGGAAAAAACAGTGTTGTATAGAAGTGCAAAGTAATGCACGTGGGCAGAAATCAGGAGTATTTATTTACAGTGATAAACCATAAGTTAGCTGCAAATACACAGACTATGGACTTCATACATGTATTTCTAAGAAAACACCAGATGATTACTGTTCAATGGCATTAAAACTAATTACTAACACAACAAAGAACCAGCAGAAAGCATTGTTACGCTACGGTATAAATCTACGCTGTATCTCAATACGTTTGAGGGTTGCATTTGCCTCCACCTCTCAAGAACAGAGAACTAGAAAAGGACCAAAAGAAGAAAAGTTTACAGCAGCTTTCTACCTGTTTATCTGGAAAAAGCAATTAAAGGGACCACAATTCTTCCATCTGAAATTGGCTAAAATATGAAAAGGCTAGCAGCAGAGGAATAGCGAAAGAGCTGCTTAAAAACCACAACAGCCACCACCCAACCCAAAAGACCCACATAAAACCCAGAACACCCAAAAAACCCAAACACCCCCCAACATACAAAAGCCCCAAACCAAACCAAACCAAACCAACAAAAATTAACAAACCAACACATCCACAAATTGCCCCCAAAATGGCAAGATAGATCATTCAGCACTTCTCATACGCAAAACTCAGAGACATTAATCGCTTGCAAAAGAGATACTGGAATCTTGCATGGAACACACAGCTAAGACTAAGACTGTTGTGGAAACTAAACATTAGGCTCAAAAGAAATCAAACAAACCATAGAATCATATAAGGGTTTGAGTTGGAAGGGACCCCCAAAGATCACCGAGACCAAAGCCCCTATGGTAAGCAGGAACATCAGGTCGCCCACAGTCCTGCTGAGCTTGAGTATCTCCAAGAATGGGCCCCCAACTACTTCCCTGAGCAGTATCACACAATCACCAAGATCGGAAGACACCTCAGAGATCATGAAGTCCAACCTGTCACCACAGACCCCATGACTAGACCATGGCACCAAGTGCCACGTCCAATCCCCTCTTGAACACCTCCAGGGATGGTGACTCCACCACCTCCCTGGGCAGCACATTCCAATGACGAACGACTCTCTCAGTGAAGAACTTTCCCTCACCTCCAGCCTAAACTTCCCCTGGAGCAGCTTGAGACTGTGTCCTCTTGTTCTGGTGCTGGTTGCCAATATATTCCAATGTTCCACTAACCACATGGTAAAGAGCATTCTCCCAATGTCCAACCTGAATCCACTCTTCTCTAATGTAAAACCATTGTTCCTTGTCCTATCACTACAGGACTTTGTAAACATTCCCTCTCCAGCCTTCCAGTAGACCCCCTTCAGGTACAGGTCTCCCCGGAGTCTTCACTGTGCCAGACTGAGCAACTCCAGCTACCCCAAGAGAGATAATACATTAAGAGGCATCAAAATCCCACAAATATTACTTATGGCTCAGGAAACTACAAGTAAAGTTATTCCTGTGTGCCTGCCCTACACTGACATGTTCTTCCTTTAAGTATGTGACACTGGCCTGTATCAGAGAAAGCAAACTGGCACAGTCTTCCAGAGGGACTGCCTACAGACATCTTTACATTCTTGTGTTTAAAGGCAACAATTGCTGAAGAACAACGGAAACACCTGATTAGGTTTTGTAGCAAGCAAATAATGTTGGAATTCAGGCACTCCAGGCTAAATTTCCAATGTAGTTTAGTCAAGCCTCAAAAACACCAATCCAACTCTCAGTCAAGTTGGAGTAATACTTCTGAAAGGGCATTCAGAGTTCCACATTAATGTTTAATAAACCCCATTAAGATCTGCAGATGTAAAGTACTAAGCAACTGCAAAGTCTAGTATGTAAGATTAGAGTACCTCATTCTGGGAAGAATGAGCTTGACAGAAAATAAAGATAACTATGTCTGAATGCCCAAAGGAACACAACCCCACGTTTAACAAAAAGCAGCACATGACCATAGTAAGCTGAACATGAGCCAGCAGTGTGCCCACACAGCCAAGAAGGCCAATGGTATTCTGGCCTGTATCAGGAACAGTGTGGCCAGCAAGAGCAGGGAGGTCATTGTCCCCTGGTTAGGCCACACCTTGAGTCCTGTGTCCAGTTCTGGGCCCCTCAGGTTAGGAAAGATGTTGAGTTGCTGGAAGGTGTCCAGAGAAGGGCAACAAAGCTGGGGAGGGGTCTGGAGCACAGCCCTGTGAGGAGAGGCTGAGGGAGCTGGGGTTGCTTAGCCTGGAGAAGAGGAGGCTCAGGGGAGACCTTCTTGCTCTCTCCAAATCCCTGAAGGGAGGTTGTAGCCAGGTGGGGGTTGGTCTCTTCTCTCAGGCAACCACCACCAGAACAAGAGGACACAGTCTCAAGCTGTGCCAGGGGAGGTTTAGGCTGGAGGTTAGGAAGAAATTCTTCACAGAACGAGTGACTGGCCATTGGAATGTGCTGCCCAGGAAGGTGGTGGAGTCACCATCCCTGGAGGTGTTTAAGAGGAGACTTAATGGAGTGCTTGGTGCCATGGTTTAGTTGATGAGATGGTGTTGGGTGATAGGTTGGACTCAATGATCTCAAATCTCTTTTCCAACCTGGTTAATTCTGTTCTATTCTAACCTGATTGCACATACTATGGACTTTTTAGAACAAGACACATAAGTTTTGAAGTGCATTACCTAACAAGAATCACAGCTTTATTTCTGTTAAACTTTTTTGTTTTCTCAACTTCCTCTAGCCTCCTCTTCATTTGTAAAGATACCATCCACCTCAGTCCTGTCATAGCTTGAGAATTTTACACCTCTGCACAGCTGAAGGGCTAGCGAGCTGCAGGCTAACATGTTCTGCATTCATGCTCCTTCTATTTATTTCTTTTTCAGGAAGCACTGGTAAGCACAAAGGGGTGAAAGACAGTAGATAGCCTATTGCTGCATGCAGAATAGAAACAACCAGGTTGGAAAAGACCTTTGAGATCACTCAGTCCAACCTATCACCCAACACCATCTCATCAACTAAACCATGGCACCAAGTGCCTCATCCAGGCTCTTAAACACTTCCAGGGATGGTGACTCCACCACCTCCCTGGGCAGCACATTCCAATGGACAACAACTCCTTCTGTGAAGAATTTCTTCCTAACATCCAGCCTAAACCTCCCCTGGCACAGCTTGAGACTGTGTCCTCTGGTGCTGGTTGTCTGGGAGAAGAGACCAACCCCCACCTGGCTACAACCTCCCTTCAGGGAGTTGTAGACAGCAAGGTGGTCTCCTCTGAGCCTCCTCTTCTCCAGGCTAAGCAACTCCAGCTCCCTCAGCCTCTCCTCATAGGGTTTGTGCTCCAGACCCCTCCCCAGCTTTGTTGCCCTTCTCTGGACACCTTCCAGCAACTCAACATCTTTCCTAACCTGAGGGGCCCAGAACGCTTAACATGAACAGCCCATTTCTCCTTGAACTGCTGGGTACCTCTGTCTGGCTTTTTTGTTTTGCTTTAAACATCTAAAAAATATTGTTTAACACTCTTTGTAAAGACTGCTTTAATCTCTCAAACAAACAACCACTTATCTCCAATCCAGTACAAAGGTTGATCCACACAGCCATTTTCGGTATGCCCACAATCTAGTAGCCACAAAAACAAATATGAAGGCTATATATGAACCTGAAAAAAAAATCTTGTAGTGTTAGCTAACTTCCATTTCTAGTACTTTAAAATTCCAGAATTAATGGGAAAATAGTTTTCCTATTTGAAATGTAAGGGTGGTATTTACTTCTGCTTAGATTTCCAGGTGTGGATGTGGAATTAAATCACACTGCAGAGCAACACTCCAGAAAGCATGTAAAAAAAGCTGTTGGGACTACATATATTTTAATGATCATCAAATGACTGATCAAAATTACTGATTTCTTGACAGAAAGCATATTGTTACCTGCAAAAAAATGTATAAAGCTTCAAACAACAACAACAACAACAAAAAAAACCCTCAACCAAACAGCACAAAGAAACTTTCTTGTATCTAAAGAGAAAATGCTTCTGTGCTGTAAAAGCAGGTATTAAGAACAACTCATGGGAAGATCTTGCTTCTACTTCAGTGAAATACACTGCAAGAGGAATTTTAACGCATTTATGGCTAGAGTGGTGCATGTTAAGGACACTGTGCCTTACCATGAGGCCAGACTGTGAAGTGCAAGCAAACAATAGCATCAAGGATTCATGTTAAGCAAACAGTTTTCTGCACTACACATAAATAGAACTGCCTTCACCCAAATCACTATCCTATAGATGTTGATGATTTGACTGCTTTCAGAAGGTTTTGGATCTTCTATACACTTCTAGTTACTCAAGTTCTTTTATATAAGAAATGGAAAAGAAGGATTGTGGAAGAGAAAACCAACACATAACTGTGTTTTATACTTTATTATTGAAAAATAACTCGTCGGATACAGTACAGGTTTAACTAAATGGAACCAAAAAATAGAGGACACAGCCCCAAGCTGCGCCAGGGGACGTTTAGGCTGGAAGTGAGGAGAAAGTTCTTCCCAGCAAGACAGATTGGCCATTGGAATGTGCTGCCCAGGGAGGTGGTGGAGTCACCATCCCTGGAAGTGTTCGAGAGGGGACTGGATGTGGCCCTTGAAGCCATGGCTTAGTCATGAGGTGTTGGGTGATAGGTTGGACTTGACGATCTCCGAGGTCTTTTCCAACCTTATTGATTCTATGAAACATGTAACTGTGTTATACTTTATTACTGAAAAATAACTCATCAAATACAGTAGAGGTTTAACTAAATGGAACCAACGAAACAAATACTTCACCACACTTTGTTGCTCTACAATTTGCTTTCACTGCTACGAAACACTTGTCACGTCTCCATGTAACCTTTTTATCTTGAGTTTTAAGAAATAAAAATGGCAATCCAGGTGCCTAGCAGGGGTCACACAAAACTTACGGAATATGTTCTCAAACAGGAAATAAAAACCAACCCGGAAGGTGCAGCTCCCCTCCCAGAACACAGCAGGTGAAGTTCTCCAACGTGACTATTTGATCAGACTGTAAAAGCCTCGTTGTGCTCATTACGGCCACCATAAACGTGCAGTAAAATTAACAGCCCAGCAAAAATCGCCGGGACCGTGACGAACTGCTCTAAACATAGTAACTGCCGAGGATCGGAGGATACCGCCACCGCCTGCCTCGCAGACACAGGGCTTAGTTTCGTTGGAATCACGGAGCACCGCTCCATTTTAAGCCGCCCGTACAAATCCCGGCCGAGGGTGCGCACACCTCCTGCAAGCCCGAGCGCTGCCCTCGCTCCCACCGGCCCGGGCGCATACTCTTCCGGGGCAGTAACCGCCCACAGCTCCGCTCTTATAAAACCCAGGCTGGCCATGGCCTCCCAGCACGGAGGCTGCCTGCTCCCTTGCGCGCTTGCAGGCCGCCGCGGTGCCCTAGGCCTGGCCATCTACCTCCCTCCAGAGCTTGCCCGCCCCTCCCGGAGAGAGGGCTTGGCAGCGCTCGGACCCCCTCGTCTTTTTCTCGCCGGCTTTCCCCCATCCTCCACTGCCGCGCTAGCCGCGGGGGCTGCCCGCAGCGCCGCGCCCTGCTGCTGCGTGTCACCGCGGCGGCCGAGCCGGGCGGCCGGGAGACCTTACCGCTCATCTCGGGCCGGGCCGGGGCCGGGGCCGGGCGGGCAGCTGCTCCCCGGCGCGCGGCGGCAGGCGGGGCAGCGGCGGCGGGCGGGGCGGCTCGCTCAGGTGCACGGCTGCCCGCTCCGCCCCGCGGCCCGCTGCGCGCCGCTCCGCCCTGCCCGGGCCGCGGCGGGCACCCCGGCCAGCAGCCAGCCAGACCAGCAGCCAGCCGGCGCAAGCGGCGACGCGGCCTAGGCTTCAAGGGGCGGGCGCGGCGGTAGGCCTGCAGGCACCACCATCCCTGCCGGAGGCTGCCTTAGCCGTCCCGCAGGACTGCTGCTCGGGCTCCTACCGTAGCCTACTGTCATTGGCTGCTGTGATCCAAGTTCTTTAGGTAAAAGCTTCTACGTTAATTAGCATAATTAAGTTACAAAAGATTACTTCAGCCCAATCCTTCCATAGGATTTCTCTTAACTGCTCATCAGTTTACACCTGAGAGGGGAGGTGCACACACACATCTGGTTGCAAACAAACCCTTCCTGCCGTGGTGTTGAGAAAACTGCAGTGACTTTGATACTAATCCATGTGGATGCTGCGGCTCATGAACACTGCTATACTTAGCATTGGTCTCATGTGAACGACGATGAATCACTGTTATCCCCAGGAGGAAATAGCATTCAGGATTTACTGCAGCACATTAGGTTAACTATGGCTTTATAATCGGACACCCACACTTTGACATCACACAGGCAATGATATGCATCACTGACGCAAGCACTGACAGGATCAAACACAAAAGGCCACAGCATTTGAAACAATAGAGCGCACAGCTGACGTAGCAGCACACCCCTCTCACACTGATGGGCTGCGGTAAATCAATAGCACCAGATGCCACAAACAGTTGCACCACTTTCTGTTTTACATAATGGCTAAGACTTCAAAGTTTTATTTTTGGGCTCCCAGCAGCTACAGTTAATTACAAGAGCTAGTCACAACAGCCACCACCAATTGGTCAACATTTATCTTGTAAGCCGTGCCTGGAAAATACTTCCTAAGTTAGTTCTTTAGGTGAACAGGCACTAAAATAATCATTGCAAATTATCACCAGCTTTACCTTTATTAGGTAGAATAGAATAGAATTAGCCAGGTTGGAAAAGACCTTTGAGATCATTGAGTCCAACCTATCGGCCAACACAATCTAATCAACTAAACCATGGCACCAAGGGTCCCATCCAATCTCTTCCTAAACACCTCCAGTGATGGTGACTCCACCACCTCCCTGGGCAGCACATTTCACTGGCAAATCTCTCTTTCTGTGAAGAACTTCTTCCTACCATCCAGCCTAAACCTCCCCTGGTGCAGCTTGAGACTGTGTCCTCTTGTTCTGTGACACAGTGTAATCAAAGCAAGTAATAATAAAACCCAAAAGTAAATACAGAATTTACTGTTGGGCTCTGCTGCTCCTTGGTGAGATTTATTGTGAGCCACCAGCAAGTTCAACATGAGCCTTGGACAGGAGCGCAGGGGTCTCCTTCAGAAAACTGTGATTTAGAAAGGAAGAAGCCCTGACTGGCAGTGAGAAAAACTGTGAGGAGGAGTCCTGCAACAAATAAGGTCAGAGAAGCAAGGGGAAAAGGTGGTGCTCCAGATGCCAGAGCAAAAATTCACCTGCAGCCCATTGAGAACTGTGGTGGAGCAGGTACCCACCTGTAGACTCTCTGAAACATTAGGATAGGATAGGACAGGACAGGACAGGACAGGACAGGACAGGACAGGAAATGACCTTTGAGATCGAGTCCAACCTATCAGAACAAGGCTAGACCTGAAGAACTGTTTCCCATGCAGACCCCACACTGCATCGGACTTATCCTGAAGGACTGTCTCCCATCAGAACAATACCACACTGGAGCAGGAGAAGCGCATAGGGAGAAAGCAGTGGCATAGACAACATATCAGGGACTGAGTATATGCCCTTAAAGATGCCAGTGGAAGGTGTCCCTGCCCCTGGCAAGGCGGTTGGAACTAGATCATAGAATCATAGAGCCACCAGAGTTGGAAGTGGCCTCTAAAGGTCATCTAGTTTAACCCCCCGTCTGCCCCACCACTACCCGTGATCTTCCCAAAGCAGCTCCTGTTCCCTCTACACCATCTTCCACCCTGCCTAAACAGCTCCTGCTCCACCACCACCATTGTTGCACGCATCTCAGAGCTGGGGGCAAGACCCTCAACCAGCCAAGATACCACACAGAGGAGCTCAGCCCCAGCAAGGAGGCCCAGCCAGCACCCGTGGATGACACTGGAGGAGCCATTGATCATTGCCCTACCTAAGTGGGGGGCGACCAGGCCCCCGGCCTTTGTTGTCACCACCACCATCACCCAGTGTGCACCAGGGGCACTCACCAGTGATTAAGAGGAGGATCCCTCAGCCCAGATGGGCCCAGCCTGGGGCTTCTGCCTTTCCTGGGGGGGATTAAAAGGTGAGTGGGTGGGGAGGGCAAAGTGGCCCCACCTGGGGTGGGAAGAGACTCCACCAGAGCCCAGGAGCTGTGGGATTTGAAGGGAAAGGGGAAAATGGGCTGGGTGGGGTGGAAAAGGTACAGACTGTGAAACCAGTGTTCTTCAGAAAGAATGGCTATTAAAATAATACTCAAATATGAATTATTGACTTTTAGTGATTGCTAGATGCTTAACATGGCTACTTTCAGGATATTCCACTCCTCTTGGATGTTAGATAATTTATTGACAAACCCAAGCATGACTTTGATAGGCCAATATTAAGTTCAATAAACAAAAAACCCACACAGCTTCTGCTAAGATAACTGTATAGTGTTATCATCTCAGCAAACTCTTTATCTCAACCCAGAGGGTTTCTTTGGGGTTGCTTTCCCACCCATCTGTGTGTGGGGGAGGGGGCTTTCTTCTGAGAGCAGGCTGTGTGAAGCCAGGACACTGCTAGGCTGAAGAGGAGCCAAGGAGTTCAGCTGGCAGAGCTGAACTCTCCTACAGCTAAACAGGAACAGTCCATGCCACAGTGAGCCCTGTGGTCACTCCTGTATGGGTATGGAGACAGTAGGGGTATGACCTGGAAACCCTTTGCTCTCCAGGCACAAGTGCATGACTTACAAAGAAAAGGAAATAGAGAGTTCTTCCAGAAGGAGAGATGCACTGGTCTACTGTGAGTGGTTCTCTGGTCCTAGTATGTGGGCATGAGATCCGAATTTGAGTAGGGGAACACCTGGATGAGGCACTTAGTGCTATGGTTTAGTTGATTAGATGGTGTTGGGTGATGGGTTGGACTTGGTGATCTCAAAGGTCTCTTCCAACCTGGTTGATTCTGTGATTCTGTAATATGAGCCTTAGCTGGGCAAAAAGCTCCAGAAGGAACTGTGAACACTGCCAGGACACAGGTGATCAGAAGACTTCAGTTTGCAATGGTGTCAATTTAATGCATTCCTTATGCTCTAAACTAATTGTGACAAAACAATCCCTTCCCCCATTCATCTGTCTACTTTTACCATCAAGGCCAGGGAACGGCAGCTGACAAAGCAGCCACTACAATTAAAATTCCAGAGAAGGGCAACAAAGCTGGGGAGGGGTTTGGAGCACAGCCCTGTGAGGAGAGGCTGAGGGAGCTGGGCTTGCTTAGCCTGGAGAAGAGGAGGCTCAGGAGAGACCATCTTGCTCTCTACAACTCCCTGAAGGGACGTTGTAGCCAGGTGGGGGTTGGTCTCTTCTCCCAGGCAAGCAGCACCAGAACAAGAGGACACAGTCTCAAGCTGTGCCAGGGGAGGTTTAGGCTGGGGGTTAGGAAGAAGTTCTTCCCAGAAAGAGATGTTGCCCATTGGAATGTGCTGCCCAGGGAGGTGGTGGAGTCACCATCCCTGGAAGTGTTGGAGAGGAGAGTGGATGAGGCACTTGGTGCCATGGTTTAGTTGATCAGATGGTGTTGAGTGATAGGTTGGACTTGATGATCTCGAAGGTCTTTTCCAACCTGGTCAATTCAATTCAATTCAATTCAATTCAATTCAATTCAATTCAATTCAATTCAATTCAATTCAATTCAATTCAATTCTTCATTCTATTCTATTCTATTCTATTCTATTCTATTCTAAAAATACATTAATTAGCTAAAAAAGAGAAGGGGAAAAAAGGTAAAAAGTATCAGTAGACCACAAGCTGCCAAATGCAAGGGAAAAAGGGAAATGTGAAGGTAAAATGTTCACCTAGTTCCTTTAAAAGGCAGGGAAAAAACATCAGTTTCATCCACAGAACTTCCGGAATCATGGATTAAAAGGCAGAAAGCTATGAAACCTAACTACAGTATCTCTAAAGCTTACATCCTGATGAGGTCCTGATGTTTCCCACGACACCATACATACATTCTCAGAGAAAACCCCTCCCCAGTATGAAATGTCACAGGTGAAGCACCGAGCTGACAGCTTCCTATAGCACTTTATCATTAATACAGCTATCAGGTTTCTTGTATAATAACCTCACATACTTTCCAAGGACAAAGGTGACAATGGTTTCTGTGTTCGAATGTTACATGTACTTTCATTTCACCTGTTTCTAAACAATGATCATTATACAATTTTGTGATCAGAAAAAGACTGCCAGCCCTTGTAATGGTGCACACTTCACAACATGGAATTACCCTTGGGAGCTTGCAGAAAGACAATGCTAGTCTTTTGAGATACTCCAACAGTATCATAGTATCATAGTAAGAGTCAGGGTTGGAAGGGACCACAAGGATCATCTAGTTCCAAGCCCCCTGCCATGGGCAAGGACACCCCACACTAGATCAGCCTGGCCAGAGCCTCATCCAGACTGGGCTTAAACATCTCCAGGGATGGGGCCTCAACCACCTCCCTGGACAACCTATTCCAGGGCTTCACCACTCTCATGGGGAAGAACTTCTTCGTCGCTTGATGTAAGGAGAAAGTTCTTCCCAGAAAGAGTCATTGACCCTTGGAATGTGCTGCCCAGGGAGGTGGTGGAGTCATCATCCCTGGAGGTGTTCAAGAAGGGACTGGATGTGGCACTTGAAGCCATGGTTTAGTTAGTCATGAGGTGCTGTGTGACAGGTTGGACTTGATGATATCTGAGGTCTTTTCCAACCTTATTACACAGTATCACAGTATCGCTAAGGTTGGAAGAGACCTCGAAGATCATCGAGTCACCTGTCACCACAGACCTCATGACTAGACCACGGCACCAAGTGCCATGTCCAATCCCCTCTTGAACACCTCCAGATTGATTCTATGAAAGCCAAATTTCCTAGCACTTGTGGTAAACAGCAGTGATCTGCAAGATTTTCAGACTAACATTTAATATTTGTGCATAGTGCTTAATCATATTCCACTTGATTCATAACATTTAGGAGTAACTAAAATTTAACCAGTCTAACAGCTGTCACTACTAAGATTTGAGCAGTGCAGACTGAAAAGTTAAAGACTTAAGCACTGCTGCTGATAGTGGATTTGGTTAAGAGGTGAACAGCATAAGTGAGTCTCAACAGTTGGCAGTTCTTGGCACACAGACAGTGGCTTCTCAAAAGAGCATGTTGATTCGGAGAAGAGAGATCTTGGAAGGAGTAACTTCAGCCTCCCCCTTCTTCCCTGCCTAGTTGTGCCAACAATGAAATGATGTAGTATAATTACTTGTAAAGGCCTTTTCAGCATCATTTTATTCAACTTACTATATTAATGAGGTATTTTTTTCTGTGCATACTTAGCTGGTTACATTGATTTGAAACCAGAGTGCAAAATAATCTGGCACATTCTGCTGTCCCAGAGATCCCCTTCTTTGTGTAGATTTCTTAGTAATCCCCCCAAGTTATTACAGATGTACACCTTGAGTCCTGTGTCCAGTTCTGGGCCCTCAGCTTAGGAAAGATGTTGAGTTGCTGGAAGGTGTCCAGAGAAGGGCAACAAAGCTGGGGAGGGGTCTGGAGCACAGCCCTGTGAGGAGAGGCTGAGGGAGCTGGGCTTGCTTAGCCTGGAGAAGAGGAGGCTCAGGGGAGACCTTCTTGCTGTCTACAACTACTTGAAGGGAGGTTGTAGCCAGGTGGGGGTTGGTCTCTTCTCCCAGGCAACCTGTGTCAGAGCACAAGGACACAGTCTCAAGCTGCACCAGGGGAGGTTCAGGCTAGATGTTAGGAAGAAATTCTTCCCAGCAAGAGAGATTGGCCATTGGAATGTGCTGCCCAGGGAGGTGGTGGAGTCACCATCCCTGGAGGTGTTTAGGAAGAGCCTGGATGAGGCACTTGGTGCCATGGTTTAGTTGATTAGATGGTGTTGGGTGATAGGTTGGACTCCATGATCTCGAATGTCTTTTCCAACCTGGTCTATCCTATCCTATCCTATCCTATCCTATCCTATCCTATCCTATCCTATCCTATCCTATCCTATCCTATCCTATCCTATCCTATCCTATCCTATCCTATCCTATCTATCCTAACCTATTCTATTCTAGCCTAGCCTAGCCCAGCCTAGCCTAGCCTATCGATTATTACTTGAATGTGGCTTACTTGAATTACTTGAATATGACTTACTAAATATTACTTATATGATTATGATGCATTGATTAAGAAAATCTAAAGCATACATATAAATATTGAAACCATTTTACCAGACTCTAGGGAAGGGTATTTTAAAAACCATGGATGGAAATACACAGAAGACTGTGGATATAGTAAAATTCTGTTTCTGCAGACTGTGACTGATTTTTACAAGACACATGGTGTCAGAAACTCAAGCAGGAAATTAATACTACAAGAGGCTGCCAAGAGAAAATGCTGTGCCCAACTCTTAATTTTTATGGCTATCCAAGATGGGCACCTCTAAAGATGTGTGTTCCTGGAATCTACTAATAACATTTACTTCCATTTGAACACCTCTCAGTTGTCTAGGCTTCAAGCAAATTGTATGAACAAATTAATGCAGATTGAGGTGAGCCATTGAAAATAAAACCAAAGCAGAAGAAAAATTGCTATGATTATAAATGGTTCAAGTCTTTCTACTATCTACAATAAATACCACGTGCACCTTAAAGGGACCAGTTTGGAAGTGGTCATTCCTAACTGAGAGGCATAAAACTGAGTTAGCAGGATGTGGTATCTCAGCTTTCCAAGAATCCTACAAGCCAGGATTCAGCAGAAAAGGGGAAGATGAGGTAAATCTAGAATAACAGTGGCTCCACAATTAGAGCTCTAGGGTGCAATAAACAAGGCTCAACCTTGCTCTTAGCAAAACATTAACAATAACCACGGATTTAAAAACAAACAAAACCCTTCCAACACCTTCACACCAAACAGCTCCGCTCCACTGAAATGTTCATGTCACAGATGTACTTCTTGCATTAGGTGAGCTTGGTATTCTGGTGAGATGAAAAGGCCTTCTGTAGTAATACAAAGAAGTGGAAAGAGTTCAGTCCTACAGGGCTTCCTTCCTTCACACTTGCATACAAATACATTAGAGGTTTTCACTTGAGTCCACCACCAAAGATTCTGCCAGTGCTGCAGATCCACACATGTTCAGGTGTAGGTTTCTAAACCATGAAATACACTTGGCAGTTACACTTTATTACACAGTTTTGTTTCAGATCCTGAGTGAAGAAAAAAAAGCCCTGGAAGCTGACAGTTCAGAAGGTGGCATTTGGTAAAGCAAAATCCTGCAGGGAACAGGCCCCAAGCAAGCTACACAACCATCACACAGCAAAAATGAGACATAAGATCAAATTGAAAGCATCTGATGTTACACACCTTACACTTTGCAGCACCTAAAGCAAATGCTTGGCCTCAGCAGGGTGATTCACTGGTTGCCTCTGGAGGAAAATCTGTGCTTCTGCACATTTATCAGGAAGTCACCTTGTACCAGCTGACATCAATCATTAAGCACAGACAGTGTGTCCTCAAGTAAGTATCTGGTTCAGGTCTGCTCTAGTCACTCTTCTGTCTATTTCCAGTAGAGCACATCAGGTTTCCTGAGAGTAGATTCCTACTGTCAGGAACAGAACTCACTCCTGTCTAAGACAGTGCCATGGACAGTAGACTGTGGAATAACCTGGGTCACCTCTGCTAAAGATTGGTCACTAGAATAGACTAGAACAGAACAGAATAAACCAGGTTGGAAAAGACCTTTGGGATCACTGAGTCCAACCTATTACCCAACACCTAAACATAATCAACACCCAATCAACTAAACCATAGCACCAAGTGCCTCATCCAGGCTCTTTCTAAACACTTCCAGTGATGGTGACTCCACCACCTCCCTGGGCAGCACCTTCCAATGGAAACTGGAAAGCAACACATTAAGCTCCTGTCCATACTAGAAACACTTAACTGCTTTAAGCCAAGAGCTTCTAATGGAAAATACAGTGATGGCCTTTAAATAGGAACCAGAACCTCAGCTAGATCACAGCAGACTCCCCATTACATCAACAGAAAAAGGCAGATGGCCTTCTTGGGTAGTTTCCCTCTAGAATGTTATCTTTTGAGCTGAAGATTTCCATCTCCAAAGATGACATGGAGAAAAGCCTCAACTCAACATACCTCATCTCTAGGGGACTCTGCTGGAATCTGGGAGCTACAGAATCATAGAATGGTTTGGGTTGGAAGGGACCTCCAAAGGTCATCTAGTCCAACCTCTGCTGTTGTAAGAAGGGGCATCCTCAACTAGATCAAGGTTGCCCAGGCCCCTCTGGAGGTTCAGGTTCAGATTCTGTGGTATTTTGTGAGCTAAAATCCTCAGGTCCCCCTGAATCTAGCAGGGCATGGGGGATGTAGTACTTTAATCAATTTCTTGCTGCTGGTACAGTTTACATTAGGGGATAAATTTAATATACCCTGGGGTAAGCAAACAGCTTTTCCTTTTGGAGACAAAGAAAGGCATAATTTCTATGCTGTTTCAGTGTTGCCTGTGCTCCAGCATGCCTTTGATACCTGGCTTCTGGCTGTCCCCCTGCAGCCTCACATTTGTACAATGATAGGCATGTAGAGAACTCTATGGTCAAAATGAAAGAAGTAATGGATGCAATGTGCTTGCTAGGATTAGGTCATGATTCAGTGAGTGACCTGGGCTGTGACTGAGACTTCAGCAGCTAAAAGCTTAAGTTAGAGCTAAGGTGGAATCCAAACACTCTGACTATGACCCCTTGCAATTACAGATCATCACACAGACATACTTTTCACCAATAACAAGCCAAGCCTACGAATGCAGCTCCAACAGGGGATGCTCTGAAGACAGGGAAAATAAGTTTTGACTGAAAAGCTACTGACCTTGAAAACTGTTAATAACATTGCAGCTGATATGATATACTTAAACATCTGATTCTGATTCTGCTAATGGCTTTAGGTCAACACACAAGAAGCTTTCCAGAAATGTGGTTGCAAATCAACTAACCCAAAAGAAGGGGGCACATATAAAGAACTGATGCTCTCAGTCAGACTAACATAGAAAGGCCCCATGCTTACTACCAACACCTGCAGCCTCTTCTGGAGTGAAATAATACAATAATACAATAATTCAATACAGCAGGTTGAAAGAGACCTTCAAGATCATCACGTCCAACCCATCAACCAATCCAACCCACCCAACAAATAAACCATGGCACCAAGCACCCCATCAAGTCTCCTCCTGAACACCTCCAATGAAGGTGACTCCACCACCTCCCTGGGCAGCACATTCCAATGGGCAATCACTCTCTCTGTATAGAACTTCTTCCTGACATCCAGCCTAAACCTGCCCTGGCACAGCCTGAGGCTGTGTCCTCATGTTCTGGTGCTGGCTGCATGGGAGAAGAGACCAATCCCCACCTGGCTACAACCTCCCTTCAGGTAGTTGTAGACAGCAAGAAGGTCACCCCTGAGCCTCCTCTTCTCCAGGATAAGCAACCCCAGCTCCCTCAGCCTTTCCTAATAGGGCTTGTGTTCCAAACCCCTCACCAACTTCACTGCCCTTCTCTGGACATGTTCCAGCAAGTCAACATCCTTCCTAAACTGAGGGGCCCAGAACTGGACACAGGACTCGAGGTGTGGCCTAACCAGTGCAGTGTACAGGGGCAGAATGACAATACAATACAATACAATACAATACACCAGGTTGGAAGAGACCTTCAAGACCATCGCGTCCAACCCATCAAACAATCCAACCCACCCAACAACTAGACCATACAGCCAAGCACCCCATCAAGTCTTCTCCTGAACACCTCCAGTGAAGGTGACCTCCCTGCTCCTGCTGGCCACACTGTTCCTGATGCAGGCCAGGATGCCATTGGCCTTCTCGGCCACCTGGGCACACTGCAGGCTCATGTTCAGCCTACAATCAACCAGTACCCCCAGGTCCTTCTCTGCCTGGCTGCTCTCCAGCCACTCTGACCCCAGCCTGTAGCACTGCCTGGGGTTGCTGTGGCCAATGTGCAGAACCCGGCACTTGGATGTGTTCAATCTCCTGCCCTTGGACTCTGCCCATCTGTCCAGCCTGTCGAGGTCCCTCTGCAAATCCTCTCTGCCCTCCAGCAGATCAACTCCTGCCCTCAGCTTGGTGTCATCCACAAATTTACTGATGATGGACTCAATGCCCTCATCCAGATCATCAATAAAGATGTTGAAGAGCATGGGGCCCAGTACTGGTCCTTGGGGCACACCACTAGTGCCTGGCTGCCAGCTGGATGTGGCACCATTCACCACCACTCTCTGGGCTTGGCCCTCCAGACAGTTCCTAAATGTTTTCCCTGTCATACAGATCACTAAATATCTTCAATCAATTCCCACTGAAAACTTCACATTTTACTGTTGAAGGTGATTAGAAAGTGGTTTTCAGGTCCTGGATTATTAAAAGCAAGCAAACAACCACCCCAAACCATCACAGACTAGCTAATAAAGGCTCTTTAAATTTTCACTTACATCTTTTAAACTCCTTTCAGCATTTGAAATGCAAAACTTGGTCTTTTTAGTGTTGTGAGAGAAAGGCCCCTTGGTTCTCCACAATGAACTCTTTACAGATCCCTTCAAGAAGGAATTACTTTCTCCCAACCTAAAGCAAGTTACCAGACAGGGAAACTATGTAAAACTCCAACATTAAAGGCATCTATCACAAAGGCTGTTGTTGAGAAGAAGCTTTCAACAATGTTAATAAATATGCATTATCAGAAAAGAAAGTATCTGGTAAAGCAGTAAGCAGGGACCAGACACAAAGATAAGCCTATGCTCTTGCAGTGTTCTCTTCAAATTCAATTTGCTCTGTAACCAAATACGTTTCAGAGAGTAACATGCCCACTGCTTTGGCAGCCAACATGAACTCGGAGCCAGAAGGAACTATGTAAGGAATCTACTTACCTGTGCCAAACCAGGGGCCAGGGATGAAAACAACTAACTTGGCTCAGACATATAAAATGTGTCGCTCCAAACCAGAAGAAAGGGGAAAAGAAACACGCATGCAGTGGAGCTCCTTACCATACGTTGTAGATGGATCAATATATCCCCTCCACTGAGGAGCTGAGACAAGAAAATTGCTTAATGGCTGCAAAGCAAATGTGTCCTTTGTGCAGAAACCTTTTCACTGCTTCACTACTGTCTGGATGCAGGAGATCTAAAAATCTCCGTTGCTGGACTGTCAGGGCTCGAGGGCTGAAAAAGACCTCATGAATCAAGTCTGTTCACCTGCAATTGCAGCTTCATTCCTCTCCCCCATCATCATACACCAGGATCCATCACAAATGGATTTTACATAAAAGCATCAAGAACAATCTTCAAACCATCATTTCTGTTGCTCATATGGCTACCAATGGAGTGCTGTTCTAGAGCATCACTTTCCTATGCAGCCAGGAAGTTTCTTGTAGTCAGACAAATGAAACTGGGCTCTAAACCACCTCTGACATTAACTATTTAAAATGACTGAATCCCTGGTGTTTACTTACCTCGTCCTAACAAAACTCATTTGGAGCCAAACCAACCAGCCTTGCCTTTTATAAAACAGGCTCCTCCTGGATATCCTAATAGCTCTATTCTACAACACCAGGAATCAGCTTCCTTTCATCTTCTGTAACTATGAATTATCAAATTCCAGTCTCAGCAGACTCCTGCAGAATGCTACTAAGCATCCCAAGCTGTACTGTGTCCAGTTCTGGGCTCCTCAGTTTAGGAAGGACGTTGTCTTGCTGGAACATGTCCAGAGAAGGGCAACAAAGCTGGTGAGGGGTTTGGAACACAAGCCCTATGAGGAAAGGCTGAGGGAGCTGGGGTTGCTTAGCCTGGAGAAGAGGAGACTGAAGGGTGACCTTATTGCTGTCTATAACTACCTGAAGTGAGGTTGTAGCCAGGCAAGGGTTGGCCTCTTCTCCCAGGCAGCCAGCACCAGAACAAGAGGACACAGTCTCAGGCTGCGCCAGGGTAGGTTTAGGCTGGATGTTAGGAAGAAGTTCTACACGGAGAGAGTGATTGCCCATTGGAATCGGCTGCCCGTGGAGGTGGTGGAGTCACCTTCATTGGAGGTGTTCAGGAGGAGACTTGATGGGGTGCTTGGTGCCATGGGTTAGTTGTTGGGTGGGTTGGATTGTTTGATGGGTTGGATGCGATGATCTTGAAGGTCTCTTCCAACCTGGTGTATCGTATTGTATTGTAATAGCAATAACTGCCTTGATACACTTTATGATCACAATAACCTTTACAAAAACATTATATTGGAGATCCTCCTGGGAGTCAAATAGCTTGACTGATTCTTCCTCCTCCTCCTCAAGATTCAAGTGAGGAGATCCCCATTTATAATTTATTAATCCTGTGCATGACCTTGCATTGTATATAACTGCACTTCACCCAGTTCAGGGGTACCATTCAGACAAGAAGCTTTCAGACAGTCAATGCATGTTCTTGTTCTTGTTGATCTTCCACATCCAAGTGCCGGGTTCTGCACATTGGCCACAACAACCCCAGGCAGTGCTGCAGTCTGGGGTCAGAGTGGCTGGAGAGCAGCCAGGCAGAGAGGGACCTGGGGGTGCTGGTGGATGGTAGGCTGAACATGAGCCTGCAGTGTGCCCAGGTGGCCAGGAGGGCCAATGGCATCCTGGCCTGCATCAGGAACAGTGTGGCCAGCAGGAGCAGGGAGGTCATTGTGCCCTGTACGCTGCACTGGTTAGGCCGCACCTTGAGTCCTGTGTCCAGTTCTGGGCCCCTCAGTTTAGGAAGGATGTTGACTTGCTGGAAGGTGTCCAGAGAAGGGCAACGAAGCTGGGGAGGGGTTTGGAACACAAGCCCTGTGAGGAGAGGCTGAGGGAGCTGGGGTTGCTTAGCCTGGAGAAGAGGAGGAGCTCAGGGGAGACCTTCTTGTTCTCTACAACTCCCTGCAGGGAGGTTGTAGCCAGGTGGAGGTTGGTCTCTTCTCCCAGGCAACCAGCACCAGAACAAGAGGACACAGTCTCAAGCTGTGCCAGGGGAGGTTTAGGCTGGAAGTTAGGAGGAAGTTCTATATAGAGGGACTGACTGCCCCTTGGAATGGGCTGCCCGGGGAGGTGGTGGAGTCGCTGTCACTGGAGGTGTTCAGGAGGAGACTTGATAGGGTGCTTGGTACCATGGTTTAGTTGATTAGGTGGTGTTGGATGATAGGTTGGACTTTATGGTCTTGAAGGTCTCTTCCAACCTGGTCTGGTCTACTCTATTCTATTCTACTCTATTCCATTCTACTCTACTCTATTCCAGCACTTCTGGAATACAAATTTCTTATGCCACTGGAGTTGTTTGGATGATCAGCTTTGATGAAATGCCAAGTATTTCTAGAGTATCTTGATAGCTGAGAGACACCTGAGTGCATTGCTTACTGAGTGATTAAGAGGGGATATATTTACATTCTAGGCTAGCTGTGCATCATCATCATGGAGCATTCCATCCTTTTTCATCCACAACTTAAAATCTTAAGAAGAAAACCCACAAAATTCAAAGCAACAAATAAGGTTATATCAACTCTGCTGAAGCTCTTTAGAGATAGAAATCAAAAAGCAATCTGCACTATGCTTTGAATTTTGCAGCATGGAAACAGACAACTATCTGACTTCAAGACTCCACTGCATACCTGCATTCTCTGCTCTTTCTTTTTACTTCCCACTGCTCTTCATATCTTGCAAAGCTAGATCTTGCAAAGGTAGATATGAGGAGAGGCTGAGGGAGCTGGGGTAGTTTAGCCTGGAGAAGAGGAGGCTCAGGGGAGACCTTCTTGCTCTCTACAACTACCTGAAGGGAGGTTGTAGCCAAGTGGGTGGGGGTTTGGTCTCTTCTCCCAGGCAACCAGCACCAGAACAAGAGGACACAGTCTCAAGCTGCACCAGGGGAGGTTTAGGCTGGAGGTTAGGAATAAATTCTTCACTGAAAGAGTTGTTGGCCATTGGAATGTGCTGCCCAGGGAGGTGGTGGAGTCACAGTCCCTGGACGTGTTCAAGAGGGGACTGTACGTGGCACTTGAAGCCATGGTTCAGTTAGTCACGAGATGTTGGGTGCTAGGTTGGACTTGATGATCTCTGACATCTCTTCCAACCTTATTGATTCTATGTTTCTATATACCCCTACCTGATAGTCAGCCTCTTCTATGTGGCATGTTCCTAGGCACTTCAGATCTCTGTCCAGCTCTCTGAAGCTGCACAGAAACATTTACCTGCGAAGGCACTGCTTGTCCAGAGCCAGAAGCACAATGCCACCACACAACAAGATCATCCAGCAACATACATTCATGTGTTTCTGAAAAGAACCCCCAGCTCCACACCCTTCCATTTAACTGCTGTCACCAAGATGAGACTAGATTATTTCCATCAAATATAATGGGTCTGTTTTTCAGATGGGAATATGTGGCTCAGTAACTGAAAAAAGATGACAATACACTGAAATCCTAAGAACAGAATACACAGTTGGAAAGCTATAATGAGCAAATTGGTGCTCTGGATGGTATTTTGAAGCCCCATCAGAGGGTGAACTGGGGAAATAACCTAGAGATAAAGCTGTGTGGGCATATGAATAAGATTCCTAGGCTAGTACATAACATATCTTTGCTGGAAAGGAATGCAGGGAAGCCTGAGAGAAAAGAAAGGGCATTTCCAAGGTGCACTTTTCTCCTTTTCATGCAATCCTTCTCTGCATAAGAATTAGAAAAACACACCTTTTGCAAATCTTTTAGTAAAAAGGCTACAAGTCCATGTCAGATTCACCACCTGTGTACAAAAGCACTGTTCTAACACATGAGCCAGAAGTCCATGGTAAAAGGTAAAAGAGACCTCATTGCTCTCTACAACTACCTGAAAGGTGGTTGTAGCCAGGAAGGGTTGGCCTCTTCTCCCAGGCAACCAGCACCAGAACAAGGGGACACAGTCTCAAGCTGCAACAGGGGAAGTTTAGGCTGGAGGTGAGGAGAAAGTCCTTCACCGAGAGAGTGATTCACCATTGGGATGTGCTGCCCGGGGAGGTGGTGGAGTCACCGTCCCTGGAGGCGTTCAAGAAGGGACTGGATGTGGCACTTGGTGCCATGGTCTAGTCGTGAGGTCTGTGGTGACAGGTTGGACTCGATGATCTTCGAGGTCTCTTCCAACCTTGGTAATACTGTGATACAGTTTGGATTCAATTAGGTGATAATACTACCAACAACCTCAAGCTCTCATGTTTGCCAGTCCTCTTGTATCCATTTACAGTACAAGGTAGGGAAATGAGTGGCAGGTAGGCTCACATTAGTCTGCCCTCTGCATCTTCACTCAGCATTTGCTGATACTCAGTTTTGGTTTTTAACATCTCTTAGCAGATGATGTGTGACCGGTTTAGGGTTTAGCTGTGGATTCTTTTGTGTGTGTGGGGGGAACCTTCCTACTCCACCACGTATAGTTTAAAACTCATTCATGCTGGAAGAACTTTTAACTGGTTCCAGTTGCTCTGAGTGTCTTGCTAAGTATCTTCACTCACTGATCCCATCCTCTTTAACCTCTTCACTGATGATCTGGATGAGGGGATTGAGACAGTCATGAACAAATTTGCAGATGACACCAAGTTGGGAACAGATGTTGGTCAGTCAGAGGGCAGAAGGGCTCTGCAGAGGGACCTCGACTGACTGGACAGATGGGCAGAGTCCAACAGGATGGAATTCAACAAGTCCAAGTGCCGGGTGCTGCACTTTGGCCACAACAACCCCATGAAGAGCTACAGGCTGGGGGCAGAGTGGCTGGAGAGCTCCCGAACAGAGAGGGACCTGGGGGTGCTGGTTGACAGCTGCCTGAACATGAGCCAGCAGTGTGCCCAGGTGGCCAAGAAGGCCAACCGCATCCTGGCCTGCATCAGGAATAGTGTGGCCAGCAGGAGCAGGGAAGTCATTGTGCCCCTGGACTCTGCTTTGGTTAGGCCACACCTTGAGTCCTGTGTCCAGTTCTGGGCCCCTCAGTTTAAGAAGGACATCGAGACACTTGAACGTGTCCAGAGAAGGGCAACGAGGCTGGGGAGAGGCCTTGAGCACAGCCCTGTGAGGAGAGGCTGAGGGAGCTGGGGCTGTTTAGCCTGGAGAAGAGGAGGCTCAGGGAGACCTCATTGCTCTCTACAACTACCTGAAGGGTGGTTGTAGCCAGGAAGGGGTTGGCCTCTTCTCCCAGGCAACCAGCACCAGAACAAGAGGACACAGTCTCAAGCTGTGCCAGGGGAGGTTTAGGCTGGAGGTTAGGAATAAATTCTTCCCAGAAAGAGACATTGGCCATTGGAATGTGCTGCCCAGGGAGGTGGTGGAGTCACCATCCCTGGAGATGTTCAAGAGGGGATTGGATGTGGCATTTGGTGCCATGGTTTAGTAGTCAAGAGGACTTGGGTGACAGGTTTGACTTGATCTTTGAGGTCTTTTCCAACCTTATTGATTCTATGATTCTATGATTGTCTTCTCTGAACAACCTCTGTTCCCTCAGATGCTCCTCACAAGACTTATTCTCTGGACCCTTCACCAGCTTTGTTGCCCTTCTCTGGACATGCTTCAGCAACTCAGTGTCTTGTAGCAGTAGAAGACATTGATGCATTGATGTAGGAATCCAACTTGAATTTCCTGGGGTGGAGTTATACAGAAATTTGATGGGGTCAATATGCAGCGTGTTCCAACAGATGGCACAGCAGCATGTATTCATACTGCACCTGCGGTCAGAGACTCTAACAACAGAGCTGGCTTAATGACAGACTTCAAAGGATTGTGATCAGCAATGAGGAGTCTCACTGGAGCTAGTGAGGGGGCCCTGTGCTGGGTCCAGTTTTGTTCAACATCTTGTCAATGACCTGGATGAAGGAACAGAGTGCACTCTCAGCAAGTTTGCCGATGATACAAAACTGGAAGGAGTGGTGATACACCAGAAGGCAGTGCTGCCATCCAGCAAGACCTGGACAGGCTGAAGAGTTGGGCAGAGGTGAACCTCATGAAGTTCAGCAAGGCCAAGTGTACAGTCCTGTACCTGAACAGGAATAGCCCCATGCAACAGCAGAAGTTAAGGGCTAACTTACTTGAAGCAGCTCTGTGGAGAAAGATCTGGGGGTCCTGGTAAACAACAAGTTAAACATGAACCAGCCAGCAGTGAAGAGGAGAAGCAGGCCAGTGGTATCCTAGGGTGCATTAGTTGCTCTTTATGTGAGGGAGCAACTAGAATGTATTGAGTTCTGCCCAGAAGAGGCAGAGAACTAGTGAAGAGTCTGCCAAAGGACTATGAAGATGATTATGGGACTGGAGCATATGTCTTAGGAAAGGCTGAAAGGCTTGGAGCTTTTTAGCCTGGAGAAGATCTTATTAATGCTTATAAATACCTAAAAAGGGCTGGTCTCAAGAGCATGGGGCCAGACTCTTTTCAGTAGTGCCCAGTGGTAGGACAGGAGACAATGGACACAAACTAGAACACAGAAAATTCCACCTAAACATAAGGAAAAACTTCTTGGCTTAGAAGGTGATGAAACACTAGAACAGGCTGCCCAAGAGGTTGAGGAGTCTCAAAAGACTTTGAAAAGCTGCCATCAGCATGTTCCTGTGCAACCTGATCTAGCTTACCCTGTTTAGAGTAGAGTAGAGTAGAGTAGAGTAGAGTAGAGTAGAGTAGAGTAGAGTAGAGTAGAGTAGATCAGACCAGACCAGACCAGGTTGGAAGAGACCTCAGAGATCGTCAAGTCCAACCTAGCAGCCAACACCATCTAATCAACTCAACCATGGCACCAAGCACCACATCAAGTCTCTTCCTAAACACCACCAGTGATGGTGACTCCACCACCTCCCTGGGCAGCACATTCCAATAGCCAATCTCTCTGGGAAGAACTTCTTCTTAGCATCCAGCCTACTCATGGTGTGGCCTAACCAGTGCTGAGTACAGGGGTTTAGCAGGGAGCTTGGACTAGATGATCTCCAGAGGTCCTTTCCAACCCCTACCATTCATTCTGTGATTCTGTGAAGTCCTTCATGCACCATTTCTGATCTTAACATTTTTATGAAACCCACTGTAGAGTCTACTGAAAAACATTACATTTGGATGTCTAGAAAGCAAAAGAACCATTTGCTAGTAGAGAATCAGATAATTAAAGAGTTCTCAATAAGTTAGCAATCTCCAAGAAATTTTATTATTCCAATCAGCCAGACTGCATCCAATTAAGACAGAGAAAATGCTATCAGCATAAGTTATTCTAAACATTAGGATATTAAGTGAAAATGCTAATTAACTTCTTCTTCCAACTACTCTGCCTGCATTTCTGAGCCTTGATTCAGTTCAAACTGCTAACTACTTACATTAGAAAGCCTTTCTACTTACATCAGAAACCAGGAGGAGATCCTAAGCAAACTAATAAATACCCATTTCTTTTCCATCAACAGCATAGTCAAGGAAGAAAGCAGATGAACTGCCTGCAGTGCCAGGGGACTACTCTAATACTGACAGGCACAGATCTGTCAAGCTTAACATGCTTCATACGAGGCTCATCCAACTGGTTCCAGACTCAGCCCACAGAAGCACTGCAATCTCAGCAGTTTGAGTTAATAATTCACAGCATTGTGGGCTAGACATGCCTGACTGCACTCATGGAAACCAAGTTTTAGGGGCATTCTCTAGCTGCAGCTCAGGACTGTAACTCCATTCCCAATATGCACCTTCAAGCATTGGTACCATCCTGGTAAAATGTGGGATGATGCTCATGGAAACGGATGAGTTCAAAGAGTTCAAACACTTGAGACATTCATTGTGGGTACAACTGTGAAACAATAGACTCAAACGAGATGTTTTCAGGATGTAGCCTTACTTATTTCAGCTTCTAATAGGCAGGCTTTAGCTCCAGAATGGAGACATCTCATTTAGGTATCTAAAATTACGTGCCTGCATGCAAGTTAGGACTTCAAACTCCCATTATAGCAAGTGGAGATCTAGTCAGTACAGACAGGGGAGCCTGGAGAGCTATTCGGTGCAAACTGATGTCAGCTGAAACGCACTGACTAAATCTTCACCAGTTATAATGGGAGCTTAGATCCAAGGCCACATATAGAAACACGCATTTAAACACCTAAAATTAGATGTCTTCAGTATGCAGCTGAAGCACTGAAATTTTAAACAAGCATCTCCAGAACCTTCCTACAGTCAGACTGGGTTTGCAGGGTGAAGCTGGCAGTATTGTGAAAAGAGGGAATGGAGGAGGAGGTTACAGAAGACATAAGGGAAGGTTAACTGATGAGGATATACAGCAAAACGAGACAGGAAAAGAACCTGACTGAACACCTTATAATGAATATAGTAAGTTATGAATTAATTCACATCTCAAATTGTGGGAAATAAGGCAGAATAAAAGTAAAGAAAAATTATCAAAGAAGAGAAAATAACACAGGCAAAAAATGTTATGGACACGTTTTGTCCATATATCAGGCTAGACAGTAGATACAGTTAACACATTTTAAGCAACAATCAATGACAGAAAAATTAACTTAGCTAAAACACAATAAAACTGACACTAGGAAAGAAATATGAAATCAATGCATTTCCCTTTTAGAATAGAATTAACCAGGTTGAAAAGACCTTTGAGATCATCCAGTCCAACCTATCACCCAGCACCATCTAATCAACTAAACCATGGCACCAAGTGCCTCATCCAGTCTCTTCCTATACACCTCCAGGGATGGTGACTCCACCACCTCCCTGGGCAGCACATTCCACTGGCAAATCTCTCTTGCTGGGAAGAATTTCTTCCTAGCATCCAGCCTGAACCTCCCCTGGCACAGCTTGAGACTGTGTCCTCTCGTTCTGGTGCTGATCTGGTTTTGGTTGGCTGGTTGGATTTGTTTTGTTTTAATTTGCTGATGCAGAAGGTGATTAAACAGGCCTAATTTGCCTTTTAATAAAGCTTTTGTATAGTTTAGTTTATTCTGAGAATATATATATATATACACACACACACATATAGTTTATTCTGAGAATAGTGTATTGTAGCAATCTAGTGCTTATATTCCTGCCACAACAGCAATGAGACCTACCCTGGATAAAAAGCAGCATAATAACATAAGGTTTTCCATCAACAGCTTCTTCTGTCAGCCCTGGCTGCCTCTTTAAGGGCTGGAGGAGTCTGAGCCCACCAAGACCTGGTCAGTTATCAGACTTAGCAGAGGAGAAGGTCAGGCAGTCCCCAGAGAAGGCCGAGGGAGCTTTGCTACGAGGATAATTCTCATGGCCACTCTCGGAGCGGAAAGAGTTGGATGCGAACAACAGACTTCTGGATTGCTGTGTTTTATTCTGGTCAGGGGAATGACCTTGGTTTGCACTACCCCACAAGTTTGGTTGAGTCAGTAAAACCAACTTGAGAGATGGTTCTGAAAAGAGCAAAGACTACCATTGCCCTATTGCAAAAGGTACTACTGTAGTCTCAGAACTGGTGTGAGGTTTTCCTCTGGCCTTACTTCAAAACACTTTTCAGAAGTGTTTTATTCCTTATTTTAAAGGGAGAGGAAAAAAAGGGAAGGAAGGGAAGGAGGGGAAGGAGGGGGAAGGAGGGGAGGGGGAGGGGGAAGGGAAGGGGAAGGGAAGGTTTGGGAAGGGAAGGGAAGGGAAGGTTTGGGAAGGGAAGGGAAGGGAAGGTTTGGGAAGGGAAGGGAAGGGGAAGGGAAGGTTTGGGAAGGGAAGGTTTGGGAAGGGAAGGTTTGGGAAGGGAAGGGAAGGTTTGGGAAGGGAAGGGAAGGTTTGGGAAGGGAAGGGAAGGGAAGGGAAGGGAAGGTTTGGGAAGGGAAGGGAGGTTTGGGAAGGGAAGGTTTGGGAAGGGAAGGTTTGGGAAGGGGAAGGTTTGGGAAGGGAAGGTTTGGGGAAGGGGGAAGGTTTGGGAAGGTTTGGGAAGGGAAGGTTTGGTTTGGGAAGGTTTGGGAAGGTTTGGGAAGGTTTGGGAAGGGAAGGTTTGGGAAGGGAAGGTTTGGGAAGGGAAGGTTTGGAAGGGAAGGGAAGGGAAGGGAAGGGAAGGTTTGAAGGGAAGGGAAGGGAAGGGAAGGGAAGGGAAGGGAAGGGAAGGGAAGGAAGGAAGTTAGGATTTCTTCACTTTTATCTCAGAGACAAACCTTAATCCTGATGCTTCATTTCATTTCAAAGCATGAAGTATTTATGACTCATACTAGTTTACATATTTTTTCTTTTCTTAATTTATTATGAAAATGGCAATTTTCCTTTGCAGAGACATATAGAACATGGTCTCCTTATTATGTCAAGTAACATTTGATAGTCCTTAGCTGTAACTTGGGACTGTTATAAAATGTGCTCAGGATGAGTCATCCTCATTCACTCACTCTGCAATAGGAAGAATTAATGAATGAGTGATCTGCAGTAATTCACTTGTACAAAGTGAGCCCATTCATACATTTCAAACCTGGTTTTCTGAATCACTGTAATGCAGCTGATTATTTCACTTGAACAGAACAAAATTTTGGCTTAAGGAAAGTTTCTACAAAATTCTCAAGTGCCTATGAGAGAGAAACATTTTGGTCTAACACAAGGGGAAAACAGACAGGTATCTTCCCAGCTTTTGGGCAAGAAAAGCACAGCACCTTTGGAAAGCAAGAGACTGAAAAACTGTTTAATCTGAAATTGTGTTAAGAGGATAGGATGGGAGAGGATAGGATGGGAGAGGATAGGATGGGAGAGGATAGGATGGGAGAGGATAGGATGGGAGAGGATAGGATGGGAGAGGATAGGATGGGAGAGGATAGGATGGGAGAGGATAGGATGGGAGAGGATAGGATGGGGAGAGGATAGGATGGGAGAGGATAGGATGGGAGAGGATAGGATGGGAGAGGATAGGATGGGAGAGGATAGGATGGGAGAGGATAGGATGGGAGAGGATAGGATGGGAGAGGATAGGATGGGAGAGGATAGGATGGGAGAGGATTAACCAGGTTGGAAAAGACATTTGAGGTCATCAAGTCCAACCTATCACCCAACACCATCTAATGAACTAAACCATGGCACCAAGCACCCCATCCAGGCTCTTCCTAAACACCTCCAGTGATGGTGACTCCACCACCTCCCTGGGCAGCACATTCCAATGGCCAATCTCTTTTCTGCCAAGAATTTCTTCCTAACACCCAGCCTAAACCTCCCTTAGCACAGCTTGAGACTGTGTCCTCTTGTTCTGGTGCGACCAACCCCCACCTGGCTACAACCTCCCTTCAGGCAGTTATAGAGAGCAGTAAGGTCTCCCCCTGAGCCTCCTCTTCTCCAGGCTGAGCAACCCCAGCTCCTTCAGCCTCTCCTCACAGGGCTGTGCTCCAAATACATACATAAGTACAATTTTTCTGTGAGCAATACATGCTGTGCTTTTGCAAAGCAGTATATACATTCTGAACATATGTAATGCTACCTCTTCTTACATAGCACATCACAGAAACAACTGGGATGCATTCTTTGCAGAGACTTTTAAGTCAACACAGTCAGAAAAGAACATAAAGATGGGTAAACATTCACAGGAAAAACAGACTGGGAAAAAAAAACCTACTAAGAAACATTATAATGACTAAATTAACTTTCCCATGATTGCATCTCCACTGAACTTCAGCCATCTCTGCTTTCTTCATGCCTTTTTAAAATAAGCATCTCTGTTCATTTGTAAGTTTCCCTCAAACCACACTCATTATGAGTTTCTGCATCTTTAGCTTTGATTTGATCTAATAACTGAGGGCATGCAGCAAACAGAAAAACAGGGAACTATGTGTGCTTGGTTTCTTTAGAGTCAATGCAAATGTCTCTAAGTGGCTGTAACCCATTTTGTGGACTGCTCATCCATTTTGTAGCCACGTCAAAGGCAAACTATGTTTGAGAAGTTGTGGCAGAGCAAAAAGGACCACTAATACCAAATTACTTTATACAGTGTATGCCACCTGAGAATGGAATGGAATGGAATGGAATGGAATGGAATGGAATGGAATGGAATGGAATGGAATGGAATGGAATGGAATGGAATGGAATGGAATAGAATAGAATAGAAAGAATAGAATAGAATAGAATAGAATAGAATAGAATAGAATAGAATAGAATAGACCAGGTTAGAAAAGACCTTTGAGATCATCGAGTCCAACCTATCGCCCAACACCATCTAATCAACTCAACCATGGCACTAAGTGCCTCATCCAGGCTCTTCCTAAACACTTCCAGTGATGGTGACTCCATCACCTCCCTGGGCAGCACATTCCAATGGCCAATCTCTCTTTCTATGAAGAACTTCTTCCTAACATCCAGCCTAAACCTCCCGTGGCACAGCTTGAGACTCTGTCCTCTGGTGCGGGTTGCATGGGAGAAGAGACCAACCCCCACCTGGCTACAACCTCCCCTAAGGTCGTTGGAGAGAGCAATAAGGTCTCCCCTGAGCCTCCTCCTCTCCAGGCTAAGCAACCCCAGCTCCCTCAGCCTCTCCTCATAGGGCTTGTGTTCCAAATCCCTCACCAACTATGTTGCCCTTCTCTGGACATGCTCCAGCAAGTCAACATCCTTCCTAAACTGAGGGGCCCAGGGAATGATGATGACTGGAGGCTCGCTGTGGAACTGCTTTGGGATGTCGGTTCCTTGCCTGCCAGTGCCATGTTTCAGAAAAGTTGTGACGATTGTGGCTGAGCTTGCACCCAGGCACAACTGGCTCTAGGAAGCCCTCACAGTCACTGTCATAGTTAAAGCATGACGAAATCAGCAGCTGCAACAAATCAGAAGAGTGACCTGCCTGTTGGGAAAGCAAGAGAGACCAGGCAACGAGAAAAGCTGTACCATGAAATGTTAGAAGAGTAGCCATAAAGATCAGATCTCAATATTTTTGCAGTCTATCACACACTTCCATCTTTCAAGATGATCATGCAAGAGAAGTGTCAATTCATTCCACCCCCACCTTCCCATAAGCCCACTTGATAAATCAAAATTAAAGCAAAAAAATGCAATGGTTGCCACTCTCCTCAGTACTTTATGCAACAGAAGTGAAATACACATTCTGTGTTCTTTAAATGCAAGACAAAACCCAGTGCGTTCCCCTTTCATGCTGCCGAGTCATTATTACACAGGCATGTTTCAAATCAGCCCCACAGAAATGTGAGCTGCAACACTGATCCATTTGTGGCTCAAAAGGAAGCCACAAGACTATGCAACCAGTACAAACTTCTGAAAAATTGGGTTAATGGACATGTAAACTTGAAGAATTGTTGAGCTACAGGCCGGGGTCGGAGAGGCTGGAGAGCTGCCAAACAGAAAGGGACCTGGGGGTGCTGACTGACAACCGCCTAAACATCGGCCAGCAGTGTGCCCAGGTGGCCAAAAGGCCAATGGTATCCTGGCCTGCATTAGGAACAGTGTGGCCAGCAGGAGCAGAGAAGTCATTGTGCCCCTGTACTCTGCATTGGTTAGGCCACACCTTGAGTCCTGTGTCCAGTTCTGGGGCCCTCAGTTTAAGAAGGACATTGAGACACTTGAACGTGTCCAGAGAAGGGCAACAAAGCTGGGGAGGGGACTGGAGCACAGCCCTGTGAGGAGAGGCTGAGGGAGCTGGGGTTGCTTAGCCTGGAGAAGAGGAGGCTCAGGGAGACCTTCTTGCTCTCTCCAGCTCCCCGAAGGGAGGTTGTAGCCAGGTGGGGGTTGGTCTCTTCTGCCAGGCAACCAGCACCAGAACAAGAGGACACAGTCTCAAGCTGCACCAAGGGAAGTTTAGGCTCAAGGTGAGGAGGAAGTTCTTCACTGAGAGAGTTGTTAGCCATTGGAATGTGCTGCCCAGGGAGGTGGTGGAGTCACCATGCCTGGAGGTGTTCAAGAGGGGACTGGATGTGGCACTTGGTACCATGGTTTAGTCATGAGGTGGTGACAGGTTGGACTTGATGATCTTTGAGGTCTCTTCCAACCTTGGTGCTACTGTGATACGAACTTAATTACAATCCAAGGCCTCCTTTTAACCCACTATTTTCTATCCAAAGGACCTGCCTATGATACTGGAAACCAGACCTTTTATCTCTTTTCAGACTGGAGGAGGGGGAGGAGAAAGAGCTGGAAAATACCTACCTCAACTTCCCCAAACAGTATCTGTTGACGCTGGGCCAACATCCGGAAAAAAAGAAAGGAGGATTCATTTGCCCAGAAGATAACAAGGAAAAAAGTGACTCCACAGTTGAATTGTGGATACTCCTGAACAACACAGTGAAGTGGCAATCTACATAGGAGCTAATTCTGACTGGTGTCTGCAGCTGTGGATAGGCTTAACTGGTGGCCATCTTTATTCAGAACAGATCACATCATTTAGATGAAGCATTTGTATTTTGAAGCTGCACTTGCTAGAACTCAGAAATAATTTGGCCCCTAGAGATAATGAGGAACTAGTAGCAGGGTAACAGACAGCTATTGTTGGGATGGGCAAACCACATCCACGTGACAATAAGGAGCGAAACAATAAAGCAAATTAACATCTGTAGCTTTCAAATTGAGGTCTCTGTAATAAGAACTGAGCAGCTCAGCCCAAAGTTTGCTGCCACAGCACTTTGCTGTTTGCTTTGCAAACTGAAAACGTTCCTCCCCCTTTCACCACCCAAGAAATTGCATTTAAGCTGAATTTCATTTAACCTAAGAGAAAGTACTTTGTTTATGGCAGTGAGAGCTAAAGCAAATGGCCCTTAGCACCTGATCTTTGGGGTATTTAAATGGCTCTGGTATTTACAATAATTCCTGTCAGTCTTTTACTTTCAACACCACAAACTGCCTCTTATATGCAGGCTCAAGAAATATGAAATGAAATTTGTCAGCTTTACCTGTAATGCACTGAAACTGTCCATCTTCTCTTCTTATTGTGAATGCTTCCCCTGGATTAACTTGCACAAGAATAACCTTAAAAATAAGAGAGTATTACAACAGTTATACAGGGACACATGACAGAAGCCTGGCTCCTGCAAAAGAAAAACCAGAAAGTTTAACTGGGGAAAAAAAAAACCCCAAATTTTACTTCTGGTTAGTAAATACTTTTTATTTATTTATTTCTTTTACTTCACACTGCCTGCTGCCTTCATCTCACAGAGAAAAAGTGATAAGAGCAAGAACAAGGGCAGATGGCCTCTATCAAGAACAGTGTGGCCAGCGGGAGCAGGGAGGTCATTGTGCCCCTGGACTCAGCACTGGTTAGGCCACACCTTGAGTCCTGGGTCCAGTTCTGGGGCCCTCAGCTTAGGAAAGATGTTGAGTTGCTGGAAGGTGTCCAGAGAAGGGCAACAAAGCTGGGGAGGGGTCTGGAGCACAGCCCTGGGAGGAGAGGCTGAGGGAGCTGGGGTTGCTTAGCCTGGAGAAGAGGAGGAGCTCAGAGGAGACCTTCTTGCTGTCTACAACTCCCTGAAGGGAGGTTGTAGCCAGGTGGGGGTTGGTCTCTTCTCCCAGGCAGACAGCACCAGAACAAGAGGACACAGTCCCAAGCTGCGCCAGGAGAGGTTTAGGCTGGAGGTTAGGAAGAAATTCTACACAGAGAGAGTGATTGCCTGTTGGAATGGGTTGCCCAGGGAGGTGGTGGAGTCACCATCATTGGAGGTGTTTAGGAGGAGACTTGATAGGGTGCTTGGTTGCATGGTTTAGTTGATTAGGTGGTGTTGGATAATAGGTTGGACTTGATGATCTCTAAGGTCTCTTCCAACCCGGTCTATTTTACTCCATTCTATTCCATTCTATTCTATTTTTAAGCAAACATTTCTCAAGGACCAAGCAGAGAAAAACAGCTAAGTAAAACAGTACCTGGGCAAATTTTATTTTCTCAACTGCCTAGTCTAATTAAAAAGCTATTTGCACAGCCTAAATTCTTTCAACAAATTCCATTAACTTCAACATTCATCAAGCCATTAGGGAAAGTTTCAGAAGGAAGGCTGGAATTCCCAGTGTTTGAATTTCCATCACAACCATTTAGCAAACAGTTTTCAACTGAAGGGAAATACTGTGTCATTTCCTTCTCTACACGATCCAGGCACATCTGGACATTCACTGAGAGTAAAACATTATTAGAAGTCAGGACAAAAATAAGAGCAGCAGATGCACAGCAGCATGAAACAACGTGCAGAGCTTTATTTGTGGAAAGCTGTTTATCCTAATTTTGTAAACCCACAGAATGCAGAATTGATAGCAGAGGACACTTCTCGGCCAAAATAAACAGAGGCAGTCTGACATGTACCCAAGCAGAAGCCTGTAACCATTTTAGCCTTTCACGTTCTCATTTGAAACCTGCCTTCCTGTCAGACAAAAGCTTGTAACCTTGAAGAACCCAGCTAAAAATAGCAACAAAGCACAAAAAAACCCCAACCCAACCCAAAAAAATCCCCAGAAGAGCAGGTGCATTTCATAAGTTCCTTTCTGGGCATATCTTTATTCAGTCTCTGCAGTGTGCCCAGGTGGCCAAGAAGGCCAATGGCATCCTGGCCTGCATCAGGAACAGTGTGGCCAGCAGGAGCAGGGAAGTCATTCTGCCCCTGGACTCAGCACTGGTTAGGCCACACCTTGAGTCCTGTGTCCAGTTCTGGGCCCCTCAGTTTAGGAAAGATGTTGAGTTGCTGGAAGGTGTCCAGAGAAGGGCAACAAAGCTGGGGAGGGATTTGGAGCACAGCCCTGTGAGGAGAGGCTGAGGGAGCTGGGCTTGCTTAGCCTGGAGAAAAGGAGACTCAGGGGAGACCTTCTTGCTCTCTCCAACTCCCTGAAGGGAGGTTGCAGCCAGGTGGGGGTTGGTCTCTTCTCCCAGGCAACCAGCACCAGGACAAGAGGACACAGTCTCAAGCTGCACCAGGGTAGATTGAGGCTGGAGGTGAGGAAGAAGTTCATAGAAAGAGAGATTGGCCATTGGAATGTGCTGCCCAGGGAGGTGGTGGAGTCACCATCACTGGAGGTGTTTAGGAAGAGACTGGATAAGGCACTTGGTGCCATGGTTTAGTTGCTTAGATGGTGTTGGGTGAGAGGTTTGACCTGATGATCTCAAAGGTCTTTTCCCATCTGGTTAATTCCATTCTATTCCATTCCTATATGATTTAGCTTTACTACATCAGCGTGAGTAGGCTGAGAAAATATTCTGATTCAGCATCTAAAGAATCAGGCAGCACAAAGATTCAGAAAGGAGACTGCTCAAGGGTTTTTACTTTTATTCATTGAACTCTTCACTATCTGCAAAAGACACTACAGAATGTTTCCTGGTTCAGTCCTCAGAAAAGAGGTGAATGTTTTTTTCCAGTCCTTTGCTTACTTCTAAATGCTGAATAAATGCTTTGAGTCAGGAAAAAGAATAAATTGTAAGATTAAAACCAGAAACAACAAAAAGGTAGAAGGCAGATCTGTGAAAGGCAGAGCTACAGCCACCCTGACTCAGAGGCCCGCTCCAAAACAAGGGAAAACTTCAGGTGAAATGTTAGCACTGATCTCCAGAAAGGTCTAGAAGTAACCTCTATCAGCCAGAAGCAGAGGCTGCAGAAGCCAAAATAAGCTCCTTGGAGGTATGCTGCTCCACAAGTACAGCCACAGCAATGTCTTTTAAAAGCAGAATGGCAACGATACAAAATGTAGGTGATTGACATCTCGTTAATCCTTTTCTTTATGGATACAGAACACTTTCCTAAGCAGCCTAACATTTTGCTTGTGCCAGACAAATATGCAGGTTAAGACATTTCTTCATTGGAGCACAGTGAGAATGGAATTTAAAATAAAGAGGCAGGTAATCCTGCTTTGAGTATGTTTGTTTGTACACTGAGGCCCATTAACTTCACTGAGATAACTAAACCCAGCCCTTCGTTCTGTTGATAAGTGACACCCTTCTATAAGCATCTCTACTTGCACGTCCATCCTTCTGAAAGAGGTAGTGATGTATTAGCAGGTGGCCATGTTTCAAGACAATTTCATCTGGCTGAAGGGAAAAGAAAGAGAGCATCAGACTTGCAGTATCATCACAAACACATTTATGTAGCAGAAGCAGGAGAAAGTTTCCCTGGTGCTCTCAGTCACAAAAACTGTGAAGAGGCCTGCACAATTCATGACTGTACTCCATCAGGTGGCTAGGAAGCAAGACTGATTGGCCATTGGAATGGGCTGCCTGGGGAGGTGGTGGAGTCACCATCACTGGAGGTGTTTAGGAAGAGACTGGATGGGGTGCTTGGTGCCATGGTTTAGCTGAATAGATGGTGTTGGGTGATAGGTTGGACTCGATGATCTCGAAGGTCTTTTCCAACCTGGTTAATTCTCTGCTGTACTACTTTTAATTTATTGTTTAGGTTGCAGGAGTTTAAATTTAGTCTTAAATTAAAAAATCCAAACAACAAGTTATTGTGTCTAAAAGTATATTAGGAGGACCTTCACAAAAGCACAAAACAGAACACATCCATAATTAAGACAATACAATACAATACAATAAACCAGGTTGGAAGAGACCTTCAAGATCATCACGTCCAACCCATCAAACGACTAGATCATGTCACCAAGCACCCCATCAAGTCTCCTCCTGAACACCTCCAATGAAGGTGACTCCACCACCTCCCCAGGCAGCCCATTCCAATGGGGAATCACTCTCTCTGTATAGAACTTCCTCCTAATGTCCAGTCTAAACCTGCCCTGGCGCAGCCTGAGACTGTGTCCTCTTGTTCTGGTGCTGGCTGCCTGGGACAAAAGACCAACCTCTGCCTGGCTACAACCTCCCTTCAGGTAGTTGTAGAGAGCAATAAGGTTTCTCCTCCACCCAGCTCTATGAAGGTATGAAGATTAAATTTGAATAAAGTTTATGGAAGAGAGTTTAGCTTATCCTCAGCACATGAGGGTAGCCTTAAGTATCATACACTTTACAGACACAGTTCAAACAAAACCATGGCAGTCACTGAAATACAATTTCTAACTGTTCTAAGCCAGCACAGGTATCAGGAGATGCAACTCAAACACAGCTAAGTTTTGTTTACAAGTCTGGTATTCACATCCACATGTTAAAAATCCTTTGTCATAGGAAACAAATCTTGTTGCCCAAATGAGTGCCTTTATACTTAAAAGCTTCTCTGTAGGGAGAATTTATTACCTACTGAATATACAATATAAATAGAATAGAATAGCATCATAGTATCAGTCAGGGTTGGAAGGGACCACAAGGATCAGCTAGTTCCAACCCCCGTGCCATGGGCAGGGACACCTCACACTAGATCAGGCTGGACAGAGCCTCGTCCAGCCTGGGCTTAAACACCTCCAGGGATGGGGCCTCAACCACCTCCCTGGACAACCCATTCCAGGGCTTCACCACTCTCATGGGGAAGAACTTCCTCCTCACGTCCAGCCTGAATCTCCCCACCTCCAGCTTCATTCCATTCCCCCTAGTCCTAGCACTACCTGAGATCCTGAGAAGTCCCTCCCCAGCCTTCCTGTAGGCCCCCATAGAATAGAATAGAATAGAATAGAATAGAATAGAATAGAATAGAATAGAATAGAATAGAATAGAATAGAATAGAATAGAATAGAATTAACCAGGTTGGAAAAGACCTTTGAGATCATCGACTCCAACCTATCACCCAACACCATCTAATCAACTAAACCATGGCACCAAGCACCCCATCAAGTCTCCTCCTAAACACCTCCAGGGATGGTGACTCCACCACCTCCCTGGGCAGCACATTCCAATGGCCAATCTCCCTTGCTGGGAAGAATTTCTTCCTAACATCCAGCCTAAACCTCCCCTGGCACAGCTTGAGACTGTGTCCTCTTGTTCTGGTGCTGCTTGCCTGGGAGAAGAGACCAACCCCCACCTGGCGACAACCTCCCTTCGGGGAGCTGGAGAGAGCAAGAAGGTCTCCCTGAGCCTCCTCTTCTCCAGGCTAAGCAACCCCAGCTCCCTCAGCCTCTCCTCACAGGGCTGTGCTCCAAACCCCTCCCCAGCTTTGTTGCCCTTCTCTGGACACTTTCCAGCATCTCAACATCTTTCCTAAACTGAGGTGCCCAGAACTGGACACAGGACTCAAGGTGTGCCCTAACCAGTGCTGAATCTGGGGTCAGAATGACGTCCCTGTTCCTGCTGACCACACTCTTCCTGATCCAGGCCAGGCTGCCATTGGCCTTCCTGGCCACCTGGGAAAAAATGTTTAAAAATACTTAGTTCTGCTAATGCTTGTGGCTTTACTTCTAACCAGCAAAGTCTTAGCTGAAAGACTGAAACTATAATTTCAGAGTTACTGGGACGTGAGCTAAATATATTTGTGTTCACATTGAAGAAATATCTCCAGGCATCAAGCACTCCTTCTTTCCAAAGTATCTTAATCTCTAACCCATCCTTCAGTGTCAAGCTCTAGCAGTCTTCTGAAGGGGAAATAAAAAGAATTAAAAAGGAGATTGGTTGGGTTTTTTTCAATCCTGACTGAAGCTAAAGAAACTGAAAGACATGAAATACTTTGTGTCATGTGTGAAGTTGTGGGATAAGCCCACGTGAGACCTGGCACTGTGGTCCCTGCCACAAAGGCAAAAAAACTGAAGGAATCTGACTGAATTGCAGCGTAAAAGGGCATTTGGGATCCTTTCCTCTCCCCAGACATCCCCCTCCTCCCACTGAAGGAGAGGGGAAATGATCACTTGGTATCTTCCTCTAAAAGAAGTCAGCTGTGCTTTGTGAATTTACGTCTTTTCCCAGAATAAGTGAGAACTGGTACAAATACAATACAATACAATACACCAGGTTGGAAGAGACCTTCAAGATCATCGCGTCCAACCCATCAACCAATCCAACCCACCTAAACAACTAACCCATGGCACCAAGCACCCCATCAAGTCTCTTCCTAAACACCTCCAATGAAGGTGACTCCACCACCTCCATGGGCAGACCATTCCAATGGGCAATCACTCTCTCTGGGAAGAACTTCTTCCTAACACCGAGCCTAAACCTCCCCTGGTACAGCCTGAGACTGTGTCCTCTTGTTCTGGTGCTGGTTGCCTGGGAGAAGAGACCAACCCCACCTGGCCACAACCTCCCTTCAGGGAGTTGTAGAGAGCAAGAAGGTCACCCCTGAGTCTCCTCCTCTCCAGGCTAAGCAACCCCAGCTCCCTCAGCCTCTCCTCACAGGGCTTGTGTTCCAAGGCCCTCACCAACTTTGTTGCCCTTCTCTGGACACCTTCCAGCAAGTCAACATCCTTCCTAAACGGAGGGGCCCAGAACTGGACACAGGACTCAAGGTGTGGCCTAACCAGTCCTGAGTCGAACGGGCACAATGACTTCCTTGCTCCTGCTGGCCACACTCTTCCTGATGCAGGCCAGGATGCCATTGGCCCTCTTGGCTGCCTGGGCACACTGCAGGCTCATGTTCAGCCTACAATCAACCAGTACCCCCAGGTCCCTCCCTGCCTGGCTGCTCTCCAGCCACTCTGACCCCAGCCTGTAGCACTGCCTGGGGTTGCTGTGGCCAATGTGCAGCACCTGGCACTTGGATGTGTTCAATCTCCTGCCCTTGGACTCTGCCCATCTGTCCAGCCTGTCGAGGTCCCTCTGCAAAGCCTCTCTGCCCTCCAGCAAATCAACTGCTGCCCCCAGCTTGGTGTCGTCCGCAAATGTACTGATGATGGACTCAATCCCCTCATCCAGATCATCAATAAAGACGTTGAAGAGCATGGGGCCCAGCACTGGTCCTTGGGGCACACCACTAGTGCCTGGCTGCCAGCTGGATGTGGCACCATTCACCACCACTCTCTGGGCTCAGCCTCCAGCCAGTTCCTAACCCAGCTCAGAGTGCTGCTGTCCAATCCAGGGGCTGACAGCTTGGCCAGGAGTTTGCTGTGGGGGACGGTGTCAAAGGCCTTGCTGAGGTCCAGGTAGACCACATCCACAGGCCTCCCCACATCCACCAGGCAGTCACCTGATCATAGAAGGAGATCAGGTTGGTGAGGCAGGACCTGCCCCTCCTGAATCCATGCTGGCTAGGCCTGAGCCCCTGGTCATCCTGTAAGTGCTGTGTGATCGCACTCGAGATGACCCGCTCCGTAATCTTGCCTGGCACTGAGGTCAGGCTGACAGGCCTGTAATTCCCCGGCTCATCCAACCGGCCTTGCTTGTGGATGGGCACCACGTTGGCCAGCTTCCAGTCTTCTGGGACCTCTCCAGTGAGCCAGGACTGCTGAAATATGATGGAGATTTTCCAACCAAGCCAAAAGCCTCTGAATACACAAAACAAGAATGCTAATAGATCTACCACTAAATATATTATAACAACCACACAACCTGCAGCCCCTTAGCAGCAAAGCCAACTGGCAGTCTGGCATATCTATTTAAAATACTGGAAAATGTGAAGAAGTAAGAAGGAAAGGGGAAAGTGTGTGTGTGTGGGGAAAAGCTAAGTCATGTTACATTCATTTTCTCTGTTGCTGAAATCATACAGAAGCTGAAGCAATACAGAGCATGTTATATTACAAGCGTGGTTAAAACATACAGAAATGAAATAACCTGTTAGAAGGTCGATCCTGCACAAACAGGAGAGATTGGAGCAAAACAGTCCTACTGAAAAGCAGAGTTCTGGGTGGTGTTGGTTTTCTTTCCCCCTCATTTTGAAGTGGTTCTGGGCACGCATCTGGTTTTTTAGGGGGTAGTAGAGTGTTTAAGCTTTTTATCTCCAAACAAACTTCCTAGAAACCAAGAAGGTAAAGTGTTCCAAAACGCTGGACCTCTGAAACCACAATTTAAGGAGAATCCAATCACAATCCATTTCTGTGTTATGCAGAAGCAGGATTATTTCCTGAGATGTTTTCCTAGGAAAGAGACAGGAGCTTCAGGGTTGGGACTAGGGGTTTCTAATGTCTGCTTGTTTTCTTATTAATCTGAAAACATTTCTGTTTAGCAGTATACGGCTGCAGGTGCCGAGCTGGTAACAAATGAACGACAGCAAACATCACAAATAATGGAAAGGCTTTAACAAAATCAGGCTTCTAAATGCACCAGTGTCAACACACACAAAAAAGAAAAAGGCAGCAGTGGTTTGTCTAAAAATACTGCCACTAAAATCAGCTAAGCAGTACTGATGAGAAGTATTTTCAGCTGAAAGGACACATGGAAATTCATTGCTCAAAACATTCTGTCAATTCAGAAACATACTGCAGCCAATGCTCTTGGTCATTCTGACTGCAAAAACTGTAAAACACTCAAGCAAATCTATTAAGAGGGCAGCACAGCCCAGAGCTCTGTGTGATGCACACTGTATCTTTAACAGCCTGTCTGCAAGGACTAAAACCCGGTGTGTTTCTGGAAAAGGGTGAAGACAATGCCGCACAACTTCCAGGCAGAGGCACATTTATGCTCTGTCATTAGGGCACATATGCAGACCGGTTACAGTTTTCTCCACTAATAGCACCAATCAAGATGTTAATTAGTGACATGCTTTATCTTGTAACCATTTCAAAAGCCTTAACACTTTGACTTACTGTTGCTCGCATCCTTTTATTTCTCTCATTCAACTGGTGCTACCACAGTGACAAAGGAGGAAGGAAGATTCAACAGTCACCACTCCGGCTGCTCCAATCTGTTCCATTCACTTAATAGTGAGGTAATCTTCGGTGATGTGTTCGGCACTGTCCCCCACCCCGCCCTACTTCTTTTAGCAGGCCACTTTAACCTAAACTCCACGCCAGAGTATCTCCCTCTACCTTCCTCTATAGCGGTGCATCCACGAAGCATGTGGAGGCAGGATGTGCAAGGTAGGATCAATTAACAATACAGTCAGCGATACCTACCTCAAGCCTTCCTTCCTATCAAATTAGCTAACGTACAGTGAGCTTCCTGCTGTACACGAATGTATCATGTCACCATGGCAACTAAATCAACAAATAGCTGCTGCAGCATCTGCTTCTGGATCATCTAACGTCAGTCAACAGAAGGTTCGGGTTTAGGAGAACAAAGCCTCCAAATATATGCCATTTTATAACTGTATTTTTAACTTCAGCCTCCTGACTCCCAGACAGGATATACTTGCTTAGAGTAAACCAACTGCAGACCTTACAGTTGAGTCTATGATGCAGCTCATGGATTCGGTTTGCAAATAAGCCAGAAAAGAAGGGGGGGGTGGGGGGTGGGGGGGTGGAGAGGGAAGGAGATAGAAACCACTTCGTAACAGAATAAAAAGGTACAGTAAAGAAATAATCAACTGATTCTGTTGCACTTTCTTGAATACTGTGCATTTATTAAGAGGCAGGAAAAGACAGAAGTGTGTTTTGCAGTTGGCTTTTATATATCTCTGCCCAACATAACACTATCACCAGAAATACCTTTTATTACATATTCATATTCAGGACAAAGATGGTTTGCCTCTATCAGGCTGCACTTAAAAAGATGAATTTAAAACATAATATCATAGAACAGTCTGAGTTGGAAGGGATCTTAAAGATGAGAATAGAATAGAATAGAATAGAATAGAATAGAATAGAATAGAATAGAATAGACCAAGTTGGAAGAGACCTTCAAGATAGCATCATAGTATAGTATCATAATATCAGTCAGGGTTGGAAGGGACCACAAGGATCATCTAGTTCCAACCCCCTGCCATGGGCAGGGACACCCCACACTACATCAGCCTGGCCACAGCCTCATCCAGCCTGGGCTTAAACACCTCCAGGGATGGGGCCTCAACCACCTCCCTGGACAACCCATTCCAGGGCTTCACCACTCTCATGGGGAAGAACTTCCTCCTCACCTCCAGCCTGAATCTCTCCACCTCCAGCTTCATTCCATTCCCCCTAGTTCTAGCACTACCTGAGATCCTGAGAAGTCCCTCCCCAGCCTTCTTGTAGCCCCCCTTCAGATAATGGAAGGCCACAATGAGGTCACCTGGGAGCCTTCTCTTCTCCAGACTGAACAGCCCCAACTCCTTCAGTCTGTCCTCATAGGAGAGGTGCTCCAGCCCTCTGCTCATCCTCCTGGCCCTTCTTTGGACACCTTCCAGCACCTCCAGATCCCCCTTGGAATAGGGGCTCCAGAACTGGAGGCAGTACTCCAGGTGGGGTCTCAGCAGAGCTGAGCAGAGGGGGAGAATCCCCTCCCTTAACCTGCTGGCCACACTTCTCCTGATGCAGCCCAGGCTCTGATTGGCTTTCTGGGCTGCAAGTGCACACTGAGAGCTCCTGTTGAGCTTCTCGTCCACCAGCACCCCCAAGTCACTCTCCTCTGCTCATCACGTCCAACCTATCATCCAACACCACCTAATCAACTAAACCATGGAACCAAGCACCCTATCAAGTCTCCTCCTAAACATGTCCAATGATGGTGACTCCATCATCTAGTTCCAATTCTTCCACTAGACCAGGTTACTCAAAGCCTCATCCAGCCTGGCCCTGAACACCTCCAGGGAAGGGGCATCCATGATGTCTCTGGCCAACCTGTTCCAGTGTCACACTACCCACACTGTAAAGAATTTCTTCCTAGTATCTAGTCTAGATCTACACTCCTCAAGCTTCAATCTATTCCATCTAATCCTTTTTACAAGCCCTTGTAAAAATTCCCTTCCTGGCTTTCTTGTATGCCCTTTTCAGCTACTGGAAAGCTACCATAAGCTCTCCCTGGAGCTTTAGTTTCTCCAGGCTGAACAGCCCCAACTCCTGTAGTCTTTCAGGTGCTCCAGCCTTCCAGTCAGCTTTGGGGTCCTCCTCTGAACCCACTCTGGTAGTTCAATTGCCTTCTTATGCTGGGAGCACCCAAACTGGACACAGTGCTCCTGGTGGGGTCTCTCATGAGCAGAAGAGTCATCTCCATCATCCTGCTGGTCACACACCCAGTAATAGTTTCTGGCAATCTCATGTTTGTGGTCATTAATCCCAATGATACCACATTCTCACCTGTGGAAAAACCCTGTGGAGGGCAAAACATGCATCCCTCCCTTCTTTGCAGAAATTACTTCAAAGACCACAGAGACATCACTGTGGTTTAAATCCTAAGACAGAGGCAGACAAGATACATGAAAGTGCTTTGTATCAACTTAGTATCTGGAATGCAACAACATGAGATTACTCAAGAAATATTGCCCAAGGTACATATAAAAAAATATAAATAATAAATTACTGGAAGGTGTCCAGAGAAGGGCAACAAAGCTGGGGAGGGGTCTGGAGCACAGCCCTGTGAGGAGAGGCTGAGGGAGCTGGGGTTGCTTAGCCTGGAGAAGAGGAGGCTCAGGGGAGATCTTCTTGCTCTCTCCAACTCCCTGCAGGGAGGTTGCAGCCAGGTGGGGGTTGGTCTCTTCTCCCAGGCAATCAGCACCAGAACAAGAGGACACAGTCTCAAGCTGTGCCAGGGGAGGTTTAGGCTGGATGTTAGGAAGAAGTTCTTCCCAGAAAGAGAGGTTGGCCATTGGAATGTGCTGCCCAGGGAGGTGGTGGAGTCACCATCCCTGGAGGTGTTTAGGAAGAGCCTGGATGAGGCACTTGGTGCCATGGTTTAGTTGATTAGCTGGTGTTGGGTGATAGGTTGGACTCGATGATCTCCAAGGTCTTTTCCAACCTGGTAAATTCTATTCTATAATGTGTCTGTCTCATTGTTTAGTATCAAAAGATACCTCTGATTTTGATCTCCTTGTTTCTGCTTAGTCTCTTTTGCATTCTCCATTCTTGCAGCTGGGCTCAGTAGAGCTTTGTCTGTTTCGTTCATGGCACACCCAATCTGTTCCATTAGCGCCGACAGTTGGTGGCGAGCAGATCGTGCACAGAAAATTTGCTACTGAAAATAATCCCACTACCTTTAATTCAGTAGAAGTATAAACATTAAGGTAACAGAAGTGTTTTTAAAAAGTCTGGATAATACAACAGACAAATATGTGTGCTTCAATGTTTTAAGCTAATCCTTAGGTACTGGGAATTCGAAGGAAGCAGTTTTAGGAGCCACCACTGAACTCTGGAATGTTCTGAGACATCTGGTCCTGGCAAGTGGTTAGACACATCAAGCTCTGCAAATAAAAACTGGAAGATTTCTCTCACATTATTCTCATTTCATAATTGTTTGTTGTTTGAAGTCCACAGGGCTTCAGCTTTATAATGCTAAGCAAAACTGGATGAGGTCCAGAGTTCATGAGGCACAGCAGGTTGGTAGCGAGGGCTAAGCTCCCAGCTAACACTTTGCAGGGGCCAGCCCCTCAGCAGACACTCTCCCTGATGAGTCTGTATATTTGTGACAGAGAAACAAAATCAGAGGGTAAGCCAACTTAATTCTGGAGAAGTAAGAAATTTATCACAGATTGTCTAAAAGGAAAATTGAAAGTAAGAAACTCAAGCTTTCAGTTGCTTAAGATACAATACAATACAATACACCAGGTTGGAAGAGACCTTCAAGATCATCGCGTCCAACCCATCAGCCAATCCAACCCACCCAACAACTAGACCATACAGCCAAGCACCCCATCAAGTCTTCTCCTGAACACCTCCAGTGAAGGTGACTCCACCACCTCCACGGGCAGCCCATTCCAATGGGCAATCACTCTCTCCGTGTAGAACTTCTTCCTAACATCCAGCCTAAACCTGCCCTGGCGCAGCCTGAGACTGTGTCCTCTTGTTCTGGTGCTGGCTGCCTGGGAGAAGAGACCAACCCCCACCTGGCTACGACCTCCCTTCAGATTAAACGCTTCACTCTCAATTTGATCAGATTGGCAAGGCTTAGTCAATATCAGACCAAGGTCTTGGTGGGACAAGTTTCTACACCACCAATCCTTTCCCATGTATTTTCTCCTCTACTTCAAAAGGAAAGGGAGAAAAATTAAGAGTCCAGGGCTCTTTTCTTGCTATGGTATATAAACCAGTCTTTCTTCCTATCATAGTATCAGTCAGGGTTGGAAGGGACCACAAGGATCAGCCAGTTCCAACCCCCCTGCCATGGGCAGGGACACCCCACACTACATCAGGCTGGCCAGAGCCTCATCCAGCCTGGGCTTAAACACCTCCAGGGACGGGGCCTCAACCACCTCCCTGGACAACCCATTCCAGGGCTTCACCACTCTCATGGGGAAGAACTTCCTCCTCACCTCCAGCCTGAATCTCCCCACCTCCAGCTTCATTCCATTCCCCCTAGTCCTATCACTACCTGAGAGCCTGAGAAGTCCCTCCCCAGCCTTCTTGTAGCCCCCTTCAGATCCTGGAAGGCCACAATGAGGTCACCTGGGAGCCTTCTCTTCTCCAGACCGTCATCCTGGCTGCTCTATAAAATGTGTAATTCTGTAATAACACACAGAGAGAGATGGACTTTGACCAGCTATAAATAGAGAAACCTCTCAATCATTGCAGAACAGAATAGATTATTTCAGTTGGAAGGGACTTAGAACAATCATCTAGCCCAGCTACCTGGACAACAGTTAAAACCTGCTGTTGAGGGCATCGTCCAAACACAGAATCACAGAATGGCAGCAGTCAGAAGGGAACCTCTGGACCTGGCTAAAGCAGGGTTGCCTAAGATCAGGTTGCAGAAGAACGTATTCAAATAGGTTCTGAAAGTCTCCAGAGAAAGACACTCTCAAGTAAGTAAGTATCTCATTATGTTTAGGTGAAACTTTCTGTGTTTCAGTTTATGCACATTGCCCCTTGTCTTACCACTGGGAACCACTGAAAACAGTCTGGCCCCATCCTCTTAATAACCCTTGAGATATCTATAAGCATTAATAAGATTCCCTTCCCATCTTCCCTTCTTCAGGGAAGAGCCCCACTAGCATATGTACCTCAGCTATGTTTGCAAAGTGTGTAATTCTCACATATTCTAAGAGTAGAGCTTCTGTAGTTAAAAATACGTCTTTGCAAAGCAGCTGCATTCTTGTCACAACTCAGATTACAATAGCTGTCTTTTGAGGAAATGTATGTAAGCAGTAAGGATGAATTTGTAGGTCTTGGTCTCTGGCATTCAGGTCCTGACTTAGAATGGAATACAGAATTAAACAGGTTAGAAAAGACCTTTGAGATCATTGAGTCCAACCTGTCACCCAACATCATCTGATCAACTAAACCATGGCACCAAGTGCCTCATCCAGGCTCTTCTCAAACACTTCCAGTGATGGTGACTCCACCACCTCCCTGGGCAGGACATTCCAATGGCCAATCTCTCTTTTCTGGGAAGAATTTCTTCCTAACATTCAGCCTAAACCTCCCCTGGCAGAAGGTCTCCCCTGAGCTTCCTCTTCTCCAGGCTAAGCAACCCCAGCTCCCTCAGCCTCTCCTCACAGGGCTGTGCTCCAGACCCCTCCCCAGCTTTTTTGCCCTTCTCTGGACATGTTCCAGCACCTCAACACCTTTCCTAAACTCAGGTCACTGGACACAGGACTCAAGGTGTGGCCTAACCAGTGCTGAGTACAGAGGCTTATACAGTATTGTGTCCCATAGCACAGAGAGGATCAATGAACATGCCTGAATTCAGGACACTGGACATACCTGTACCCTTCCAAACCTCACTGAGAGAGTTCCAAACCTCACTGAGAGAGAAGCATACAGCTTTGGGAACTGGGCCCACTTGTGGCAGGCTGTAGAGGAACTGGGGTACCTCAATGCTTACAGCTCCAGGCTACTTGTCCCTTCTCACCTCATTTCTTCGCAGAAAGAGATTGGCCATTGGAATGAATGTGCTGCCCAGGGAGGTGGTGGATTCGCCGTCCCTGGAGGTGTTCAAGAGGGGATTGGACATGGCACTTGGTGCCATATTTTAGTTTGTCATGAGGTGCTGGGTTGGACTTGATGATCTCTGAGGTCTTTTCCAACCTTATTAATTCTATAATTCTATGCTAATAAATAAAAAACCAAGCAAAACCCAACCAACACTAAACCAAACCCACAGCATAGATCCTAAGTCACCTTAAAACATGAGAGAGAGATCATCTTCTGGATGTCCTTATTTCTCCCCACTGACTGTGACTAATTCATCTTAAATCTGATTTTCCCATGTCATCCAGTGCTCACAAATGTCAGTTTCTGAAGAGATTCATTCAGCAGGGGAAATCTCGACTCAAGTATCTTGGGAAGAATCTACTGTATCAGACAGCAAAATTAATCCAGGATTGATATCACACAAAAGGAAAAGATTACTCAGAGAAGTTTTATGACTACACTTTTAAACTCCATTAATTTTCACACTGAATACAAGCAGGAAAGGCTATGAACCACACAGCCTTCACTCCTGTTTTGGTATTTATTTTCACAAGAGCAGAGATTAAAACAAAATATATTTGGGGGCTAGGATAAACTCTGCAATAAATCTGAGGTGGATCTGTGCTAAGCAAGAGCAGCACAGTACTCATCCACAACTATACAGCAAACAATCTTCACATCCATGAATCTTGCTGAGTAAGGATGGTTTCAGGAAATTTAAAACCAGTTTCCAACCCATCTGCAATCAAGGATTTAATTACATAAGAGACAATTCTGATGTCCATGATGTAAAAAAAAACAACAAAACAATAAAAATAAGTAATTTTACACTTAACTAATACAAACCTTTACTTTTCCTGACCAAAACTCAGATACAGAGAGAGATCAAGGAACTCTGGAGCATCAAAACTCACATCCTCACAGCTTTTTTGGGTTTTGTGGTGGTGTTTCTAAAAGCCATCAACCAGTTAAAAGCTCTTATGGGTAAGATTTTTTTGTATGTGGAATGTCTAACATAAATTTGAGGATGTATTTTTCAGTGATGGCTGCAACACAGAAGTACTAACCATAGAATCATAGAACCGAGAAGGTTGGAAAAGACCTCGGAGGACATCAAGTCCAACCTGGCACCCAACACCTCATGACTAACTAAACCATGGCTTCAAGTGCCACATCCAGTTCCTTTTTGTACATCTCCAGGGATGGTGACTCCACCACCTCCCTGAGCAGCACATTCCAAAGGCCAATAACCCTTTCTGTGAAGAATTTTCTCCTCACCTCCAGCCTAAAGTTCCCCTGGCACAGCTTGAGATTGTGCCCTCTTGTTCTGGTGCTGCTTGCCTGGGAGAAGAGACCAACCCCCACCTGGCTGCAACGTCCCTTCAGGGAGTTGTAGACAGCAAGGTCTCCCCTGAGGCTTGTGCTCCAAATTCCTCACCAACTTCACTGCCCTTCTCTGGACACGTTCCAGCAAGACAACATCTTTCCTAAACTGAGGGGCCCAGAACTGGACACAGGACTCAAGGTGTGGCCTAACCAGTGCTGCATACAGGGGCACAATGACTTCCCTGCTCCTGCTGGCCACACTGTTCCTGATGCAGGCCAGGATGCCATTGGCCTTCTTAGCCACCTGGGCACACTGCTGGCTCATGTTCAGGTGGCTGTCAACCAGTACCCCCAGGTCCCTTGCTTCCTGGCTGCTAAGAAAACCCACTAAGCATCTAAACTTCTGAATAAAGCTTGGAGAACAAGCAACCAGCCTCCCAGTCTAGATCTATTATTTCTCAGCACGGCTTAGTGATAAAGTTGACTGATGGTCAAACACTGTGTGTCCCATTCTCCAGAGCAGAGGAAATGGTTAACAAGGCTACTTCAAGAGTGCTATCTTTCAGGTAATAAAGGACACCAAGGTTACACAGGGATGCCTTCTTTGCAACTGCTAGCTTTAGTGGGAAGCTGTGGAGAGGCTCCAGAACTCTGGGGTTGCAGCAAACTCGTGTCAGCAGGTCACTGATCTGTTTTGGAACAGCACTGGGTGCTGCAGAAACTTTCCAAAACAATTTCACATCAGTCCAATCTCAGGAAAATAAAGCATGTTAAAGACAGTAGTTTGAACTCTTGCCTCCTCATTTTCCTCTCAAGGATGTATTTCCCTTCTTCCAGCTAATCAAGCACATCCTTCCTGTCCAGCTTCAGCAATAATTATAAAGCCTCACTGCAGTAGTTATCCTTATATGAAAAACCCTCAAGCACTTCTGTCCTCATACCACATTTGCTCCCTGTTATTTGGTTTCCATCAACTCCTAGGACCATCTCCATACTTCATCCACTACCTTACTCACCAGGACATAAGAAGTACATGACCCAACTCATGCTGAACACAATGATGAGAGGGTGCAAAAGCAGTACTTCTGTGCTTTAACAGAGGAGGAGGAGCTAATAGGCTTCACTGTTTTTGTCCTATGTAACTAACAGTAGTCTCCTGTTTTGTGGGACACAGTAGGAGGCAGTCACCCACAGCAGCACTGAGTTGCAGCCCCTGTTTTTTCTGCCTCTAATTTTGCTGGTAATTTTAAAACTCGGTGGAAACTTACAGCTTTAACCTGATCAGACACTTAGAATGGAATAGAATAGAATAGAATAGAATAGAATAGAATAGAATAGAATAGAATAGAATTAACCAGGTTGAAAAAGACCTCTGAGATCAAGTCCAACTTATCACCCAACACCATCTAATCAACTAAACCATGGCACCAAGTGCCTCATCCAGGCTCTTCCTAAACACCTCCAGGGATGGTGACTCCACCACCTCCCTGGGCAGCACCTTCCAATGGCCAGTCTCTCTTCCTGCAAAGAACTTCTTCCTAACCTCCAGCCTAAACCTCCCCTGGTGCAGCTTGAGACTGTGTCCTCTTGTGCTGTTGGTGGTTGCCTGGGAGAAGAGACCAACCCCCACCTGACTACAACCTCCCTTCAGGTATCTATAAAGAGCAAGAAGGTCTCCCCTGAGCCTCCTCTTCTGCCAGGCTAAGCAACCCCAGCTCCCTCAGCCTCTCCTCATAGGGCTGTGCTCCAGACCCCTCCCCAGCTTTGTTGCCACTAGTTGAAGGATGTAACCTTTTATCTTAACACATTCAAATATTTGTGCTGTTGTTTCACATTTAAACTGCTAGCAGACCTTCAAGTATTTGCAATTGATTATCTTGAAGATACGAACTATTCTAGCACTGAATGGTCTATATTCACTTGGTAACTCAGTTATTCAGTATATGACATAACTCACAGTAATTAGAGTGATTAATTCTGGTATGATGCAAGGGGAGGGAAATTGCCATTTTACAGCTGAACAAACTGGCATGTTTTGGATACACTTAACTACTCTGACATAGGAAACACTAATGTATAAACAGAATGTATTTAACTAAATAATTTTCTAATAGGTTTTCAATGCCTTTTCAGTCAGGACTTATTACAGCTCATGTAAGGATAGCTGCAGTCCAACCTACACAATACAAAGAAAGAACACCACAGACATTTATTTACACACACAAAACCACTCTGAATTTTGATTGCAGGAACACCATTTAGCTCTGGCAGCACTACAGAGTAAGGGAGAAGGGCAACCAAGCTGGGGAGGGGTTTGGAGCACAAGCCCTATGAGGAGAGGCTGAGGGAGCTGGGGTTGCTTAGCCTGGAGAAGAGGAGACTCAGGGGTGACCTTCTTGCTGTCTACAACTACCTGAAGGGAGGTTGTAGCCAGGTGGGGCTTAGTCTCTTCTCCCAGGCAAGCAGCACCAGAACAAGAGGACACAGTCTCAAGCTGCACCAGGGGAGGTTTAGGCTGGAGGTTAGGAAGAAGTTCTTTGCAGGAAGAGAGACTGGCCATTGGAAGGTGCTGCCCAGGGAGGTGGTGGAGTCACCATCCCTGGAGGTGTTTAGGAAGAGCCTGGATGAGGCACTTGGTGCCATGGTTGTGTTGATTAGATGGTGTTGGGTGATAGGTTGGACTCGATCATCTCAAAGGTCTTTTCCATCCTGGTTAATTCTAATTCTCATTTTACCAGTTCTGTTTCAGACTGCATTCTTAGTTAGCTGCTTGTGGTGGGTTGAACTTTCCCCCAACATTAACTTACCACAGATCAACTCAGAAGAACTGAAGCTGTATTTACAAGCAAACCCTGCCCCCTACAATGGAATGCAATGAACATGTACAAAATATACAGGAGTTACAATATTATACAGGTATTTACAATTAGCAAACAACACAGAAACCCCCCAGGTGCCCAAAAGAGTCCAGGGAAGCTTTGCCACTGCCCTCCCCCAAACCTCCCCTCCACTGTACCAGAGGAAAAGAGGAGTTGAGCGGAGGGAATGTTAGTTCTTATCTTCAAGGCCAGCCAGAAGCATTGCTATCTCCTGAGCAAAGCAGGACAGCCAAGAGAAAAGAATAGGAATGGGCATGGAAGTGAAATGTGAAGGCTTGTTACGGTACAGCTTCCTTACCCCAGACATTCTGTCCAATGAATTTGTTTAGAGCAATCTTTCGTTTTCCTTTCTACACTCAAGAGTGGTTTATTAATATTTTTCTACTTTTCTGCTGGAAACCTGCAGCTACATTTTAAAGGCATAGCCAACACCTGCCATGCTGCATTCATCTATAAACACAATTAAAACTTTAAAAAGGGGGAAAAAACCCAACTATCAGTGGCATGTATGACATTTTTTCCCTTAAGAGTCTTAGTGGAAACCCTCAGAAACTTGTTTCTTTGAAGAAATTTGTTGCTTGTTTTCCAGTCTCAGTCTTGTTTGCCAGCAGAAAAGACAGCACTTTAATGAAGAAGAATCCCCAAAAGAACATTTAAGCTCATCTCTGACTCAAAAGTTTGCACCATTACACAGTAAGCTTGACAGTACAGCTTGAGAGTCAGATTTTTGGGGAAGGCAGAACAAGCAGCTCAGCCTCAACCACCTTTGAAAGGTCATGGTGATTAGGAGAGGTTTCCCAAGAACTGGAAGAAAGCAAATGTCACTGCAACCTTCAAAAAAACAGCGAGGAGGAGGATCCAAGGAGCTCCAGACCAGGCAACATCACCTTCAGCTCTGAGAAGATGAGTGCACAAACCTTCCTAGAAGCCATTTCCAAACACATTCAAGATAAAAAGGTGATTAGGAGCAGTCAGTATGGATTCACAAAGAGGAAATCACCTCTGACAAATCTGGATGGCTTTCTAAAATGAAATTGCTAACTTGGAGAATTAGGGGAGAGCAATAGGCAGTCTTCATCACAAATTTAGCAAGGCTTTTGACCCAGTCTTGGATTAGGGCCTGTTGTGACAGGACAAGGCAGGATAGGTTTAAACTAAAGGGAAAAAAAAGGACATTTAGGCTAGATACAAGGAAAATGGTTTTGTTTTTTTACACAGAGGGTGGTGAGACACTGGCTCAGGGTGTCCAGAGAGGTGGGAGATGCCCCATCCCTGCAACCATTCCTGGTCAGGCTGGAAGGGGCTGTGAGCAGCCTGCTCCAGTTGTGGATGTCCTTGCTGACTGCAGGAGGTTGGACTAAATGACCTTGAAAGGTCCCTTCCAACCCAGAACATTCTATGGTTCTATGTCCTCACACAGAAACTCATAAAATACAGACTGAATGTAGGCACTGCAGTAGACTGAAACCTGGCTGAATTACAAATCTCAAAGGATTATGAACAGCAATGGAATGTCCAGCAGGAGGCACTCTTTAGTATGTTTATGGATGATCGGGACCGAGGGTATTGAGTCCAGCATCAGTAAGTTCACAGATGACACCAAGCTGGGGGCAGGAGTCGATCTGTTGGAGGGTAGGAGAGCTCTGCAGAGGGACCTTGCCAGGCTGGGCAGATGGGCAGAGTCCAAGGGCATGAGACTGAACACATCTAAGTGCCAGTTTCTATACAACGGACACAACAATCCCAGGCAGTGCTAAAGGCTGGGGTCAGAGTGGCTGGAGAGCAGCCAGGCAGAAAGAGACCTGGGGGTATTGGTTGAGAGTAGGCTGAACATGAGCCAGCAGTGTGCCCAGGGGGACAAGAAGGTCAAAGGCATCCTGGCCTGCATCAGGAATAGTGTGGCCAGCAGGAGCAGGGAAGCCATTCTGCCCCTGTATGCAGCATTGGTCAGGCCACACCTTGAGTCCAGTTCTGGGCCCCACAGTTTAGGAAAGATGTTGAGTTGCTGGAAGGTGTCCAGAGAAGGGCAACAAAGCTGGGGAGGGGTTTGGAGCACAGCCCTGTGAGGGGAGGCTGAGGGAGCTGGGGTTGCTTAGCCTGGAGAAGAGGAGGCTCAGGGGAGACCTTCTTGCTCTCTGCAACTCCCTGAAGGGAGGTTGTAGCCAGGTGGGGGTTGGTCTCTTCTCCCAGGCAACCAGCACCAGAACAAGAGGACACAGTCTCAAGCTGCACCAGGGCAGGTTTAGGCTGGATGTTAGAAAAAGAGATATTGGCCATTGGAATGTGCTGCCCAGGGAGGTGGTGGAGTCACCATCACTGGAGGTGTTTAGGAAGAGACTGGATGAGACACTTGGTGCCATGGTTTAGTTGATTAGATGGTGTTGGGTGATAGGTTAGACTCGATCTTGAAGGTCTTTTCCAATGTGGCTAATTCTATTCTATTCTACCTCAGTGACTGATACTGGGGCAGATGTTCACTTCTAAAGCTATCTTGTTTAAAGACCTGGATGATGGAACAGAGCACACCATCAATGAATTTGCAAGTGATACAAAATTGGAAAGAGTGTTTGATTCACTCAATGGCTGCAAGGCCATCCAAAGGGATCTTAACAAACAGATTAGACAGGCTAATAGGAAACTCATGAAGTTCAACACAGGGAACTGCAAAGTTCTGTACCTGAGGAAGAATAATCCCATACACCAGCACACACTGAGGGCTGACTGAGTCCTCTTGTTCTGGTGCTGGCTGCCTGGGTGAAGAGACCAACCTCCACCTGTCCACAACCTCCCTTCAGGGAGTTGGAGACAGCAAGAAGGTCTCCCTGAGCCTCCTCTTCTCCAGGCTAAGCAACCCCAGCTCCCTCAGCCTCTCCTCATAGGGCTTGTGTTCCGAACCCCTCACCGACTTCGTTGCCCTTCTCTGGACACCTTCCAGCAACTCAACATCCTTCCTAAACTGTGGGGCCCAGAACTGGACACAGGACTCAAGGGGTGGCCTAACCAGTGCAGTGTACAGGGGGAAAATCACCTCCCTGCTCCTGCTGGCCACACTGTTCCTGATGCAGGCCAGGATGCCATTGGCCCTCTTGGCTGCCTGGGCACACTGCAGGCTCATGTTCAGCCTACCATCCACCAGTACCCCCAGGTCCCTCTCTGCCTGGCTGAATCAATTGTGAGTTGGCTGGTTTTTGACTTGAGGATGCTTGCTAACAGCATTCTGGGTTGCACTAGGAAGAACATTGCCAGGAAGCCAAGGAAGGTGTGATCCTTTCACCTACTCAGCACTGGTGAGACATCTGGAGTTCAGGGTCCAGACACAAGAAGGATGGACTGGGAGAGAGTCCAGCAAAGGGCCACAAAGATTATGAACAAACTGGAGCATTTGATTTATGAGAAGAGGTTGAGGGAACCTGGACTGCTCAGCCTGGAGATGAGATATATCAAAGGAGATCTTGGCGGGAAGTGACCCAGACTGAGGCCAAACCCTACTCAGCAGGGCCCAGTGAAATAACAAAAGCTATGGGCACAAACTGAAATAGATAAATTCCACTAAAATAAGATTGGTTTTGCTTTACTGTGAAGGTATTGGGGAAGCAGACTGCCAGAGAGGCTGCAGCCCCTCATCCTTGGAGGTACATAAAAGCCAACTGGATGCGGTCTTGGGTGATGTGCTCTAGCTGACCTTGCTTTGAGTGGGGGAAATCTGGACTCCATCTCCAGAGGTCCCTTCTAACCTCAATGGTTCTGTGTTACATCTGTAAGACTTTTTACACAACAAGAGTAAAAAGAAAGAATATTCAAAATAGAATTTAGAATAAACCAGGTTGGAAGAGACCTTCAAGATCATCCTGTCCAACCTATGAGGAAAGGCTGAGGGAGCTGGGGTTGCCTGGAGAAGAGGAGACTCAGAGGTGACCTTACTGCTCTCTACAACTACCTGAAGGGAGGTTGTAGCCAGGTGGGGGTTGGTCTCTTCTCCCAGGCAGCCAGCACCAGAACAAGAGGACACAGTCTCAGGCTGCGCCAGGGCAGGTTTAGGCTGGATGTTAGGAAGAAGTTCTACACAGAGAGAGTGATTGCCCATTGGAATGGGCTGCCCGTGGAGGTGGTGGAGTCACCATCATTGGAGGTGTTCAGGAGGAGACTTGATGGGGTGCTTGGTGCCATGGGTTAGTTGTTTAGGTGGGTTGGATTGGTTGATGGGTTGGACACGATGATCTTGAAGGTCTCTTTCAACCTGGTGTATTGTATTGTGTTGCATTGCATTGTATTGCATTGTATTGTATTGTATTGTATTGTATTGTATTATCCACCACCATCTAATCAACTAAACCATGGCACCAAGCACCCCATCAAGTCTCCTCCTGAACACCTCCAATGATGGTGACTCCACCCCCTCCCCAGGCAGGGTGGGGGAAATAAAACACAACAAAACCCCCCAGTGGCAGTAGGTTTAACTATGCATAGCCATCCTTTATTCTTTGAAAGGCTTTAAAATTGAACTTCTCAAGGCACAACATATAATGACACAGTAACAGCTCTTCTCTTGCATGTCACAGGTGTCAGTATTTGAAAGAAGAATGGGAAGAGAAAGCAAGTTTGGATATTTTCTGAAACATTCTGTCCATCCTTTTATTAGAAAAATATTTATCAGCTCCTCCTGCATTTAAGCTCCCTCTGCACCATGGAGATCCCACTGCAGCCCAAACCTTATCTCATGAAGTGTTGCAATCGATTCTTCAGTCTCATTTGCTTTATTACCCTACAAATGAATTCTTCATTGTGACAAATACGTCTTCTGTATAAAGCTCGAACGTGGGAAGGGCAAATTATGTGGTGCTTCCCCAGATCATCAAGTTCAGTCTCTTGTTATCACAGACAGCCATCTCTCAATCCATTCAGATACTTCAAACCGCTCAATTTCCCCCTCCTCTTCTCTTGTTGCAAGCTGCTCCAGAACTACACTTGTCTGGGGGGCAAAATATTCATCCTAGAAATGCAGAATGCATACATGTTTGCCAATACTCCCTCCTCACTGGAGCTGACCCTTCTCAAGGTTTCTGAAATCATAATCCTAGTTTTTCTGAATCATAGAATCAATCAATAAGGTTGGAAAAGACGTCAGAGATCATCAAGTCCAACCTAGCACCCAACACGTCATGACTGACTAAACCATGGCTTCAAGTGCCACATCCAATCCCCTCTTGAACACCTCCAGGGATGGTGACTCCACCACCTCCCTGGGCAGCACATTCCAATGGCCAATTAGCTTTTCCCAGAAAGAGTTTCTCCTCACCTTCAGCTTAAACTTCCCCTGGCACAGCTTGAGACTGTGTCCTCTTGTTCTGGTGCTGTTGCCAGGGAGAAGAGACCAAGCCCCACCTGGCTACAACCTCCCTTCAGGGAGTTGTAGAGAGCAATAAGGTCTCCCTTGAGCCTCCTATTCTCCAGGCTAAACAGCCACAGCTCCTTCAGCCTCTCCTCATAGGGCTTGTGTTCTGAACCCCTCAACGACTTCGTTGCCCTTCTCTGGACACCTTCCAGCAAGTCAACATCCTTCCTAAACTGAGTGGCCCAGAACCGGACACAGGACTCAAGGTGCTGTGCTCAAGACCTCTCCACAGCCCCATTGCCCTTCTCTGGACACCTTCAAGTGTCTCAAAACACTTCTTAAACTGAGGGGCCCAGAACTGGACACAGGACTCAACGTGTGGCCATAACCAGTTTGGCCTAACCAGTGTGGCCTAATCAGCTCGACTAGGTTTATCTAAAAAGATAAAATAAAGTGAAGAAACATCCAGACAGACACTAACACACAAAAGCAAGTCCCACCATTCAAGATACTCATTTGCAAGCAACTGTCAGCCACAGAGGTGTTAGCACATGTTGTGCCTGAGGTAGTAAGCTCTACCATAAGGGAAGGGTTATTAACTTTAACAAGGTCATGTGGTAATGCAAATAATTAGTTACAAATTAAGACTCAAGCATGGCTTGGCAGTTTGGCAGCCATGAAGATTGTTCTTTCACAAGAGAGGTTTTCTGCTTCATACTCCTTACAGATCTCTGCATCGGCTCTACCTTCCACCTTATTCTCTAGAACACATGCATGACCAAAGCAACACCAAAATATTTCAGATGAAGGACCACTCCCTTTTACAGTGCCAACATGTCAATGACACTGCTGGAAGAAGGGAAAAAAGGATACTGAAGTTTCCTTACCTGCTGTGCTCCATCCCCACTAACAATAGGGGAAGTTAGAAGAGGGATTTCACTACTTATAATCGAAGTGGTATCCAGTAATGGTGGATGTTCTGCCATCATTGATGGTACACTAATTCACAAGATCACCTGCAAAGAAAAGTTACTCCAATGGTTAAACTATATAAACGTTTCTGAATAATTGCCCTTAAAAACCGCCTCATTTCAAAAATAAGTAACTAAAATAAACCCAGGCACCCAAGAAAGTTCATTTCCACAACACTCCAGCAGCAATGCAAACTTGAAGCTGCGTTTTGCTGGCCAGTGTAAGCCTTAATTACACAGAGGGTGGTTTAGACCCCCTCTAGTGGCTGAAATCCTAGAAGTTGTTACATCTCGAGTCCTGGAGGTAACAAACATGAATCCTGCACTCGGATTGTACACCCAGATTTTGTCTACATTTGAAAAGAAGAAGGGAAAACACCAAGAAAAAAGAAATAAAGAAAGAAAGAAAGAAAGAGGAAGCAGTTGCCTTAAAGCTTGTTTATATCAAAGTGGTAAAAGCCTGAGCTCTACAAAGAAGGACACCCTTCTCACTCTTCTTAACCAGCCACCCACATTTTCTACTCCTGCAATGACTGAGACCTTTATTTTAGAAGCAAGAAGTTAGTAGGAAATGTCCAAGTGAGAGACAAATTAATAAAATATCTTATGCACAATCTGACATTTCCTTAACTTTTAAATTGCATCAAACCCAGAATTCAAGCCTTGTCATTTTGATAACCAGTGGCTCTTTAACAGCTTTACCAGGAGCTAAAATTGTGGGGGAAAAAAAGAGAGGCAATGCCTGCACACAACATTATAATCCTCAGAAGTGTTCTGCACAAAGCCCTCACTAACACACACTGTAAAGTTACATGCAATCTGATCACAAGAAAAGAAAAGCCACACAGGCAGGAGGCCCATGAAAGCAGTGATCCACTTCAACTCTGAAACTCTGATAAGTGCCAAATAACAGCATAACAGGATTCAGATGAGTGCTCCTTTCAATTCCATTAACAAGCCATAAGTAATGTACTTTATGGGATTTTGTGTGTTAGTGCCATACGAAAGCTGGATGTAAGAATTAAGATCAGAAAAGCTCAAGATTACCATTTTTGCCATGCTGGGAATACCTACTGCAAGTCTAATAAGCTTCTTTTTGAAATTGGGTTCTGTTAATAAAACCAACCAACCAAAAAAACAAACCCCACAACCCAACAGGAAAGAAATAAACTCTAAGCTAGAATAGAATAGAATAGAATAAACCAGGTTGGAAAAGACTTTCGAGATCATCAAGTCCAACCTATCACCCAGCACCATCGAATCAACTAAACCATGGCACCAAGTGCCTCATCCAGTCTCTTCCTAAACACCTCCAGTGATGGTGACTCCACCACCTCCCTGGGCAGCACATCCCAATGGCCAATCTCTCTTGCTGGGAAGAACTTCTTCCTAACATCCAGCCTAAACCTCCATCCCAGTCAGACTCAGTACAACAATTAAATTAACAAGTATCAAGAAATTTGTCTTCCTTAGCAAAACACAGTATCACAGTATCACTAAGGTTGGAAGAGACCTCAAAGATTATCAAGTCCAACCTGTCACCCAGCACCTCATGACAAACTAAAATATGGCACCAAGTGCCACGTCCAGTCCCCTCTTGAACACCTCCAGGGACGGCGACTCCACCACCTCCCTGGGCAGCACATTCCAATGGCCAATCACTCTCTCGGTGAAGAACTTTCTCCTCACCTCCAGCCTAAACTTCCCCTGGAAAACAGAAAGACAGATGGACAGAATTCACTACAGGTAAATGGCACATCCAGAATTCCCACAAGTTGATCCCATTTTGAGTTTGAAAATAATGCTTAGTCTCAAGCACAAAGATTAGACTGAGAATCATCATAGAATCAATAAGGTTGGAAGAGACCTCAAAGATCATTAAGTCCAACCTGTCACCCAACACCTCAGGACTAGCTAAACCATGGCTTCAAGTGTCATGTCCAATCCTCTCCTGAACAGCTCCTGGGACGGTGACTCCACCACCTCCCTGGGCAGCACATCCCAAGGGCCAATTACTCTTTCTGTGAAGAACCTTCTCTTCACCTCCAGCCTAAACTTCCCCTGGCACAGCTTGAGACTGTGTCCTCTTGTTCTGTTGGTGGTTGCCTGAGAGAAGAGACCAACCCCCACCTGGCTACAACCTCCCTTCAGGGAGTTGTAGACAGCAAGAAGGTCTCCTCTGAGCCTCCTCTTCTCCAGGCTAAACAACCCCAGCTCCCTCAGCCTCTCCTCACAGGGCTGTGCTCAAGGCCTCTCCCCAGCCTCGTTGCCCTTCTCTGGACACATTCAGGAATAATCTTTACCAGTATTTGTGAAGCAGAACTGCCTCTTAGCCAGTACTCACAGTGGTCTCATGAAGATAAGCAGGTACAATTTAAAAATTACACAGCCTGAGAGAGAGTAATGTGAACAGGTTTGTGAGAGGTCATGTGAACAGGTTTTCTGAAGTTTTGCCTTGATGTGGCTAACAAACCTCTCTACAAACACCTCTGAACTTCTAACACCGTCTGCTCATATACAGAGATGACTACTCATTATAGTGTGGAACTAGTGAAGAGATACCAAATAAAATTCAAGGAGTAATAAATTAATGAGCCAAGCAGTGATAAATGAGCTGAATTGGGTACCAAGTTGTGGAGACGATGTTTGGTTAACTTACAATAATACAATACAATACACTACACTACAATACAATACACCAGGTTGGAAGAGACCTTCAAGATCATCGCATCCAACCCATCAAACAATCCAACCCACCCAACAACTAACCCATGGCACCAAGCACCCCATCAAGTCTCCTCCTGAACACCTCCAATGAAGGTGACTCCACCACCTCCACGGGTAGCCCATTCCAATGGGCAATCACTCTCTCCGTGTAGAACTTCTTCCTAACATCCAGCCTAAACCTGCCCTGGCGCAGCCTGAGACTGTGTCCTCTTGTTCTGGTGCTGGCTGCCTGGGAGAAGAGGCCAACCTCTGCCTGGCTACAACCTCCTTCAGGTAGTTGTAGAGAGCAAGAAGGTCTCCCCTGAGCCTCCTCTTCTCCAGGCTAAGCAACCCCAGCTCCCTCAGCCTCTCCTCACAGGGCTGTGTTCCAAACCCCTCCCCAGCCTCGTTGCCCTTCTCTGGACACCTTCCAGCAACTCAACATCTTTCCTAAACTGAGGGGCCCAGAACTGGACACAGGACTCAAGGTGTGGCCTAACCAGTGCTGAGTCCAGGGGCACAATGACTTCCTTGCTCCTGCTGGCCACACTGTTCCTGATGCAGGCCAGGATGCCATTGGCCTTCTTGGCTGCCTGGGCACACTGCAGGCTCATGTTCAGCCTACAATCAACCAGCACCCCCAGGTCCCTCTCTGCCTGGCCACTCTCCAGGCACTCTGACCCCAGCCTGTAGCACTGCCTGGGGTTGCTGTGGCCAATGTGCAGAACCCGGCACTTGGATGTGTTCAATCTCCTGCCCTTGGACTCTGCCCATCTGTCCAGCCTGTCGAGGTCCCTCTGCAAAGCCTCTCTGCCCTCCAGCAGATCAACTCCTGCCCCCAGCTTGGTGTCATGTGCAAATTTACTGATGATGGACTCAAAAACTTCAACAGCTGCTGCTACAACTTACTACTCAGAAGCATTCTCTAAAGCCATCTCCATCCCAACCAACTGAACACTTCCACTTGTTTGCCCATCTAAGGCAGATGTTGTACTTCTGCTGTGAGTTGAAGTTTGTTGTACCAGGCTGCTAGTACAATGTGACTCAGGCAGAACAATGATTTCACATTTCTCCAGCAAATGCATTACCAAAGCACTCTAAGGCTCTCACACAGCCACACATATAAACCATGAGTTTGCCATTCCCATACTGAAGGTTGTTCTACCATAAAAATACTGAAGGGGAGGGAGAGGGAGGGGAGCAAAACAAAACAAAACAAAACAAACCCAAAGGGCATTCTGGAATCATTTTAGAGGTCTCATCTGCTTTCCTAGTGTACACTGCACAGATCAAAGCTGGGGGAAAAATGCCCCTAGGTTAAAAAACTTTGAAACCTAACTGTGATTACTTCAGAATTCACCACTGCTTATGCCAAGTCATTTACACCTGCTTCATCAGATTAATCAGTCTCCCTAGCAATGGGGACAGAGTTTTGTATTTCTGCCTTACTTCAAAACCTTTCCCACTCAAAAATAACTGCAGGCTACAGTCAGTCCCCACTAATTCTACAGGTGGCAGAGGGCTGATGAAAGTTACTTGGATCATCTTTCAAGCTAGCAAGTTTGATAGTTAGCTTCCCAGGGTGTTATCCAATCAGCATTTAATGTAAAATGCATGCACAGCCTGGAAGCAGAAGTTAGAATGAAGGTCTCCCTCCTCCCATGATAGCTACAATCAGGCTTGTTCCTGTGCCATCTCTTGATCTTACAGCTCCAAACATTTTGTGCTCCTATCTGGCTGAGAGAGCTGGGGTTGCTTAGCCTGGAGGAGAGGAGGCTCAGGGGAGACCTTCTTGCTCTCTACAATTACCTTGAAGGGAGGTTGTAGCCAGGTGGGGGTTGGTCTCTTCTCCCAGGCAACCAGCACCAGAACAAGAGGACACAGTCCCAAGCTGTGCCAGGGGAGGTTTAGGCTGGATGTTAGGAAGAAGTCCTTCACAGAAAGAGAGATTGGCCTTTGGAAAGTGCTGCCCAGGGAGGTGGTGGAGTCACCATCCCTGGAGGTGTTTAGGAAGAGACTGGATGAGGCACTTGGTGCCATGGTTTAGTTGATTAGCTGGTGCTGGGCGATAGGTTTGACATGATGATCTCAAAGGTCTTTTCCAACCTGGTTAATTTTATTCTATTCATTCTAAAGTGTCACAGACAGAAAAGTAATTCCAATGATGCAAGTTAAACTGGCTTGGCTTTTCCCAAGTTGAAGTTGAATCCAGCTCATTACTCCCGAAGCACCACACTAATGACTAGCCTCACGTACGGGAGCGCTAACCACCTGTAGCACAGTGACTTCTGACTGAATGAAGAGCTTACGATGCACTCAGGGCTATCACTGTGTATTAGGCACGAATCAGAAGAAGCCTATCAAATTGGACACCAGTGAGAATTAACCATAACCCAAGCTGACTCAAATGCGATTGTCATGGCAACTCCTTCCGCCCTCCCAAGGCAGGAGCAGCTCTGGACCTACCTAACATTTGGGCTCGGGTTCATTCAGTGAGTCTCTTGCACGGGGGCTTAGTAATTTGATTTGTACGAAACCTGACTTTCCACAGGCACCCCAGTGCTTAAGTGGATAGGCCACCTTTGGAACACAGCCTTCAGTGCCTTAGCAAGGGCACAGCTAAATTCCATGTCTGGATCCAAGCGTTTGCTTTATCCCAGAGGCAAAGCATACTGCTCATCGATAAACCCTGACAGGAGGTACTAGGTACAGTGTTAGTCTTGACACCCTCTGCAACAACAATAAAAGTGCTACCTGGCAGACTGCAATCAATCTAGGGGGAGGAAAAAAAATAAGGAAAATAAAAATCAATGCTTTCTTGACAATACATTATTAGATTTCTCTGCAGTGCCACTGAACCTGTCTTGAGGACTAAAGGTTTAGACTTCACACCAGCGTGGGTCTACGCCTTTTCCTTAACAGCAGTCAAGAGACAGCAATCTGTACAAGCCAGTGTGCATAATCAGGGCAGCCTGTAAAACATGGTATGTTCACCAGTTCCCTCAGCCTCTCCTTGTAGCAGAGGTGCTCCAACCCCCAATCACTTTTGTGACCTTCCTCTGGGCCCACTCCATCAGGTTTATGTCCTTTCTGTACTGAGGGCTCCAGACCTGTACACAGAACTCCAGGTGAGGTCTCACCAGAGCAGAGTACAGTGGCAGAATCACCTCTCTGGATCTGCTGGCCACACATTTTTTGATGCAGCCCAGGATGCTCTCAATGTGCACTTGCAGCCCGGAAAGCCAATCAGATCCTGGGCTGCATCAGGAGAAGTGTGGCCAGCAGGGCAAGGGAGGTGCTTCTCCCCCTCTGCTCAGCTCTGCTGAGACCCCACCTGGAGTACTGCCTCCAGTTCTGGAGCCCCTATTACAGGAGGGATGTGGAGGTGCTGGAAGGTGTCCAGAGAAGGGCCACGAGGATGATCAGAGGGCTGGAGCACCTCTCCTCTGAGGACAGACTGAAGGAGTTGGGGCTGTTCAGTCTGGAGAAGAGAAGGCTCCCAGGTGACCTCATTGTGGCTTTCCAGTATCTGAAGGGGGCCTACAGGAAGGCTGGGGAGGGACTTCTCAGGCTCTCAGGTAGTGATAGGACTAGGGGGAATGGAATGAAGCTGGAGGTGGGGAGATTGAGGCTGGACATGAGGAAGAAGTTCTTCCCCATGAGAGTGGTGAAGCCCTGGAATGGATCATCCAGGGAGGTGGTTGAGGCCCCGTCCCTGGAAGTGTTTAAACCCAGACTGGAAGAGGCTCTGGCCAGGCTGATCTAGTGTGGGGTGTCCCTGCCCATGGCAGGGGGTTGGAACTAGATGATCCTTGTGGTCCCTTCCAACCCTGACTGATACTATGGTTTGCCTTCTGGGCTGCAGCGCACACTGTCTGCTCACGTCCAGCTTCTCATCCACCAGGACCCCCAAGGCCTTTTCCTCAGGTCTGCTTTCTATCACCTCACCCCCAGTCTGTATTGGTAGTGAGGATTGTTCCAGTTCAGGTGCAGCACTTGCTCTTATCGAACCCCATGAGGTTCACCAGGGCCGACATCTCCAGCGTGTCCAGGTCCCTCTGGATGACATCCAATCTCTCTGGCATACTGACAGAACCACTCAGCTTGCTGTCATTTGCAAACTTGCTGATGGTGTGCTCAGTCCCACTGTCTATAGCATTGATAACAGGATTAAACAGTACAGGTGCCAATATAGGTCCCTGAGGGACACCACTTGTCACTGCTCTCCATCAGGACTTCAAGCCATTGAGCACTACCCTCTGGATACAACCATCCAGCCAATCAACTTGATTCCTGGGTAAGTCTCAGAGGTCTGGAATTAAACTAGAAGCTTCATATTAAAAGGTTGGATGGGACAATCTAGGTCTGTTAGCAACCAGCAGTCTGAGACCAAACAAAAGTGAACAGTCAGTGCTGGATTTGTAAGGAATTAAATGACAAGTATGATCCATGGGGAAAAAAGCTTACCTAATTAACTTGGTGAGATGGATATTGCTGATAAAAGGTACTAACACGAGAACTGGAAAAAACAATCTAAAACCTGTTTGGCACAACTTAACATTTTTCCTCAATAAAACCACGTAACAGGTATTACATGGATTAAAGCTGGGCAGACAGCCCTTAAATATTAACAGTAAACACAGAGCTCCTGAGCATGTGAGTTTCCAATAGGAAGGGAAGGTATCAGTTCTTGGCTCCTCATTACAGAACATGTTTTTACCTTGGCTCTCAGGAAAAGACATTGAAAAACAAAAAGGGAAGTCAAAAGGAAGCCTGGAAATGACAAACCATGAGAGTGATAAAAAATCAAGTCATTTAGTCACTTTACCCCATTAAAATGGCATGAATAACTTCAAATGATAGGATTCATTACACAGAAAAAGCTACCCTTTCTAAATCAGACAAAGAATGAACTCAATCCTGTGCAGGGTTCATTCGAGAAGGGCAACAAAGCTGGGGAGGGGTTTGCAGCACAGCCCTAATGAAGAGAGGCTGAGGGAGCTGGGGTTGCTTAGCCTGGAGAAGAGGAGGCTCAGGGAGACCTTCCTGCTGTCTACAGCTACCTGAAGGGAGGTTGTAGCCAGGTGGGCCTTGGTCTCTTCTCCCAGCCAACCACCAACAGAACAAGAGGACACAGTCTCAAGCTGTGCCAGGGGAGGTTTAGGCTGGAGGTTATTGGAATGGGCTGCCCTGGGAGGTGGTGGAGTCACCATCATTGGAGGTGTTCAGGAGAAGACTTGATAGGGTGCTTGGTGCCATGGTTTAGTAGATTAGATGGTGTTGGATGAAAGGTTGGACGTGATGATCTTGAAGGTCTCTTCCAACCTGGTTTATTCTATTCTATTCTGAAAAGGATAGGAGAAGGAAAGCAGACAGCCAAACACAAGCTCCCCATAAAGCAGTAGAGTCATAGAACCAATAAGGTTGGAAAAGACCTCAGAGATCAGCAAGTCCAACCTAGCACCCAACACCTCATGACTAAACTAAACCATGGCTTCAAGAGCCACATCCAATCCCCTCTTGAACGCCTCCAGTGATGGTGACTCCACCACCTCCCTGGGCAGCACATCCCAATGGCCAATTACTCTTTCTGGGAACAACTTTCTCCTCACCTCCAGCCTAAACATCCCCTGGTGCAGCTTGAGACTGTGTCCTCTTGTTCTGGTGCTGGTTGCCTGGCTACAACCTCCCTTCAGGAAGGTGTAGAGAGCAGTATCAGTTATATTTACAGGCATATCTCACTCCACAACAAGGAGGGTATTTTCCCTGCCTCTGGCCACAGGTATCTATAATCTTTACTGCAAGAACACAATAAGCTTGTTCTCCAGCTTGCTGCTTTAGAGTTCTCAATACCTGTTCAAAGGAGTAGTAGAAGTGACTACAGCTTCTTGAAAATATTGTTGCATATTGAAAATACTGAAAGCAAAGTATGTGCATACTGTAATTTCAGCCTCTACCCCACAAAAAACTTCTCTTGATGATAGAATAGAATAGAATAGAATAGAATAGAATAGAATAGAATAGAATAGAATAGAATAGACCAGACCAGACCAGACCAGACCGGAAAAGACCTTCAAGATCAACAAGTCCAACCTATCAGCCAACACCATCTAATCAACTAAACCATGGCACCAAGCACCCCATCCAGGCTCTTCCTAAACACCTCCAGTGATGGTGACTCCACCACCTCCCTGGGCAGCACATTCCAATGGCCAATCTCTCTTCCTAACATCCAGCCTAAACCTCCCCTGGTGCATGATACAACTGTCTTCCACCTCCATCCAGTTTCCCAACATACTCAGGATTTAGAGAGGTCTTGAAAAGCAAACACAAAAAGCAACTTGCATCTGGACAACACCTAAGGCTCAGTCCACAGAGCTGTGACAAAATTCACTAGCCTACTGTCAGATTTCCTGCACTACTGAAAACTAATGGATGCAGCAGACTTCAGAAGGGGTAAAATTACATTCAGGATAACTCTACGGATTTATTTAAAGCCAACTCACTGCACCATTCTTGTGGACATATTAAAAGGCAACAGACAAGGAGGACAGCACATTAGATGAACAGATAGGTAATACACTGTTGCTAAGCACAGAAGCAGCAGCTGAGAAGTAATTTTCGACTGGTGGTGTGCTAAAGGCATGGTTATTTAGAAATGTATACTGACTCATGCACGGCAACAACTGCTGCAGGAACAGCTCTCTCACTTCTTGTCTTGCTACTGAATACATTGAACTGAACTAGCAGTCGGCATTCAGAGTGTAATTCAGAACACAGCTGACACTGTTCTTTCACAATCTGAACTGAGTCCATCCTAGGATCCAAGGAAAAGTGCAAGGTCCAGTGAGAGTTCAAAAAATTCAGTTGGTTAATGCTTTAGAATGAATAGAATAGAATTAACCAGACTGGAAAAGACTTTCGAGATCATCGAGTCCAACCTATCACCCAACACCATCTGATCACCTAAACCATGGCACCAAGTGCCTCATCCAGTCTCCTCCTAAACACTTCCAGTGATGGTGACTCCACTACCTCCCTGAGCAGCACATTCCAATGGCCAATCTCTCCTGCTAGGAAGAACTTCTTCCTAACATCCAGCCTAAACCTGGCCTGGCACAGCTTGAGACTGTGTCCTCTTGTTCTGGTGCTGGTTGCCTGGCAGAAGAGACCAACCCCCACCTGACTACAACCTCCCTTCAAGGAGTTGTAGACAGCAAGAAGGTCTCCCCTGAGCCTCCTCTTTTTCAGGCTAAGCAACCCCAGCTCCCTCAGCCCCTCCTCACAGGGCTGTGCTCCAAACCTCTCACCAGGGATTTGTTGCCCTTCTCTGGACACCTTCCAGCAACTCCATATCTTTCCTGAACCGAGGGGTGCAGAACTGGACACAGTATGAAACTTAGGTAGCAAACTTCACTATTCCCTACTACCCCACAGCTGAGCTGCTATTCTTTTTCCTTATCATATAAATTGGAAAACACTTTGAAAGATTCCTCTGAAGGATGTCAAAGCTGTAGCAAAGCAAAGGCATCTGAATTTCCTGGGCATGGTTTGTAGCACAACCCATTCCTCAGTGGTTCCTCAGGAGTGAGCTATGGATTATGCTGCCGAGCCAAAGGGCTAAGTGACATTCCAGCACAAACACCGAGTTCCACACAATAGTTCTGAAGTGCAATGATAACTGAACTCAATCCTTCAATGCCTTCACAGTTGGTTCTTTTAATGTTTCTGTAGCAGGGACACATAACACTCTGCTTTTTACTCTGTCTTGTGGTCAGTAAGTGTTAAAAATATGTTAAGTCTGAGATTATTAGGCAGTTGCATTTCCTCTGCACATGCAAAGCATCAGCATTTCCATCTCTAAGAGACGAGCAGCTGATCTCAAGGATAGTCTCCAAAGACACATCAGCACCAAACCAACTGTATCACCAAGGTAAAAACAACCCAAGACAGCAGCACACGTTCTTGTAGCAAGAAACACTTAACAGCACACTGGGCTGTACTGGCAGAGAAGCCCAGTGGATGGGTTAAGGGAGGCAATTATTAACCACTGCTCAGCATTTATAATGTGGCATCTGCAATCCCATATACAGTTTGGTCTTCCAGGCCACCTTGTCCTCCCCAGTATGATGAAGGTAGAACAATGAAAGTGGACAGCCAAACATGAGCTTCCCAAAAAGACTGTTACCAGGCTTAAGCCTGCAGAAGCTAAGAGCACTAGAGGACAGATGGGCAGAGTCCAAGGGCATGAGATTGAACACATCCAAGTGCTGGGTTCTGCACATTGGCCACAGCAACCCCAGGCAGTGCTACAGGCTGGGGGCAGAGTGGCTGGAGAGTGGCCAGGCAGAGAGGGACCTGGGGGTGCTGGTTGATGGTAGGCTGAACATGAGCCTGCAGTGTACCCAGGCAGCCAAGAAGGCCAATGACATCCTGGCCTGCATCAGGAACAGAGTGGCCAGCAGGAGAAGGAGGTCATTCTGCCTCTGTACACTGCATTGCTTAGGCCACACCTCGAGTCTTGTGTCCAGTTCTGGGCCCCTCAGTTTAAGAAGGATGTTGACTTGCTGGAGTGTGTCCAGAGAAGGGCAATGAAGTTGGTGAGGGGTTTGGAACACAAGCCCTGTGAGGAGAGGCTGAGGGAACTGGAGTTGCTTAGCCTGGAGAGGAGGAGACTCAGGGGAGACCTTCTTGCTGTCTCCAACTCCCTGAAGGGAGGTTGTAGCCAGGTGGGGGTTGGTCTCTTCTCCCAGGCAAGCAGCACCAGAACAAGAGGACACAGTCTCAAGCTGTGCCAGGGGAGGTTTAGGCTGGAGGTGAGGAAGAAGTTCTTCCCAGCAAGAGAGATTGGCCATTGGAATGTGCTGCCCAGGGAGGTGGTGGAGTCACCATCACTGGAGGTGTTTAAGAAGAGACTGGATGAGGCACTTGGTGCCATGGTTTAGTTGATTAGGTGGTGTTGGGTGCTAGGTTGGACTTGATGATCTTGAAGGTCTCTTCCAACCTGGTCTATTCCATTCCATTCCATTCCATTCCATTCCATTCCATTCCATTCCATTCCATTCCATTCCATTCCATTCCATTCCATCCTATCTATTCTATCCTATCCTATCCTATCCTATCCTATCCTATCCCATCCTAACTCTGTGGGGATCAGTGGTCCCCAAAGTGGGGCATACACACCCCAGGGGGTGCACAAGGCAATCCTTTAGGATGGGGTAGGAAGAAAACATTTTTGTGTCATTTGCAAACTAAAAAAAAAAAAAAAAAAAAAAAAAAAAAGGAACAACAAATAGTGTTTTTCATCTTTCTGTCAGCTCCTCCAGGGGTTTTGTGTCTAAGCTTTTGTTTGGTGCCTAAGCTTTGTGTCCAGGCATACAGCAACACATTAGTGCACGCAGGATTTAAAATGACAAACTAAATGCACATAATTCTGAAGTGCACCCTCCAAAGATTGTTACTGATGGGGTGCATGATCAAAAACGTTTAGAGACTGCTGGCAAAACTTGACCATGCAAGGCCCCTTCTGAGCCGAAGGATTCTAGGAAGTCGAGAGCATTAGTCAATCAAAATCTGACAAGCAATGCCAAAGATGAATGGGTTTCAGTAGCCTGGAACCTACAGAGGTGCTATTCATTGTCTCTCAGGCTCCTAAAAGTCTGACATTAATTTTCAGATTCTCAGTGCAGAGCAGGTGCCTTGGCAGACACCAACCACAAGGTTCCACTTGTTTGCAGAATAGAATAGAATTAACCCGGTTGGAAGAGACCTTTGAGATCATCAAGTCCAACCTATCACCCAACACCATCTAATCAACTAAACCATGGCACCAAGTGCCTCATCCAGGCTCTTGCTAAACAATTCCAGTGATGGTGACTCCACCACCTCCCTGGTGCAGCTTGAGACTGTGTCCTCTTGTTCTGGTGCTGGCTGCCTGGCAGAAGAGACCAACCCCCACCTGCCTACAACCTCCCTTCAGGGAGTTGGAGACAGCAAGAAGGTCTCCCTGAGCCTCCTCTTCTCCAGGCTAAGCAAGCCCAGCTCCCTCAGCCTCTCCTCACAGGGCTGTGCTCCAGACCCCTCCCCAGCTTTGTTGCTCTTCTCTGGACATCTTCCAGCAACTCAACATCTTTCCTAAACTGAGGGGCCCAGAACTGGACACAGGACTCAAGGGGTGGCCTAACCAGTGCTGAGTCCAGGGGCACAATGACTTCCCTGCTCCTGCTGGCCACACTGTTCCTGATGCAGGCCAGGATGCCATTGGCCTTCTTGGCCATCTGGGCACACTGCTGGCTCACATTCAACCTACTCTCACCCAGTACCCCCAGGTCCCTCTCTGCCTGGCTGCTCTCCAGCCACTCTGACCCCAGCCTGTAGCACTGCATGGGGTTGCTGTGGCCAATGTGTAGAACCAAGCACTTAGATGTGTTCAATCTCCTGCCCTTGGACTCTGCCCATCTGTCCAGCCTGGCAAGGTCCCTCTGCAGAGCTCTCCTACCCTCCAACAGATCAACTCCTGCCCCCAGCTTGCTGTCATCTGCAAATATTCATATTTTCATACTCCAGGTTGTGATTTAGAAGTAGTTTCAAACATGGTGCATGCATGCATGCCATGACTACCATAACCTATGTGAGAAAGCAGAGTAGATAATTTGAAACACTCCAGCTGTTCAAGTTTAATACACTTGTATTTATGAGCCAGCAGGTCTTGAATGGGAGCCAAAAAGCTAAGCTCTTACTAGTAGCTTACATAAAAACCTAAACTTTTGAAGGTGGCCACTATGTAGAGGAGAACTAGACACCAGTAAACCAGTCATCTGGAAGGGCACAATATGTTCACAGACAGCACCTAACATGTCGAGCACAACTGTTAAATGCTTGACTGTACATAACAAGGCCAGAGACTACCTGAAAACACACTCTGTTTTTAAATGTTATCATTGATTCTTGAAAAAACCCACCCACAGTCCTTATCTAGATTAAGTACACCTAACTTGAGGTTGTTGCATAAGAAGCATTCCATAATTTCCAGCTAACTGCCCCTCCCACCTTCAAGGAAGAAAGTCTAAACTGGTTCTGTAACTCTTAGGAAGTAATAAGTGCAACCATATCACAGATCAGAATTAGTCTGTTCATTTTACTCAGAATTAATTAGATAGTGTGTGCTTCAAAAATAAAAATAATCAATGAGCAAGTTGTCAGCAGCCAGGTGCAAAGTTATGCCCTGTCTTTAGAGGGGACATCAAATCTGCAGCTCTTGAACATGTCCAGAGAAGAGCAACGAGGCTGGGGAGAGGCCTCGAGCACAGCCCTGTGAGGAGAGGCTGAGGGAGCTGGGGTTGCTTAGCCTGGAGAAGAGGAGGCTCAAGGGAGACCTTCTTGCTGTCTACAACTCCCTGAAGGGAGGTTGTAGCCAGGTGGGGGTTGGTCTCTTCTGCGAGGCAACCAGCACCAGAACAAGAGGACACAGTCTCAAGCTGTGCCAGGGGAAGTTTAGGTGAGGAGAAAGTTCTTCACAGAGAGAACTGTTGGCCATTGGAATGTGCTGCCCAGGGAGGTGGTGGAGTCACCATCCCTGAAGGTGTTTAAGAGGTGATTTGATGTGGCACTTGGTACCATGGTTTAGTAGTCATGAGGTGTTGGGTGACAGGTTGGACTTGATCTTTGAGGTCTCTTCCAACCTTATTGATTCTATGAATCACTGCCACACATTGTTTAGGAGCTATACTGTGGCCTCCTCCGTCTTACAGGAACAGCTTCCTTTACAATACTCTTGGGAAGCATCCTCAAAAAGCAATTAGGTGAGTGACCTGCACAGCCTGGTTTTTTTGCACCACTTACAAAGCTCTCCAATGTAATTCCACACTTTGTAGCGCTACACTCCTCTAAACCACGGGGCTATTTTGTTTTGAGCTCTTGTTACTCTCCAGAACTTCCTTAAAGCCTCCTAGTTTTGCTTTTACAACAGCAAAGCTAGGTTCTTCTAAGCTGCTGCCAGAACTGGATTTCCTTCAGTTTATTTTCTGAAATCACATGGGTTCAACACCAGCTTGGCCCTTCCCAGTTAACCATCACTCCTGCCTGCGTTTCTGTTTGAGAACATGCTTGTTTCTTGAGAAAACAAGAGAGTTCAACGGCAAGAACCAGGCTACTTCCTCATTTGTTCTTGGCCTGCCCTCTTCCATAGCTCTAAGCTGCAAGGACTAATTTTCAAAAGAACTTTTCACAGCATTCCTTCAAGGCAAACTAAAAGCACAGACATATTTGTATTAACGTGATGCAACTGGTCACTGAGGGAAATTTATTGCGGAGACAGCTGCTGGTGTTGGAGCTACAAAGAGGGCGTGATTCAAGCACAGCGAGCAGCTTTTAAAGACCTCTTAGGAAGCAGCTTTTCCCCTCATTCTGAAAACTGAAAACTATGCTATCCAAATGCAAAATGGCACAGGATCAATGCAGCAACAAGCCTAACAGATTTTAAACACTTCTGTCAAGTGATGCTTCTTGGAAAACCTGTAGGTTTCCACTTCCAGAAGATACAGGATAATAGCACAGAACAGGACAAGTTAAGACAGCCATATGGAGACTACAATAGAATAGAATAGACCAGGTTGGAAGAGACCTTCAAGATCATCAAGTCCAACCTATCAGCCAACACCATCTAATCAACTCAACCATGACACCAAGCACCTCATACCAGTCTCTTCTTAAACACCTCCAGTGATGGTGACTCCACCACCTCCCTTGGCAGCATATTCCAATGGCCAATCTCTCTTTCTGGGAAGAATTTCTTCCTCACATCCAGCCTAAACCTCCCCTGGCACAGCTTGAGACTGTGTCCTCTTGTTCTGGTGCTGGTTGCCTGGCAGAAGAGACCAACCCCCACCTGCCTACAACCTCCTTCAAGGTAATTGTAGAGAGCAAGAAGGTCTGCCCTCAGCCTCCTCTTCTCCAGGCTAAGCAACCCCAGCTCCCTCAGCCTCTCCTCACAGGGCTCTGCTCCAAACCCCTCCCCAGCTTTGTTGCCCTTCTCTGGACACCTTCCAGCAACTCAACATCTTTCCTAACCTGAGGGGCCCAGAACTGGACACAGGACTCAAGGTGTGGCCTAACCAGTGCTGAGTCCTGGGGCAAGCTTCATCCAATCCTCTAAGGAAAGTTTTAGTCAGCCAAAACATCATGGGACCAACTAGTCTGATGGCCCCATGAAGTCAAGAGGACAAAGCTGCACAGATTGGTATTTTACAGATGAAGCTGTAAAACTGAGTAGATGTCAATTTGGTAACAAAAATAAAGAAAAAATAACCACAAACACACACAAAAAAACCCAAACAAACAAAAAAACCAAAACACCAAACCAAACAAAAAAAAATACCCAGGAACTAATCTGTTTGGAGCTGAATTGCCATGATACATATGATTAAATATATTAGAGTACTGCCAGGCAGCATTACTTACATTGTGATTTACCCTCACCAGTGAAATGCCATCAAGTGTGATGTGCATATATATACACAAATGTTATCAATCAAGTTATAAGCAAGCCTTAACACATTAAAACAAATTAATTTGAGCTGCATCTAAGACTGATCATGGTCAACAGCCACTACTCACTTTCACAGCATCTAGCAGGCCCTACTTCTCAGTACTTTGCTTCAAAGCAGTCAATCTACCTTCATACTAGACCAAATTGGTACAGAAAGCTTTCTTACAGAATGGTCTCCCTCATGTACATTTTCAGTAGATCCCATGGGATCTGCAGAAGCATGGTAACTCTTGTGGCTGATGATATTTAGTCTTGCTGTAGAAAGTCTCCTCACAGGCTATCAACAGTTATTTTGAAATATCAGCAAATAGTTATAGCCAGGGCTGGGGTTAGAGTGGCTGGAGAGCAGCCTGGAAGAAAGGGAACTCGGGGTACTGATTGACAGCCAGCTGAACATGAGCCAGCAGTGTGCCCAGGCAGCCAAGAATGGCATCCTGGCCTGCATCAGGAATAGTGTGACCAGCAGGAGCAGGGAAGTCATTGTGCCCCTGGACTCAGCACTGGTTAGGCCACACCTTGAGTCCTGTGTCCAGTTCTGGGCTCCTCAGTTTAAGAAGGACATTGACACTCTTGAACGTGTCCAGAGAAGGGCAAGGAAGCTGGGGAGAGGTCTGGAGCACAGCCCTGTGAGGAGAGGCTGAGGGAGCTGGGGTTGCTTAGCCTGCAGAAGAGGAGGCTCAGGGGAGACCTTCTTGCTCTCTACAACTACCTGAAAGGTGGTTGTAGCCAGGTGGGGGTTGGTCTCTTCTCCCAGGCAACCAGCACCAGAACAAGAGGACACAGTCTCAAGCTGTGCCAGGGGAGGTTTAGGCTGGAGGTGAGGAGAAAGTTCTTCCAGAAAGAGAGATTGGCCACTGGAATGTGCTGCCCAGGGAGGTGGTGGAGTCGCCATCCCTGGAGGTGCTCAAGAGGGGATTGCACATGGAACTTGGTACCATGGTCTAGTAGTCCTGAAGTGTTGGGTGACAGGTTGGACTTGATGATCTTTGAGGTCTTTTCCAACCTTGTTGATTCTATGATTCTAATTCTATCTCACTGCCATGACACTGCAAGTCAAAGTTCTCACACTGGACTTGAATTCAATTTTTGCTTACAGATCTATTCTCATCTACACACACACATTTTGCAGGTCATTACTGCCTTACTTCCTACCATCATCTAAAGCGTGTCCCTCTGCCCCAAAGTAAAACTGAGCTACTGGATATTCAAATTCACTGATACTCACTGGATATCCAACTAAGGATATTCTGTTGCTCATGTCTCAGTGCTCTTCTGTCATCTAGTAGATACAGTTTCTCTATTTAAAAGAGCAACTCTTACCAACAAAATCCTACAGCTTGAAAACTGGAAGCTAGAGAAGGAGGATTTATTTTGTAATCAAAGGAGTAAGACACTATATTTAGTAGCCTGGAGAAGAGGAGGCTCAGGGGAGACCTCATTGCTCTCTCCAACTACCTGAAGGGAGGTTGTAGCCAGGAGGGGGTTGGTCTCTTCTGCCAGGCGACCAGCACCAGAACAAGAGGACATAGTCTCAAGCTCTGCCAGGGGAAGTTTAGGCTGGAGGTGAGGAGGAAGTTCTTCACTGAGAGAGTTGTTAGCCATTGGAATGTGCTGCCCAGGGAGGTGGTGGAGTCACAATCCCTGGAGGGGTTCAAGAGGGGATTGGACATGGCACTTGGTGCCATGGTCTAGTCATGGGGTCTGTGGTGACAGGTTGGACTTCATGACCTCTGAGGTGTCTTCCAACCTTGGTGATACTGTGATATGACACTAGCAAGGGGAAATGAGATAGTAGCTTGGCAGTAGCACACACTCTGTAGGATCTTGTGTAAGTGGAGCTTGAGCTTTGTTTACCAGACACTGGATTTGTACAACAGAATTCACAAGAAAAATATTTACACTTGTGAGGCACAGGGATTTTTATTTTGTATTTCAGGTAACAGTAGAGTTCTATGGTGGTAAAGTTCATTTTCATTATTCAAGATCAGAAGACATGAAAGAACTGAACTTCACAGATGCAAATGCAACCAACGGACGAAAAACCCAAAGGAAATGCAAAAAATAAAGAGAATTGTCGTGCAGAACAGAAAGTTACCATTTGTGTGCTTCATATTCCTTGTTACTCCCAGTTACTGCAGCAAGCTACTTATCTGTCCACACCTGTCATACTGTAGGTTCTTTGGGACTTTGTCACTTTCCCTACAGGCAATTGCCCAGACTTGGAAAATTGGTTTTATTTTTTATTTTTCAAATCATGGAGAGCACTGCTTCAATTTCATAAACTTTCAGAGATGGGAAACAGGAGGTTTGGGGCATTATAGTATCATAGAATCAGGCAGGGTTGGAAGGGACCACAAGGATCAGCTAGTTCCAACCCCCTGCCATGGGCAGGGACACCCCACACTACATCAGGCTGGCCAGAGCCTCATCCAGCCTGGGCTTAAACACCTCCAGGGACGGGGCCTCAACCACCTCCCTGCACAACCCATTCCAGGGCTTCACCACTCTCATGGGGAAGAACTTCCTCCTCACCTCCAGCCTGAATCTCCCCACCTCCAGCTTCATTCCATTCCCCCTAGTCCTATCACTACCTGAGATCCTGAGAAGTCCCTCCCCAGCCTTCTTGTAGACCCCCTTCAGATACTGGAAGGCCACAATGAGGTCACCTGGGAGCCTTCTCTTCTCCAGACTGAACAGCCCCAACTCCTTCAGTCTGTCCTCACAGGAGAGGTGCTCCAGCCCTCTGCTCATCCTCGTGGCCCTTCTCTGGACACCTTCTGGCACCTCCAGATCCCTCTTGGAATAGGGGCTCCAGAACTGGAGGCAGTACTCCAGGTGGGGTCTCACCAGGGCTGAGCAGAGGGGGAGAATCCCCTCCCTTGACCTGCTGGCCACACTTCTCTTGATGCAGCCCAGGATCTGATTGGCTTTCCGGGCTGCAAGTGCACACTGAGAGCTCCTGTTGAGCTTCTCCTCCCCCAGCACCCTCAAGTCTCTCTCCTCAGGGCTGCTCTCCAGCCAGTCCCTGCCCAGCCTGGATTTGTGCCTGGGATTGCCTCCACCCAGATGCAGGACCCTGCGCTTGGTCTTGTTGAACCTCATGAGGTTCAACATCATGGAAGCCTGCAGGATTATAGAAGCCTGCATGTTGCCAGGAAGTAGAATGAATTGTTTTAGTGCTTCTGGAAAGCAGAAGGTATTTATTATACCTCAGAAAGTGCTGTGCTTCCCTCTCATAAATGGATCATAAAAGTGAGCTCTATTGGTTTAACTGGGATTAAAAACTTAGAGGTATTTTCATTTTTGAAAACTCTGTATATACACAAAGTAAATGTATAATCAGGTACAATATTTTCCACTGTCTAAAATGAAGAGGTTTGGCAGCATATCTGGAGGCTCAGGGGAGACCTTCTTGCTGTCTATAATTACCTGAAGGGAGGCTGTATACAGGCAGGGGTTGGTCTCTTCTCCCAGGCAGCCAGCAGCAGAACAAGAGGACACAGTCTCCAGCTGTGCCAGGGGAGGTTTAGACTGAATGCGTGACCGGTTTTGGGCTGTGCCTTTAAGAAATGGACAGGAAGAAATTCTTCATAGAGAGAGTGATTGTCCATTGGAATGTGCTGCCCAGGGAGGTGGTGGAGTCACCATGATTGGAAGTGATTAGGGGGAGACTTGATGCGGTGCTTGGTGCCATGGTCTAGTTGATTAGGTGGTGTTGGATGATAGGTTGGACTCGATCTTGAAGGTCTCTTCCAACCTGGTACATTCTATTCTACCTTTTAATCTGTCCTAAATGTTTTGGAACAATTCTCCAAGCAAGGCTGGGAGAGAGGCACACTACAAGCATATTCAGCACTCTCATTTAACTTCCAGAAACTGCTGCTGGGATGGTGTTTAGTACCCAAGATACTAAACTGAAAGACGGGGTACCAGTGTTGACTTAGGTGATATATTGACTGCAGAAAAGGGTCCATGCATCCTGAAAAGGCAAAAGAATCTTACAGGGAAACATGAATTAGGTTGAGCAAATTGATGGAATGGAATGGAATGGAATGGAATGGAATGGAATGGACCAGGTTGGAAAAGACCTTCAAGATCATCAAGTCCAACCTATCACCCAACACCATTTAATCAGCTAAACCACAGCACCAATGCCTCATCCAGTCTCCTCTTAAACACCTCCAGTGACAGTGACTCCACCACCTCCCTGGGCAGCCCATTCCAATGCCCAATCACTATAGATATATAGGCAGGGCAGGTGAAACAGAGACCAATACATATGCCTGTATAGACATAAATGGCAGAGGTTTATTTGGAGCCATGAGACGCTGTCAAGACACTGCCAATGAATGTGTTCAAAGGGTTTGGATGACACAAGGGTATTCCATTCCTGAGGTACAACTGTAAACAGAAAAACATTCTAAACCAGTACATCCAAGAAGAGTAGTAACAGTCCTCTACACAGCTGTGTGATCAAAAGGAAGGTTCACAGTTTCCACAGCATATATTCCAGCCAAAACAGGTAATTAATACAACCAAGAAAGGGTGCATGACCTAGCAGATGAGTGTAAAGAGATTTCTCATTATACAGGAGAGTCCAGCATGAAAACAACAGCTAAAAATTCCATTTAATTACTGACAAAAGGGCATAGCAAGTTCTGTTCCATTCTGTTTTCCATTTTGTTAAAGTCATCTATGACAGCTTAGCAAAAAAATCCTGAAGATTTTCACTGGTTACAGGCTCAAGATTATGAGCAGCTGGAATGGGACCAGATCTCTGGGGGCAGATGGAACAACAATGACTTCAAAACTATTTGTTCCATCTGCAGCTAAATGTAAAGTAATTGGAACAATTAAAGGTGACTACCTGCAACAAACATGTAACACTATCATGTATTACAGACCCTTTCTAAACATCCTTCAGTTGAGGTGGTCCCAGGGTGAGTTGTGAGCTCCCCAGGGGCATGGCAGCAGCTCCAGCCCCAGCCCCTTCTCCACTGCCTGCTGCACCCTCTGCTGCAGCTTGGAGCTGTCTCTCTCCCTTCTGTTGTTGCTGGAATCACCAAGTGCTGCACATTGGCCACAGCAACCCCATGCAGTGCTACAGGCTGGAGCCAGAGTGGCTGAAGAGCAGCCAGGCAGAGAGGGACCTGGGGGTGCGGGTTGACAGCAGTTGAATATGAGCCAGGAGGGTGCCCAGGTGGCCAAGAAGGCCAATGGCATCCTGGCCTGCATCAGGAACAGTGTGGCCAGCAGGAGCAGGGAAGTCATTGTGCCCCTGGACTCAGCACTGGTTAGGCCACACCTTGAGTCCTGTGTCCACTTCTGGGCTCCTCAGTTTAAGAAGGACATTGACACTCTTGAACATGTCCAGAGAAGGGCAACGAGGCTGGGGAGGGGTCTGGAGCACAGCCCTGTGAGGAGAGGCTGAGGGAGCTGGGGTTGCTTAGCCTGGAGAAGAGGAGGCTCAGGGGAGACCTTCTTGCTCTCTACAACTCCCTGAAGGGAGGTTGTAGCCAGGTGGGGGTTGGTCTCTTCTGCCAGGCAACCAGCACCAGAACAAGAGGACACAGTCTCAAGCTGTGCCAGGGGAGGTTTAGGCTGGAGGTGAGGAGAAAGTTCTTCCCAGAGAGAGTTGTTAGCCATTGGAATGTGCTGCCTGGGGAGGTGGTGGAGTCCCCATCCCTGGAGGTGTTGAAGAGGGGATTGGATGTGGCACTTGGTGCCAGGATCTAGTAGTCATGAGGTCTGTGGTGACAGGTTGGACTTGATGATCTTTGAGGTCTTTTCCAACCTTGTTTATTCTATGGTTCTATGGTTCTGCCCTATCAGCCCTACAAAATACAGACCCCAGGATGACAATCCAGAATATTACTGACATAAACAAAACTGCTGAACTTTATGGACACACAGGTTTAGGAAAAAGGCTAATAGAGCTTTTTCTACTGGCATCAAGTGAACATCAGCATTAAGGAAGCTCAAAGTTTACTGTATATGGCAAAGAACAAGCCAAGAAAGTCATTTCTGCAGTTCAGGAAACATTGGCCCCGTGAGCACAATAAACATTGGTTGTGTTTGCTGAACAGAAAAAGCAGCAATGTACTCATTCCAAAGCATTATCACTTTCCTGAGATACAGACAGTATCTTTTAGTTAAGCTAAAGAGTTGATAGTCCAAGTCAAATCTATTTTCACCAGTTCTCCTCCTACAGGAAAAGCAATGGCTCACAAATCAACTGGTGCACTATAAACTGCAGCCAGGCTGAGTTGTGCTACAAACTGCCAGGGAATTTCCCCCAGCCAACACTCTTAAAGAAACGGATGATAAAATACAGAAGTGTTACCAACAGATGCAACAGAGAGGCTCCAATTCATATTTCACATCACAGAGATGCACCAATGAAACACAACCTGCTACTGCGGCAACGTGAAGAGAGACTGAACCAGAAATCCCACAACAATTAGAAGGTGGAGGTCCAAAAAGAAAGGCTGGATTTGCTGGATGAAGATAGGAGTTCCTCAGGTTCCAAGAGGCACTGACAATGAACAGCAACAGCTTCAAACAACTATCTGGGAAGTGGGCATGCAGCCTCAACAAACACTGTCTTTCCTAGTATCTGTCTGGCTGGTAACATAAAGGCTGTCTTGGCCAGTTCCCCCATGCACCCAAAACAGCGGGATGGGGCTAGGTTAAATGATTTGTCGCTTTGACAGAGGTGTCAATAGATAATGAGGACCCTAGCAGCTAACGCCTGCCAAGCACTCAGTATTTCTAGAGACCAAGACATTCACAACTGCAGAAGTGACCTGCCTGCAAGGTAAATCAGTGTGTTGCCTAAAGGCATTCATAAGTTAAAACCATGTAAGAGAAAGCATTGAAGTAGGCTTTAAGGACCTTGCTTCCCAGTAAGTTCTTAGGAACACTGCAGATGCACATTTAGTGAAGTAGTCAAAGTTGCAGTAACAGAGAGATCCTTCATCATTGAGGTATCTTGAGCCAGAATGATCATCAGCTAACACTGAGTTAGCTGATATAAGTCCAAATCCAAGTTAAATTAAATGGCTGCAAAGCAAAGAACAAGCAAGAAAAGCATCCCAAGATCCACAGGACTCACAGCCCAGAGCAAATGAGTTATTATAGTCTGAATCACGATTCAAGTTGCTGCAATTCCATTATACTACTGCTTACAAAAATAAAAAGCTTTTAAGTTCATAAGCTAGTAGAAACTCCAACTTGAAAAAAGGTAGAAATGCCATTAACAGATTGAAATCAACTTGAGAGTTGTAATGACCCGAGCCTCATGTAACTCATACCTAGTGCTTGTCATACAGCAAAAAGCCTCAGATCATCTCCACCTGCCTTTTAAAAACTGAGACACTCATCTAATTCTGTTTTAATATTACCATCTACAGTAGTCACCCAATGGCTGCTCAAAACAGATTGCTTCCATCCTGACCAAGTGACCTAAGCAACTGATGACTGAATTCTGGCCTTTTTGAGGACAAGGTTCTGCATCACTCTTAACTAAGGCTTCATCTGCCAAAATCATTGTCTGATGGCCTGATGCAACTGAGTCAGCATGTCATTTTTCTCCACCAAAATCATCACAACAACCATTCTGATTTGCCAGAGTAAGTCCCAGATTCAATCCACGTATGTTGAGATGGCTTGCACACACTCTGTGTACACAGAGTGAATCTAGACCTAGGTGCTGTGCTTACAGACTCAATCAGCATCCCTCCAGCTCCCCGTGCTTAGCAGGAGCACCAGCTATCAAGAACTCTACTCAATTCCAACTTTTACAAACGTGCACAGCCTTTTATCCCCTACCTGAAAGCTTGCTACTTCTCTACTTCTCCATTCACCACGTGATTGCATTTCACAATTATCTGAGACAGTTGCCCTAAAGAAAACAAAATGGCAGAAAAATAAAATGTAACTGATTGGACTTTTTGCATTTTAATGACTGCCAAGTTCCTGTGATTCATACTATTTCGAGGCACAAAACATACACACATCTATGAATGCAGACTCACATCATGGCTCCCGACAGTTTTTTTTCATGCTGCAGAAAGTTACCCATTGCCATAACAACAAAACAGCTTCCTTGAAGCTCAAAGCCTAGCAGGACTGGGACCTACAGTGCCTAAGACAGAAGCCATCAAGTACTCAGCAGCAAAACACCTAAGAGATCTGGAGTCTTAGAGATAATGAATGGTATTTACAACCGGTATGTATTCGATCAAACACACACTTCAATTGTAAAAGCAAAGGGCATTCCATGGAAAACCCTTAATGAAATTACTTCAGTCGCTAATAAACTGCCTTTGACAAGAAATTACCAGCACTCCTTAAGATGCCACTCAAAGCATAATTTGCTCCTACCCAGCACATTTTCCCCCGTTTCAACTGCTTGTTTTCTTTAGTCTGCACAATACAAATCTGCCGAGAAGTTTCGTTTTTCCTTTTAGTTGGTTTCACTTTCTGGTTGTCTGGAAGCAACAAAAAGTTTCTGTTTAGGTTAAAACCAAACTCGGGGAATAGGAAAGGAGGAACCGGACACGAATCGAGACGAACGAATGCCTCTGCTAAGCACACGGCAAGGCGATGATAGGGTTTTCGGTAAGATTTACATGCAGAAACACACGCTCGATCCTTTTAGCTAGGAGTTCCGAGGAAAGCTTTTCGGCTTTACAGGAGAACAACAACAAGAGATAGAAAGACGCGTTGAAAACCAGCACTTCCTTCTTCTCCCCGCCTGTCACAGCCAGCTCAGCTGTTCTGGCCGCGCTTCGCATATGCTTCTCCTCCCCGAACAGCCCTTCCTCCGCGGCAGCCGCGCAGCAGCCCTGCCCCGGGGAGCCCCGCTGCCCGGCACTGACAGGAGCAGGATCCCCCCGCCTCGGCCGGGAGAGGCATCTCCGAGCAGCATGGAAGCCCGGAAAGAAAGACAGAAAGTTTTTTTTCAGCAGGGCTCCGGCCGGAGGCGCCGGTTCCCCGGCCCTCTTCGAGACGGTAGGGCGAGAGGCGCAGGCAACGCCGTCTCCTCGGGGACCAGGCTGTTCTCATCGCGCCCGGCACCGGGGGCAGGTAGAGGGGCTACCCCTGCCCCTTCGCATCACTCCGCCCGTCCTACAAAGGGGAAGGGGGTGGTTTGCCAGCCGCCTCGGGGCAGAGAACACACCTACTCACCGCCATGGCCCCGCCGGCTCTCCCGGCTAACGGTTCGATCCTTGCCACCGGCGGCCAGCGGTTCCAGGGCGGGGATCTAAGGGGAGTTCCCGATGGCGCAGCTCGGGCAGAGGCGGCGCCAGGACGGCCGCTTACCCCACCCCTTTACCCGCCCACCCGAGGTACCTGCGCTTCGGCCACCGCTGCTCCGCCGCCTTTTCCTCCTTTCCTCGCACCTGTCACTGCCTCCTGCGGCCGCCACCGCTGCTGCTGCTGCTGGTGCTGCTGCTAGCGCTGGTGGTGCTACGGCCGCCACCTTCGCCCCGCCGCCTCAGCGCTCCCTGCCGCCTCGCCCTCCGGCGCGCGGCCGCCATGCTTGTGGAGGGCGAGGAAGGGCCGCGAGGGGGCAGTTGACTCCGCCGCGCAGTGCGCCTGCGCAGAAAACCCTAGTTCGGGCAGCGGCGGCTATAGGCAGGAGGGGCGGTTCCAAGCATATGGGCCTGTCAGTGGAGGGCGGGGTCGGGGGTGTGGGCGGAGTCAAGGGGGTGTGGGCGGGGTCGTGGTGATGTAGGCGGGGTCAGTGGCGTGTGGGCGGGGTCAGTGGCGTGTGGGCGGGGTCGGGGGAATGTGAGACGGGGATGTGGGGATGGGATTTGGCCTTGGGTTGCATCTTGGCGTTGACCTTGGACCTAGTGCTGGGGCCTGGGCTTGTCCCAGGCTGGGCACTTACCGAGTAGAATGAAGGGTATGCAAGACTACCCCTTCCCTATACACAGAGGTAGCCTTTAACACTACAGAAGTCAAAATGCTTTCAGTACCGTGTCTGAACAGAGCTCCAGGAGCTTGTTATTTAATGGCAGAATGTGAGTCATCTTGATGCCCAAGCATGTAGTGTCCAATATCCAAGGGGAAGGAGTAAGAAACATGCTTTTCCAGGAGCTTATGCAGGGAGAAACTAACTTTCCTCAACACCTGCAATGTTTGGTTAATGTCTGGAATGCTAATTCGTGATTATCCTTTGCTTAATGTTTGTCCTTTAAACCATTATGGATCGAAATTATTTTACTATGATATTTGGCTCAATGACCTTCTGCAGCAGTGGACTGAACACAAATGTTTTATAAAGTGGTTTTGGTAGTTTATTTTGAAGTTCACTGTTGCTCGGTTAATAACTTGCTATTTCTCTTGCATTTCAGCAGTGTTCCTATCATTTTTATAGCTTAGCAGCAGGCAGAAAGTAGTTTCTCTTGACAAAGGATGCACCAGGCAATACTTTTCCATCCTGGTTGCTCCCTATAGACCCTCTTTCCAAAATTCATAATTTCACTGGCAAATACCGTCCTTAGATTATGGTATGTCAGATCTCTCAAAACCTAGAGAGACTTGGGCCTAATCAATATTTGGATGAGATACCTTGTTAGGTACTGCAGAAGGTGCTGCTGGTGATTCATTCAGTGGCATTCAACTGTCTATGAGTCAGGGCTGAACAAATGCCACTGCACAGCATTTGTGGGTTGTACCATCCAGGAGCATAAAACTGGAGATCGTTGCCAGTTACAGCTGTAGGAAATCACTGTTTCTTCTACTTTACTCCAGTTTCAATATGAGTTTCCAGAATTAGCCAGCAGTTTTGGTGGAATATAGCAAAATGTTTCCACTGTTGTTTTTTGTGAGGCACCACTCATTGCTGCTGGTGATGGATCCAAGATCAGCAGCGGTAGCCATGAGTGCTCTTGTAGGCAGCCACAGATTCTGGCTCTGTATCAGATCACACAGTGTTGATTTGGTGCATGCAGCACTTACTGTACTTGCCCTGCTGCCTGAGGGCCCTGGGGCCGTGTCCTTCATCCTTCCTCCTGGTTCTCCTCCTGGTTAATTCTATTTAATTCTATTCTATTCTATTCTATTCTATTCTATTCTATTCTATTCTATTCTATTCTATTCTACTCTATTCTATTCTTTTCTACCCTACCCCCTACCCTACCCTACCCTACCCTACCCTATCCTATGCTATCCTATGCTATCCTATGCTATCCTATGCTAACCTATGCTATCCTATCCTATCCTATCCTATCCTATCCTATCCTATCCTATCCTATCCTATCCTATCCTATCCTATCCTATCTATCCTATCCCTATCCTATCCTAAAATGCTGCTCCCTCACATCCCTTGCAGGTGACATTAGGAAATATTTGTCATGTTTTGGGTGTGTGGGGAGCAGGGAAGGATGAGAGTGTTTAAGGGTTTTCTCCACATCCAAACACGGTAGGGAGGTTTGCATTTCATGACATGTCCTGATGTGCTTCCTACCTATGAATTTTGTATACAAAATTCAGTTTTCTGCTGAAAAACGAATTAAAATCACCTGGAAATCATTCTGAACAATATTGGTGGAAGGCATAGGGGAACCAGTGTAGCGACCTCTTGATCTGTTTGGGGACTCATGTGCATAAATGGACTTTTTTTCTAAAGCAAAACTGAACTAGATTGGTATTACTTAGCAGTTTAAATTGCCTTTAAAGATCTCAACAACTTCTCAAATGCTCTTGGTTTCACCCATTGCAGAACTTCCCAGAAGGACCCACATGGAAACAGAGTGTCTTCACAATATCATACCAGAAATACCTCCAAGTGCTAAACAACATTTATGAAACTGATATTGTAGCTAAAGTCAGCAGAGGAGAGGTGAGAAGAGAAATCCATCAGGGAATGTTTTTCAGAGTACTCTCTCTCTTAAGATACAGACTTGATGTAGAATAGCATAGCATAGCAGAGAAATAGCATAGCATAGCATAACATAGCATAGCATAGCATAGCATAGAATAGAATAGAATAGAATTAACCAGGTTGGAAAAGACCTTCCAGATCATCGAGTCCAACTTATCACCCAGAACTATCTAATCAACTAAACCATGGCACCAAGTGCCTCATCCAGTCTCTTCCTAAACACCTCCAGGGATGGTGACTCCACCACCTCCCTGGGCAGCACATTCCACTGGCAAATCTCTCTTGCTGGGAAGAATTTCTTCCTAACATCCAGCCTAAACCTCCCCTGGCACAGCTTGAGACTATGTCCTCTTGTTCTGGTGCTGGCTGCCTGGGAGAAGAGACCAACCCCCATCTGGCTACAGCCTCCTTTCAGGTAGTTGTACATGGCTACAAGGGCTCCCCTGAGCCTCCTCTTCTCCAGGCTAAGCAACCCCTGCCTCCATGCTATGGCTCTCATTTCTTCAGTCAAACAAAGGTAGAGTCTCTAGAGAACTGAAGAGTTGGTATTCCAGCAGTCATTATTGCATGTTTGCATTGAATTGTTTTTACTCAGCAAAATAAGTATCTATATAGTGCACTGGGATCAGAATCAGCCAACTCTGCAGTTCTCTCCATCCTTGCAAAAGGCCCCATCTCTGGAAACAATCAAGGTCAGGCTGGACAGAGCTCTGAGCAACCTGATCTTGTTGAAGGTGTTCCTGCTTATTGCAGGAGGATTGAGCTAAATGATGTTTAAAGGTCCTCTCCAACCCAAACCATTCTATGATGAAATGTGGAAAACCTCCAGTTCTGAAGTTAAAATACCATATAATACCTTAAAATACCTAAAACACCTTAAGTTTGAAAGTTCATCAAGTCTCCTAAACAGAGCAGTCTTCTCCACAGTGAGTGACCTGCTTGTACATCTCAGCCAAATTTGTGGGTCACCTGTGCCAGAAGGGAGAACAGTCACCACTCTTGGTAGTGACAACGTTCCATGAGCCTGTAAGGGCATGGCTGCCAAATGCAGAGAAGCAATCTTGCAATCAAACTTTACTGCATCTTGTCTACCACCAACAAACAGGCTTATCATCCAAACTACTTTTTAAAAACACTGCTGGGAACATTTGCCATGGTCTCTCAGTCGGCTGAACATGAGCCAGCAGTGTGCCCAGGCAGCCAAGAAGGCCAATGGCATCCTGGCCTGCATCAGGAACAGTGTGGCCAGAAGGAGCAGGAAAGATATTCTGCCTCTGTACTCAGCACTGGTTAGGCCACATCTTGAGTCCTGTGTCCAGTTCTGGGCTCCTCAGTTTAGGAAAGATTTAGGAAAGAGTTGCTGGAAGGTGTCCAGAGAAGGGCAACGAGGCTGGGGAGGGGTCTGGAGCACAGCCCTGTGAGGAGAGGCTGAGGGAGCTGGGGTTGCTTAGCCTGGAGAAGAGGAGGCTCAGGGGAGACCTTCTTGCTCTCTCCAACTCACTGAAGGGAGGTTGTAGCCAGGTGGGGGTTGGTCTCTTCTCCCAGGCAAGCAGCACCAGAACAAGAGGACACAGTCTCAAGCTGTGCCAGGGGAGGTTTAGGCTGGAGGTTAGGAAGAAGTTCTTCCCAGCAAGAGAGATTGGCCATTGGAATGTGCTGCCCAGGGAGGTGGTGGAGGCACCATCATTGGAGGTGTTTAAGGAAGAAACTTGATGGGATGCTTGGTGCCATGATTTAGTTGATTAGATGTTATTGTGTGATAGGTTGGCCTCAATGATCTCAAAGGTCTTTTCCAACCTGGTCTGGTCTATTCTATTCTATTCTATTCTATTCTATTCTATTCTATTCTATTCTATTCTATTGTTCTATTCTCACAGGTCATATGGGCAATGGTTTGGACTGTGGCCTATGTGAGCCATGAGGTCAGTAGCACTGCTGTCTTCTAGTAGACAAATAGCATCCAGCCTAACAATTCTATGCTTCTATGTTCTCAGTATCAAATTATATTGAAACGTTACCATTTCAATGGTAAAATATCTGGGGGGAAAAGGAGTCTGAGACTGGATTGATATGCTCAGCTGTGTTTTCACATAATTTGGCAGACTAGTAGGACTCAAAACACATTAAGTAGTGGCATACAATAAAATGTTTACTGTGTCTCTTAACTGTTTTCTTCACAGTTGTTAAAGAGTATATATCATAGTATCATAGAATCAGTCAGGGTTGGAAGGGACCACAAGGATCAGCTAGTTCCAACCCCCTGCCATGGGCAGGGACACCCCACACTAGATCAGGCTGGCCAGAGCCTCATCCAGCCTGGGCTTAAACACCTCCAGGGACGGGGCCTCAACCACCTCCCTGGACAACCCATTCCAGGGCTTCACCACTCTCATGGGGAAGAACTTCCTCCTCACCTCCAGCCTGAATCTCCCCACCTCCAGCTTCATTCCATTCCCCCTAGTCCTATCACTACCTGAGAGCCTGAGAAGTCCCTCCCCAGCCTTCTTGTAGGCCCCCTTCAGATACTGGAAGGCCACAATGAGGTCACCTCAGAGCCTTAGATATTTTATATTTTTATATATTTAATGTAGTTATTTTAATAATTAATATATATTTATACATTTGCATTTATTTTTATATATATATTATATACACACACACACACACTATATATACACACACACACTATATATATGTGATATATTTTACCATACTTTTCTCCAAATGCTGATGGGCAACGTAAAAAAGACACAAATCCACAACTCTGGCTTCTTTATTTGCTTTTCAGGACATGGATGATGAAGTAAATTATTCTCTGACAGGATTAAAGCATCTGAAATTTCAGAATGATGGTACCAAAATCAAGGGGAGGATTAAATGGATAAAGGCACTAATCCTGTCAGAGGCAACAAAACTCAACCATTCAACTCCTGCGTTACACAGTGTCAGGAATCTGAGGGAAATTGCAGTTTGTTAAGTTCAGAGGATAACTGGAATTTGCCATTTCCCACTTACTGATTCAACTAATTTTCTGGGTGAAATTGTAGTATCATAGTATCAGTCAGGGTTGGAAGGGACCACAAGGATCAGCTAGTTCCAACCCCCTGCCATGGGCAGGGACACCCTACACTAGATCAGGCTGGCCAGAGCCTCATCCAGCCTGGGCTTAAACACCTCCAGGGACAGGGCCTCAACCACCTCCCTGGACAGCCCATTCCAGGGCTTCACCACTCTCATGGGGAAGAACTTCCTCCTCACATCTAGCCTGAATCTCCCCACCTCCAGCTTCATTCCATTCCCCCTAGTCCTATCACTACCTGAGATCCTGAGAAGTCCCTCCGCAGCCTTCTTGTAGCCCCCTTCAGATACTGGAAGGCCACAATGAGGTCACCTGGGAGCCTTCTCTTCTCCAGACTGAACAGCCCCAACTCCTTCAGTCTGTCCTCACAGGAGAGGTGCTCCAGCCCTCTGCTCATCCTCGTGGTCCTTGCCTGGACACCTTCCAGCACCTCCAGATCCCAGATCCCAGGGCTCCAGAACTGGACGCAGTACTCCAGGTGGGGTCTCAGCAGAGCTGAGTAGAGGGGGAACAGAGCTGAGTAGAGGGCACAGATTTGAATGAGATTACTTACAGAACAGAGTGCTGCTTAATGAGAGCAGGCATGCTGTGTTGTTCATTTGAGCTGTTCAGGTGCTAAATCCAATGAAACTCTATAAAAACATATTAATTAGTCAAAAATTTAAAATCTTGGTGCCAAGATTTAGCCTTCAAAAACATTCTCCATAGCCCAGATGACAGAGCAAGTCTAATTGTGTGGCATCTCATGTCTGGTATATTTATCTGCCAATTGGAAAAGCACAGCAGAACCAAGGAGTAGATGCACGGAAAGAGGAACTACATTGTTTTGATCCCAAGTTAATTTTTCCTACTGCATTAATATGGGGAAAAAATACAATGCACCAACCTCCTTGTAATAATATTACTTTTCAAATTCAAGTCAAAAGCCTAAGAAAAATGATGAAAAATGCCTGACAATGATGTTCACCTTGGTATTCTTGCCACTGATCCTTTCATACCTTGCAAATATTTATTAGTTGAAATCATCCACTAATTGACCTGGATTAAAGCTATGACTTCATATTACCTACTACCTTGAAACAGTATTTGAAGCAGTAGTTGTAGACACCAAAGAAGCAATATTAGAATAGAATAGAATAGAATAGACTAGACTAGACTAGAATAGAATAGAATAGAATAGAATAGAATAGAATAGAATAGAATAGAACAGAATTTAATTTAATTGCATTGCATTGCATTGAATTGCGTTGCATTGCATTGAATTGAATTGAATTGAATTGAATTGAATTGAATTGAATTGAATTGAATTGCATTGCATTGCATTGCATTGCATTGCATTGCATTGTATTGCATTGTATTGCATTGAATAAACCAGGTTGGAAAAGACCTTTGAGATCGTCAAGTCCAACCTATCACCCAACACCATCTAATCAACTGAACCATGGCACCAAGTGCTTCATCCAGTCTCTTCTTAAACACTTCCAGGGATGGTGACTCCACCACCTCCCTGGGCAGTACATTCACAGAATCACAGAATCACAAAGGTTGGAAGAGACTTCAAAGTTCATCGAGTCCAACCTGTCACCACAGACCTCGTGACTAGACCATGGCACCAAGTGCCACATCCAGTCCCCTCTTGAACACCTCCAGGGACGGTGACTCCACCACCTCCCTGGGCAGCACATTCCAAAGGCTAACAGCTCTCTCAGTGAAGAACTTTCTCCTCACCTCGAGCCTAAACTTCCCCTGGCGCAGCTTGAGACTGTGTCCTCTTGTTCTGGTGCTGGTGACCTTATTGCTCTCTACAACTACCTGAAGGAGGTTGTAGCCAGGCAGAGGTTGGCCTCTTCTCCCAGGCATCCAGCACCAGAACAAGAGGACACAGTCTCAGGCTGCGCCAGGGCAGGTTTAGGCTGGATGTTAGGAAGAAGTTCTACACGGAGAGAGTGATTGCCCATTGGAATCGGCTACCTGTGGAGGTGGTGGAGTCACCTTCACTGGAGGTGTTCAGGAGAAGACTTGATGGGGTGCTTGGCTGTATGGTCTAGTTGTTGGGTGGGTTGGATTGTTTGATGGGTTGGACGCGATGATCTTGAAGGTCTCTTCCAACCTGGTGTATTGTATTGTATTGTATTGTATTGTATTGTATTGGTTGCCTGGGAGAAGAGACCAACCCCCACCTGGCTACAACCTCCCTTCAGGGAGTTGTAGAGAGCAAGAAGGTCTCCCTGAGCCTCCTCTTCTCCAGGCTAAGCAACCCCAGCTCCCTCAGCCTCTCCTCACAGGGCTGTGCTCCAAACCCCTCCCCAGCTTTGTTGCCCTTCTCTGGACACCTTCCAGCATCTCAACATCTTTCCTAAACTGAGGAGCCCAGAAGTGGACACAGGACTCAAATATTTATATTTATATTGTATATACCAATCTTTAAGCAGTAGTTGTAGACACCAATGAAGCAATATTTATTTGCCTCATAAGTTTTTGAAAACACTGATGTTTGTTTTGGCTTTGGGAGCTGAGATACCTTAACTGTCTTGAGTGATCTCCTAGTTAACTGTTGGCTAGTGATAGATACAGCTGAATAATCAGTCAGCCCTGTCTGTAATCAAAATGTTTACCAGAGGCATACTTTGAATTCATACTTCTCCTTGGAGTTGGTGTGAAGTGATGTTGTGGCCTTCCTTTTCAAACCACTGTGAAAAGCTGGACCTTGAAAGATCAATCATGTGAGAACAAAAAGGTTTAGAAAGTTCATGTGCAAAATTTCAGGGGCTAGGTTACTGCTCTGCATTTATTGAGGAGCTTTGCCTTTCTTGAATGAATATTTAAGCATTTCATACCCAAGTTTGGATTTTTTTTTTTTCAGGGGCTTGTTCTCAGAATAAATGGTACCTTTCATCTGATAAACTTCTGAAAGTCAGCTGTGAAATTTCTGGAAGATTGGCTTTCTTTTTGGTGAAAGACCTGTGCCTGGCAGGTTTTAGGATGGACTGACTGGGCTTGGGACTTTTTGACCTGGTTGAATAGCAAGGAAGTTACCTGTCACATTTGAGCAGTTCTGCTTCTCATTTGAGGAGTTTTGAGATGCACAGGATTTCAGTTATCTCATCCTGAAAGGCTGGGTTTGGGGTTCCTGGTGTGACTCTTTTTTCCCCCAGACCTTTGAAATACTAAGCTCATCTTATTCTTGCACACAAAGAAGTTGAAGAAAGTTTTTGTCAACCTCTTCACACGAGGGTGTATTTCAAGCTTGTTCAGTATAAAAAGCCTCACAGTACAAGTCCTTGTCTGGCAAGATAACAGTCTGAGTTCAATGTGCTTGTGGAATACTAATTAGACTCTTCCTTCAGATTTTCCTGTTTTCATCTTTTCTCTTTTTTTTCCCCCTGTCTCTCTTCCCTCCTCCCTCCCCCCAAGGAAGAGTGAATATTTAGCATGTCTCCAACATTCTCTGTGGTTTGCTGGAAGAATTTAGCTGCTTCCTGGTGGCTTGGAGAAAGCTAGTTGGCTTGGAGAAAGCTAGTTACTCTCGTTTATTTCAAGACTTTTTCTCCCAAATGAAGTATCCAGCTGATAGGAAATCATCATCTGTGTGTTCAGACAAACAATAGTCACATGTGAAAACTCCGCAACAGTGGCAATGGAGTATATTTCCCTAGCTTCAGCATAATGGAGGCACTAAAAAATCACAGAATCACCAAGGTTGGAAGAGACCTTCAAAGATCATCAAGTCCAACCTGTCACCAGAGATCTCATGACTGAACCATGGCACCAAGTGCCATGTACAATCCCCTCTTGAACACCTCCAGGGATGGTGACTCCACCACCTCCCTGGGCAGCACATTCCAATGGCTAACAACTCTCTCTGTGAAGAACTTTCTCCTCACCTCCAGCCTAAACCTCCCCTGGCGCAGCTTGAGACTGTGTCCTCCTGTGCTGGTGCTGCTTGCCTGGGAGAAGAGACCAACCCCCACCTGGCTACAACCTCCCTTCAGGGAGTTGGAGAGAGCAAGAAGGTCTCCCCTGAGCCTCCTCTTCTCCAGGCTAAGCAACCCCAGCTCCCTCAGCTTCTCCTTGTAGGGCTTGTGCTTGAGGCCTCTCCCCAGCCTCGTTGCCCTTCCCTGGACACGTTCAAATCAGGATGAGCACAAAGAACAGTTTTTTTTTCAGAACTTCTGTCCAGGGAAAAAAACTTCAAGTCAGGGTTGATGGAAGTGTCTCAGAAATGTTAACAGTGTCAAGCAACTGGCAATTGGTTCCTGTGGCAGGAAACAGCAGAGGCAGCTTAGTGCTACAAGTAGTAGAATCTGGCCTTATTGCTGGAATTGTAGTTTCCTCCTTTTTAATCACCATGTGTTGTAAGTGAATTTGGTTTAGCCCCTGAGGAATACATATTTCTCTTTTGTGTGGTCTCTGCTCACTTGGTGAGATTGGTACTGGCTAATGCACACACAGCTGCTGGGCAAACTGAAATATTGAGCTGGTCACTTGCTTTATGCCAGTGCTTTTGTAGCAGAAAAGTTTGGAACGTGCCAGGATGAAGAAGAGTAATAGCCTAGGCCATGAAGGGCTATTAAAAGCAAAACCACCATCTCTGGCTTAGGAATCTCTGAGCCACAAATTGCTAAGGGCTGGGAAAACATCGGGGAAGTGATACTGTGCAGTTGCCCGTTGCATTGCTGTTGGCCATTGCTGGAGGTGAGATCACAGAATCAAAGACTTGCAGAATGTCAGGGGCTGGAACGGACATTCCAGAGAGATAGGCTGAACATGAGCCTGCAGTGTGCCCAGGCAGCCAAGAGGGCCAACAGCATCCTGGCCTGCATCAGGAACAGTGTGGCCAGCAGGAGCAGGGAGGTCATTCTCCCCCTGTACACTGCACTGGTTAGGCCACACCTTGAGTCCTGTGTCCAGTTCTGGGCCCCTCAGTTTAGGAAAGATGTTGACTTGATGGAGCGTGTCCAGAGAAGGGCAACAAAGCTGGGGAGGGGTCTGGAGCACAGCCCTATGAGGAAATGCTGAGGGAGCTGGGGTTGCTTAGCCTGGAGAAGAGGAGACTCAGGGGTGACCTTATTGCTCTCTGCAGCTCCCTGAAGGGAGGTTGTAGCCAGGCAGAGGTTGGTCTCTTCTCCCAGGCAGCCAGTACCAGAACAAGAGGGCACACTCTCAGGCTGTGCCAGGGGAGGTTTAGGCTGGATATTAGGAAGAAGTTCTATACAGAGAGGGTGATTGTGCTAGCCAAAGTGTCGTGGGATGAAGCCCTGGAGGGAAGAGGGACCCAGGACAGCTGGTCAGTATTCAAGGACCACCTCCTCTGTGTCCAGGAGCTATGTATACCTACAAGGAGAAAAGCAGGAAGGAATGCTAGGAGGCCTGCCTGGATGAACAAGGAGCTGCTGGACACACTATCACTTAAAAAGAAACTCTACAGGAAGTGGAAGGAAGGACAGATAGAACAGGGGGTATATAAGGAAGCTGCCCGAGCAGCAAGAGGCCTGGTTAGGAAAGCCAAAGCAGAGTTTGAACTGAATCTAGCCAGGGGGGTTAAAGGGAACACTAAGAATTTCTATAGGTGTGTTAATGGCAAGAAGAAGACTAGGGAAGGTGTGGGCCCCCTCAGAAAGGAAAGTGGTGAATTAGTCACAAGTGATGTGGAAAAGGCTGAGGTACTCAATCACTTCTTTACCTCAGTCTTCACTGCAAGGGCCTCCAGCCACACTCCTGGTGTCATGGCAGACGATGCCAGGGACGGGGAGGAAGAACTGCCCATCATAAGTGAAGCTCAGGTTGGTGATCACCTGAAGAACCTGAAAGTGTTCAAGTCCATGGGACCCGACGGGATACACCCACGGGTGCTGAGAGAACTGGCAGATGAGGTTGCCAAGCCCCTCTCTATTATATTCCAGAAGTCATGGCAGCCTGGGGCAGTCCCCACAGACTGGAAAAGGGGAAACATTGCTCCCATTTTCAAAAAGGGCAAGAAGGAGGAACCGGGGAACTCCAGGCCAGTCAGTCTCACCTCTGTGCCCGGAAAGATCATGGAGCAGATCCTCCTGGAGGCACTAATGACTCAGAAGAACAGTGAAGAGGTGATTGGGAATAGTCAGCATGGCTTTGCCAAGGGCAAATCCTGCCTGACAAACCTGGTGGCCTTCTATGATCAGGTGACAGCATTAATAGATGAGGGGCGAGCAACTGATGTCGTTTCCCTGGCCCTGAGCAAAGCCTTCGACACTGTCCCGCACCACCTCCTGGTCTCCAAGCTGGCGACACATGGGTTTGATGGATGGACCATTAGATGGATAAAGAACTGGCTTGATGGCCGCACCCAAAGAGTGGCTGTCAACGGGTCCATGTCCCAGTGGAGGCCAGGGACAAGCAGAGTCCCTCAGGGATCAGTCCTGGGACCAGGCTTGTTCAACATCTTTGTGGGTGCCATGGACAGTGGCATCGAGTGCACCCTCAGCAAGGTTGCTGATGACACCAAGCTGTGTGGTGCAGCAGACACGCTGGAGGGAAGGGATGCCATCCAGAGGGACCTGGACAGGCTGGAGAGGTGGGCACAAGCCAACCTCATGAGCTTCAACAAGACCAAGTGCAGGGTCCTGCATCTGGGTGGAGGCAATCCCAGGCACAAATCCAGGCTGGGCAGGGACTGGCTGGAGAGCAGCCCTGAGGAGAGAGACTTGGGGGTGCTGGGGGACGAGAAGCTCAACAGGAGCTCTCAATGTGTGCTTGCAGCCCGGAAAGCCAATCAGATCCTGGGCTGCATCAGGAGAAGTGTGACCAGCAGGTCAAGGGAGGTGCTTCTCCCCCTCTACTCAGCCCTGGTGAGACCCCACCTGGAGTACTGCCTCCAGTTCTGGAGCCCCTATTACAGGAGGGATATGGCCGTGCTGGAGCGTGTCCAGAGAAGGGCCACGAGGATGAGCAGAGGGCTGGAGCACCTCTCCTGTGAGGACAGACTGAAGGAGTTGGGGCTGTTCAGTCTGGAGAAGAGAAGGCTCCCAGGTGACCTCATTGTGGCCTTCCAGTATCTGAAGGGGGCTACAGGAAGGCTGGGGAGGGACTTCTCAGGATCTCAGGTAGTGATAGGACTAGGGGGAATGGAATGAAGCTGGAAATGGGGAGATTCAGGCTAGATGTGAGAAAGAAGTTCTTCACCATGAGAGTGGTGAAGCCCTGGAATGGGTTATCCAGGGAGGTGGTTGAGGCCCCATCCCTGGAGGTGTTTAAGCCCAGGCTGGATGAGGCTCTGGCCAGCGTGATCTAGTGTGGGGTGTCCCTGCCCATGGCAGGGGGGGTGGAACTAGATGATCCTTGTGGTCCCTTCCAACCCTGACTGATTCTATGATTCTATGATTCTATGATTCTATTCTATTCTATTCTATTCTATTCTATTCTATTCTATTCTATTCTATTCTATTCTATTCTATTCTATTCTATTCCATTCCATTCCATTCCATTCCATTCCATTCCATTCCATTTTCATAAATGCTCAGAACCCTAAAACACCTGCATAGAAAGAAAACACTTCTGAAGTAAATGGATAAAAAAATAATCACTGTTTCTCGTGGCTTTGATCCCTCTTTCTCAGACAAAAGTTTCAAATCACAGCTTCCCCCACAGAGAGCTCCATGACATCCTGGGTTTCATCTTTACACAGGAGGATCTGATCTGCAAACAGACACACATTTCGTGTACAATACAGGGTGAGACAGTGGTGGAACTTCCCCCTGTGACACAAAGCTTCAGAGCTGTCTGCTGAGGCAAGTGGGTTGTGCTAACTATGTAGATTGTGTCCCTGGACTCCTATCACTTGACAGAGCCTTTGGAGTGTAGCTCATCTGCCCTGGAAAAAATAGGGAGTGATTCCTAGAAGACCAAAGGCCAGATAGAAGAAACACAATTTTCTCTTTTAACACTGCCAGCAGCATTTCAACTTGTGTGGCCCTTGTTTCCAAAGACAGGTCCTTCCAAGAAATGCAAGGCTACTGTCACTGGAAGGCTAGTGTGTGAGAAGCCTGCTTTGGGTTATCATCACTGAATCATTGCCTCGATTCAAAGAAAACTTGAGTGAGAAAATATCAAGGAGAAGCTCAGACTATTTTTATTCCTTTTTGTTTCTTACTTTCAATACTTTACTAGAGAGCACTTGTCAGTTGAATGCTGACTTGCAGGAACATGCTAAAATAAACAGAAGCTGCTCACTTCTACAGTCAGTGGAGCCCCCTGGGTTGCACAGAACTATGTGCAGAAGTGTTTGGAATCAGCCATGAACAAAGTTTAACTATCTACAGTCTCTGCTTCAAATGTGTGGAAAGATTACTCATTACCTGGGACAAAATGAAAGCAGAATTGAATAGTTTTCAGGGTTAAAACTCAATCAGCTAGAACCAAAGAGATGCTTCAAGAAAAACCAAAAGATTTCACTTCATTAGGTAATTCTCCCTGGGAAGAATGAAAGACCACAGAAGGCACTTATGTTTTCCGATGTTCTGATGTAGAACAGAACAGAACAGAACAGAACAGAACAGAACAGAACAGAATAGAATAGAATAGAATAGAATAGAATAGAATAGAATAGAATAGAATAGAATAGAATAGAATAGAATAGAACAGAACAGAACCAGGTTGGAAAAGACCTTCAAGATCATCAAGTGCAACCTATCACCCAACACCATCTGATCACCTAAACCATGGCACCAAGTGCCCCATCCAGACTCTTCCTAAACACTTCCAGTGATGGTGACTCCACCACCTCCCTGGGCAGCACATTCCCAGTGCTCAGATGCCCAATGACAGGACAATGGGCAGTGGGTGGAAATTGAGGCATAGGAAGTTCCATGGCAACAGGAGGAAGAATTGCTTCGCTGTGAGGGTGACAAAACAGTGGAACAGGCTGCCATGCCTGGATGAGTTCCTGTGTGACCTGGTATAAGTGATCCTGCTTTGGCAGGGGGGTTGGACTGGATGAATACAATAGAATACAATAGAATAAACCAGGTTGGAAGAGACCTTCAAGATCATCGTTTCCAACCCATCAACCAATCCAACCCACCTAAACAACTAGACCATAGCACCAAGCACCCCATCAAGTCTGCTCCTGAACACCTCCAATGAAGGTGACTCCACCACCGCCCCAGGCAACCCATTCCAATACAATACAATACAATACAATACAATACAATACAATACAATACAATACACCAGGTTGGAAGAGACCTTCAAGATCATCGCGTCCAACCCATCAAACAATCCAACCCACCCAACAACTAGACCATAGAGCCAAGCACCCCATCAAGTCTTCCCTGAACACCTCCTGTGAAGGTGACTCCACCACCTCCACGGGTAGCCGATTCCAATGGGCAATCACTCTCTCCGTGTAGAACTTCTTCCTAACATCCAGCCTAAACCTGCCCTGGCGCAGCCTGAGACTGTGTCCTCTTGTTCTGGTGCTGGCTGCCTGGGAGAAGAGGCCAACCTCTGCCTGGCTACAGCCTCCCTTCAGGGAGTTGTAGAGAGCAATAAGGTCACCCCTGAGTCTCCTCTTCTCCAGGCTAAGCAACCCCAGCTCCCTCAGCCTTTCCTCATAGGGCTTGTGTTCCAAACCCCTCACCAGCTTTGTTGCCCTTCTCTGGACACGTTCCAGCAAGTCAACATCCTTCCTAAACTGAGGGGCCCAGAACTGGACACAGGACTCAAGGTGTGGCCTAACCAGTGCTGAGTCCAGGGGCACAATGACCTCCCTGCTCCTGCTGGCCACACTGTTCCTGATGCAAGCCAGGATGCCACTGGCCTTCCTGGCTGCCTGGGCACACTGCAGGCTCATGTTCAGCCTACAATCAACCAGCACCCCCAGGTCCCTCTCTGTCTGGCCACTCTCCAGCCACTCTGACCCCAGCCTGTAGCACTGCCTGGGGTTGTTGTGGCCAATGTGCAGAATCCGGCACTTGGATGTGTTCAATCTCCTGCCCTTGGACTCTGCCCATCTGTCCAGCCTGTCGAGGTCCCTCTGCAAAGCCTCTGCCCTCCAGCAAATCAACTGCTGCCCCCAGCTTGGTGTCATCTGCAAATTTACTGATGATGGACTCAATGCCCTCATCCAGATCATCAATAAAGATGTTGAAGAGCATGGGGCCCAGTACTGATCCCTGGGGCACACCACTAGTGACAGGCCGCCAGCTGGATGTGGTGCCATTCACCATTACTCTCTGGGCTCGGCCCTCCAGCCAGTTCCTAACCCAACGCAGTGTGCTCCTGTCCAAGCCACGGGCTGCCAGCTTGGCCAGGAGTTTGCTGTGGGGAACGGTGTCAAAGGCCTTGCTGAGGTCCAGGTAGACCACATCCACAGGCCTCCCCACGTCCACCAGGCGGGTCACCTGATCATAGAAGGAGATCAGGTTGGTCAGGCAGGACCTGCCCCTCCTAAATCCATGCTGGCTAGGCCTGAGCCCCTGGTCATCCTGTATTTCTTTCCCTCTGCCAGCCATCAAAACATATCTGTGGTTTATTTCTATATCCTCTGTGGTATTTCAACATCCCTTTTTAAATGTTGACATCAGGACTGTATACATTATTCCACATCAAGTCCCAACAATGTCACACAGAAAGAAAAGTCAATTTCCGCCTCCTACTCACTATTCTGTTGTTTATACCAGCAAGAATTGAATTAGCACTTTTTGTGCTCCCCTCTCCTTCCTGCAAGAACAGTCTCTGCTGCCTGCTTGGAAATGGAGAGTTTTGGTTTGGCTCGGGTTTAGCCTACCATGCCATGAGGTGAAACCCTGATTTTGGCAGTCCTATTACTCTCAACAGTATTTAGAATAGAATAGAATAGAATAGAATAGAATAGAATAGAATATAGACTAGACTAGAATAGGAAGAAGAAATAGAATAGAATAGAATAGAATAGAATAGAATAGAATAGAATAGAATAGAATAGAATAGAATAGAATAGAATAGAAAATAGACTAGACTAGAATAGGAAGAGGAAATAGAATAGAATAGAATAGAATAGAAAATAGCCTAGACTAGAATAGGAAGAGGAAAAAGAATAGAATAGAATAGAATAGAATAGAATAGAATAGAATAGAATAGAATATAGATTATTGAATTGAATTGCATTGAATTGAATTGAATTGCATTGAATTGAATTGAATTGAATTGAATTGAATTATTGAATTGAATTGAATTGAATTGAATTGAATTGAATTGAATTGAATTGAATTGAATTGAATTGAATTGACCAGGATGGAAGAGACCTTTGAGATCACTGAGTCCAACCTATCACCCAACACAATCTAATCTATCCATTCCATTCCATTCCATTCCATTCCATTCCATTCCATTCCACTACTATTCTATTCTATTCTATTCTATTCTATTCTATTCTATTCTATTCTATTCTATTCTATTCTATTCTATTCTATTCTATCCCATCCCATCCCATCCCATCCCATCCCATCCCATCCCAACCCGTTCCATTCTGAGTGGTTCAAACAGGGATGTCCAGTACATTTTGAGATGCTATTGTGTTCCCTGCCTGGTATTCATCTAACAGTCTCAATGGTCTCCCATAGGTCCCATGTGACACCTGCCAGCCCCATAGGGTTATCTTGGATAACCTGAGGAATCCTAAATAGCAGTAGTCCATGGAACTGAATCACCCCACATAGCTGGGATGACTAGTCAGGCTTCACCAACTGTAACATGATTAGATGGTGTTGGGTGATAGCTTGGACTTGATGATCTCAAAGGTCTTTTCCAACCTGGTTAATTCTATCCCCTCCCTTCCCCTCCCCTCCCCTCCTCTTCCCTCCTCTACCCTCCTCTCCCCCCACTTCTCCAAACCTCTCCTCAATTCTCTCCTCTTCTCACAGTATCACAAATTAGGAAGAGACCTCGAAGATCATCAAGTCCAACCTGCCACCACAGACCTCATGACTAGACCATGGCACCAAGTGTCTCTCTCTTCTCTCTTCTCTCTCCTTCTCTCTTCTCTCTTCATCTCTCTTCTCTTCTCTTCTCTTCTCTTCTCTTCTCTTCTCTTCTCTTCTCTTCTCTTCTCTTCTCTTCTCTTCTCTTCTCTTCTCTTCTCTTCTCTTCTCTTCTCTTCTCTTCTCTTCTCTTCTCTTCTCTTCTCTTCTCTCTCTTCTTTTCTCTTCTCTCTTCTCTCTCCTTCTCTCTTCTCTCTTTGTCTCTCTTCTCTCTTTTCTCTCTTCTTCTCTCTTCTCTCTTCTTCTCTCTTCTCTCCTCTACCTTTTCACTGACTGTAACAGGACCTATTTATGCCTAGATGCCTGAATTAAGGTGTTTTGGACACGGACAGCTAAATTAGACTGTCTTGATTTTGAACCGAATCCTGTCCTTCTGGTTGCTTCACAATGAGGGGTGACCTTATTGCTCTCTACAACTACCTGAAGGGAGGTTGTAGACAGGCAGAGGGTGGTCTCTTCTCCCAGGCAGCCAGTACCAGAACAAGAGGACACAGTCTCAAGCTGCGCCAGGGCAGGCTTAGGCTGGATGTTAGGAAGAAGTTCTACACAGAGAGAGTGATTGCCCATTGGAATGGGCTGCCCGTGGAGGTGGTGGAGTCACCTTCATTGGAGGTGTTCAGGAGGAGACTTGATGGGGTGCTTGGTGCCATGGGTTAGTTGTTTAGGTGGGCTGGATTGGTTGATGGGTTGGACACGATGATCTTGAAGGTCTCTTCCAACCTGGTGTATTGTATTATTATGGTATTATTGTATTATAGTAATGGGCTGGAACAAAGGCTTGTTTATTTTCTTATGTTTATTTAAGAGTCTTGTCCTCTCATGCTGAGTTAATTGCCAAGATGGACTAGTAATCTGAGGGAAAAGTGGTGCTTTTTAACTGTGTGGTCATGATTTAGAACCTTTGCTTGACAGATCTCTGTAAGTCCTTGAAGCTCTTTCATCTCACAGTGTTGGTATGTTGGTGGGGGTGGGGTTTGGTTTTTTTTTGCTTTCAATAAACCTTTAATTCCCAATACACTTTGAGCATTTTAGCTACTTATTTTTACCCCCAAGATTAAAGTAGTGTTAATTTTACACTTCTGTCATTGAAAGAGAAGTTTTAACTTCAGGCCATAAGGCCACTGATTAAATGAATCTCTTTTTTTTTTTTTTACATAGTCTTTCACTGTTCTTCAATTGTCAAACTATAATTTTCAAATTAGCTCCTATGAGAGCATAATGCAGGGAACAAGGGTTAAAACTAAGTCCTTTTGATCTTCCTGAGGCTGAAAATAGCTTTTCATGTGTCTACTAATAACCCATTACACAGTGCACTTTTTCTCTTGCTAGTCTTCCCTTTTGGGTGCTTTTTGTTCCCATTAGAAAGACAAGAACAAAGGACTGAGCTCTGCATGTGAAATTAAATGTCCTGTGTAGTCACTCTTATTTCCTGCAAACTTTCTTCTCAGTGTCTTGAGACTGCCCTTAACCACTCCCTCACAAGGCATCTCCTGGGAAGATACTGGAAGAGATTGCCCTAAGCTACCCCACAGCACATGGAGGACAGGGAGGTGATTTGGAATCACAGAATCAGCAGAGTTGAGAAAAAAAGGCGTCAAGATCATCAAGTCCAACCCAGTACCCAACACCTCAGGACTACTAAACCATGGCTTCAAGTGCCCGTCAATCCCCTCTTGAACGCCTCCAGGGATGGTGACTCCACCACCTCCCTGGGCATCACATTCCAATGGCTAACAGCTCTCCCTGTGAAGAACTTTCTCCTCACCTCCAGCCTAAATTTGACACGGCCAGCACAGCTTCACCAAGGGCAAGTCCTGCTTGACCAACCTGGTGGTCTTCTGTGGTGGAGAGATTATGTCAATGGACAAGGGAAGAGCTGTGGATATATCTGGATTTTGTAAAAGCCTTTGACTCTCCCCAAAACATGCTTCTCTCTCAACTGGAGAGATACAAATTTGATGGCCGGACTGTTTGGTGATGAGAAATTGGTTGGATGTTCATGTGCCGAGGGTAATGCTCCATGGATCAATGTCTATATAGATATCAGTGACAAATGGGGTCCATACTGGGACCACCCTACAACAACCAGTGCTGTTTAATATCTTAGTCAGTGACATAGGCAGTGGCATCAAGTGCACCCTCAACAAGGTTGCTGATGACATGAACCTGAGTGGTGCTGATGACATGCCTGAGGGGATGGGATTGCCATTCAGAGGTACTTGTCCAAACTTGAAAATTCAGCCTGTGTGAACCTCATGAGGTTCAATCAGGCCAAGTGCAAGGTCCTTAGAAGACACAGTCTCAAGCTGCACCAGGGGAAATTTGGGCTCGAGGTGAGGAGAAAGTTCTTCACTGAGAGAGTGATTCGCCATTGGAATGTGCTGCCCAGGGAGGTGGTGGAGTCACCCTCCCTGGAGGTGTTCAAGAGAGGACTGGACGTGGCACTTGGTGCCATGGTTTAGTCCTGAGGTCTGTGGTGACAGGTTGGACTCGATGATCTTTGAGGTCTCTTCCAACCTTGGTGATTCTGTGTGATTCTGTGTCCTGTACCTGGGCTGGGACAACCTCAATGCCAATACAGGCTGGGGGATGAAGGGAAGCCCTGTGGAGGAGAAGGATGGGGGGGTACTGACAGATGAAGAGTTGGAGGAGAGCTGGCAATGTGCCCTTGGAGGCCAAAAGCCAACTGTACCCTGGATTGCATCAAAGGAAGTGGCCAGCAGATCAAGGGAAGTGATTCTGCCCCTCTACTCCTGTTTCATGAGACCCCACTAGATCCAGTTCCAGAGTTCTCAGCACAGGAAAAACATGGACCTGTTGGAGTGGGTCCAGGGAGGCCACAAAAACGATCAGTGCAGTGGAAAACCTCTCTCATGAAGTAAAGCTGAGAGTTTGGGCTGGCTTAGACTGGAGCAGAGAAGGCTCCAGGTTTAGGCTGGATGTTAGGAAGAGGTTCTTCATAGAAAGAGATTTGCCATTGGAATGTGCTGCTGTGTCCAGGGTGAATTGGATTAATTCAGAAAAAAAATAAAATAAAGCCACTGGCAGCTTGATGGCGGGATGATTAATTAAAAAAAAAGGAATTAATTTATTAATAACAAAATTTCCACGATCAAACGTTAATAAACTTATTTACAATTTGTTTAGGTTCGGGTATCCGGTGGGGAATCACTTACACAAAATGTTGGTAATATTAATGATATGAACACTTTAGTTGGAGGAAGGATTTGATCTAGAGGAACTACGCTCTTGATATCAAGCTCAAAGTTGAAGGGAAAGCGAGGGAGCCGCAATTCCTGATCCAGTAACAAAGTGGGTTTCCTTTGCTCCTGGTGGAGCAAAGGCAGAGGGTGAGAAGGAAATTAATGTCCAATATGCCTTATGAAATCGATAATCGGAATCACTTACGAAGCACTATTCAGTCCAGAGATTCTGAATCAGTCCAAGACGTGGTGTTGTGAGCAGCGGTCAGGAAAGTTTGTAATCCAGAACTCTGTTCTCGGTGTAATTTGTAAAGCCAAAGAAAGGGAAAAGGTAGGATCCAAGCACGTTGCCCAGCGCCAAAGTGAAACTGAAGTACACGTGGTGGATGCTGGTGGAGGGATGGGCGAGTAGCACACACACCTCACCGGCTGGCGCAGGAGCCGGAATCAAGGAAGAAAAGGGGCCGGGTCACTGAAGAACCCCTCTAGTTAACTGTTTTTTGAAACAAAACTGACCACTGGCAGAAAAATTATTTGTAACTTAGCCAGTCACCTTCTGGGCATCAGCACAGTGGTGAGTGGTCAGGATACCTGCCAAACAGGTTTGGCTGGCTTTTTACTGATACATGTTTTCTTTTGTCTGTCTCCCTAACTTCTTAGGGCTCTTACTGAAGCCTGTTTTGGGCCTAGTCATGCCCAACCAGGACACAGGGACAGAATTACTTCCCTGCTCCTGCTGGCCACACTATTCCTGATAGTGGCCTTCTTGGCCACCTGAATCACAGAATCACCAAGGTGGGAAGAGACCTCAAAGATCATCAAGTCCAACCTGTCACCACAGACCTCATGACTAAACCATGGCACCAACCTGGGCACACTGCTGGCTTATGTTCAGCCTCCTATCAACCAGCACCCTGGGTCCCTCTCTGCCTGGCTGCTCTCCAGCCACTCCGACCCCAGCCTGTAGCACTGCATGGGGTTGCTGTGGCCAATGTGCAGAACCCGGCACTTGGATGTGTTC